>PPLJ03000005.1:0-600000 GCA_003707785.3 Danielia oregonensis
GTCTTAAGGAGTTTATGTTTTTGCAGCCTTGAAGAATACAGGACGAATCACGTGAACGAGCACGTGTCAAGATATAGAATACAGCAACGGCCACAAGGTGCTGACAGCAGGCAAAGACATGAAACGTTAGTCAAGTCCTAAAACAGTCAGGCAGAAAACAGCGGTTTCAACCTTTGCCATAACAACAGTCATCTCTACTTCTCAAGCTCAGCTTGGCTACAGCAGTTTCATTAAAGTATCATTGAATACTTAGGTACACTGAGGAATAACCTAGGCCTCCTTAGCAGCAGCCAAGGCCTTGGCAGTACCGTGCAAGGCGTATCTGTGGTTTCTTCTGAACTTGGCGTCCATGTTTCTCAAAGATCTGTATCTGAAGGTCTTTGGCTTCTTGATACCGTTCTTGTGGGCCTTCTTGGTCTGGTTGTGGGCGGTGTGGTTCTTAGATTTAGACATCTGCTTGTTAGTTTTGTTTCCTGAGGTGCTGGCCCGAGTGGGAATGGTGTTGAAATGGAGATGAAAACGCCTTCTGCTTCGGGGATTCAGTCCTGGCGCTTCGTGCAATTTGGATTGACGGATGCCTACGCATTCTGCGCTATCTCGATGGTCTTGACCAGCAATTTCCACTGATTGAACATACCTTTGTTAGTGAAAAGAAGTTACTATTCGATGCGACGCACTTTTCTGGACAGTGTGGGAAAATTTTGAAGGTCGTGCGCGCACAACAGTCACAACAGTCACGTGGCCACGGGATTCAAGAACTAGCATGCTTGTTCATATTGTTTGGCTAGAGTTGGCGGGTGTTAGTGTGGTGAACTCTAACTCTACAGGTTGATGGGCCTGAATTCCTCCTGAAACGTGTGAATTGACAGACATGGTATGAGTGTAGTTGTGGCCATATATGCAGGAACGAGTCTTCTGTTAGGTCCTAGTAGAGCTAGTGTTGATAGCCCTCAGTGTGACGTTGGTTATTAGTAGGTGACAGTAGTGCTCGAGAGTAGCCGACGATAGGGCGGACCAAAGCAGATTCTCGCAAACTACATTGTGTTCCCATAGATTAATCCATTAATATCCTAACTAGAAGGAGCAACATCCATCTGCTTGGCCTTCTTAGCAGCCTTGTCGTTGTGCTTAGGACCCATGATTCCACCTCCCCAGTGCTTTCTGGACTCCTCGTACTTCTCAACGAAGTTCTCGTTGATAGTAGAGATCAACTTGGCAAGTTCAGCCTCGTCCTCGGCACCAACCTCGGTCAAGGCAGCAACAGCAGAGGTCTTCTTGTGAACCAAAGTTCCCAATCTAGCCTTACCCTTCACAACAGCGTATGGAACACCCATCTTTCTGCACAAAGCAGGAAGGAAGATCACCAACTCAATAGGGTCGACGTCGTTGGCAATAAGCACCAACTTGGCCTTCTTGTTCTCGATAAGCGAGACAACGTGGTTCAATCCGTACTTGACGACTACAGGCTTGGCAGAAACGTCGAACGCCTTCTTACCCTCAGCAATAGCGGCAGCTTCCTTGGTCAATCTCTCCTGCTTGTCAGCGGCAGTCTCAGGTCTGTACTTGTTGAAAAGCTTGAAGGTCTGGGCAGCAGTGTTCTTGTCCAAAGTGTTCTGGAATTGAGCAATAGCTGGAGGAACCTTCAATCTCAAGTTCAAGATCTTCTTCTGTCTCTGCAATCTGACCATCTGAGGCCACTTGACGAATCTGGAGAGGTTTCTCTTGGGCTGGACGCTCTGTCCGATACCATAGTTCTTGGGAGTTCTCTCGAACAATGGGTTCTCGACAGACTTAGTGGTCTGGGCCTTGGTGGCCAATGGGGCAGGGGCAACTTTCTTGGCAGGCTGGGTCATTGAGTTAGTTCTGAAGTTCTCAAAAAAATGTCAACGAACAACAAACTCGCTCTACTGTATCCGAAGATACTCAGCCTGTGCACCAAGAAGTGAAAACACTTTCTCGTGACTAACGTTAAGGAGGCTCAGTAGCCAGCTACTAGAGCCTGCCGTTTAGTAAGAAGGCTCCACTTCCAGTGCACCTACGAGTGCGGAAGATTGCGTTGGGAGTAAGGGGAACATACCATTGTGATTAGTAGTAGTTGAAGTTTGAAGAAAATTTTTTCGCAAGATATATATACGGTTGCGTGCAGGCCGATGTGGAAGAGAAAGAGGCATGGTGTTTTATATGGCTTTGAGAGATGACAAAAGGCAGTGTCAGGGTAATGTGAAGATTTCCATTCGGACCCAAGCGTTGGAAGACAGTGAAAAGTCGGTTTGGCAGAGTTGACTCCAGTGCTACATGCAGGCAGTTGGGTGCAAAATTGATGGAACAGCAGCCTCTAACTCATGCGGGACTGTTTCGGGTTGGGGCAACGATAGATGCAGAGAAGACTCGAGCTAGAGATGTACTGGCTCTATCAATCAACAGAATTCTTGACATCGTGTTTCCATCAAAAGTTGAGGCTAGGTGTTTGATCAGGCATAAATCCCACTGGTTGGTAATGTCGACGGCTTCCACGAATATCAGTTCCTCTGCATAGACGATGTGACAGGTAATCGCAAGTTGTGTATGTCTTTGGCAGAAGTCAGTGAAACTAGGTATACAGACAGAGTCAATTGTACTGATCGATATCCCGGTTATGGTAGCGTCTCGCTCTCGGTAGCAATCCACAAAGTTTAGACAGTAGTACACTAGACGAAATGCTGAAATACCTGGCTAAGATCTTACTCTTAATAATGCCAAGCGTTTGCAAACTCAACCCTGTTCGCCTTGCCTTTTCTCATCCCACCCATCTTCCATATCCCATCTTCCATACCACCTCTCAACCTCACGCATTTCAGATTCTGCTTCTAAGCAAATCTCATCTTTATTTAGTCATAGTGCGCATTTGTTTCCGCGCGTCCATATTCTTATCTACTATGCTTTTTCCTATGATGGCCAACCAGGCGGCACAGACGCCATTACGGGTCACCATATCCGGCATCATGGGATCCACATCGTAAGTTCCCAATCCTCTCATACCCGGATTTACTAACGTCAGTCTTGCTTGTTGGATAGTCTTGCTAATGCCCCAATTGATAGAGCAGTGGAGGATGAAGTCGGTGGAGGGCATCGCCATAGGGTTCATTTCCATTTGGTTTTTGGGAGACGTTCTCAATCTCGTTGGTTCCATCTGGGCTGGGTTGTTGCCTGAGGTGGTGTTCCTTGCTATTTGGTTCTGCATTGCCGATTCCTTATTGATCTTTTCCTATGTGTACTACACCAGAATCTACCCTAAGCAGCACAAGAAGAGAACCACCAGTGAGGCTTCTGGTGAAGTGTCGCCTTTATTGCGCAGAAGATCGTCTGCATTGACCGACATTGCGTTGGAGCCAGAAACCCATAGTATTTTCGCCAAATACGTCTTGCCACTCATGTTCGTTGTTGGTGCTGGATGCTTGGGTTTTTTCTTTGCTGACACGTCAAGCGGCGACGACAAGCCTGCTGCCAAAATCCAATTGGGACCTCAGATCGTCGGATACATGTCTGCATTCTTATATTTGGGTGCACGTATTCCCCAGATCTTGCAAAACCACAAGAGACGCTCTGTGGAGGGTTTGAGCTTGTTATTCTTCTTGTTTTCCACCTTGGGAAACGTCACATACGCTGGCCAGATCTTGTTCTATAGATCCGACAGTCAGTACATTTTGTTGAACTTGAGTTGGTTGTTGGGGTCTTTGGGTACTATTCTCGAGGATAGCGTCATCTTCTTACAGTTCTACATGTACAAGGGTCACCACATTGCACTTGAGGATGCCTAATTTCATATCATTAATTCATATCTGTTTTATTAAAACGAGTTCCCCAGGTAGACGGGAAGGAAGTCATCGATAGACCAATCCGTGCTGAGCAAGTTGAAGTCGAATGCATCCGATTGGCTCGCATCAAAGGCTATGGGGTGTGGCGCCTGACCATACTGCTGTCCCAAGTTGGTAGCTTGGTTTCCATTAACCGCTGGTGTTAATTCTTTCGGCGATTTTTGTTTGTAATCGTAGCTGTTCAGTAACCCGTCACAAATATATGGGTCTCGATCCACCAAAGCGTTGTAGTTGACCCACAAATTGTCAGTCTGCACCGTTTTGAACAAATCCATTCCACGGAAATCCCGATCAATAACGCTTCGGTTGCTGTAGTAACATAAATCCCTTACATCGCCGACGTTGGCGAACAGGCTATGCACATCTTCTGGAATTATACTCAAGAGCTCATACAGCTGGCGTTCACTCCAAGAGACACTAGCCTTTTGTAATGCTTCAATATTAGTATGATAGAGTTGCTTGTGGTTCACCATGGTATAACCATAGCTGTAAGACTTCGTACACTTCCAGGCATAAAAGTATCTCTCACCCAACAACTTCACCACCTTGAGCTTTCGTAACACGAACATTTCATTCTTTGTCAAAATTTGTTTCAACGAGCTGAGAGATGGGTGACTTGTTTCACCGGAAACCTCAAGCACAATGATGCTGCAATTGAGGCGAATGGCAAGACCAAGCCCAACCATTGCGACAACATTCAAGTACACCATAATGATGGGTGTGATCAAGAAAGGGAAACTGTCATCGAAGTACTTGTCGAAATCAAACATCAATTCAGAGCAGAAATAGTTCATTTCCGTGTAAACAACAAGAAGAACTTTCCGGAGGAAGAAGAAATCCAAAGTGGTCTGCCCGTTATACTTGTAGTATAAGTGAAAGAAATAATGAAGCGTTGCAACGAATATCTTGAGCATGACCTGAGTGCGGAGATGGAGTATTTTGATAGCTGCAAACTGTGTTCTTTCGGGGCCATGGAAGTAATCGTCCACAGACCCTAGGTGCTCAGATACATAGAGCTCGAAATCTGTGAGTTTTCCAAGAATATCTGCTGCGCTGTGAAGATTCCTTAGATCGAGACAGATATCGAGCAAGTCGCTTCCTGCGCTGTATGCATTGTGAATGAATCCAATCAGAGCCACCACCTCTTCTTCGAGAGCAGTATCAACTATATTGGAGTTTTGTTTCGTATGTTTTGGAAGTTTCGTATCATATTGATTCGGGCTTATCACCCTGGGAGAAAAGAAAAGATAACCCATTGAGTAGTCGAGATGGACCAAATAATACCATACTTTTCTTCGTAAGCATTTAGTTCTTTCGCTAAGAGCAGTGTCCCAATAGTTATCAGGATCTCGGTCGAGGTTAAGCGAAATTGCCATTTGTATCATCAGCCCTCCACTGTAATCGCTATCAACATTGTAGGCAGGTGTCTCGCTATCCAATGCTAAGCTCAAGTACACACACATCAATATACTTGCCTGAAGTGCCACAAAAGAATTACTTCTTCTCGATTTGCATTCCAGTAAGAGAGCTCTTGCGACATCTGTAGCACTGACGGTGATTGGAGTCAGAATCAACAGGCCGTCAATACGTATCTTGTCTTCGTTATGACTGACGATGTTCGAAAACATCGATAGGTATGAGAGTCTCAAAATAAGTAGTATCAATGCAAGAACCGCTAGGTCTTCCCTGCTCGTAATTTCGGTGGATTCAATCACATTTCCCGAGGCAGAGTATCGCACTATACGTTCGAATTGAGTGTGTAACCATTCCTCATCGATAATGGGACAAATGGGATAGATCTTTGCAAAAAAGCGACTGAAGTGCGCCAAGACAACGTTCTTAGCAGGCATAACCTTCCTGAAAGATTCTGTAACAGATTGTAGTTCATGGTAGCCTTCAGTAAATGAGATACCGTGCGCAACGCCATATCTTGTCAATATCTTACGAGCCGCCTGGGCCAGTTCTACCTGCAGCTGGTCGGGAATGTACCGTGGTCCGTAAATTTGCTTCACAGCTTCCACAGTTCGAGCCTGGAAGTCAGCAGGGAAGCTCTGGATCGTGATTAACTTCATATTCATATCTTTCACAGCTTCTCCAAACCGCCAGAAAAGCTTAGCTCCCGGCTCCTGCTGAGACAAGACAACGAACGGTAAGGATCTTGTGGGGTTCTTGATACCTCGGAAGCTCTTTAGCGTAAACTTATCTTGGATATCTTTGAGGTTATAAAAATCCATATGAAAGTTGACCTTATCTGTTGATCTGACGACAGGGTTGATTCCAACAAGGTAGTCGTTTCCCTCCAACACCACATGCGGTAGCGCTTTGGGAATTGTATGGGCAGGGGAAAAGGGAAAGTTAGAGTGGTTCACATTTGCAGTTAGCAGCGATTTGAGCTGTTTCTCAATGCTTTGCTGCAAGTCTATATTTGTGCTGCGTGGAGCTAGCTCAGGCGACCGAGAATGACTTGCCAGCCCTGTTGTAGAGTCTCGTCTTTCGTACTCACAGAGTTCTGGGCATTTCGCTTTGCAACAATTGTTACAAGGTAGTTGTCGATCGCATTTTGATTTTTTCAGACGACAGCGCCGACAGACTATCGTCAGCCTATTTCTCTTTCTAGGACGGAAGGCGGCTTCAGACATAGACTTTATGGTATAGTTATAGACGTAGATTAGTGATCGCGCGGAGGTACGGGTGCAAAACATCCGGGGTAACAGCTCTATTTATATAATATCGTCAGCTCGAATATGCAGCCGAATATTTCAACATCCAGATCGATTCTGCGTATTGATAAGTCGATGTTGACATCCCGTGGAGTTGTTCTAAACCAAAGAGAAGATGTTGGAATGGATTCGTTGTTTTGCACCCGTTACTCTATACCGAACTCTCGTAAGCGAACTTCGTAGCCGTTCCTCTCTTTCATTTGAATCAAGTTGTTTCGAAGCATAAGTTGCACCAAAACTTCCTGAGGCGGCGTAACCGCAACCCATTTATCATTTTCAGCCACGAGATTCGTAACTAGAGAGTTGATGAACGCAAGTGACAGCAAAACGTTCTTCTTGAAGGTAGCTTCATCCACGGAACTGGCGTTTTCCCAGTCAAGCAACGCGTGGAGCCTAGTGACAATCCGCTTTAAGTGTTGATGCATTCTGTCTTCCGTTTTCTTTGCCAATTCTGATGCTGCTTGGACCTGAACTAGCTTCTGAGCCAATTTGGCTTCCACAGGCTGAGACTGATGGAGCTTGTCTTCCAATTCAGCCATTCGCGTAGGGTGTTGTTCTGCTCTTTCTCGCAATAGAGCCAGAACACTCTTGTAATCGCTGAGGATGGCCCGGAGCTGGCGAGTCTCGTCCTCAAGGGCACTGTTCTCGGACTCTAACGCCTTCGAAGTTTCTGTTTGCTCTGTGACTGCTTTTCGCGTCAAAGCAGCGGCCGTAGCTATTCCTATCAGATCGTTTTTTGTCGTCAGATACGGAAGCCGTATGTATGCATCATAGAGCGCAAGCACCTCAGCCTTCTTCGCCGTCTCGGGAGCCCATTGAGGACGCGGTAGCTCCAGCTCAAGCTTCTTGGACGCTTCTCGGGCTTGTTCGAGAAATATCTTGGTTCTCTCGATATCACGTTCCAAGCTCTTTACATATTTTTCTTGGGCCAGGTTCACGGCACTGATATCGGCACGCTTGTTATTCTTTAGTAGTGCTTTGACTTTATCTGCTTTAGTTTGTTCCATTTGTAGTTGAGATCAGTATTTACAATTCGCGATTCGCGTTAAGTATGATAAGATCACTTGTAGATTTTTTTGTGGAAAGCTAGGCCGTAATGATTCAAATGCATCAATATAAGAGGTTTCAATCAGTTCCGTTCACATGAATCTTGGATTCACGTTGATGAAGTGGACCCCACCATTGCACTACATAGACCCGTACACCAAGCTCACATTTTTCATTCTTCAACTTATACCTCTATCATGTCCCAAATATCCCAGTCGGCTTTGCAAAGTCTCGACGAGGCGTCCAGAAAGGACATCATGCAGTTTATTGAATCGGAAAATTCGAAATCAAAAGTGCAGATGTCCATCCACAACTTCACAGACATGTGTTTCAAGAAGTGCAACGCCAACAAGCCCGTTACGACCGGCACATTAGATGCCAGCGAGGAGCAATGCTTGTCCAACTGTTTGAATCGCTTTTTGGACACCAACATCAGGGTTGTTCAGGCTTTGCAGGGCCAGAAGTGAGATACTGTTAGATAGCTTGTAAATACACATTATTCGGTACCAGCTGTAGGATAATGCAACGGCGAACAGTGGAGCGATCAAAGCTATATACGTTAAAGCAACTCCGGGTTGCCGGCTTGCACGACCTTGATATCTTCTTCTAAAAGTTCGGCTGATCCGCACATGCTAGCAAGATGCATCAATAATTGGAGGTTCTCCTCGAGTATCTTAGGTGTGGTCTCTGTTCCTACTCCGAATTTGGCTATCCTCTTCCCCAAAACAGTCCAAGCTCCCAAATAGTCGTACTTGTATTGAAGTATCAACGAGGCGGCCTCTTCGTCGTTGAGTTCTGTGAACACTTTGAGGATTGTCTGATGAACTAACAAAGCCGCATTGACAACTAGAGACCCGTCGTCCGTATCGACAATGTAAGGGTTGGCAATAATCTGATTCACCACAAAATTGATTCTTTGAATGCACACGAGGACGGCCAGGCCCACTCTCTCCACTAACAAGCGAAGCTGTTCTAATAAGAACGCAACCACAGCATTTAGATCTCTGTCGTGCCCCTTGATATGTGCAATTGAACTGAGAACAGTCCCGATGATCTCAACATTAGGTGTGTAGTCTTTTGATGTCAACTGGAGAAGTGCAGGGTATGCCGCTTGTAGCAAAAACAAGGAGGTGGATGCTGGAGTCAACGCAGGGAGGTAGCTCAAACATGTTTGGAGAGACTCTTTGAACACAGGTACCAAGCCAGATTTCTCGAGCATCTCACCACCCTTGTGATCGAAGAGATACAGCAAGAGGAAGCAGCCCTGTGCACGATAAGAAGGCTCTGGGTCGTCCATGATATTAAGAATGAACGATGCCACCATGGGCCAATAAGCTTGAAAGTCCGAGTCGAGGATGAAGAAACACACACTGGAAAGCGTACTCACATTACTGGAACGCTTCCACACCGTACGTGGATCGTCTTCGAGATAAGATACTTTCGATATGTTCAAAGCCAGGCGTACAGCTTGAGTTCTGCGCCCAGTCAGAGAGAGTTTCGGTTCAGATGCTTTGAAAATTCGCTGCCTGAAGTCAGCAGCGAATGACTCTGTGATGCTTTCCACAATGGAAGTGAGCTCCTGAATAGCGGATGCTTCACGCGCTAGTTCGGCGTTGCTCCATGGGACATGGGGATTCAAGTAGCAAGAAACAAGTAGTACAACCTCCAATTGGCGCAATTTGTCCAATTCTTGAAGCGATGAGACCGCAAGACGTATTTGAGACGGCAGAGGTTGGCTGCTTTTGGATAGCCAATCGCGGTTGGGATCAGCCACGACATCGAGCCAGGTGTGGAGTTCTTTGAGTGAAATATCTTCTTGTGGAGCTGAGATGGTGTTTTCAGCCACATCACCTTGTATATCCGAGCGCTCTATCTCTATTAGCTTGGGCTCTAGTAGCCGTGGGTCGCTGTCCATTGTGGATGAATGAGGCAAGAAGACTTCAGATACACTCTTTAACTTGTGCGCAAATGATCTGAAGTACACCAGACAATGAATGTTACTAGGGTTACCATACGCAAGGTTCCACGCCTAACGCGAGGAATTGCACTCAACCTATCGGAAGAGGTCAGGCATGCTCTTCACAACAACTCTCCTGTGGTGTCCTTGGAATCTACTATCATCACCCATGGATTTCCTTATCCACAGAACCTTGAAATGGCACAGAAGGTCGAGCAGGTTGTCCGAGAGAACGGTGCAGTACCTGCTACATGTGCTTTCATCGGAGGTGCACCGTATGTTGGTCTTTCGGGCGATCAGATCTCGTATTTGGCCGAACAGAAAGGTGTTAATAAAGTCTCCAGGCGAGATATCGGGCCAACAATGGCGCAGAAACTAGACGGAGGGACCACTATTGCTGGAACCATGATACTATCGCACTTAGCAGGAATCCAGGTCTTCGCTACTGGCGGATTGGGAGGCGTTCACAGACATGGCCATATTACTATGGACGTCAGTGCAGATTTGACGGAACTAGGCAGAACACCCGTGACTGTGGTGTGTGCTGGGCCGAAGCTGATTCTTGATATTCCAAGGACGATGGAATATTTGGAAACTCAAGGTGTGTTCGTAGCCACTTACAATGACGATGGAAGAGAAAGAGTGGAAGTTCCTGGCTTCTTCTGCAGGGAGTCAGGCGTTGTATCGCCATACACTTTCAGCACCTGGAAAGATGCTGCTGCAATTGTCCATTATCAGAATCAGCTAAATTCTGGCAGTTTGCTTTGCGTACCTCCACCGCAAGATCTGGCGCTTTCGAGTAAATTCATCGACAGAATCATAGATGGAGCGCTTCTGGAAGCCAACGAGAGACGAGTCTCGGGTAAGGCCTTGACACCTTTTTTGCTTCAAAAGATCGCCAAAGACACTCAAGGAAAACTGGTGGAGTGTAACATGAAGTTCGTTATTAATAATGCTCGAGCAGGTGCGATGATTGCTAAAGAGCTCTTACAGGTCAACATTGAGAAGGTATGTCCTTAATGAAATCTTGGAGTGTGTTACTAACATATAGGTATCGTTTCAGCCGTCTACTAGTATCAAGCCACAAAAAGAGACAGCTCCTAAAATCTTGAAAGAGGAGCCGAAGCCACAGGAAAAAACGCATCTAGAGAAAGGGAAACAGCCTGTAGAGACAGTGGTGATTGGACTGATTGCTTTGGACAATATTGGCAAGTTGAAGGGTTCGACAGAAATGCAAGACTCAAACCCAGGAACTGTAAATGCGTCTGTCGGCGGGGTAGGATACAACGTCGCTCTCGCTCATCAGTACGGCCTCCAGAGCCAGGATAAAGTGAACTCTATGAGGTTTGTATCTGCCGTGGGCGAGGACTTTGCAGGAAAGTCTATTTTGAAGCATGTTGAGGAGTCAAACGAAGACGCCAGCATAGTTGTAGTCCCAGGAACAACTGCGCAGTATACTGCTATTTTGTCAGCAACAGGTGAGCTCGTTTTGGCTTGTGCAGACATGGCTATTTTCGAAAGCGACGAGATAGTCGAGCATTTTGCAACGGAGATCAGAAATGCAGCACCTCGCCTCATAGTGTTGGATTGCAACTTGTCTACGAAAGCTCTTAATCGAATTTTGGAAGTTGCTCGTGAGAGCGATTGCAAAGTGATAGTTGAACCTACGTCTCTGCCCAAACTGAGTAAGATCGGTCAACTCAACTCTCGAAACTTGCAGGTATTCCCAAACAACGTGATACTGCTTGCCACTCCAACTATGGCGGAGCTTTCCAGCATTCACAAATCATTTACTGAGCATGAACTCTTCGAGGACTATGACGAGTGGTTCCCCTTGCTAGATTCGTTGGGTGTCGACTCACAGTTCCGCGAGAAGATGTCAGCAAGGGCCAAGAAGAGTGAAGCATTAGCATTCTTGCTTGACAGAGGAGTGCTTCAACAGAGCTTCCAGCTCTTGCCCTACATACCGAATATCTTGGTGAAGCTTGGTGAGAAGGGCGTGGTTCTAGTCAAGTTGAACGGGAACATTACTGACTACAGGTCCATTCCAACCACCTCCAACTACTGTCCCGAGTTCACACTCACGTCGGAAGGAAGGAAGATCGACGACAAGACATACGGAATAGTGGTGCAGTACTTCCCGATTCCTTCGGAGAACGAGCTGATCGACATTGTCAACGTCACCGGCGCAGGAGACTCTCTTTTGGGATACTTGACTTCCACTCTTAGCACCAGTGACTGGCTCGGGCCAGAAATAGACTCGATTGAGCAGGAATGGGCCAAGTGGGAGGGCATTCACAAAGCACAAGTGGCCAGTGGCTTGACATTGAGAAGTGAGAGCGCCGTGAGTGAGAAGATTGCCGACATCTGAGCCCGGCTAAAGACAACACATAGCATTTACTGGTAATTCTGAACAATTCTACTTCTCAGATCTGTACTGAAATCTCTCCACATTTTCATCGCGAAATCATATACTACTACAAATGTGGAGACTCGCTAGAACGCTAGCTCCTATGAGAGCATCCAGACCGCTTGCCTATTCGGCCAGGGCCATTGCATTAGCAGCATCAGTCACCCTTTTGGGAAGCACACTTGCCAACGATTCCAGTGCAAACTCTTTGGAGGGCGTAACCGTTGACTCGAGTATCAGCCCTTTCCCGACCGAGATCACCTCCAAAAACAGTACAGTATCTAGTCCTCACTCGCTTATTGCCTCTGGAGTGAGATCCGTCACTTTTGTGGGATTCAAAGTCTATGGTGTTGGATTATATGTCTCGACCAAAGATGAACCCAAGATCGCAACCACAGTTCAGCAGTACGTGAAGAAGTATGGAAGAGATGCTTCAGATTTGCTCAACGACAAGGAGATCTCACAGGAGATCGTTGCCGACATCTCTGAGTCAGTGCCCTTTGCTATTCGCATTACACCAGTTAGAAATACAGACTTCGGTCATTTGAGAGATGGGTTCGTCAAGTCGATCTTGGCTAGTCCTATGGCTAAAACCATCAGGGAAGAGGTTGCAGAGGGCATCCAACAGTTGCGAGCAGTGTTTCTGGGATTCAAAGGGTCGGTTCCCAAAGACCATTCGATGTGGGTAGTATCCAGAGATGGCAAGCTCACCATTTCCTACGAAGAGAAGGAAGGAAAGTTCAAGGAATTGGGAACAGTGAACGAACCAAGCATCGGAAAGGTATTGTTGGTTCTGTATTTGAGCAGCGTGAAGCCGTTGAGTGAGCCTTTGAGAAAGGACTTTGTCAACTACGCCGGGGTGAGTTAGGATGTTTCTCCATGTACATATACATTCTATAATTGCGCTAGCAGAGTCTATTAAACTGTGTTTACATAATGATGGATTCGTGCTCAACGTTGCTCGAGATGGACTTGTGAGGCAAGACCTTAGCACCGTTGACGTAGATCTCGTTTCTGATCTCGACATCGTCACCCAAAACAGTGACACCGTCAGTTCTGGCCCACTTACCGATTCTGGAGTTCCAGCCGACAATAGTGGAGTTAACCCAGGCGTGGTCCTTGACCTCAGAGTTGGCCAACAAAACGGATCTCTGGATTCTGGCACCCTCACCAATCACAACGTTAGGACCGATGGTCACGTTAGGACCGATCAAAGCCTTGGGGTGGATCTTGGCAGTAGGGTCAACCAACACATTGCCCTGGTGGACGAAAGGCTCTTTGCACAATCTCTCGGGGAACTGCTTGGCCAAAGAGGTCAAGTAGAGACAAGTACCAGACAAGAAGTCCTTTGGCTGACCAATGTCCATCCAGTAGCCCTCAAGGTCGAAGGAGTACAACTGCTTCTGCTCAACCAAGATGGGGAAGGTCTCCTTCTCGATGGAAGTAGGCTTCAGCTCGATCAAGTCGATGACAGAGGGGTTCAAGATGTACAAACCAGCGTTGATTCTGTTACCAACAAACTCAACAGGCTTCTCAACGAATCTGTCGATCAAGTTGGGGGTGTTTCTGTCGTGCACAATGACACCGTATTTGGAAGGCTCGTCCACCTTGGTAGCAACGATGGTACCAGCAGCACCGTGGTTCTTGTGGAAGGCGGCCAACTCGGCGAATGGGTAGTCACAGATGACGTCCGAGTTCAACACGAAGAAAGGCGAGTCGTCCTTCTTCAACACCTTCTCGGCGAGCTTCAAAGGACCAGCAGTGCCCAAAGGCTCCTCCTCGACGGAGAAGGTGATCAGCACACCCAACTCGGCCTCGTACTTCTTCAACGTGGACACCATGACCTCGGGTCTGTAGTTCACGGCCAACACAATGTCGGTGACACCAGCCGCGGCCAACGCCTCGATCTGGTGCAAAATCATGGGTCTGTTACCGAACTCCACCAAAGGCTTGGGGAGGGTCAAGGTCAATGGTCTCAAACGAGTACCGTATCCGCCAACGAGAATAAGTCCTTTCATATTGTTATATTTAGTCAAGGAAAAATGGACCGATCGCGAGTCTTATATAGAAAATGTTGGAGAAAGTCGCGCCGACGCGCGGCCTGCACACAGCCCAGGGACTGCCAGCGTGTTCCCACGCCCAGCCATGTTTCTTTTTCGGGCTGGAGACCAGGCAATTACCACGGCCACGAGGCGGACTTTGTTCGGCCATGTAGTGCCCACTTCGGGAGTCGCCCCCCGTTTTGGGCCATTTTCTCGCCCAATCCGGCCCGCGACACACTCCGAGGCGCGGTCGACTGCCGTCCTCGTCCGTCCACGTGCCAGCCGTGCCGTTGTTGATGAAATCTGCGTGTCGCAGTTGCAAACAGGAATCGCGCGAGTTTTTCCGCTGACTCGGCCTTGAAAATGGAAATGTGAAACGATGCGTGTCGGGTGTACGAAGATTGTGAGCGCTCCGCGGCAAGACGCGGTGTTGGGAAACCTCTCGACGACGTGAATATGCGGGTGCCCCTGAACGTCGACAACCTCGAGTCTGCGGGCCACGTGGGGGGCGTTTTGCGGATGACGTTTCTGTTTTGTGGTCGCTGGAGGGGTTATTTTTGTGCTTATCTATTTTTGCTTTTTCCTTTTGTTCTGCACGAAGTGTTCACTGCGTCGATGCCACGGTGATATTTTCTTCCCTCTATGTAGTCTTACCGGTTTTATCTCGTAAATTAAGCTGTTGTTCGAGATGTTCTCTGTCATCTTTAAATGTGCCGCTTGATCTTCTTGTCCTTCTTGTTCTTTTTGTCTTTGGTTGTTCTGCATTTTGTCACTCTTCTTGAATCTCTGCTCCTTCATTCTATCACTTCGTTCTCCCACCTAGAGGTTCGTAATGCCTCTTTTCCGCCACATCTGCCACACTATAACTATGCACACGAAGGATAACACCATGCTGGTGCCCGTGATGCGGAAGTATGTGTTCAAACATCCTTCTCCTTCACACGCATCTTTCTGCTCGCCGTGCAAGAGCGAGAACAATATGCTTCCCACGGCCGGGGCCACCATGAAGGAGCCCCACGTAGACCCCATCAAGTCCACGCCCCAGATCGACGCAATGATGGTGGGGTACGTAGTGAAGAGTCCTCCGTAGCAAACTCCGTTGAGAATGGACACCGTGGTGAAGCTCTCTGCGTAGAGCACGCTGAACTGCCCTGCGGTTCCGACAGCTGCAATCGCCAACATGAGCCACATCTTGCTGATGGGGTATTTGCGGTCTGGGCTAGACATGTAGTCCGCCACAACTCCTATGAAGAGCCTGATACCTGTTGACAGGGCCGCCATCACCGAGACCTGGTCGGCCAATTGCACTGACTCGGGCGCAGTGGACTCGATAATAGACCCCAAGTTGTTCTGGAAACTTTCTAAAGGCCCCACGTTAAGAACAAGCGAGAGAAGCAACACCCACGCAGATCCGTCTTTCAAGAACAGAATGAAACGGCCGCGGTGGTCCACTGGTTCTATGTTGGACCGCTGTGGAACAAGCTCCGTCTCCAGGTTTGCATCTGAGTCCGAAAGAA
The DNA here is from genome assembly GCA_003707785.3 of Danielia oregonensis. Taxonomy (NCBI): domain Eukaryota; kingdom Fungi; phylum Ascomycota; class Pichiomycetes; order Serinales; family Metschnikowiaceae; genus Danielia; species Danielia oregonensis. The sequence goes on from PPLJ03000005.1 coordinate 15,548, forward strand.
GGGGTTCTTCCTCACCGAACACAATCTCCAGCTCGATGCTCACAATCAGGTTCGAAACAAAGTTGAGCACTCCAACAACGAGGTACAACACCGAAAAGAACAGAAACACTCGGTGGAGATCAAGGTCGCTTCCTCTGTGGAAATACTGAAGCTTCATAAGCTGCGACCCTATCAACGTAGACAACCCGTAGCATGTTACAGGCAATGAGATGGCCAAACTCTTGTGTGCTGGGTATATCTTAGCGCATGTGAGCAAGCTGGCAAAGTATAACGACAGTGTGGCTAAGCCAACAAAGCAGAACAGGATGGCCATCACCAGAACAGCCCAGGGATCCAATGCTGGAGCCTCTGTGGCAGTCACATGGCGTACCAACAACGCATTAACGAAGTAGGCTGGGCAGAACGCCCAGATCAGGATTAGCAGAAGCAACGCAGGCCCATACGAGTCAGCCAAGTACCCCAAAACTGGAAGACACAAGTACATCCCAACCGCCAGCAACAGCGCAATGAGGTTCGTTTGCGTATATGTGAGCCCAACGGTTCGGTGGAGCAGCAGTGCATAGAGCAGGAAGAGCATGATCGACCCCAGCAGAAGACAACTTGTGAGGGCGATCAAAAACGCCATTCTTTTGAGCTGGACCAAGTCGTACCGCTGTGAAAGCAGTTTGCGGACATGGTGGGTCCATTTTTGAAGGTGTGACTTCATGATATGCCGGGTATTATAATGTTGAAGTAATATGAATCATAATGTGGAGCTGAGACTTATAGATCACGTGCGCCTGTGACAGTTTACAGCGTTACTCCTAAAACTGGCCCTCTTGGGAGTTGGATTGGGTGATACGAGGTATTGCACATCACTTGGGCATCTTTATGTTCTATCGAAAGTTATCATGATTTTCACCAAATATAGGATCTAGCAAGCATCATCGAGATATTACTTGTACACAAGATATCGGTATCGGGTCAACACTAAGCTCTTACATTAGATGATTATATAGCTGGCTTTTCTGAAGTTCCTTGGACACTAAATTATCATATAGCTGACTCTTTTGAAGTTCCCTCGACAGTGAATTATGGTATGGCTGACTCGTCGATACATACGGGCCAAATCCAGGCCCATCCTACTAATCAGTCTCGTGTTGATCTAACATTTTGCTCCTACTTTATGTACGTCAAAAAACGGTCAATCTCTCCAGTAGATCCCAACCAAATACCAGACTTGTCGTGAATACCCTTTGGCAAAATGTCCAAAATTCTCTCACCCTTGTCGTTGACAGCAGAGCCTCCAGCCTGCTCCATCAACATGGCCATAGGAAAGCACTCGTACAAAACACGCAATTTTCCATTCTTCAGCTTCAGGTCAGCAGGATAGGCAAAGATACCTCCGTACAACAACGTACGGTGAATATCCGCCACCATTGATCCAATGTAACGAGCAGAGTAAGGCTTTCCGTTCAATTCGTCCTGAGGCTTCTTCAAGTCCTCAATGTACTTCTTGATGCTGTCAGACCAGTAGTACGAGTTACCCTCGTTGACCGAGTAGATAGCACGTGTCTTTGGGATCTTCAAGTCAGGCTGTGTCAAGATGAACTCGCCCAATTGAGTGTCCAAAGTGAAACCGTGAACACCTCTACCAGTGGTCAACATGAGATGAGCCGAGGCTCCGTACATGGTGTATCCAGCAGCGACCATCTCGGTTCCTCTTCTCAAAACATCACGAATCGAGCCAGTCAGGTCGTCTTTCAACCGGTAAACACCGAAGATGGTTCCTACAGAGACTCCGGCATCGATGTTGGACGAGCCGTCAATTGGGTCCGTGCACACAGCGTAACGTCCACCACCCTCAAATACAATGAGATCCTCCTGCTCCTCGGACACAAGCACCTTCACGTTTCCACTGGACTTCATGGCGTTGATGAAGATCTCGTCACCGATCACATCCAACTTCTTCTGCACATCACCTGTGGAGTTGGCCTTGCCCGAGATTCCAATAAGGTTGACCAACTCGGCTCTTCTGATGTTGTGGGCAATGAATTTGAATGCAAACTGAAGCGAGTTCAACAAAAGCGACAACTCGCCGGTGGCCTTGGGAGCAAACTTCTGCTGCTCTTCCAAGATAAACCTGGTCAAGGTGATGATGTCGGTCTCGACGTTCATTTCTTCGGATACGGAATTCGCCATTTTGTGTAAAATCGTGGGAAAAAGAGGCGCGATGTTACCCCAGAGTTTTATACCGACCCGGGATTTTGAGGAGACACGGTGCGGGACTGCATACACCGCCCACCCCAGCCGTGCCGCACCGGGATTCTCGGGTGAAGGGAGAGAAGTCGTGTGAGAGTGTGTAAGAGTCTGGGGTAAACGCAAGTTCCGACGATAAGCAGCCGCCGTTTTGCCATTGTATTGTCACGTGCCCGGAGTTATGGCCTAGTCCCGGGCCCTATTTCCGTCGAAGCCCCGGGGGAGGCGGACTTGAAAGTGCGTGAGGCAATTGGGAATGGCTGGATCAGATACCAGCGCACGTGACAATGACTGACGCAATACGCAGGATCACGTCGGAACGTCAGAGCACCGGGCCTGGAAGTCACATGACGAGTAGCATCTGTCCCTACTGTAACGTCTATGGACCACAGCTCGAACAGCAGCCCAATACACCGGAAAAGACCAGTGCACCATCAATTGGCATTGGCCTGCTTCGCTTTCTTCTGGAGGTGGATCGACCGGTTCACCTCGAACAAGAGACTGTAGCGGTCCTCCTTCTTGACCGGGCCCTTCGTCGACCACGCCGACGAGGCGTCGAGAGACCGATATACCCGAGCCTTCTCTCCCAGCTTGTCTTCTTTCGCGGCAGCCACTTGAGCTGCGTAGCTGGAAGACAAGAAAGCCAACACCTCCGAGATGTTGTAGTCTGGCTGCGGCAGTGGCGACTTCTTAGAAGCAGGCGTCGGAGGCGAGGTTTTCTTTGTGAATTTAGCCCAATCTGCCATGATGAATTATAGTAGATGTGAGCGAAGAATTACACTGGATGCAGTTCTGATTGGCGATGGATCTCGGACCCACGTGATGTGGAACTCGGAGCTGGACGACGTTTATGCCACGTTTGCAACGACAGTGCTGGCTCGCATACTGACGATCTGCTGTTGCCCGGCGTTCCACAGCTGGTCGTCGGAATTTCAGAAAATCACGTGACCTGCCATAAATGAAGCTTATTTCCCGACAACGCCGAAGAAGCTTCCTCGTAGACCCAAAATCTGTACTCGTGTTGGCCATTTCGTAATTCGCCCCACCCCCGACCTCGCTCTCGGTAAAATACCTAAATTCCAGGGCCGCGCACGTGACTCTACCAAGAACACGTAAACCTCGCGAGAATTTCAAACTTCAACACTCACACTTACACATCATGAGTTTCCGAGTTTTGGATCTCGTTAAGCCCTTCGAGCACTTGCTCCCAGAGGTGATTGCGCCTGAGCGCAAGGTGGCATTTAACCAGCGTGTCATGTGGACTGGAGTCACGTTGTTGATTTTCCTCGTCATGTCCGAAGTTCCACTTTATGGTATTGTTTCGTCCGACGGACTGGACCCATTGATGTGGCTCCGCATGATGTTGGCTCTGAACAGAGGTACGCTTATGGAGCTTGGTATCACCCCGATTGTTTCGGCATCCATGGTTTTCCAGTTGTTGCAGGGTACGAAGTTGATCCACGTCGACATGTCCAACAAGCAGGACAGAGAGCAGTTCCAGACGGCCCAGAAGCTTTTTGCTATCATCTTGGGCGTGGGTCAGGCTACCGTGTACGTTTTGACCGGCATGTACGGTCCTCCAAGCACTTTGGGTTCTGGTTTGTGTCTTCTTTTGGTGTTGCAGTTGGTTTTCGCCGGTGTGATTATCATTTTGCTCGACGAGTTGTTGCAGAAGGGCTACGGTCTCGGACTGGGTATCTCCTTGTTCACTGCCACCAACGTGTGTGAGCAGGTGATGTGGAAGGCTTTTGCTCCTACCACCTCCAAGTCTGGTAAGGGTGTGGAGTTCGAGGGTGCCGTTGTCGCCTTGTTCCACCTTTTGGGTTCTCGTTCTGACAAGAAGAGAGCTTTGTTGGAGGCTTTCTACCGTCAGAACTTGCCTAACATGCTCCAGGTTATTGCCACGGTGCTTGTGTTTTTGGCTGTTGTCTACTTGCAAGGTTTCCGCGTGGAATTGCCAATCAAGTCCACCCGCCAGCGTGGCCCTTACGCTTTGTACCCTATCCGCTTGTTCTACACGTCCAACACTCCTATCATGTTGCAGTCTGCCTTGTCGTCGAACATCTTCCTCATTTCTCAGATGCTCTTCATGAAGTGGCCAAACAACTTGCTTGTCAAGCTTTTGGGATCTTGGGGCCGTCGTAACGGTCAGGCTCAATTGTACGCCGTTTCTGGTTTGTCCTACTACATCCAGCCCCCTCTTTCTTTGGCCGAGGCTGCTTTGGACCCTATCAAGACTCTCGTGTACGTTGTTTTCGTCTTGGGTTCTTGCGCTGTTTTCTCTACCACTTGGATTGAGATTTCTGGTACTTCTCCAAGAGACGTTGCCAAGCAGTTCAAGGAGCAAGGCTTGGTCATTGCTGGCCACAGAGACACCTCCGCATACAAGGAGTTGAAGAAGATCATTCCAACTGCTGCTGCATTTGGGGGTGCCGCCATTGGTGCCTTATCTGTTGTCAGTGACTTGATTGGCACTTTGGGCAGTGGTACCTCCATTTTGTTGAGTGTGACCACCATTTACGGCTACTACGAGTTGGCCGTCAAGGAGGGTGGTTTCTCCAAGTCGGTTGTTGGTGGCTTCACCGACGGCATGTAATTTGCCGAAAGCTTTACGGTGGCACCGATATAATAGTTATATAGCCAAGATGAAGTGTGGAGAAATAGTATAAAGAAAATTTTCTACTAATCATGGTTATGCATTCGTAAATGTGAACTACAGAGGTGATACTCTGGTTGTTCATGTCTTGACTGGTGAAATCACTCAATGCAAAGTATGCTGCTATGCTCCGGATGAGCCAAACTTGCCCGACCACGTCTCGTATTCGCCAAGTCCCTCGCTCGAGACACTGGGTCTGATGTACTTCAAAGATTCAACAAAATCCTCAAGTTGAATGGGTCGGATATCTTCAGTTGGAGTACTCAATAATTTATCACCCAATGAACGTAATGGTCCCATGGCGCTGTCCTTGGCCAAAAGGGTGATATCACTTCCACTGAATCCCTCAGTCAACTCGATCAATTTGTCAAAGTCGTCTTCCAGAAGCGTATGTTTCTGATATGTCAAAAGCTTGCTCACTTGCAAGCGGCGAGCTTGGTCTTCGGGAAGGGGAATGTATACTCTCTTTGCAAATCTTCGGCGGGCGGCATCATCGATTCCCCATGGTAAATTGGTTGCTCCCAATATGAGCACCCGGCTCACATCGTCTTTGGAGTCTCTACCCGCAGCAGCTGAGGAGAGCTCTGACCACTGGACCAAAAACTCGTTCTTGATTCGCCTCATACTTTCGACTTCGCCCTCGGTTCTAGTTCCAAGAAGCGAATCTATCTCGTCAATGAAAACAATCAGCGGACTGAGCTTTCTAGCCAAAAGAAACAATGCCTTCACCAATTTCTCACTCTCTCCGAGGTATTTCGAGGTCAAAGAGGAAGAGCTGATGGAGAAAAATGTAGACTTAGACTCCGTAGCAACTGCTCGTGCAAGCATGGTCTTTCCAGTGCCCGGTGGCCCAAAAAGAAGCATTCCTCTCGTGGGTTCTCTGAGACCACGAAATAAGTCTGGGCGCAAGAATGGGTACACCACAGCTTCTTTTAACGAATTCTTGGCCGTTTCTAAACCAACAATATCGTCCCAATAAACTTCGTCTCCTCTCACCACGATATCGTTAAGAATCTGGACAGCAGATAATTCGTCGATACCCCTGATGGATTTGATCAATGCGTCCATTTCTTCAGGTCCCATGTCACCGTTGGGGTCGTCGTTGTATCCCTCCAAAAGATCGTCCATAGTTGGAGAGTTGGGTATTTCGGTATTTGTTTCAGCCTCGATGATCTTTGCAGTCGGTCTTTTTGCTTCACCTTTTGCCAAAGGTGGCTTGCCTGCTGGACGAGTTCCCGGTTTTGGCTTAGGAGCGCCGGCATTCGCTGGTTTGATGATTTTGGCTATGGGGTTAGCCGTTGGGAAATTTCCAGCTTTTGCCACGGGCTTCGTGGGCTTTGGCGCAGTCGACTTAGATGCTGCTTTCGCAGGTGGCTTTGCTGCTGTTTTAGCAACAGGCTTGGCCTGTACCTTACTTGTCTGCATCATCTTCTTGACATTTATCGGGGTGGGCTGCGTGTAAGCGTACTTCTTCGTATCTGACCGCACATCTGCGCTAGACTTCAGTCCGTATTTTAACTGAGGTTTGGGGAAGGCCTCCGGCAGCGACTGTCTCGATAATCGATTACTGTCAGAAACAAGTCTGATGTCAGGGCGCAAGCTCTCCACCGAACGAGCGTTGTTCAGTTGTTCAGGTGCCAATGAGTCTTGTTTGTAGCTTTCCTTGTGAATTCTAGATTTTGGAGGAGGTGGGGGGACTCTTTTCTTCAACGAAAGATCCTCCACCGATTTGGCAAGAGGTTCTTCGAAAAAGTTCAAGTCGTCGCTCAAATCTATCAAGTTCGATGACGTGGACCCTAATGAGTCCGATGTGGACGTGGAAGTGGCCAGGTTGAGTCGTTCCCAGTTACTATTGCTCATCTCAGTCTGGTCAAAATCGTCGAAGAGTTGGTCAGCTTTCGGCTTTGGTTTCGCCCACGAGTGATTGGCGGCAACTTTCACAGCGTTCTGGTCCAGCGCGGACATCTTGTATGTTGATATAGTGGGCACTGGGCCCAGTCTCAACGATTTAATCATTTGCCGATTGCCATTGCCTGTGAGCGATCGGCTGGCAGGATTGCTATTTCTCAACGATGGAACAGACATACTATGGGAACTGCTATTGCTTGCAACAACAAGAGGAGGCTTGTTGGCACGACGGTTCTGTTCGTCGATTCGTAGTTGTAACCGCACCAAATGCTTGACGTTCTCATCCCTGATGCCCTTGAGCTCGGCCATAATGAGTGCTTCGTCTTGGCGGATCTTTCCTGGCTTCTTCTCAAAGAGGTCTAGCTTGTATAGCATCAGAGTGTGGAGCAGCTTCCATCCTTTCAATGCATCTTCCAAGTGCCCATTCTCTTCAAGCGTGAGATTTTTGATGGTGGTGTTAGATACGTCTCGGTGAGTCTGCTGGAGCTCCTCGAGAACAGAGAGCTGAGGCGGTTTTCTCCGAAACATGGGAGTATTGAAGTTGAGGACAGTTGTATGTGCGTTGTGCAAAGATATGACCTGTATAGAATAGCAAGCGACGAACCTGGCAAGAGCCGAATTTATAGGAGATACGATGGTTTACAAGATACGGAATCGAATCGGGGGTCTACGAAGCACGAGATTTTAGAGATTTCGTTTTGTTCCAGAGAGTTTGCTTCGAGTACTATGTGGGTGCAAAAGTGCGCAAGTGGACGAGTTTCAGACGGCAAGGTGAGTATTGAGGCGTGAATGTGATTTGGAGATCGAAGAGCACGATGCGGAATTGGGTCTTAAAGTTGAAATTGCACTCTAGTGTTGTTGTATCGCCAAATCGAGGAATACTGCGGTGAGCTTGAAATGGTGCGGCTGGCTCTGTATGCATCTAGAATTGCAATCGAGATAGTACTCGAAACAGAACTCGAGTACCCTATCACTGGTAAGTGTGTATCCGTCGTTCGGGACCCGAAACGTGATCTGGGCCTGTTTCCGGAAACGGGTAAACGTACGATCGATGAAAGAAGCGCAAGTGCAAGCAGTAGTTTGCAAGTAGAAGACAATTTCAAAAGTACCGTTAAGTATAGTCGACCCCCGCGATACAATGTGATACAAACAGCAGTAAGCAGTAAGCCTACTGTTGAAATTCCTACTATATGCTGCTCTGCAAATGAAACAGCATGGCGTTACAGATGTAGTGATATAACGGGACACCCTCGAGTTTCTGACCTCGAACATATTCTATGTAACCACCTTTTCTCTGACCTGGCTCTCCAATCCGCAGCACAGTGCCCAGAGCCAGACGGCCGACCAGTCTCTGACAAGCAAACCTTAGAGCACCTCCCTAAGTTAATAGGCGAGGCACAAGCTTGCGAGCTTTCGTAAACGAGCGAGGTGAACGACGGCCTGGGTGGACGCACTGCAGGGCAGAAGAACCGGAGTCAACTTTCTGAAGTTTGAAAATTTGTGCGCAGACGTTTATATATGTATGCTGAGTGCGGGTAACCCATCTGGGCATCTTCTAGGTTTGGTCTGAGCAAATACAGAAGCAACGGTCTAACTTAGATACTAGGATTCCGAGTATATTAGTTCGCCCTTTAAAGTTTAACTGGAGACAATCACCGTAAAATGTTTGTGTACATCACGTGCTAGATACTTCCCCACACACACCCGTACACATTCAATTTAGTCCACATATCACTTTTATTATGGATTTCAGCGACATCTTGGCCTTTGTGGGTCTGACATTAGTGACGCTGCTAGCATTTGTTCTTCGTTACGTGATCTTACTTGTGGGATATGGCCTTGCTGAATTTCCCCAAGTCACAACGTTCATTTTTGCCTTGGGAGCAATCTATGTGGCGTACAAAGTGGCAAAGCGGATGGTGAAGTTCTGGATCGGTCTCATCATCACCACCGTCAAGACGGTATTTGTTTTGTCGCTTGTGCTTTTGGGATTGGCAGTTTACATCCGAGGTTTCCAACGTTTCTTCCACAGAGACATTTACTTTTTGGGCAGCATGATCCAGAACTCGTTGCTGGCTCTTGAGAACGTTGAGAACTTCGACCCTAAGTCGTTTGCCGCAAACTACGCTAGCAAATTGGCTGCCGATGAAAACTTCGATACCATCAAAGATGGCGCCAAGCAATGGATGCGTAACAACGGCGTGGGCGACCAGTACGTGGAAATGGTGGAAGATCAAATGCACCAAGTGAAGGACAATGCCGGTGAATACATCAATGAGGGTTTGAACTACTTGAACGAGCAAGGCATCAATTTCGACAATCTCAATGAGAACTTGGGGAACTTGAACATAGGAAACTTGGGTAACTTCTTCGGAAATCGCTAATTTATTCTATTTCTTGATCTTTACTTTCTCGTCTTTTACGCGTGGTTGGTCGAGACATTGCAAACCGTTGTCTTGCACGAACATCGACAGAACGAGTGTTATTCCAAGCAAGGGAATAATGAAATAAAAAACGTTCCGGATCGAACTCATGTACATGCTGGCAACCTCGGCAATTTGATCAGGCGTCAATGCGCTGGTATCAACACGAGTATAGATGTTCAACCGCAAGTTGTACAAAAATGATTTTGGCAATGTCGATGTCTTGAGCTGCTTATTGATCTCTTTCAATAAGGAGTTAGTCGTGATGAGCGAAGAGATTGCAATTCCCAACGCGCCACCAAACGATCTCACCACATTACGAGTACCGATAACTACGGCTCGTTGTGCCATAGTAGCGTTTGCTTGAGCAGCTACCATGGTGGGTTGGAAAATAAAACCCACACCAGTACCCATGACAATCAATGTTCCACAAATCATGGCAATGGATGTGTGCTCGTGCCAGCCGAGGAGCATGCATGCACCAGCGATCCAAAGGATCATACCTCCCACGAGAATATGGAAGAAGTGGCCGGAAAATGATATCACGCTGCCTGCAAACGTGGACATTACTGCTTGAGTGAACACCAAGGGAAGGAGCATATAAGCAGAGTGAATAGCATCATAACCTTTCACGATCTGATAGTAATAGGGCACGGTGAATGTGAATGCATAGTACGCCATACCATACAAGAAGGTACCCGACAAAAGGATGCTGAGCGACCGGTTCTTGAAAATGTAAAGCGGGATCATTGGCAACTCGGGTATCTTCCACTCTATAAGTAAAAATGATATGAGGCAGATACCGCCAACCACAAACATGGCAATTACCAATGCACTGTTCCAGGCGTAAGTGGATCCACCACCACTGATAGGGATCAACAACAACGTGAGACCAGCGGTGGAGAAGAAGACACCGTAGTAGTCGATCTTCCTCAACTTCTCACGTGTGGAGAGAACAGATTTCACCTGGTTCTTCTTGCTGTTGTCAACGAAGAAGTAGACAAGAACGCCCATGAGTGCAATCACAGGAGGCATTGTACGGTAAAAGTTACGCCAGGTGGATTTCACGGAGTAGGCACCCATGATGACAGGGCCCATACCGTTACCCAATCCCACGAACGCACCCAAGATTCCCTGGAACTTTCCACGTTGTTTCAAGGTGACTACGTCACTTGTAATCACCATCGCAAGCAGCTGGGTTCCACCAGCTCCGATTCCAGCGAACGCTCTGAACACGTAGAACTGTGGGCCGGTCTGAGCGAACCCACAGAGCATGTTGGCCACACATAATAAGGCAAGGCATGCCATGAGGATGTTCTTGCGGCCGAAAATGTCTGCAAAACGACCGAAAAGAACCTGACACACGGTATTAGCCAAAAGCGACGACGTTCCCGCCCACTGGATGGTGTTTTGCGCATGCAAGTCTTTAGCAATGTGAGGTAGAGCCACCGTGACACCGGTCTGGTCACAAAAGCAGGCGAATAAACTCACAGCCATTGCCAACAATGTGATGATGAGCTTCTTCCTGGGAAGAAGATTGACGTGAACGTCACCAAGCTTGTCTTCTAGCTCGTGCTTCTGGTGCGCATGGTCGGCTTCCGACTCTACCGATTCGAGATCGTGTGGAGTGGTGTTGCCGCTTTCGATGTGCGCTTCTTCGTTTTGCGCCTGCGGTTCCGTTTTCGATGACGGAGCATCTTGAGCAGGATTCGACATGATGCTACTTCTTCAGTGTGGTACTGGCGGAATCTATTATTGCACGGCTCTGGAGAACACTGCAGGAGATTCGGAACGAAGAGACCGGATTTCCGAGATAAAGACGTACGTGCAACGGTTTCGGAGGCAACGGTTACAGGTCATAAATCTGCAAAACTCTGGGGATAGCCGTCTACTTATAGTGCTGACATATGCGCGTGTACTTAGAGGTAAAAATTTCGGTCTCGGAGTGACGCATCGCGGAGAATAGATCGAATTTCCGGGGAAAAAAAATTGGAGCCAACGGTCGTGTGATCTTTAGCATAAGCTGAAAATCAACAACGGCTCATAACCCAGTGCCACCTAGCTGGTGGCTGAATTTCGGTTTCGTAGCTGTCAAAAACGCTTTTCAAAGAGAGGGGGAGAGTGGAGGCTACTCCGAGCGTCGGAGCCGAAATGTGCGAATTTTTGGTCCTCTGTGGGGAATAAAATGTGTACCCCAAGATTGCGCAAGGAGTGCATACGAAGACGTCAACCCAGATGACAGAAGCTTTAGAGGTGATGTAGAAAGAGTTAGGTTGCAGAAATCGATCTTGAAAATACGAATTTAGTCCAAAGTCGACTTTTTGGATCCTTCGTTGACTTTTTTGCAACTCTATATTGCAGAAGTGCTCTCTGCAATTCTGTCTCGAACCTTACAACGTTGCAACTTTTTGCAATCTTGAAAATCTAATCTCTTTTTAAAAATTAGAAAAGCTCTTTGGAAACGTCTAACTGCTACTACCAGCTCGTGTTCCATTCCTCTGACCGCCGATCCAACAGGTCCGGCCCGTGGGCTGTATCGGTTTACACACTACCACAACTCAGCCTTAGAACCTACTCCATCATGGTCAAGGACACCACGTATTACGACATTCTCTGTGTCGAGGTCACGGCTACTGAGGTAGAGCTCAAGAAAGCATACCGTAAGCAGGCCATCAAGCTTCACCCAGACAAGAATGGAAATGATCCGGAGGCCGCCGCTAAGTTCCAGGAGTTGGGAGAGGCGTACGGTATTCTCCAGAACAAGGACCTGCGAGCTCTCTACGATGAGTTGGGAATCGAGGGAATGCACAACAACCAGGTGGCCGAACAGGCTGCAGACATTGACCCATCTGAATTCTTGAAGATGGTATTTGGCGGCGACAGCTTCCACGATTGGATCGGAGAGTTGTCTATGTTGTCTGACTTGTCAAAGCAATCAGAGATCTTGGGAGAGGAGGACGCGGAAGAGGAGGCTACCGTTGAATCAAAGTTCACAGATTTATCTGTCTCGGGTGAAAAGACCGACACCACGTACACGGATTTGTCGGAAGAGGCCAAGAAGAGAAAGAAGCAGAAGGTCAATCGTGAGAAGCGCGATAAGCTCAGACAGCACATGGAGGATTCCAGGATCGAGAAACAAAAGAGAGTGGATACTTTAGCTGCTAACTTGCTTTCTCGTATCGAGAAGTACCAAAGCGCAGCAGGCAACAGCGATGCCGTGGCGCAGTTTGTTTCGAAATTGCATGTCGAGCTCGAGGACCTCAAGACGGAATCTTTCGGAATCCAGATCGTGCACTTGATTGGTAAAACTTACGTCTCGCAAGCACAAGCCGTGATCCTGGCCAGCAAAACGTTTGGCGTTTCGAAGATCTACACCTCGGTCAAGTCCAAATCGAACCGTGTCAAGTCGGGTTTTCTGATTTTGACCACTGCTATTGATGCACAAGCCACTGCCACCGAGATGCTCAAGGAGCAGAGTGCATTAGAGCAATCGGGTGTTGAATTGACTGACGAGGAGCGTTACCGCAAAATGGAAGCGGAAACGGTTGTCACTGGTAAGTTCTTGGCTACTGCATGGGCATCCACTAAGTTCGAAGTGACTGGTGTATTGAACAAGGTTTGCCAGAAATTGTTGAATGACAAGACATTCAGCAAGAAGGTCCGGGTGGCAAGAGCCGAAGCTGTTTTGTTCCTCGGAAAGGAGCTTCTTTCCACGCAACGTACCGCCGAAGAAGATGAAGAGGCCCGTATTTTCGAGGAAATGATGGCCTCAGCAAGCGCCAAGAAATCGAAGGATAAGAAGACGAAGATGAGTGAAAAGGACTTGGAGGCTTACTTCGAGGAGTACAAGCCCGAAGAACATGAGTCTACAAAGTAATTGGCAGGCAAATGTCCTGCATGTGTATAGATATCGATGACAAAATCAATATTACTAGAACCACAATGCCGCCATCTTCCAAGCAGGTCCTTGGCTTGTACAAGCAGCTTTTAGAGAAAGCGTACAAGTTCGACAACTACAACTTCAGAGAGTACTTCAGAAGAAGAGTCCACGATGGTTTCAAGGAGAACAAGGCTTTGAAAGACGAAGAGAAGATTACCGCCTTCTTCAACGACGCCGTCAGCCAGTTGGCCGTGTTGCAAAGACAGTCCACTATTTCTCAGATGTTTACATTCGAGAAGCTTGTTGTGGAGCCTTTGAAGAAGCAGCACTAACGGACCCGATGTGTATGTACATAGTGATGAAAAGCACAAATTTGAGTAAATGTAGCAGAGGTGTTGGGAGAGTGAGGGTGAAGATTGAAGGAGATTTACTGTAGAAGAGGATAGAAAACGACGACGGCCCTAAAGAAAGAGAAGACGATATAAGTTGCTGAAAGTAGAAATTGAGTCTGGTGCTGGTGTTCGAATATCCACATCAAATTGAAAACTGAAAATATGTATGATCTGTAAATAAGCTCGATCACTTCCACGAACTTGAAGACGCTCTCTGCCTCGAAGTATGAATTTGTACGTTGCAAGGGGGTACTTAGGATTTTGTTCGCCTTCACAAACAAGCGCAGTGGCGCAGTGGAAGCGCGCAGGGCTCATAACCCTGATGTCCCAGGATCGAAACTTGGCTGCGCTAGCTTGATTTTTTCGATCTAAGAGACCCATCTTCACCCTGAAGACTAATTTACAGTACCCTAGATAATTGTTTACGGCAACTAAAGCTTGAACGCACAATACAAAATGTCTTCAAGTGCACCTAATTCACTAATAACACTTTTAATTAAAAATATGTCGGGGCTCATCCCAGAACTCGGCCAACTTCAAGCCTGCTGCCTTGTACTCAGCCAATTCGTCTTCGGTAAGTGGGGGAAATTCTCTTCCCACAATAGGAGCTTTTGTTGCACCCAATGTAGTGATACTCTGCACATACTCTGGGGCGCCTTGTACTCCAATAGTGTGGTATGCTCTCGTCTGTCCCTTCTCCTCGAGTAACTTGTCAATCCATTTCTGCTGCTCCCTCCTGGTGGGTAAGATAATTTTTCCTGTCAAGTAACGGGCAACCAACACTGCTTGATACTCGAAGACACGGAAAGAAATGCCGTCAACAGGAACTCCTACCAAAGCAATGAGCGGTTCATTGAGTAAGAAAGTGTGCTGATAGAGAGTGGGCAAAATGACTCCCTCTTTGGAGATATCTCCATATGCTCTATTCAAAAATGGGAACGAGAATTGGTAGCCAGTAGCGTATACCACATGGTCAGGATTGTGAAGCTCGCTATCATCACCAAAGACAACCTTGAACCCCGAGTCTGTGATCTCGTACCTTGAAATCACTGGCTTGAACTTCACGTTGGGCTTTTTGGTAACACGCTTGACATTCGTCTCATTACGAATCAGCTGATATACCTCAGTGGCTGTATCTGCTGTAAGCTTCGTGAGGTCTGCTCCCAGCGCTCTTGAGCCTACCACCACTATCGTCTTGTCCTTGTAAGGTTCCGGCCCTCTGAAGAACTTGGCGTGGTGTACAACTTCGGGAAACTGTTCTTGAACTTCTCTCAACCCTTCGATAAGAGGAATGAAGGGGATATGGTAGTGGCCCACAGAAACAACGACCGCATCGAACTTCTCCTGATACCACTCGTCCGTTCCATCTTGTAATTTATGGCGCAAGGTAAGTTTGAAGTCGTATGGAATGCTAGCATCTTTGTGGACTTTCTCCACATCTTCAACTGTTGTCGACGTGACCACCCTAACATTCTTCTTGTCCTTGTGTTTGGTGATGTAATGGTGGATGTAGTCTTGTACCACTGCTCTATCCACATACTTGTTCTTCTCACCTGCAATCCACTCTTTCTTGTCACTGAAGGTCATCATGTTCTCAATGACATTAGTAGCCATATCAGAATAGGCAGGCGTCTGCTCGAATCTCTCCTGATCTGGCGATAAGCGACGGATCTTGTCAGTTGCTGTGTGTTCATGGAATGGGTTTTCAAGAGGTGGATCAATTTCAGAACTGATTGCACCAGCCTTCACCACCTCGTTCGGAGTGCTAATGGGGTGTTCATCCAACACCCAAACGCCTCCTAATACTGGACGTCTCTCAAAGAGAACAATCTCGTCGAAATGGTTCTCCTGGAGTAATGAGTCCAACAGAATAGCACCCGATGCACCTCCACCAATAATGGCAACTTTCCTGATCTGGCTAGCAGAAATGCCTACAGGCTCATCTAACTCATCTGAGAACTCTGGAAACGTCCGAGAAGGCATGTTGGTTTCTACATGGCGGGTCTTTCCTCCGCCTTATAGCTATAAACTGTGGTGCGAGCCACACAATGCATATTGCGATAACGATCTCACCATCAAGGGATAGTTGCACTGTGGGTTTCGGGAACTTGGGGCCAGATGTCCGACGGAAGAATTGCGTTTGTGCCGTGGTGATGTGATGTGTTCTAAATGTGTGTTAATAATCACTTTGAGGATTATAGTTAGGTGCACTTGATTTCTGATATTGGCTACTCTAGAGTTTCAGTCTTCGACATAAACCTGGACCCTTGTGAACACAAAGCTGTGGAGGCGATGTTGTAGTTGGGCAGTTTAGGACTCCGTGGTTCTCGGGATTTGAGCCATGTACTCACTAAAAGAGTGGTTATGCATTATCAAGTTGCCGAAGCCCATTCTGTGAATCAATGAGTTCTTACAGTCTACAGCTGCTGAATTAGCTTCCCCTGTCAATGTGTGTGCTTTTCGATTTTTCATATTCGCCATGACGATTCATGTTAATCTTCCTATCTTGATCGAATCGACGAATCACAAATCTACACTATTATTTCGACATATTCGTAAAATAACATTAAATTACTAAAGCTTTTAACTTCTGGAAATCTTTCTTCTTTCCATAGTCTTCCACTCTCTTCACCGTGCCCATTTAAGTAATGTCCCACGTGCGATAATAGATGGCTACTGATGAGTACCTGCATATACAGCATCTACTTATACCTCCAGATTTGCTTCATTTTCTCCACAAAATGGTAGCACAACAACCCGTGAATCTTCACGAGCCATTGGATGAAACCAAAGATGCAACACTTCGTATAGTTCCATTGCAGCCCAGTTTGGCAACCGCTGCTTTGACTTTACATGGTGATTATTATCGGCAACTGCAAAGCAAGTCCAACACGGTGATCGTGTGGCACCCGCTTGTTCAGTTGTACATTTTTGGAATCTTGGGTGCGTTCACTGTTTACAAATACAGCGAGCTCTGGGAGATTTCCGACAGTTACGCTGAGTTGTGGAGACTTATCAAGAACAATAAGTACATCCTCACCACGTTCTTTCCCGTTCTTATCTTCATTGCAGGAACCGTTGGTCTCGTGAGCTTCCTGATCACTGATGAGTTCAGAACCGTGAGTGATGGCTTGGCCGGCGAGGAGTACATGCTGAAGCTTTTTCAATTTCCATTGAGGGTGTATGCTGCCGCCAGCATCGATGATTTGGCTTCCAAAACATCCCGTCAGTTTGTGGAGAGTGCGTCCAACAGCACCGACTTGATCGAATACCGTGAAACCCCTGTTGCGGTGGTGACCGTTATCCCTCTTGCTAATGAATCAAACAGCGAGGTTTTCCACGCCAAGATCTCAGGATTGCACGTCAGAAAAGTATACCGTAATGCGGGGCTTGATGAAGACTTGTTGGAGGTTGCTATTGGAAAAGCAAAGCTGCTCACAGTACGTTACATCGAGGACAACAAAATTAAGGGATCTGTGAAGACTGTGTTAAGAGCCGAAGCTTATTCGTTTGACCCAATTCTTTCGAAGCTTTACATAAGCAATGGTTTCAAGTTGATCGAATCCTCCACTAATGTGAACCCATTTGCCAAAAAGCAGGACACGCTCTTCGGTGTGTTTTCTGCGTCTTCTTTGATGAGCTTCTTCAGCATATACAGACAAACATATGAGTTGGAAATTGAAGGCACCACTTCCGCCGTGGCGAAGACACTGAAAGTTACGAGCGCCAGAAAGAGAAAATAGTCGGAGATATAAAAGTACATAATAGGGCAGCCGGACAATAATGGAGAAAATGTGGAACACCAAATACAGCGCAACTAATTATATTAGCATATCTTACCACTAGACTAATCTAAAAGACCTGTTGTGCGAGATCTTCTTTTCTGTTTTTGCACCCGGTAAAGAATGAAGGCCACCCAGACGACCAACACTACGAGTAAAAGCACCAAAATAGCCTTGACTGTCTTGAGAAACCTGCGCACCCAGCGCTTGACAAAAGTAGCCTCCTCGTCGCCGTACTTCTGTAACCGAAGCATTCTTTCACGAGCTTTGATTCTTTGCTCAGCCTTCTTCAATCTGGAAAGCGAACGGCGCCCTCTTCTCCTGGGCTTATCATCCTCTGAAGGATTGCTTTCTTCCACTTCCTGCTCTTGCATCAATTCCTCGAGCTGGGAAATTGACCCAATGAACAGGTCACTTTGCGGCTCAAACAACGCATACACCTTGTTCTCGATGAGATCCACAGACTGACTCAACGCTCCCGTCTCTGCTGAGAAACCCAAGTACTTCACAACAGGTAAATGCACATCCAGCAACGTAAAGCAGTTTTTCCAATCTCCAGACCTTTCTGGATTGTAGTTCAAGTCCACAGATAAGTATCCATCTTTGAGAGCAATGATACGCATTCTCGTAGAGCCAGACGAGGGGTTCAAGACTGCTTTAGCTGTGCATCCGGCCAATTTCGTTTCCATTCCATCAGACTCTTTGGCATATGAAGTCTGTCCATCGCCCAACATTGCCGAAATGTACGGAAAGCTGCCCTTTCCACCATTGCGGTACGTATCCACGAAGATCCCCAACCCGTTGAAGTTGTTTTTGGCTCCGAAAACATCACCAATTGGCGATGGCTCGTCGATAAACCAGATGGCCATACCATCGGCCACCAAGCCATTGCCTGTATCGCTGTGGATATGGAAGTTCAACTCCATCTCGAACGACTCAGCTTGGACCGGCATCCGGGAGAACATGCTTCCAGCCTGTTGCTTCTTGTCTGAGGTCAAACGAATGTACTCATCTCCTCTCACCATGGTCTTTCCAGCGAAGCTCCAGTTAGGCGACCTAAGATTAGGATCGAGGTAGGGAACGGACAAAGCCTGAGCTCTAAGCTCGTGCTTCTTGAGCCGGACAGTTTCTGAATGCTTGTTTTGGAGAAAGTCATTGATTTCTTCCGGCGAGTAGGAGTCCAGACGAGGAAAAACCCAGTATATGAAGAACAATGTCACTACAGCAATCATGCTCTGTACGAGCCGCGACCTTAGTATCGACATCGAAAGAACGATGGTGGAAGTTGATCTGAAGAATGCGAAAATGATCAACTGTTAATATTCTTGAACAGTACACATTATGTGGGGAAGACGCTTAGTGAAAGCTTGAGATATAAACGAGGGATAACTCCAAAAGCTATTTAGTTGCCTATTCCGCCATATGATATAGTGATTGTTTTTTTTTTTTTGAAGTAATTTTCGTACAATAGCTATACCTCGAGCAGACATTGAAGTCCGTTTCGAGCATACACCAAAGCGAAAACGAAGGTGAGCGATGATGTACAAAGGAGAAAAGGTAAATACTATGATATGTCAAATCGTGGAGCCTACAGTATCTTCTGTGGATTATTTGGTGAACCTTCTGCATTATTGTGGTGTTTCATTGATTATAGATACCGTCGAGAAGACCCAACGGAGCTCTTATACGGTCACGGTGAACCATGAAGAGAAAATACTGTGACTGTTTTGATACTAGCTCACCAAGCTAAAGAGACAACACCCTCTAGATATCACCATTTCACCCTTTGAACCTTCAAAATCACAGCTCTACACTCTCAATCTTGTCTCCCATATGTACATTGGCTAATCAACCTATCAACGACCAAACACAACCGTGCGGATCGTGCTGCCCCACGTCTCCTTGCTCTCACCCTTTATTTCCGACATTATCCTCTCGTAATACTGAGGGTTGCCCTTTGGACGCAACAACTTGTCGTCTAGCTTGTAGTAGTTCTTGTACTTATCGTTGACCAAGTCTCTCAACGAGATGTACTGCAACTTCAAGTCCTGTTCGGAGATTTTGTCCACCAACTCTTTGTTCTGGAAGTACTCGAGCTTCAAGTCTTTGAAAGAAGCATAGTGCTTAAGCCTGTCTTTGGGAAGAGTTTTCAAGAGCCCTATAATCTTCTGGGTAATTTCAGCCTTGGACATTGTATAGTAGTGAAGATGGATTCGAAATTTGAAGAGGTGAGTTTACACCCGTACACCAATATTATCAAAGGTACCATACTGGGCGTCGCCACAACAGCCTATTGAGCCCTTTCAGGATTGTAACTATCAACTTAGACGTTGGTGAATGGCTGGAATTGGTGCAATACAAAGAAAATCGAGGCTGCGTTGCTTGTGTCCGGATATGCCGAAACCTATGTAAGCAAGCTTACAAATCTCTGGCTGGACCGAGTGGAAACTAGAGTTGGCAAAGGTATTTCAGATGTGAATATCTCGACAGATGTGTGCTTTTTTTCCCCAACCAAAAACCCTTTCCACGTTCTAATTCCTTAGCACGTTCTTTGCACCCATATATCTGCAGGAAGTTTCGGACTTGAGTGTACCATTCAATACCAATATGAAAGCTCCGACCCCAAGAGTCATCTTTGTTCGCCATGGTCAGACAGAGTGGTCCAAGTCAGGCCAGTACACCTCGGTTACCGACCTCGAGCTCACTCCATTTGGGGTCAAGCAGATGAAGAACACCGGAAAAGCTTTGATTGGCGAGTCTCCATTCCAAATAATCAAGCCAAAGAACATCAAGATGATCTTGACGTCTCCACGTAAGCGTGCGAAGCAAACTGTGCAGTTGTTGTTGGAAGGATGTCACGGAGTTACTATTCCTGTTGAAGAAGAGAACAATATCAGAGAGTGGGAGTACGGTGACTATGAGGGACTCAAAACAGCCGAGATTATCGCTTTGCGCAAGAAAAGAGGCCTCGAAATTAGCGATGACTGGAACATCTGGAGAGACGGATGTGAGAACGGTGAAGATTACACTGAAGTGACGAAAAGAGTTGATTTGGTGATTAAACGTATCAGAGAAATCCAGAGCAAGGCCATCGACAACAACGAGACTTGCGACATTATGGTTGTTGCACACGGTCATATTTTGCGTTGTTTTGCTGCTCGTTGGGTGGGACGTGAGATCAATTGCAATCCTCTGTTCTTGTTGGATGCTGGAGGAGTTGGTGTGTTGAGCTACCAGCACCATTGCATTGACGAGCCAGCTTTGGCATTGGCAGGTGCCTTTGTGGTACCTGTGGAAGAAGAAGGAGCTGACTTGTAAAATGCAACGTTACCACATACTTCTTTATAAGCCCGAATATTTCATAGATCAACAACAACTCAATGTGTCATGACATAGGAGGCCCAAAATGCCGTGTGTCATTATTGTATGACCTATTTCAATGATATTGTCATCAGTCTCCAAATGTGGGGTCCACCCGTACCTCCCATTAGACTATTCTGTGCGTAGTAGTGAAAAGTGTCAGCATTCGGACCTGGCTCGGAACCCACTTCAGTGCTTACCTCCGTTCTATCCGCATACTTTAAGAGACAAAGATCTCTTGCTGAATATTTCTTATTTTTATTTTTGTTTTTCTCAACACATTTCCCTCATCGTCGAAAAGAATATTCTTCGAGGAAGAACAAGCGCAACAGTTGAAGAACGCCTCTCAACTTACAGACTCGCAATTGAACACAACCAGAGTCTTTAGAATCCGTGCCGCCGTCAAAACACACTCGCTACAACCAGAATGCATCTTGCAAAGGAACCATCCAGAGTTCCAGTCTGGCTTGATTGTGATCCAGGTAATGACGATGCTTTCGCCATTTTGCTTGCAGCACTTCATCCCGACTTCCACCTAGTCGGTATGTCTACTGTGCACGGAAATGCTCCGCTTTCGTCGACTTCCCATAATGCAGTGGCTTTGCTTGACGTTTTAGGATTCCGCCAGGATGAAATCAAAGTCTACGCTGGCTCGGACAAGCCATTAGAGAAAGAGCCACATTACGCTCTAGAAGTTCACGGTGAAACAGGGATTGGGGGTGCCACGTTGCCGGAACACCCTAAAATCGTTTTGTCTACAGATAAAGGATATCTCGAAGCTATGCGAGATGCCATAGAAGAGTACAAGCATGATATATGCATTGTATGCACCGGTGCAATGACGAACTTCGCAAAGCTTATACAGAAGTACCCTCATACCAAATCTCAAATCAGGATCATCTCCATAATGGGAGGTGCCATTAATACAGGCAATGTGACGCCTTTCACCGAGTTCAACATGCTCTGCGATCCAAAAGCGGCCGCTCTAGTTCTTGAGGACCCAGAGTTAGCCGAAAAGACCATCTTGTGTCCGCTCAACTTGACACACACTGCATTAGCCAATGAGCATATTCGCAAGGCTATGTACGACCCCAAGAGCAATCACAATTCGTCTATTCGGCTCATGTTCTTCCAGATTGTGACATTTTATTTTGAATCATACACAAGAAACAATGAACACCTAGCTGGCCCTCCTGCCCACGACCCATTGGCAATGTTTTTACTACTTCCTATGTTGAGTCGTAACATCAGTGCCCAGCGTCTTTTCACAGAAGAGTGTGATTTCCATTATCTTCGAAGAAAATTGAAGGTGATTCAAAGTGGGGAGCATGAGGGAGAAACCGTGATTGCCAACGGTGACTTGGACCCATTGAAAGAAGAAGAAGGTGGAGTATACGTCGGAAGGAGTATCCATGTTCCCATGTTTTGGAATTACATGTTGAAAGCATTGGAACTTGCCGACAAACAAGTCTCAGCAAGACAGATACACTAGCGCAAGACACTAAATAAAAGCTACTGAAATTCCACTAGACTATTTTTATTACAGCACATGGTATGTACATAATTTTATTTGGCCAACGAACTCACCTTCTTATCAATGACCATTCCTATCCTTCCAATAGCGTCTTTAGACCAGATCACGTCAAGATGGTTGTACTCGTCCAACTCAACAACGTCTAAGTTTTCACCTTCTTTGTATAAGCGACTCTCGTAGTGTCTCATGTGTGTGGCCAACCTTTTTCCATCAACCAAGAAGTCTTGGTTACAGATGAATGTAATCATAGGAACCACTTCCTCTGGTTTATTGAAGGCAAACCATTCGTCTTTGTATGGGAAGAAGGTCTTGGAGTCGTCGTGTACCGGTTCAGTCTTCACGTTAGCTACTTCCATAGCAGTCTCAACCTCAACCGAGGCGTTATTCAAACCTTGTGCGGTCTCTTTCTCCTCCACGTTTTCTTCTTTGGTACTCACGGGAGTGAATGCGAAATTGTCACCAGTCTCGTACGCTTTCCTTGGCTGAAGCTGGTTCAGGAACCCCTCTTCTATGGAGTATGAAAGCCACCAAGACATAAGACGAGCAGAGACATAGGTGACATTGAAGAGAAATTGCAAATGCAATACCTTGTTGTCGTTGTAGCAATTCTTGATACTCCAGCCAAACAAGTACTTGAACATCTGGTAAGAGATGGTACTGTAAACTCGAGTTCTACCCAAGATTCTTCTCGCCCATCCTAAAAAGGCAACGAACGCACCACTTCCGAAGATAGCATTGTACGTGGCAGGAGAACGGTGATGAATAAACTTGATGAACGAGCGTGTATGGAACAACAGTCCCGGGAATACGGCAGGTGCCAAGGCAAAGAAATATTCAATCTTGCGATGGTAAGCTGCCTGCTCACTGTTTCTGAGCATCAAAAAGGTCTGAGTGCAGCCTTGCAGATGGGCCACCAAGATGACCTTCTGGAAGTCTGGCTTGTGCAACAAGACATTGTCAATAATACAGGGCAAGTCATAAGAAGCAAAAGCACGGATGTCCCAGTCCCAGAACTCTTCATTGTGCATGAGGTTACCTTCGTAGTAGGTGTGTTTAGGCTCGAATCCGCACCGGTTGTTGCCCATCCAAACATCGTAGCCCTGCTCCCAGAAATAGTAAGGCAAAGAATTGGTTCCGGGTGCTAACCATGCACCCGAGCACAGTAGAAGCCCGTGCTGCAAGAGAATGGGCCTCTTCGCTTGCCTGACAGCAATTGTGTCCTTGGGATCGATAAGACGGTGCAAGACAAGCACATAACCATCACTAGTGGTGATGCTATATTCCTCCAAGTCAAGACCCAACTGGAGTGCGTAGTAGCGCAAGTCCTTGGTGATTTTGAGCGCCTTCATGTCCGGATACGGCTTCCGGGGCACGTATTCGCCAATAGCGTTGTCGTCCTTGGGTGTGTTTTCTCTTTCTCTTCCTGAAAGAACATCTCGGATGTGATACATGGTTGAGCCCATAGAGAGCACAACTACGAAAAGGAAAGACAAGATGGCGGAGCTGAATCTCACGAGAAACTTTGTGAAGCCCACATGGCGAGCGACCTTCACGGGAGGAGTGAAGTCAGCCATGATGAGTTCAAGTTCGTGTTGTTTGTTTATATGGAGTGCAGGTAAGACAACAAGATGGAACAAGAAACCGGGACGGAAAACAAGAAGATTGTCGTGAGTATGGGTTAAGCAAGCAAAGCTGAGCAAGCTCAAAGGTGTCCGTGAATACCGAAGCGGTGGGTGGTATTACACAGGAGACGGAGTTGCCTACTTAGGCAATATCTACAATAAGTTCTGCTGCGCTTTTCAGACTCATTTGAACCGGCACTCACGGCTGGAAATATAAGAGTGACTAAGCAGAAAAGCAGTACAATGCTTCGTCGTTTTAAGTCATCTAACCAGTTGAGTAAGGTGGCAGAACATTCCGAAATTGACTCCGTGGCCAAGCTGGTTAAGGCGTAAGACTGTTAATCTTGAGATCGTGAGTTCGATCCTCACCGGGGTCGATATCTTTTTGGAGCGGAAAACATCCATACACCCAGACAAAGGTGCTCTGAAGCACGTTTTACACCATATTTTGTTAAGCGTTTCTCTTTTGTTTTGTCAGACATGGCTACTCCACTGGGGAGGACTACATAAAGGATCGCTGCTCCTTTGGCGCAGTGGTGGGCCTCTCTCATGGCATGCCGCAAGTAC
The DNA here is from genome assembly GCA_003707785.3 of Danielia oregonensis. Classification (NCBI taxonomy): domain Eukaryota; kingdom Fungi; phylum Ascomycota; class Pichiomycetes; order Serinales; family Metschnikowiaceae; genus Danielia; species Danielia oregonensis. Next base: position 39,910 of record PPLJ03000005.1, read on the forward strand.
CCGCTTACCAAAGGCCGCAGGTTCGAATCTGCGGCCTGATATTCTCAATGCGGGTGGGAAATTCGGTGGTTCCATCCCGGTCCTTCGGGACTGAAGTAATGCTCTTGAGAGTATCCTAGGCGTAGAAATTACGCTGGGCGTCGCCATCAGAAAACAGCACTTTGGTGCATGGGAGGCGGCGCGGATGGTTGGTCCTTCATTATGAGGAAGGGCTGTTGAGTGCAATTTGCGGCCATGGCACCCGATACCGATCATTGCTGTGAGTGAGGCTTTCTTTTGTTTTTGCAATTTTTGAGTCGTGGGTTCATGGTACTGTGTAATGAGTATATGACAATCTCAAATATACTACACGGCCATGATTGTTGCTAGCATCCGCCGGATCTTTGCATCTTTCCGTACCGAGGAAGAAGAGAGGTCGTACTCCAGAAGTGCATTCTTCAACCTCTTGGGCTTTTTGGGCTCTTGTGTTATGTTTTCGTTTGTGGCACAGAAGTTATCCAAACATTCGTGAGGATGAAATAATGGGTGAAGGAGAAGAGATACTGAAGCGATCGTAAAACCAGTTGTGCAGCAGTTAGCTCTTGATCTGACACAGACATGCTCTGCGTTACTTATGGATCTCTGTGCTTATCGGTCGAAGCTTATTCAGGTACTTGCTGTTCATTGAAACTCCTCTCCGTTGGCACCCGCCTGCATTGGTTGCTGCCATGTGCTAGTTCTTGTTAGAACCCTTATGCTTCATGGTGTCCATAACCTTCTTTCATTTCTTACAAGGTATGCTAGTGGTTGCTCTAGCCCGTTCATATTCCAGGCTACCTACCATGCACCTTTGTTGTCATCTACTTGCAGGCTGCTTCATGGTATTAGATATGCGACCTCCATGGTATTAGATATGCTACCTCCATGGTATTGACTATCGCACTTTCATGGTCTAAATATGCTACTTTCATGGTCTTAGCAATGCTACTTTCAGTCACAATTAAGACTCTTCCTGAGACCGTTGCCTACGAATTCAAATGCCATAGCCAATATCAAAGACTGGAAACTGTTCACATGCATAGATAACTTCTTGGACAACATTTTCGGCTGCAACGAAGCATCAAATATACGAAGCACATGCATATCCACTTGTATGCACCACGTTGAAACAGTTCAGCAGCCGGCCACTTGTCTCATACTCTCCGAGAGTCAATAAAATGAACCATCCTTAAACCTACACGAGAAGTAAGACATTAACATACATTACCGTTGTCTATCAGTCCATGCGCTCGTAAGACGCCTCTCTCGCAGTTGTGACTGCGTTCCTCATATCATCCTCATATCTCCTATGTACATTTACCGCAACAAAACCTCTTTCGCCATCTCATACGCCGTCCACGAAATGGCCGTGCTGGGCACGTTGAAAATAATTCTGGGCTTCAACCCACGGCTAAAAGCTGCCATGCCACCCTGTGCATGCAAAGCACGTGCTGCACTGACAAAGCCAGTAACATTACGCATCTTGACATCGGTCGTAACACCTCTCGTCTGCAAAGCAGTCTTGATGCAATCAAAAGGATTCGTAAGCGCAGCAGCGATACCTCCGGCAATACCACCCGACACACAGTGGTAGTACGGGTTGTAGGTGTTGTCCGGGTTCAACACCAGCAGCAGGTACTCGTAGAAACCGAAATTGAGAGCCGCAAAAGGAATATTTGTGAAAAGCGTGGTGGGGTACGAAATGAAGAACGCACCGGCACCCTCGGCCTTGTAGATTTTAAGCGCCGTCTGAAGAAGACGAACCGACGTCAGCTGCTCCGAGACTTGCATTCGCTGCTTCAAGACGTCGAATGGAGTCATCAACGCATCCGAGGCAATGGTGGCAGCAATTCCGGCCCCCAGCGCAATCAACGGGTGTGTCTCGTCGGTGACCATGCGCGTCAGTTGCCGCGTGGTCAATCTGTTGACCAACATCGTCTTGACAGCCTCGAAAACCGAAAAATACACCGCATGTGCTGGACCAGCGCCCAACACAACCGACGACACTCCACGCCACAAGGCGTAAGCACCCTCACTCAGCGAGATGCGCGAAATAGACAGAATAACCAGCCTGCTCGCAGGCTCGCCCGATGTGAACATCTGCATTCTCGTCTTGATGCTGTCGATGGGATACATGACAGTATGCTCCATGATGCCGGCGAACGCTCCTGCAGAGAGATGTGCTGCAATGGAAGCGTCCTCGGGCAACGCCTCGTAGTCGATTTCGGCGTCGCCTAGCAAATGTGGGTGGTCGGACATGGGAAGAGAGTTGTTCGGGTCCGAACAATTTTCAGAGCCACCGGAAAAGACCCGTGCCTCCGGCTTCGATTGCGATGTGGGGCTTACGAAAAGCGGAGGTGACGCCAAAGGCTCGTTCTGGGTCATCTGGGCAGATTTGAAGGGATGTGGCCGACGCAGCAGGTGTGGAAAATTGCACGTGTGTTCAAACTCTTTCAAAAGCTCGAATATCCACCTCTTTATACTACTTATCGCGCATCGTCCGAACTTCGCTCCGACCATCTGCACACCTGATTACTATCACAATCGGCTCTAGACCATTGGACAAAAAGCCGCTGAGCCGTTTCGTGTTTGCTTAGAGTCAGGTTGACGAAGAGAGTGGGAGTTGTGCAGGATTGGGTGCAACAAATTGTAGTGGTTATCTATATCTATACCTGTGCAGTGTGGTTGAACTCCACATCCACTTGCTCGGGAACAACAGTCATCACCTTACCGGTTTCAATGTGCGATCTGACGTTGGCGACAACAAACTCCTCCAAGCCTCTCACGGCCTCGTAAGTGTGAGTGCCCATGTGAGGCAACGACACCACCGAGGGAATCTCGAGGATCTCTTTGGACACCTCCGGCTCGAACTCAAACACATCCGATCCGAAAGCACCGACCTTGCCCAGCTTCAAGCTCTTGGTCAATGCGGCCTCGTCGATCACGGCACCTCTCGCGGTGTTCACAATCACCACGCCGTCCTTCATTTTGCTGATGGTCTCGCCGTTCACCAAGTGCCTGGTGTGTGCGTTCAATGGCACGCTGACTAACACCACGTCACTCTGCAGCAAGAGATCGTCGAACGAAACATATTCTGCGTCCTTCTCAAGCTCAGCAGACAATCTGGATCTGTTGTAGTACACGATCTTCTCGAAACCGAACGGCACCAAGCGGTCTCTGATGGCCCGGCCGATTCCACCCATTCCAATGATACCAACCACCTTTCCCTCAGGCTCGTGGCCCAAAGCAGCGCCTGCACACTTGGCAGTGGGCCATTTTCCCTCCATAAGCAAGTTGTGGCCCTCCTGATAGTTTCTCAAAGCAGCAAGCGTCAAGAACACGGCAGTCGTGGCAGTGGGCCCCTCCACAGGAGTAGTCACGTTGGACAACTGGATGTTACGCTCAATCAAAGGCTGAACGTCCACCTGGTCGTATCCAGCTCCACAGTGGGAAATCAGAACCAACGATTTGGGCAACGCAGCGGTGAGCTCGGCGTCAAAGCGCCCCGTCTGGCGTGCGCTGGCAAACGTTCTAGCGATGTTGGTGACGTCGCTGTACTTTCCCTTCAAGTCTTCAATGAATTGCGTTCTGTTGGGCGAGTCACAGTCGACAATGTAGGCGATGTGCGCCAACTCGTCCCATTTCGCCTGGCTGCCTCTCCAGCTGCCCAATCTGAGTACTTTTGGTCTGGAAACTGTCATTTTTGCGGTGCTGTAGAAATACTTTGCGGAAAAGTTCATGCGAATACCCGATATCTTATATGTTATCTTGATTTTCCCCCACGCGCCCCCATCGTGCGTCCCCCACGCCGCATTTAGTGGCCATATATAGGCAATGCATAGAATCGTGGGGCGTTATTATCGAAGTTCTTGAGTCAGGGGAATTCTTGACTAAATGCCGTGCAAGAATCCTATTTCCGTGCAATATCTGCACACTGCGATTTGCACTGATTGCGATATGGCTCTTTTGCATTCAATACTTCGACAGAACAATGTTATATAATTTTATTGAGACCTAGAGCACGAGCTGCGAGCCTCTGTACTTGAACAGGTCACTAACCTTGGCGGTGTTGATCTCGGCTGGGGTTCTGACGGGGAACCCATCGAAGCTTTTGGCGTAAGTGGCGACAGAGTGAGCAATCAACTTGGTGTTGATGACCCAGGCCTCGTAGTCAGGGTTGGTCAAGTCGTCACAAAGCTGGTGGTAGCATGGGTCGAACCACTTGCCAGCCTCACCGCCGAACTTCTCCACGCCCTCCTTGGTCTTCACACCCTCGGCACCAGTGGCAATTCCACCGGCGGGGATTCCAACGTCAATGAAACCAACGTAGTCGGATCTGCCGTCAAATGGAACCAAAGTGTGGTTCAAGCCATGAGCAGTGTACCAGTCAATGTAGAGGTCTTTCAAGTCACCGGAACCAGCTGGGTGGTCCACGTTGTTGGCGTCGTAGACCTGGTATTCGTAGTTGGGAGAGGCCATCATGTCGTAGTCCATGAAAAGACGGACCTTCTGGTTCTCAGCGGCACTCAAGGAGTTAGCGTAGGCGTAAGAGCCCAAGAGTCCCTCCTCCTCAGCGGCCCACCAAGCGAAACGAACGGCGTTGTTCACCTTGAAGTCGGTCAAGTGCTTGGCCACCTCAAGCAAAGAAATGGTACCGGAACCATCATCGTTGATACCTGGGCCCTCGGCCACAGAGTCGGAGTGGGCACCCAAGGAGACAACATTGTCATGGTCACCGCCAATTGTCTCTGCGACAACGTTGATGGTCTTGATAGTCTTGACGTAAGAGTCAACGTACAAAGTCGTCTCAAACTTGTGGTGAGGGTGCTTCTTCAACACGTCAATGTACTGCTGAGCATCCTTGGAGCTAATAGAGAGAGTGGGGATCTCCTCTCCGGTTGGGTCTCCCAAGGTTCCGTGCAAAGGCGCATCCTTGTCGTAGATGATAGCACCACTAGCACCGGCCTTTCCAGCGTTGATGGACTTCTGACCAAAAGCACACTCACCTCTTTCAATCAAAACAATGTTACCAACGGTCAAGTTGGCAGGGAAGTCAGAAAGCTGACAACCGTAGTTGGAAACCAAAACCAAGTCACCGTGCACAGGTGCCTTGTTTGGAGTGGGAGGAGTGAGTCCCAAAGCCGCCACCAGCTTAGGCTCGACTCCGTCGATCAACAAACTGTACGAGTTCACGCGTCCGTCAATAGCATCAAAACGCTGCACCTCCCAGGTGTAAAATCTGCTCAACTTAGCCAACTCGGCCAAAATGTAGTCAATGGTGCCCCAGTGACCGCCAGAGCCAATGACTCTGGTTGGGTGGCCGTATTCGGGGATAGAAGCCTTGGAAATGTTGAATAAGGCCTCGGCTCTTTCTCTTAAACCGTCCTCGGTGACCTTAGCTTGCAACTTCTCGGTGTCGACCTCTGGCTTTCCCCAGTGGGGCCAAGGAAAATTCAGGGACAGCTCATCGGAGTTCAAGACCTCTTGCACTGGGAAGGCGCTTGCAGCGCCCAAGATAGCGAGTGTGGCAAGTGAGAACTTCATTGCTGGTTACCTATGGGAATTCGCAGCTTATATATATTTGACAAAAGACCCGTACACCGGGCATAGAATTCGTCAGCAGAACATGTTATCTAGAGTTTCGATATGTCGGACAGCCTGCAAGATCGTGAAGATGCTGAGCGGCGTCTTTGAATTTTCGGAATGGTCCCAATTGAGCCGATTATAGGTCCGTTTCGGATATCAACTAATCGACCTGCACAATGGACTCGGCAAGCGCCGTATCTTGCACTGGCATATAAAGCCACCATATTTAACCAAGGCAAGCCACAGCGACATACAAATTCTGGAAAGGGGAGTCAATAAATAGCGATTGGTTTTGTGGGTACTCTGTAGTTTCTATATAGATTTCGAAGGCGATATTCCTTTGGGGTATCGTTCTATTTTTTGCACCTCGTTTACCTTCCACGCTGCTTGAACCCGTTACCAAACTGGAAGTTGTTTCCTGCCATGAAGTTACCCATCATGTCTTGGTTGAAGTGGAATTGAAATCCGCCTCCATTGCTTCTTTGTCCTCCGTGATGCTGCTGCTGTTGCCCTGACTTTCCTCTGTCGTAAGTCTCACGAGACTCCTTGTTGGACAAAATTTCGTATGCTTCGTTGATCTCTTGCATCTTGCCCTCGATTTCGCTTTCTGTAAGATCATTACCCTTGTACTTGTCAGGATGGAACTTTAGCGTCTGCGAACGGTACGCCTTGCGCACGGTCTTCTCATCAGCATCGCGAGTGATATCCAAGATCTTATAGTAATCCTTGGTCTGGTCTGGTTGCGGTTGTTGCTGTTGCTGCTGTTGATGCTGTCTTTGTTGCTGCTGTCTGTGCTGTTGGTGGAACCTCTGCTGCTGCTCCTGATGCTGCCTTTGTTGCTGTTGCTGCTGGAGCCTCTCTATGATGATCCATCTCTCTTTGAAGAATTTCGTCTTCTGCACATTTTTGTTAAACCGAGAAAGTAACTCCTGGGCTTCAGCATATCTCTTGCTATTCAAGAAGCCATCGATCTGCTCGACGTATTTGGGGAAGAAAAGGTTATTGCCATCATCTATACCCTTGCACATCTCAGATGATCCAGTGCTCCGCACGTGTGCTTCACAAGAGAGCCTGCTCAAATCACGGGTGAACTCAAGTGACGTCGCAGGCTTGTCAAACTCTGCTTTTGCAAATACTTGAGCTCTCCAAATAAGATAATCGTAGTTCGTTTTCAACAGCTTTGGAGCGTTTTTCAAATCTCTTTTGGGGACTTTGATCGGATCATTGTGCAAGAAACGATCTGCTGCCTTCCAATCAAACAGAAGTGCTTCGAGCCTTTCGTCATTGAGGTCCGCTCCTTCGGCCGCCTGTGGGTATAAGAACCCATAGAGGATGGAGTAATCATCAAGCACCTTCAAAATGTCCTGCAACCGCAGGAAGGCCTTTGAAAGTGCTCCACAGCTTGCGAAATCATTATCAATTCTCAAGCAACTTTTCACCACATTCCAGCTATCTTGGAATGAACGTTGCGTGAACAAGAGATATTCTGCAAATTCGGAGTAGTACTGCAAGTTCTTCTGTGGCAGTAACTTGATCAAATTAGAGTAGTCGACCACAATTTCACGGAAAAGGTCTGTCACATCATCGACACCCAAAAGGGCCACAGCCTTGCGCTTGGCACATTCCAAATGGAGCTCATATACCAAAGGATTCTGTGGAGTTAATGGCAAAAGCTGGCTATCCAAAAGGTGCAAACAGGCATCGAAATCGTTTGGCTGAATCTGACCATAAACATCTTCCCAGGTCTCCATTTCCTGGTACTCCTTAGGATAGTCCACCTCTGCGAATCTCTCCCTCACTTCCAGGAAATCGCCTCGTTCAATCAAGAGAGACACGAGCTTTTGAGACGCGGGCTTCAACAGTGGATCCAACTCTAAAGTACGGGACAAGTCCATGACGGCAGGTCTCATCTTGTTCAAACTGAGCTCCACAAGGGCTTTCTTGTAGTATACCTGTGCAACCACTGCCTTGGAGACATCGCCCAAGGAAACCTCCAAGTCTTTAGTCAACCTGTCATATTCTCCAAGAACATCTGCGGTAGGACCCTGCAGCAATAGAAGATCTTGCGTGTCTCGAATACGTCGAAGAAACTCCGATTTCGCTAACACTGCCACTATGAGAAAGAGCGGAAACAAGAAGATCATGAAGTGGTGAGGTGTCAAATCGCAATTCGATATTCGCACCTAAAGTATAGTGCGGATTTAGATGTAGGATTTGGCTGTGTACTCAACAAAGTTGAAGCTCTACAAGAGAATAGCGAGGTCGAATACGCAGCTGCTTCATCAGCTTTAACTGATGAATGTCAAGATCAGATTATTCACTACAGTGTATACTCCAGATTTGTAGCATAGAGGACTATTTGGGCGCGATATTCCATAGCTTTCTACGAAGGGAAACGTCACCTTCGAATCATAACCTTTCATATCACGTTGATTAGGAACGTGATGGAGGTGAATAACAGCGTGGCAGTGCGTGAAGGCACTTGATATGCACCGACTACTTGAAAAGCTTCGCCAATGACACAGCACCCTCGTCGTTCTTGTTCATGACCTTGGCCACTGCGAGTTCGAAGTCCTCCTGTGTAACATGGATACGTCTCTCTCTCAACGCGTACATGCCTGCCTCGGTACAGACACCCTTGACGTCTGCACCGGAGCAACCATTCATCTTCTCAGCAATCTTCCTCAAGTTGATTCCTCTTGTCAAGTTCATCGACCGCGAGTGAATCTTCAAGATGTCTGTACGTGCAGTGACCGTTGGGGCTGGGAACTCAATCTTACGGTCGATTCTTCCCGGTCTCAACAACGCGGGATCCAAAATGTCCAATCTGTTTGTGGCCATGATGATTTTGATGTCTTTGGAGCTCTCGAATCCATCCAACTGGTTGAGCAACTCCAACATAGTGCGCTGCACCTCAGAGTCACCACCAGAAGAGCCCTCCACACGGGAAGATCCGATAGAGTCGATCTCATCCATGAAAATGATGGAAGGTGCGTGTTCTCTTGCCATTACGAAAAGCTCACGCACCATTCTGGAACCCTCACCGATATACTTCTGGACCAATTCCGATCCCGACACACGGATGAACTTGCAGTCTGTGTGGTGCGCCACGGAACGGGCCAAAAGCGTCTTTCCTGTTCCAGGAGGACCGTACAAGATGACACCTTTGGGTTGCTCGATACCCAAACTTTCAAAGAGCTCAGGGTGCTTCACGGGCAACTCGATGACCTCCTTGATCTCCTTGATTTGCTTGTCCAAGCCACCAACCATATCGTAAGTGGAGTCTGGCACCTTTTCCACCATCATCAACGACACAAGCGGATCAACCTTGTTGGGCAAGATCTTGTGCAAGTCGTAAGAGTCTGATTTGAGACACACACGTAACGATGGCGTCAACTTCTTGATGTCGATATCCTTGGTGACATTGACAATGTATTTACCCTCAGGGTGGATCTTCACAAGCACCTTCTTTAGGCCCATCACCTTCACGACCTCGCCGACGTACGAGCCCGGCTCCTGGAGAAGCCGCAACTCGTCTTTGAGCTGGCGAACCTTGGAGTTCAACTTGTTACGTTGTGCCTCCAATCTTCGTAAGTTTTGCGTTGTGTTCTGGATGCGGATTTCGGCATCCTGTATCTGTTGTTCGAAGTACGGCTTTATGCCTCCTTCGGGTACATATGGGGTGTCGACTGCTGCCATTGTGTTTGAGTTGTAGTAAGTTCGTGGTTCTAGGTTTGCCGTCGGCGCACGCCATATTACCTGCAGGACGTTTATCATCAAGTTATCGAATGATGGTCGAAAAGTGGATGTGTTTGTGACAGGGGAACGTGCGTGTTTGCGATTCTGTTGTATGCTAGTGTCTGGAGTCTTTTTTGTCTTCCCTCCAGTTCGGTCTTTTGAGTGAATATGTGCCGATTATTTTCTAGCAATAGTAGCAAAGAATGCTTTGGAAGATTGTGACGTGATGAAAACGCCGATCCTTGGGCTGTATTCTTTTCTGGATATTTCTGGTATATCGCCGTGAAAGGTGAAGAGTAAGAGTAGTTTTGCAGTTTCTAGCAAGATATATATGCAGGACATACACGAGGATACTGCTGATGATTTTTAGTCTCTAATGAATACGACAGAGCTTTCCGTTTCCCTTCTTACTAATGCTATCATGATCTTTCCATGTGTCTACTCAGCTGAGAAAAAAATGGCGAAATTCACCGGGGGAAGGGACCTGACGTAAGCTGGTGTACGGGTGTTTGTATTCACGTGATATATCAAAAGAAGTCGTATTCACCGTCATCGCTGTCCCCGGGTATAGTGTAGACGGCCGGACTGAACACTGTGCATATCGCTTTTCATGATCTCTTTGTGCCACACGATGTCACTCACATTCGTGTTTGTGCACATATAGAATCTCAGACGGTGTACGGATGTAACTAAAGACCACATGAACTGGAAACTCGTCTTCCTCCTATATCTCGGCGTAGTGGCCGCTAATCAGCAGTATTGCAAGTGTGAATGCAATGGCAAGCAATTGGTGGAAAAAATCCAGAAGTGTGGGTTGTGCACTACGGAATGGTGTCTCCAGAAGAACAAGAACCTATGTTCCAACGAAGAGCTTTCTGGGAACATATTGATCAGTTGCTTCCAGATCGAGTCATCCAAGGAGAAGTTTGTGGTGTGTGCTTTTGTGTTGGCGGTTGTGGGGCTTTTGGCTGGTGGTTACTGGAAATAATCGGGAATACGAAGAACAGAACTAGATGGCTACCGAGGCTAAGATGTCAGGGAAGCATGTCTTTATGGCACAGATGTGGTGCTGCTATGTGCTGCTCATAGCTCAGACCGATTGGCCCCACTACCTCAAGACTTGCTACTGAAATCAATTGCACCGTGGATAAGGACTACTGGTTTATTGGAGATAGTGGTCAACTGGATAGTGGTCAATTAATTGTTTTTGCTACCTGGGTGAGCACTCCTGACTCGAAATTGGAGCATCGGCCACAAATAATTACTCCAACCAGAAGCTTTGATAAGTTTCCTGATGCAACATTGAGCGAGCAAGCAAGCGAAATCGAACGACATCGCTCAAGCCAGGATAGGCACAACGAGATCATCCATAGGAAAGTTGAAATCATGCAAATCGCTGGTTTTTCCAAATCCCGTTGATCTATGTGTAACTATCCAGAAATACACTTTTTGCTCCAACGAACAATAGCCCGAATTCGGTTCCGGTTAGGAGAAGCCCCACACGCTTTTTGTGGCTCATCATGTCATTTTTACACCGAGAGCTTCGGACCCTTTCAACATCAAGAACTGCACCGCACTACATATTCGCAAACTATATCGCATTTTCTCACACACAAGCACTTGCACCAGGGGCCCAAAATTAGTAGAGAAGTCCCGTGACTAGCTTCTGTAAGCCTTTCTGTAACCACTCCAACCAACAACACGGCTATCGCCAGAATTAAAAACGGTTTGCCCTCGGTCGTGCCGCGCACACGAGCGTTTTTGAAAAATTTTTATCACACACTTTTTTCCTTCGACTAAAACTCCCTTTTTCCCCAACCACCGTTCTCCATACCACAGGAGACCATTGTTGAGCACCCGTCTTTTCCCGGTAGTTATTGACTTAATTACCTCGGAAATCACCCCTTGCCAACACGCGGAAAAACCCCGTGATCACCCGATCTCGATTGGCATAACTATGGCCGATAAGCAAGAGCCCCAAGGCGACGCCCTGCCTCCTCCGGCTGCCTCGCAAAGTCCCCAGCCCCAACAAGGTCAGTACACCAACTACCAGGGGTACTCCAAGGGCGGCTACAACAAAAACTACAATGCCGCAAACCCCAACGGCAACAGACAGAACTACCTGAACCCCAACAAGCAGTACTTCAACAACAGCGGCAACGCAGCCAACGCCAACAGCACTGGTGGAAAGCGCAACTACTCGCAGAAGATAAATAACCAGAGCCCCCAGTACAACGCATACGCGTATCCCAACATGTACCCTGCTTCATACTACAACCCCTACTACTATCCGCAGATGCCTGGTGTTAACATGCCTCCCGCATACAACACGCAGCTGCCCCAGTCTGCTCAGTCGCCCGTCTACCCTGCTGTGACGTCGCCTGCTGCTGGCAAGGTGAGAATCACCGATAAGGAAGGTAAGCTGGTTGAGTTGGAGCGTGGATCTGCATCTACTCTGGCCCTGACTACGCCGGTGGCTGCTTCGTCGCAGTTGACTGCCCCTGCCGCCTCCAGCGAGTCTGCGTCGCCTTCTCCTGCCGCTGCAGCACCAACTTTTGCATCATCTCCTGTTGCCGACTCGGCCAAACCAGCGGTTGCACGTGCCCCAAAGACCTCTGCTGCAGAGGAATTCAGACGCAAGATCTTGGAGAAAGCCAAGCTTGCGCTGTTGAAGAAGGAGCAAGACAAACTTGCTACTGAGACACCCAAGGCTGAGCCAACCGAGGCTCCAAAGCCCGTGGTTGCTGAGGTTGCTAAGGAAGCACCTAAGGTCGAAGCCAGCGAGCCCAAGCAAGAGGTTGTCGTGGAGGCTCCAAAGGAAGAGCCCAAGCAGGAAATCACAGAGACTCCAGAACCAAAGGAAGTTCCTCAGCCAAAGGAAGTTACTCCTGAGGCTCCAAAGGAAACCGTCCCTGAAATCACAAAGGAGGTGACTCCTGAAGCTCCAAAGGCGGAAGAAAAGGAGACTACTCCAGCATCTAAGGAAGTCGAGCCCGTCGTCCAAGAGCCAGTTGTCGAAGAGCCAGTTGTCGAAGAGCCAACCGCCCCAGTTGAGCCTGAACTCAGAGAACCCGTAGAACCACAAACTGTCGACGCTCCTCAGGACGTTTCGACGCCTGAACCATTGGAGCAGCGCGAGCCTGTTGAGCCCGCGGATGAGGAAACCGAAATCCGTGCGGATAACGAGGAGGACGACGAGGAAGATGAAGAGGAAGTCGACGAGAATGTCTTCGACCTCTCTAAGTACTTCGACAGATTGGAGAACGTTGCTGGTCCTATTGAAGACCCCTTCGCATTCACCTACCCATACCCATACACTGGAGTGGATGTGAGATGGAAGGCAGGTTTGAAGCATTACAGATATGACCCTCAGTTCTTGCTTCAATTCCGTGAAGCCGTCACATACCCAATTGACGACGAATGGAAGGAGAAGCTCGAGGGATTGGGAATCGTTTCGAACAAGAGATCTGGTTCCGGACCACAGAGAATGAACTCCAACAGACTCAACAACCAGGTTCCAGGTAGATTCAACGGGGCCCAGTCTGGCAACAGACCTGGCCAATACGAAGGAAGACAAAACTCTAGAAATGGCTCCAGAAGAAGAGGCGGATCGAATGTGGGTGGTGCCGGCCCCAGAGACCGCTCCACTAGAAACAGAAATCAATCTAAGAGAGGCCCCAGAGAAGGAGGAGCAGATGATCAGATAACTATTCCCGCTGACGAGATCAAGCCATTGGTGGCTTCCGCAAACAGATGGGTTCCAAGATCTAAGCAGAAGACCGAAGAAGTCAAGCTTGCGCCTGATGGATCTGTTCTTCTCGGCCCTGAGGACATCGAGAGAAAGGTCAACTCGTCCTTGAACAAGTTGACTTTGGAGATGTTCGAGCCTATCACTGAGGATTTGTTGGCCATTGCCAAGCAGTCCATCTGGGAAGAGGATGCTAAGACTACCAAGCAGGTTATCTCTTTGACGTTCGCTAAGGCTTGTGACGAGCCCTACTGGTCTACCGTCTATGCTCAATTCTGCGCTAAGATGTTGAAGGTTATTCCAGAAGAGATCAAGGATGTTAACGTCTTGACCAAGAACGGCGAGCCAGCCACTGGTGGTGATTTGGCAAGAAGAATCTTGTTGGCAACATGCCAGTCCGAATACGAGAAGGGTTGGGTTGACAAGCTTCCAACCAACGAAGATGGTTCCCCATTGGAGCCCGAGATGATGTCTGACGAATACTACAAAATGGCTGCTGCCAAGAGAAGAGGACTTGGTTTGGTCAAGTTCATTGGTAACTTGTACATCTTGAACATGTTGAACGATCAGGTTATTTTGCACTGTTTGAGAGACCAGTCCAAGAACATCGTCGACCCCTCCGAGGACTCGTTGGAGAACTTGGCTCAATTGATCAACACCGTTGGTCCTAGATTCGAGACTTCCGACAGAAACAAGGCTGCATTGAACATGATCTTCGACAACGTGTCGCAGATCTTGGAGAACTGCAAGCTTCCTTCCAGAATCAGATTCATGTTGATGGACTTGCAAGACTTGAGAAACAGAAACTGGAAGTCGCTGACGCCTGAGTCTGGACCTAAGACCATCAAGGAGATCCACAACGAGGCTGAGTTAAAGAGAATTGAGGATAGCAGAGCACTGGCCGAGAAGAGAAGACAAAACAAGTCCAGTTTCAACAGTGGCGGTTACGGAGGAGGTGACTCCAGATCCAACTCCACCAGAGGGGGATCGTCATGGGGTAACAAAAAGGAGGCCAGAGCACCAGCTAAGGACTCCAGAGGTTTCACCGCCGTCCCTAGATCACAATCCAACAGACCTACCCCCGACTCCAGTTTCACTACCACGCACATGTCTCCTAGAGAAAACTCAAAGAGAACCGACTCTATGGCATCCAACATCTTTGCTGCGTTAGATGACAATGACGACAACGAGGCTGGCGCTGCTGGACCCTAATCGCATTCCTAGATAGTCATACGGGCATTGAATTTGCATTCTTCTAGTCTAACTTGTAATATAGTTGCTTCCAACTTAGCGTAGTTTGTTGATACCAGTAATATTCTTTCGCAGGAAGTGCTGTTGGAGTATATCATGAACACCTCTCCGATGCAAAGGCACGCTCCCTTCAGTCTCGATATGGGTTGGGTCATTAGTTGTTGCAGGGCGTATAACAGCGGCATCGTCCACAAACGTGGCGACTGCTTCCGCCACCGGTTTGATAAGACTTGATGTTTCTTCTTTGTGCACTTTCTCCATTGCTGGTCTGGAAACGGACATTATACACATATAGGTCCCCACAATCAGCAACTCTATAGCAGTCAGGGTAGCTAACCCTAGTAATTGAATCAGTGATGTAACTATCCCCTTGAATTGTAGAAGACTGAGAGCCAAAAGTATCAAAAGATTTTCGACGATTCCTAATGTCACATCAAAGATGATGACCGCACAGACGACTGCTAGTTTGATTAATGTATATTCATGCTTGAGCTCACTCATTGGCATTTCACAATGTATCTGTGCAGAAGAAGATAAGTCAATCTATGTTCATACTTGTGCAACCATGCGCGCTATATGCTCCAATGCATCTTTCCCATATTGTAACTCTGACTCCCAGCCAAGAGTATATACATCATTAGTGAGCTCATCGAGCTCGACAACAGGAATACGATTGTTCCCGCTGTCCAATATTTCAGGCTCAGGTTCTAGAAGCAACTTTTCCACAAGTTCATCATCGAACACAATCTCGCAATCAATGCCAACAGGCGCATCTGCAGCCTGTTGAGAAGAAAGGTGGAACTCTTTGAGCCAGCGCACGGTTTTCATAAGAGGATGTGTGGTGTTCTTTTTGAGAGCGGTCAATCTCTCTACACATAAACTTAGTAGCCTTGTGGAGTCGGCGGTGGACTTTTCCATGGCCTTCAATACACTCATCACCTTGGGAAGCTCTCCATTGTCCAGCTGAACATACATACACACAAACATGATGAGATGCTTGAGGACAAATAAAGGAGATTCATCTGCTCCGAGGATTCCAAGTAATGTGTGGACCGCTGATAGGACGAAGAACTTCGAGCGGTCTAGTCTCTTCAAATCAATTGAAGTTGGAGAGTGTTCATTGTCGGAGTATGTATCCGAGTCCACATCGCTATCATCCGAATATTCCATATGGTCTGCCCAATCTGGGCGCTCTGACTCGACCGTCTTTTTCATTTCCTTCTCATCAATGATGCTTTCCAGGTCTGAAACAGCATCTGCAATATCTGCCACGCGAATTCTGACAGTTAACGATCCTTCGTGATGCGAATAGGAAACAAGAGGGCGAGATGTTGACCGCGGAAGGTTTGTGACTTGAACGTCTCGTGGGACTCTTTGGTTCATGAAGTCGAATAGTTGCACAAAAAGCGGAACGCTTTCGTCATGTTGTAACCCGAATCTAACTTTTGTCAAAGACTTGACAACAACTTGAACAGTAGCGTCATCGATTACCATGCTTGACGCCTCATCGATCTTATGGATTTCTTGGGTAAACTTCGAGCTGATCAACTCAATGAAGTTGATGGCTGTACGAGTATCACCGTTTGCAAACCTGACGACAGAGTGAAATGCTTCATCGCTATAACTCAAGAACTTGAGGTTACTACCTGTCTTTCGGCGAATGTTCTCGTAAAGAGCAGCTCTTCGAAGGACTCGCTCAACGTGCACGCTGCTAAGCGCCAGCAATTGAAAAAGCTGACACCTTGAGAGAATAGCACGTCGTATGCGCTTATGAGGCTCCACAGTGGTAGCTCCAATGAACACAAACGTACCAGCTTCCACAAACGGAAGCAAGAAGTCTTGTTGCGTGGACGTGAAGCGGTGGATCTCATCAATAAACACAGCAACACGCAAAGGCAGGCTACCGTGATGGTGACGCTTTCCATTCTCGGATTTCAAGGCGTCCAGCAATTCTCTCAAGTCGCCGACTGTAGAGTCCGTTGCAGAGAGCTCCACGAAGATATAATTCGTCTCGCGTGCAATGATGCTTGCGAGCGTTGTCTTGCCGACTCCTGGTGGGCCGAACAAGATCATGGATGGAAGGTAGCCCATATGAAGAAAGTTGGCGATGGAGCCGTTTCGTAGTAGATGTTCCTGGCCAACATAGTCAGATAGTGAGCACGGCCTTATTAGCTCAGCCAACGGCCGCGATGCATCGAACCTCTGGTCTGGTTCCATTAAGATGTAAGGTGTGGAAAGATAAACGCGGTGGAGATCACATGATGTGTATCATAAGACTATCGTCACATGACGCCTACCGCCATTCGGTTATAGGGCTGTTCACCGACATCCGGCGCTTCTTCTGGAGATTCTTGGAGTCATCCACATGCACCACTGTTCTGGGCAGAGGACTGGACGCTGCGCCGTTCACAGAGCCCATGCGCAATTGTGAACCGTAAAGTTCAAGTGCTTTCACCGGCAGGCCGATGTTATTCGCGAGCGCAAAGCCCATGAGCGGTCTTAATGCTGCCATGACGTCTCCAGTTTGCATTACTCTCATGGCGTTGTCGTGAAGACCAGAGTTGGGGCGGTTCTTGACTGCGTGCAGACCATCGTAGACATGGGCAAAGAAGTTGTCGCCTCTGAAGCCATGCCACACCTTCTCTAGCGCAGCCATGTCAATCAGACTCAGGTAGTTTTGGCATTGGCAGTCGACCCACTCGATGCGGAAATCACGGCTAAGTAGGATGCGACATGTACCAGTAACAGAGCCCACGGATCCGTCCACGTAGTAGAACGATATGCTGAGACGCAGTGCAAGAAGTACCAGGCCGTTGTTCATCACTTGAAACTTGAGTCCCGGCAATGTGACTTGGTGTCTGATGATGTTGTTGGCTAGAACATTGGCCAAAAGGAAACGGGGAGCAGTGGATACATCTAGCTCAAACAGCCGGGACCCGCTCGATGTGAAGGCATCAAGCATGCCATTGTCTTGCCTGTGTTGAGTAGGAGCAGTAGTGAAACGCATAATCGCAGATGGAACAAAGTAGGATTGCACCAAACGGGCCCAGAACTCAAGAGAGGCTAAAGACTCCGGCAGCTCGTTCGAAACCATGTCGAGAAGGTCAAGAATGCGCACCACGCCGGCGTTGCCTAGGTTACGCTTGAAGATCTTCGCGTTGATGTCGTTCTGTGTTGGTTTGCCCCGAGCTGGCGGCTGGCCGGTGCTGGAGGACGGAGTGTTGGGGTTAGCTTGTCCCTGTACGCTTGTATTGTGGATGTTGGTGGCCTGGCCCTGAGAACCGATGTGCTGCCCAGGTATAAGTGCAGAGGGCTGCTGTTGCTGTTGCTGCCGTTGTAGTAACTGATGCTGGAGCTGTTGTTGCTGTTGCTGAAGCTGCTGCACCTGCTGCACCTGTTGCTGTTGAACCTGTTGTTGCATCTGCAGAACAGGCACTTGTCCCTGTATTTGCTGACCCGGCTGGCCCTGCTGGCCTTGAATCATGCCCGGAGCCATCTTATAGGGTGCCTGCTGCATCATGGGGTTCTGGCCCTGCGAAGTGGATCCGGTGTCCAGTGGACTATAGCCCATCTTCGGTTGCATAGGATACTGAGGTGGCCTGGACATCGGGGGCCGGTTCCGCATCTGTGGCAGAGGCCCCGGAATCTGGCCAATCATCTGTGTTTGTGGACCCCGTGGATACTGCGCAAAGTTGGGCAGTGCCTGGATGTTCCGGTTTCCCTGTTGTTGAGGAGGCATCATAGGCAGGTACTGGCCCATCTGAGAAGCCATGTTGGGCATCATCTTGGAGTTGATCGTGAGTCCGGGATTCTGCCCGTTTTGTCCGTTTTGTGCCTGCCCGTTACCGTTGTGGCCGTTGGAGTTGTGACGCAGGTTGATGTTGTTGATGTTGCTGTGCAAATTAATATTGTTGCTGATACTTGGAGACTCGCCAATGTTGGCACCAGCTAGGTTCTGGTTATTCATTCGGTATACAAGAGCGGTTACTGTGGCTATTGTGCTCTTGATGCTGGAGGAATCTTGAAAGATTTGACTTGATAGTGCGAGGTGGGGTCCGGGAGTGTATATAGCCCAGGTGCCTTGGACCAATCTAGAGCCAAGAGATCTCTATGTGCTACTTTCGATGCTATCGGGGGTGTGGAATTGTGCTAGTTTGTGTATTGGCCGGTCTGGGTTGTGCTCCCCCATCGTCAAGTGACAGCCAGCATTATCTATGTTGTACTGCATGTAACCGGCCTATTCGACGTCGGCTTGTAGTCGAAAGGGTCCTATGTAGAAAAGGCGTGTTTGCGACGTAGAAGCTCAAGGAGACGATTGTAGGAGAGATGGGATATTTCTTGAGGCCTCTTGGCCTATCCGGGCTCTTAATCACACCATTGTGTTACCTCGCGAGTCCAAGTTTACACTCTAATAATGAAGACCGCAATTGTATTGGTGTATTGTTGTGATATTGAAGAGCTCATGACCTTCGTGGCACCTCGTTTTTGCTCTTTCTTTGACCATTTCTTTTCCAACTGTAGACTTTGTGCAGATTTTCAATCATCGACTAGTACAGGCACTGGAGCCGCATCCTATCGCAGTAGGCCATTCATTCGTCTCAATCATTTAAGATCCCCTGAACTCGTAAGATATACAATGCAATATTCAGGGGAAGCTGCAAGACGCAGGGCTCTGCATAACCTTAAATCCAGGGGTCTAACCAACCGAAGTTTGAAGACAGCAATAACGATAGCATGCCCTCCAGGAGCCCTTTGCAATCACAGAACTTCAACAAACGGATGAAAACTCAACCTTTCAGGCGAAACGGTGGGCTCTCATTTTTGAAGTCAATGTGGCAATGTAAGTGCTTGATGTGGTTTGCTCGCCGCAGTGATTGACCAACGAGCATAGTCGCGTGTTGCTCAAGAAGTCCCACAGGAAGTCTCACAGAAAAGAAGACCAAAGTGATTATCCTTGGAGCAACTACAGTTGACACAAATCTACCTTCTTTGCTGACTTCTTCCCTTTTGATATGGGATTCAGCAGCATTCCTCCCATCGCATGTTATGCTATTTTCAGTCCCAAGCAGAAGATGCTCGGAGATCTAAATATTTTCGAGCTCAAATGTTAGTCCCCAAGACCAGGATTTCGGGCTTACACACCCACCTGACAAGAGCAGGGTGTTGCATCAATGGTCTCCGCGGCCTCAACAAGGACTTCAGGTCCGGGTCCTCGTCCACATTCTCGCGAGTCTTGTTGGCTCTTCTTTTC
This sequence comes from Danielia oregonensis, assembly GCA_003707785.3. NCBI lineage: Eukaryota > Fungi > Ascomycota > Pichiomycetes > Serinales > Metschnikowiaceae > Danielia > Danielia oregonensis. Next base: position 59,502 of record PPLJ03000005.1, read on the forward strand.
AAGAGCTTGTTCAATGTGTCTCGTTTCTCTTCCTCCAACTGCTTCGTCTTGTAGTGGGCGCGTCTTCTAGCGTTTTCTGCCTTACGCAATGCAATTTGCTCTTCTGTTTCTTTCTTCTTCTGAGTTTTCTTGTTCAAGCTAAGAAGCTGCTCGTCCATTTCCTGGAATGTGTCCTCGAACTTGACTGACGTTTCTTCAAGGCGTGCACGTTGTCTTTCCGTCATTTTCAGTGTATCTGGCTTATCCTCAGATTGTCCTGCCGCCCTTCTAGGAATCTTGAGTTTCACAGAAACCTGGCGCTGTGATTCTGCATCGCTGTCATCCTCCTCGTAAAACGACAACTGGCGCTTTCTTGTCTCGCGTGAACCCTTGCGGCTGGAGTCGGGCGTCAAAGCGTCTTCAAAGTCATCATATTCATTGGCTCCATCATCTTCTTCGTCCAAGTCAAGATCATCGAGATCACTGACTTCATCCGAATCAGACACTGCAGAGATATCGGATTGTTCGTCGTCGCTAAGAGAGATTCTAGGGGGCATGGTTTCCTTGTGGTTTGGACGTTATTCGTAGATCGATATTAGAGCACACCAGTACATCTTTACCGTAAAAGCTTCTAGTTGTGCATGTCTAAAGTAGTACTAGTTGATCTGTGTAGGTAGGAGAGGATGCTTTGGAGTGTAGTTGGTAAATTGGAAGGTCGAAATTGATTCCAAAAAGTTTACAAACAGTTTTCATACTTTCACTTTTAAATCATTTCTTTATCATGAGTATGGACGTAACATATCCTCTTGTAATTGTTCCAAGGAGGAAGACCCAGAGAGCTCTATGCAATGGAAGAATATCGGTCGCTGGCCAGCTGACATCATAAGTTCCAGAATACTGAGACTACCACACCAAAATTTATGGTAAGTCTGCTCCGCGTTTCTCCGTCTAAACTTGTCCGCTCATGTACATTCCCTTGATTCCACGGATCTCGTTCTTCACGTCCAGTGCCAAGTTCTTTTTCGTGGTCTTAGGACCGGTGGAGTTACCAGAAAAGAGCTCTCTTTGGTTGAAAATAGTTAAGTCTGTCTTCTGCTGCAAGTCTTTAAGTGCAAAATCAATCACCCTATAGTGATCCATATCCTTGACCAGGAACCCCAGGCACTTTTCGATCAGGGCACTGAGTTTCTGCAATTTGGTTAAGATAGCATCCTGTCCCAACGATCCAATATCCTGGTCGTCTTTGAGGTCATCTGTTTGGCATATCGCATCCGCATACAACTTGCCCGACCCGTCGTGCTTGTTGATGGCAACTATAGGAATGTAGTTGACTCTTCCAATAGCGTTCAAGTACAAGTCCCGCAATTTTCCTCTGCATTTTTCAAGGAAGTCTAGTCTCCGAGTGGCCGTGAGTTCCAACAACGGTTTCAAGGCAAAAAGGCCGATGATATAAGCAAGCACGAGAAGTGTAGCTGACCCATTTGTAAGTCTCAATAGATACTGTAGCAACTGGGACTTTTTCTTATTATGAGGAGATGCCGAGTATGCACTAGGATCAAAGGCTCCTTCAGGTATTGTAAGGATAGGAACCGCCATGGATGAAGAGGAAGGTGATAAAATGTGGGGACCTAAACCTCGGTTGTGGTGTACGGGTGTATTGCTATGATATTGGTTAATGGTATCGTAATGTCGTTAACTATGTACATGTTAGTCTATAAGATCGCCCACTCCTTCGGTGTATGGCTTGTATTGTCCTCTTTCATGCTTGGAGTAGCGCTTTTCCTGATTGTTGGATTTTCCATACTGCTTCTTAGCACCGGAGCCCCCATGATGATTCCTAGGTCCTTTCCTCCTGTCTGAATCAATGACAATAGTGGGCAAAGTTCTAACTGGTTCATTCTTCTTCTTTTGTGTGTCTCTCTCTTCGTACCTTTCTTGCTTTAGCAACATCTTCTTCTCCTGGCTCCTGAGCTTCCTGTTGTTGGCTCTCTCGGTCAAACTCTCCAACTCCTCTTCGTTGGGAACCCATTTCGACTTCAATATCCGCCTTATGCTTTCTGGGTTGATATGGAAGAAATCTGCAAGTTGCACTGTTTTTAACTCGGGCATGCGCAGCTTCAAGTCTCTGATGTCGTGAATTTGCTGCCTGCTCAATTTGTGAGTTGGGTTCCACTGGCCGTATCTTTTTCGAAGCGATTCTTCACGTTTGATCCATTCGGGTGCATTTTCAAAGCTTTTCTTTTCAATTTTTTGGAGCTTCTCGCGGAAGATCTCCTCTGCCGACTTAGAAGAGTATCTCCGTAGCAGCTGTCCTGCACTATAAACAACAGAGCTTGCACGGCTCCACATTTATAAGAAAAGTAGAGATGTGTATAGTTATGCAGGACTTCTCGATGTGAAGCATCAGCTACAGAGTAAGGCATATAGTCTCTATCAGAAGACGTCAGAAATGAAGCTACATGGAAGTGAGGTAGTAAGGGGTCAATAATGGACCTTAGTAATTGAAAAATCTAGTGTTTTGCTTCCAAATAAATCGAAGTAGTTTTTTTTATTGGCTTGCAACAATCCAACAGTAGAACCAGAATTGTCCGTCTTCTGCTCGAAGCCTTGAAACCATGACGACGGTGAAGTTTTCCTCGATATAACGTTGATACACTCGCCAATCTGATCCCTAAGTCGGCATATACCACAGTTGCTACCATCACCATCGTCATCGCTTGTGCACGTGACCTAATCTAAGCTCTCCCGATTAGCGTAGGCGAAACACAAAGCAAACCATGAATTTCCTCAAGAAATTTATAGGGGCCGCTCCGACAGATGAGGTGGCGCTGATCCCGTCAGGGAAGCTTTTCTTGACTCGATCACCTCACCTGCCCAAAGGAGCATTGGAGTGTTTGTACAACGATGCCTTGATATCAATAAACCAGACAACTACGCCATATTATTACCAGTTGGCTGTTACCAAGGCGTACCAAGAAGGCGAGCTGAACCTGGAGTCAACCGGAGATGAGGACGACGACGATGATACCGAGGGAAACCCTGAAGACATCAGCAATAAAGACGAACGAGTGTTCTACTTGACCCCAGAATTGAAGGCACGCCTTTACACGAAGAACGATGGAACACGTGTGATTGTGTGGAAGGATTGGAATGGTGATATTGGAGACCGTTTTGAATTCACAGTGGACGAGGATGTCAAATACAACGAGGTGGATAACTTCATGATGTCCTTGTACCGATGCTTGTACGAGCAAAAGTATCAGAAAAGCTCTGTTGGCGTCACAAGCATGGCCCAATTGTCGGAATTCATCTATGATCCAAAGCGAGACTCAGAAGGGGAAGACTCGTCTATTGACAAGTTGAGAGAATTGCAAGCGTTGCGGTCTCATTTTGCCGAATCTGAAGATGATCTTGACGACGAAGAAGACGATGGAGAGGAGGATGAAGAAGACGAGGATTACGATGATGAGGAGGTCTTCAAGGATGCTCTTGAGCTTCCTCTGCATGTGTTTAAAGACACCCTCAAAGTCGAGGGAAGGCACGCTTACACGGGTACGGTGGATATTCGGTTCTTCGATTTGGATTCAGACTCTTTCCGCCTCGTGAAACTGGGTCTGGTCGTTTCCATTGTGGAGACGGGCAAGTTGCAATGGAGTCTTGTGAGCGAAGAGTCCAAGTACTCGTTCAGCGTGCCCTTGACCCAGGAAATGAATCCTAGTTTCAACAATGAACTAAATGTGTTCATCTTCAACCACTACACAATTGATGTCACTGGAGAAGGCACGGCGTACTCATTCTTGTTCCAATTCGGGTCTTCGGAGTTACTTGCGAAGTTTCGTGAAGCTTTCTATGTGGCTATCTATGAGACAGTGACGCTGAGAGAGCGTGCCACAGATCAGGTCGAGCAAGCGTATATTGAGGATGCCTTCGGCAGACTTGTTGTTACTGACTCAGATGAAAGTGCTGACTTCCATAGTGCTGATGAAGTTGAGGAAGACGAGGAGGAGGATGAGGAAAGAGTTGCTAAGATCATTCAAAGTTCTGTGCGTACGAAGGAATCGAGACTCTTTGTTTCGTCTGATAGCGAAGACGAATACGGTGACGAGGATAAGAACAAACAGCAAACGCATTTCCTTAATTCTAATTACAAGAATTCGGGCTTGTCGGTTGGTCTTGCAAGCGACCGCTCGTATATCTCCAGAGGAGATCGTCTCGGTGTCTACACAGAGAGAGAAAACGACATGAAGTACGTCACCACCATCGGCGATATCAAAGACCTTAATGGCAAACAGTTCATACCGAACAAGATGATGTTACACCAGAAAGACAACATCATGGTGATGAGCAGCAAAGACGCCAGCGATTCGAAGTTATACAAGATGGATTTGAGTCGAGGTCGTATAGTGGAACAGTGGGATGCCGACGACGCCGAGAAACTCACGGACTTTGCACCTGTCAATAAGCTCGCCCCACTTACTAATGAGCAAACTTTGACAGGTGTATCTGCTAACAGTCTCTTCCGCATCGATCCAAGACTCAGCGGAAAGAAGGTGGTGAAGGATAAAACTTTCAAAGGTTACAAAACGAAGAAGAATGGCTTCGATACTATGGCAGTCACCGAAAGCGGATACATTGCTGTTGGTCTGAATGACGGTGGTATTCGTTTGTACGACAAGCTTGGGTTGAATGCAAAGACTGCATTGCCCTCCTTAGGAGAAGGGTTCCTAGGTTTGGATGTTTCCAAGGACGGCAGATGGTTGTTGGCCACATGCAAGACATATCTTCTCTTGATTGACTTGAAAATTGGTAAGGACCAGAAAAACGCAGGCAGCGTAGGTTTCGAGAAGTACTTCGACGCTGATAAGAAGCCTGTGCCCAAGCGGTTGGCGCTTAAGCCAGAGCATGTTTCGTTTATTTCGCAAACTACAAAAGCAAGATCGGCAGAATTCACCCGAGCCGTTTTCAACACACTGCTTACGTCAAAGGAAACTACCATCGTCACATCTACGGGCCCCTATGTCATCTCGTGGTCTTTGAACGATCTCGTCAGGAACAGAAACCCACAACTTGTTTACAAGATGCACAGATACCAGCAGGATGTGGTTGCGGACAGCTTCCTGTTCAACTCGCACAACGAAGTCATCACCGCGTTGCAAGACGACATTGCCTTGGCTCACCAGGCGGCATTCAAGCGTGCCAATAAGAGCACCATCGTCAAGGAATATTAATGAGTATGTAGTATATTAGTAATGCAAGAACCTATATGGCTCACCTGAAGGTGAAGGACTTTTTTAGCTCGTCCCAGAATATTATGCGGAAGGCGTTTGCCTTGTGCCACGCCGTTGGTCTGTAATCCTCGAGGTAAACCTTTCTTCCAATTTCGATAGGTTGCTCTTCAAGAGGAATTCTGTTGATTCTTGCGTGGACTCTTCGAACCCATGAATGGAACGCGGGGGAGGTCATTAGCCTCTTATAGAGGAGCTCCTCCAAAGAGGAAGGTGCCATTATATCTAAGATTGTAAGGCGAGCCTGATATGTAGTAGGCCCGTACCTCCAAAATATTGCTTGTCAGTGGAGGTATCAATTGTGGCAACATTATAAGAAGCAGGAGAGGGGTACGCTCTATCTGTGTCATTCTCTGGGGACTAGTTATTCGAAGTCTGGTTGGAGGTGAAAACGAAATTTCTATCACGAAATGCATAATTTACATTACGGCCAATACGATATATGTCAATCACTGACGTCCAGCATCTGCACAGATTCGTACAGTCCTATACCTAGTGCCTTGCCATGTCTTCTTATTGTATTATCGACTACTGACAATTAGGCACCTGTATACAGCATATTCATACAACAAAAAAACCACGTATATACTCCACAATGATCACCGACGACGACTTGAATACCGTGGTTTTGACGTTTGGATTTGTGTCCGTGGGCCTTGTGCTCGTGTACCATGCCATTTCGACCAACGTCAAGAGCCTTCGGGAATAAATGCCGGTGAAAAGTAGCTAGACTACGAATATACGATTTGCCAGAACTGGTGTAGAGAAAGCATGGAAGACTGAAGGGAGGATACGCTAAAGATTGAGGTGAATTGGTCTCGATAGGGGCGCCAGTGGAGACTACAAAAAAGTTGATGATTCGGGAAGACACGTTGTCGTAAGTGGGCACAGAAGTGTGGGCCGGATGGTAGAGAGGACAAGCAAGTTTAGGGAATGGGCTCCGATCGTGAGTATTTCGTCAGTCTGCTGAGCAGTGGTGCTATTGGCTGCGTAAGAGAAGTTCCTGGGCGTCTCAAGGCAATGGTCCATGGTGAACGTTGATGATAGCTTACGGCCGCTAGTGGCCGATGTATCATAGAGCTAACTCTGCCCGAATAGGGATGGACGAAATGAAGTTGCAGATGGTTGACTGAGTGGAAAGAGAAGAAGAAATAGGAATGGGGATGGGTGGAAATTCAAATAGGTCAGAGATGCTAAGTCAGAGAAGTTAAGTCAGAGATATTGACTCCCAAGGAACAGAACAGTACACAAGACAGAGGACACAGAGAAGAAGATGAGAAATAGTCAGAAGAAGGTAACGTCAAAACCACACAGAAAAAGAGTCCCAAGACAGAGAGAAGGAAGTGGAGTGTGACCTACAACCTCGCCTTCTTCAACCTTCCCTTCCCTGATCTTCCCTTCCTCTACCTCACCTTCCTCAACCTCCCCTTTCTCATGCCCTCGTGTCGGACCAAAACTTCAAATCCTAAGCCATGAGTTATTACCTCGCTTAGCTGGCAAACGGCCTCGCTTCCTTCTTTACCTTCCCGGGTGTTCCAGCACTTTCTCGCATGGTCGCAGCTTCTTCTCTGCGCGAACTATTGCCGCAACAGAATAAATGCTCATGTAAGTGATGCAGATGGATCTGCTAATAGGCGAAAAATTAGGCGATTGCAAAAAACTTTGCTCATCGCCAGATCAACCTAATAAACACGGCGAAGCCCTGGTCGGAGTCACAGCGGCTATCGGCGGAACCCTGGCTATTGAAAACTGCATCTGTGCATTTTTGACTGCTTTGACTGCTTTGACTGCACCACCTGCAGTAATACTTTAACTGCCTTGCTCATCTCGCCCCACATAGCCAGCTCGCCCAATCTGTCTGCCTCTCTATCTTTTCGTCCCTTCTCATTATTCAGCGGCCACCAAAGTTGGGGTAAATCTGCAAAGCGGGGCCCGTTCCTGACATCTGACTGCAGGACAAGAGGAGTTCAATAACAAGATAAAAGAGAGATTCATGACCGGTGTGGCTATATGCCGAACATTCTTCCTAGCTGCAGCGTGGCCCCGCCCTTTAGAGTGCCGTTTGTCTCCATTATCGGTGGCCGATGCGCTTACCGATCGCGGCCTCGGCAGGTCATCGGCTGCGTGCAGGAAATGTGGAAACGGTTTCGTGCTACCTGCACGCCCCGGGCTAATCTTGCCATGCCTCTTTTGAAAAGACTATAGTAGAGGTTGTTTTTCTCTTTTCCCAGCCAAATGGACGGCTTCTCTTTTCCTCGATCGTATACGATCCCGCTGCTTGATGAGATCGTCGCCCCGGACACACACTTGACCGACTGTGGGCCCTACAACAGGAGTCTGTTTGTCCAGTTTCTCTCCACTTCCCATTGCATGGAAAACCTCGAGTTTGTGGTGGAGTTGGACAGGTTTCTTGTGGCGTCGACCCAGCTTGACCACCTCGACATGTCCGACAGCCAGATGAAGATCACCGACCAGCTTATGCACCTGTGGCGTGTAATCTACAGAGTTTTCCTCGCACACAATGCCATCAAAGAAATCAACATTCCCTGCCTGCTACTGACTCCGCTCGCAGAGTCGGAGTTGCCACGGCGCGGGTCGCTTCTTGCCATCCGTGCTGTGATCTACGAGCTCCTCACAGACTCGTACAACGAGTTCATCAGCCACACTCGCCATACACACAACGACGTCACCGCACGCCGCCGCCCGCTGGAACTCGTGCCTCCAGAACGACACACGCTGCCTATCGAGTCTTACGCTCCGCGTAGCGTGGCCTTTGGCCGTTCTGACCGAACTGTGGCTGATCACAACGAACTACGTGAACAGTGGGAACGGGCACACCTGACGCTGGGCAAGCTGGACGCTGCGTCCGAGCTGGAGCTGCCGCGCAGCAGAACGGGAAGTTCCGGAACACTCAGCTCTGCGCGGACGTCGTCTCGGGGACTGTCGATTGGGCTGATTGTGGAAAATATAAAGGACTACTCGGGCTGGAGAAAAACTGTCAAGAAGTTCAAGTCACGGCGGTCTCTGGACGAGGTCGTCGAATGAGCCATAATGGGATGTTATAGAGTTATAGAACAATGAAGGAACCTGGATCATCGGTGTAATTTTTCAATGAGAACCATGTACCTCTACTAAAGATAGAGAATGCGCGAGAACGCCTTAGTTGACTCAATATACGAGAAGCGACTTAGTAGGGTTATAATGGTAAAGTTGGTAGGTGCATAGATATCGTATGCACAGGTCGTATGGATGTCATATGGAAGTCGTATGGATATCATACGGAAATCGTATGGATATCATACGGAAATGGATATTGTATCGGTATGAGTAACTATGCGCCTCTACTAAAGATAGAGAATGCGCGAGAACGCCTTAGTTGACTCAATATACGAGAAGCGACTTAGTAGGGTTATAATGGTAAAGTTGGTAGGTGCATAGATATCGTATGCACAGGTCGTATGGATGTCATATGGAAGTCGTATGGATATCATACGGAAATCGTATGGATATCATACGGAAATGGATATTGTATCGGTATGAGTAACTATGCGCATACTCAGATGTTTAGGTAAGCGCATCTCCACGGAATTTCTTCAGAGGTAGATGTGGCACCGCTTATATATTGGCTATGGGCAGTGCTAAGAAGTCAGAGATTTAGCAAATTTTGCTGGAAGTTGAACGTGGGGTCGGATTTATATCGGAGAACGCCGTGAACCAAATTCTAAATAATATGTAGATCTGTCTCCGCCGCCCAACATGTGCCGAAAGGCCCTCTTGTCTCTATTCGTGGCCACGAATGCCTGCATTTCGTATATACACTTTATCTGCCTTCTCTAACTTTCTCTTGCAACAACTTGAGCTCCTTCTCCGAGTTCCTGTTGCCCTTCTCGATGATGAGATTCTTGAGTAGTCTGTTCTCCATCTCGAGCTCGCCGATTTTGAGCTCGAAGCGTTTGATCATGTCGTCCAACTGCTCGATCTTGGCCTCCATTTCTCTCTCCTTCAACTTCTTCTTGATTCTGAACCTTGCGCTTGCTGCGGTGTTCCTTCTTCTTTTGTCCAAGTCCGATCCGTCGTTGTTTTGGCTGGCGGAACTGACACTTCCTCTTCCCACTCTCGGCGTCGAGAGGGTAGACGAGCTGGAACTGTAGGGTGAAAAGCTTCCTGGGGTCTCAACGGCTGTGTGCGAAGCTAGCGTGGGAGCTATCGCAAAAGCGACGTCGTGATGCGGCTCTTGCGTTTGCAAGCTATGAGTATTCTCTTCGATTTTGACCTGAGCACTAGGAATTTCGTTTCCGAGCGAGTTCTGATGCTGTGCTATGAGTGCAGAGAGTAAGTCTATCTGGTTCTGCGAAAGGCCAGCCTGTTGAAGAGACGACTGGGCTCCTGGAGGAACAGGAAACTTCGGAAGGCCCGAAAGATTAGGCACGTTGGCGTCCAGAAGCGGCAGCTGGTCGTGGTCTGCGCTCAGGTGATTTTTGCGACTTAACTTTGCAAGCTTGGTGCTTTGGTTGATGCTTTCAAGCGCCCGTGGGCCATCATTTCCTCTTAGACTGCTCAAAGGGTCATGGTAATTCGTTAGGTGGTCGTCGTGGTTGTGGGTGTCGTGCGTGTCTGGCACGCTGCCCGGGTCGAACCAGTGCCTGTTTGCAGAACTGGAAGCCTCTATTTCTCTGAAATGGTCGTTCCCATCATCGTCATTGCGAGGCTTGTCTTCGTCAGGAAAGATAAACGAATCGTCAGCGAATGCAGCCAAATCTAGCAGCAATTGGCCGTCAACATCCAAGTTGGGAGTGGCATCAGAAGCACTATTGATGAAGTTATCGATGTAGACCAACTGGTCAATAAGAGCAGCGGAAGTCTCACTCATGTTGTCTGTAAGTCCTGGATCAAGGTTACTGAAAAAGGTTTTGGTTATATAGATGTGGCATGCCGCGGCACGAGGTAAGAAGTAATAGGAAGCTTTTCATTACTGTGGTTGCTTCCACAGTTTGATATTAGGTGGTACAGTACACATATACTGTCTGTGTGCAGGAATAAATACAGGGCTACCGCCTTTACACCCGGACATCCCTATACTGGAGCTATGATGTGATGTCACGTGGCACTGGCAACGGCACGCCGGTCCTGCCACGCCATGTCACGTGCGGTGAGGCGGCGGGGCACTAGATGTGTTCCTCGTAATAGGTCTGACTAACCTGCATCTAAAGCAAGCAGGGTTTGTAACACCACAGCTGATTACAAATAGAGTGAGCAAGGGTCCGCTTGAGACTATCGGAAGAAGCAGTGCTGAATTCCGAAATGTGTTGTTACGACTTCATTAATCTCAGTTTGGGTTTCTTTCGAGTGAGGATTGATAGAGTAATGAATCATAGAAATCAGTAGCTTGAGGAGAGACCAAGAGGAGCTATCAGTAGACACTTAGTGGTGCATCTTCTCGAATGGGGTGAGAAGAAACCGGGTTTGAGGTTCTGTATCCCCTTATTGCGTAATAAGTCGAGTACAGCACGTCCTACTTGCCTAAGCCTTTGAGTGGAGCCACAATGGGTGCGGTAACATGGCACTACTTGGTAACATGTTTGATAGTACTTCGTTGGCAGGTAGTGCTCAACAAATCTCGGCTTTTACTGTCTTGTGACACTCTAAATAGGCAAATAGGTACAGGTACAACTGGCCATCATTGGAGGTTCAAATGGGTCTCATCCCAGTATATGACGTTCCAGTAAGCTTGCATCTCACTTTCCAGAATTTTTGAACTCCAAAACGTGCACTTTCCGAACTCCTTACTGAAGTATCTATTTCCTACTTAAAGATCATGAAATCCATCCAAATCTGTCAGATGTACCTACCTGTATCCTCAGTATCAATATTTCGCAGCCAATTTGAACCTGTGTATATGCAGTCTATATACTCTTCACTGTTCATTATATTCTTGTCATTGTTGCCTTAAACTGACATGTTTAAGGGTAGTGAAGTGTTGCTTTGGTGGTATGCGAAGTAAACCACACTGCTTTTCTGAAAATTTGATTTAATTGGGTTGCACGAATTTTCTCAATATTTCACAACTAGCTGCAAAATATGAAAACAGAAAAGTCTAGAGAGTAGTTGTTGAGTCTACATAAATCGTTCACTAACTCTTTATCCAATTATTATCCATAATGATTGACCTTGTAACTGCATCCTTGCTAATCAATGTTCGCATGATCTGTTTGTGTACGTTAATGCTTACACTGGGCAGCATCATCAAGAAGCAGATCGAGTCTCGATTCGACCCGTTCGTCTTGGAGCCCATTCCATGCGCCGAGTCGCCCAAAATAAACGGGGGCCCAATGTTCAAACATCGAGTCGTGAGATCATTATTGTCTCCTGCTAAGCACCAGCAGCAGAATGCTCTAGCGTGGGGCATTGTCCCGCAACAGCGCGAGCCTCAGCATGAAGCGGAGCCATGCTACTATGCTGCCTCAGAGAATAATCACAGGCCATTTTGGAATGTAGACCAGAACCCTCAACCTCAATACTCTCCATTTTCGTGGAACCCCATAACCAACAAATTGCTCTACTTGGAGCACAAAAAGCTCACCAGAACAAAAGGCAGAAAGAAAAGGAGAGGCAGGAAACATCGGAAGACGCCCGTGGAGGCAAGTAAGCTTCAGGGTGCTAAAGGTGAATAAGAAGATAAGGCGGATGAGGTAGAGGGTAGAGAGGTATAGAGGAATGGCATAGAAAAGAGGGCATAGAAAGGCATGGAAAAATGAGTGTACGGACACTGATACAGTTATTCTCTCCAATGCACCGGTTTTCACATACGCTGACATTACAATTCTCTGCTAACTTTCAGCCCAATTTTCCTACACGGCTGAAAGGACAGGCACGCCCTTGAACTTCGGATGCTTCCGGCAACCCCTCCTCCGTTTCCTCCGGTTCCTCCGCTCGGTTGCTGGGGTGCACCTTTCACATGTCTATCACGCGATCTACAGATCTTTAGGATCGGCACAATATCACGAGACATATAGTTAAGTCCCAAATACCGATATCTTCAGCATCGAGCACCGTAGTTACCAGTACATGCCCTCCTCCAAGGTGCAAAGTTCGTGACTTAGGGCAATAAAAGGCCCGAAAACTTAGGTCCGAAAATTAGGCCCGAACGCGAATAGGCGCCATTTCGCGGCCCGATTTCAAAAAAAAATAGGCTAAGCCTGAAAAATTTGTTATCGGCGCCTCGCACATTGAAGTCCGTAGGCCCAGAAGAAGGGCCAGAGAAGGCCGTGCTACAACGCTAGTCAAGCAATGTTGTTCAATCACTAAATACCATCCTGGCGAGCCAGCGCCGGTCCTTTTCCTTTTATCCTACTTTTGCAATGGCTTGGATCTGACCACCAATGGTGACTGGTTCACAGCACGCAAACGGTACTCAGCAAAAGACCGAAACGAATCGCCTTTAGTAGGCTGCCACTTCTTGGTGCCAGCAGCCGCCTTCACCAAGTTGTTAAACTGGGACACAGAGTCCTTCTTGAAAGCGCACGTAGCTGAGGTCGAAAGTCTTCTGAGCATGGGTATGGTTTCCAGCAAGTGGGAAACGGCCAGGTTTTATATGTCCGTGCCGGACCGCCGCATGTGGTGCCACACTCTAGCGCGACTCTTTGTGGAAATCACCGCAGGGACGATTGCAGAGACCAATCGCATTGGGTTCTGCGAAGCTTCAGCCTTCAGCCTCTTTGGATGCGGCCTTGACATGTCGGGCCTGTCGCACGATTTTCGGGCCGCTTGCGGCCATCCGAGCTGGGATCAGACAACATCACATGACTTTGCTGGAGTAGTATTACGCTTACACTATTTTTCGCTCAAAGTGACTCCGAAGCCTGACTCTGGCGTGCACCAGTGTTTTATCAGCACGATTAGCTGTCGTTCTTTCGAAAATTCTTCTGCCCTTCTCATTGTTCCTTTCGCCCATTCGCTTCTTTGTTAGTGCGCATTTATCCAGCCAATCAGCTGGAGACCCTGCAGTGAGTCGCACTTGGGGCGTCGGAGTTAGATGACTCAAGGTCCGAGCGAATGGACTCCAGCGTGGCCAAAAGTGCTTGGAAAACAGCAAAAACCAGCTAGTCGCCCGCCCCGACCGGCCTGCCTTCGTAGATGTAAACACCGTGAAAAAAGCCGGCGATGGCAGCGCAGTGACTCACGCCTCACCCCATATTTCGGCCTCGGAGTTCAACGTCCAGCGTAGGCCCGACGCTGTATACAGGCCGGCAGTATTGACCAGCCGAGTGTCGACTATAAAAACACCCGTGTCCCGCCCGCATCCAGATTTCACGTGTCTCTTCGTCTACCTCCCCTTTACCGGCTACCGTTCCTGATAACGTTTGCTTGTTCCTCCTATACAGTCCGCTCTCTGCAGTCCGAGGGGTGTTATCTTTGAAGAGCAGCACTTTTTTCTTCCCCATGACTTCTCTTGCTTCTTCCAACTCTGAGGCCGTCCGGCTCAACCAGATGCGGAGGGACTCCACGGTGTTTGGCGACATGAACAAGATCCTTGTGGCCAACCGTGGTGAGATTCCCATCCGTATTTTCAGAACTGCCCATGAGTTGTCCATGCAGACTGTCGCCATCTATGCCCATGAGGACAGATTGTCTATGCACAGATTGAAGGCTGACGAGTCCTACGTCATTGGTAAGAAGGGCCAGTACACTCCCGTGCAGGCCTACTTGCAGATTGACGAGATCATCTCCATCGCCAAAAAGCACAATGTGAATATGATCCACCCTGGCTACGGATTCCTTTCTGAGAACTCCACGTTTGCTCGCAAGGTCGAGGAGGCAGGAATTGCTTGGATTGGTCCTTCCTATAAGACCATTGACGCCGTCGGTGATAAGGTGTCGGCCAGAAGGTTGGCCATCGAGAACGGTGTGCCTGTTGTTCCCGGAACTCCCGGTCCAATTGAGAACGTGGCCGATGCAGCCGAGTTTGTTGCCAAATACGGCTATCCTGTGATCATCAAAGCTGCTTTTGGCGGTGGTGGTCGTGGTATGAGAGTCGTTAGAGAAGGTGATGACATTGAGGACGCCTTCAGCAGAGCCAGATCTGAGGCATTGACTGCCTTCGGTAACGGTACGTGCTTTATCGAGAGATTTTTGGGCAAGCCTAAGCACATCGAGGTGCAATTGCTTGCTGATAACTTCGGCAATGTCATCCACTTATTTGAGAGAGACTGCTCGGTCCAGAGAAGACACCAGAAGGTTGTTGAAGTCGCTCCCGCCAAGAACTTGCCTGCTTCCGTTAGAGACGCCATCTTGACAGACGCAGTCAAGTTGGCTAGAGCTGCTAACTACAGAAATGCCGGAACTGCCGAGTTTCTTGTGGATGAACAGAACAGACATTACTTCATCGAAATCAACCCCAGAATCCAGGTCGAGCACACCATCACCGAGGAGATCACTGGTGTCGATATCGTCGCAGCACAGATCCAGATTGCAGCTGGTGCCTCTTTGCAGCAATTGCGTTTGCTTCAAGACAAAATCACCGTCCGTGGTTTTGCAATCCAGTGTAGAATCACCACTGAAGACCCCTCCAAGAACTTCCAGCCTGACACAGGTAAGATCGAGGTGTACAGATCTGCTGGTGGAAATGGTGTCAGATTAGATGGAGGTAACGGTTTCGCTGGTGCAGTCATCTCACCTCACTACGATTCGATGTTGGTTAAGTGCTCGTGCTCTGGATCAACTTACGAGATTGCCAGAAGAAAGATGTTGCGTGCCTTAATCGAGTTCAGAATTAGAGGTGTCAAGACCAACATCCCCTTTTTGTTGGCATTGCTCACCAACGAAACGTTTATTGCGGGCTCGTGCTGGACCACTTTCATCGACGACACTCCTTCTTTGTTCCAGATGATGAGTTCCCAGAACAGAGCTACCAAGTTGTTGAACTATCTCGGAGACTTGGCAGTCAACGGCTCTTCCGTGAAGGGCCAGGTTGGATTGCCCAAGCTTGCTACTGAGGCCACTATCCCTGTGTTGACCGACCCAGCCACTGGCATTCCAATTGACGTAGACTCGCCAGTTAAGCCAAGAGGTTGGAGACAGGTTCTCTTGGAGCAGGGCCCTGAGGAATTTGCCAAGAGAGTTAGAGAGTTCGACGGTACTTTGATTACTGATACCACATGGAGAGACGCTCACCAGTCCTTGTTGGCCACCCGTGTGAGAACGATTGACTTGTTGAACATTGCGGCTACCACGTCACATGCCTTGAACGGTGCATTCTCTTTAGAGTGTTGGGGTGGTGCCACTTTCGACGTCAGCATGAGATTCCTTTACGAAGACCCATGGGCTCGTTTGAGAAAGTTAAGAGAGTTGGTTCCTAACATTCCTTTCCAGATGTTGTTGAGAGGTGCTAACGGAGTGGCATACTCTTCGTTGCCAGACAATGCCATTGACCAGTTTGTTGAGCAGGCGAAAAAGAACGGTGTGGATATCTTCAGAGTGTTCGATGCTCTTAACGACTTGGAGCAATTGAAGGTGGGAGTCGACGCCGTGAAGAAGGCCGGCGGTGTCGTCGAGGCTACTGTGTGTTACTCTGGTGACATGTTGCAGCCCGGCAAGAAGTACAACTTGGCCTACTACATGAAGGTCGTTGACCACATCGTTGAAATGGGTACCCACTTCTTGGGTATCAAGGACATGGCTGGTACCTTGAAGCCAAAGGCTGCCAATCTTTTGGTCAGTGCTATCAGAGCCAAGTATCCAGACTTGCCTATCCATGTGCACACACACGACTCTGCTGGAACTGCTGTCGCAAGTATGGATGCCGCTGCCAAAGCCGGTGCCGATGTTGTGGATGCCGCTTCCAACGCCATGTCTGGTATGACTTCTCAGCCTTCAATCAGCGCATTGCTCGCCTCTTTCGAGGGTGACGTGAAGCACGGCTTGAGTGAGGACTTGATCAGACAGTTGGACAACTACTGGGCTCAAATGAGATTGTTGTACTCGTGTTTCGAGGCCGACTTGAAGGGTCCCGACCCAGAGGTGTACCACCACGAAATCCCTGGTGGGCAATTGACCAACTTGATCTTCCAAGCTCAGCAATTGGGCTTGGGTGAGAAGTGGCTGTTGACCAAGGCCAACTACAAGATCGCCAACAAGCTTTTGGGCGATATTGTCAAGGTCACACCTACTTCCAAGGTTGTTGGTGACTTAGCACAGTTCATGGTTTCGAATAACTTGTCTGAGGAAGATGTGACGAAGTTGGCACCTGAGTTGGACTTCCCTGACTCGGTGTTGGACTTCATGGAGGGATTGATGGGTACCCCATACGGAGGCTTCCCTGAACCCTTGAGAACCAACATGTTGGGCAATAAGAGACCAAAGTTGGACAAGAGACCAGGATTGACGTTGCAGCCCATTGACTTTGCGAAGGTGAAACAGGAATTGACCTCTCGTTACAGTGACAAGATCAATGAGTGCGACATCGCTTCCTACGTGATGTACCCCAAGGTCTACGAGGCCTACCGCACAATGGTAGAGAAGTACGGTGACTTGTCCGTGTTGCCTACGCGCTTCTTCTTGAAGCCTTTGGACGTTGGTGAGGAGATTTCCGTTGAGATCGAGCAAGGTAAGACGTTAGTCATCAAGTTGTTAGCCGTTGGAGAGATCTCTAAGAAGACCGGTACTCGTGAAGTCTTCTTCGAGTTGAACGGTGAGATGAGATCGGTCACTATTGATGACAAGACGATTTCCATCGAAACCAAGACCAGGCCCAAGGCTTCGCAACCCAACGACGTCGGTGCTCCAATGGCGGGTGTGGTCTTGGAGATCAGAGTCAAGAAGGACCAAGAAGTGAAGAAGGGTGACCCTGTTGCCGTGTTGAGTGCCATGAAGATGGAGATGGTGATCAGTGCACCCGTTAGCGGAAAAATTGGAGAGATCCACATCAAGGAGGGCGACTCTGTCGACTCTGGAGATTTGATAACCAGCGTATTTAAGTGATAAGGTAGTAATATATTTGACTATTACACTATGACTATGGGAGAGTGTTACCTTCTGGCTCTCTTGGAGTCTCTTTCCGGCAGAGACAGGATGACGTCTAGCCTTCCCTGTAGCTTTGCATTTTCGTCTTCGAGAGCTCTCAATTCCGCCTCAAGTTGTGCCTCCTGGGCCAAATCTTTGTCGTTGTTGACATCGGTGTCGTCGTCTCTGGGGCCCTCCCATCTAGGGTCTTGCAACGCATTGCTGGCGAATCTGGTCTGGTTCAAGATCTTTATCCAGTCTTCAAGAAGAGCAGATGTGCTGTCGGTAGCCGTTTTCGTGGTGGCTATATTCAGCTGTGATTTGCGAATGGTTGTTAGAAGATTGTCGACCATTGCATTTAGGTTCGTGACCTGCTCAAGCTCTTTTTCTAGAGCTATTTGTCTTGACATAGTGATGTAGTTAGTAAACAACACTTAGATATCGCGTTTGCAAAGTGCACTCTCAAATTCATATATCTATAATGGACCCAGAAAAGGTTGTGGATGCAGATGCACTCCCCACCAGATGGGAGGTTGAGCTTGAGTTTGTTCAGTCACTCGCTAACATCCAATACGTCAACTTCCTAGCGCAAAGCGATTACCTCAGTGATCCTAGTTTCATTGCTTACCTCAAGTACTTGAACTACTGGAAGCAACCGCAGTATGCCAGGTATCTAGTATATCCCAACTGTCTTCACATCTTGACGCTACTACAAAACGAGGAGTTCCGCAAGAACATAGTCAATCCAGAGTTCATGAACACTTTGATGAACGATATGGTGAAAAAATGGCAGGGACTGGAAGAGGTCTTCCTGCCGAAGAAGGAGGAGGAGGAAAAGAAAGACTCTGTGCCGGAGGTTACGATAGAGGAGGAGAAGGTGAGTTCGTGAGAGGCGTTGCGGAATCGGTATTTCAATGCTGATAGAGACATTGATATACGGCAGAGGTCTGCCTGAGTTATAGAGCACCGTGGCATATCTGACGACAACGATCGCCCGAGTTGCACAGGGCATTCACCAAGATTCCGACACTCTAAGTTTCGGTAATATATTACCATGTCCAATGCCCGGGATGACTGTGCCTGTCCACGCCCGATATTCAGAGTTCTGATCATGGCTTTTGGCCGTGAATACACTCTGGCCATATACTGGCCATGAACATTCTGACCACCGAAAGTTTGATGATATTTGACCAAAACCTCGACACTCGACGACGATCAGGATCTAAATACGAAGGCCGAGCCTTCTTTGTGTATCAACATGTGAGCTCTGCTCACGTGGATTTATTCATCTTGTACTTTCCACGAACTTGCTATTACCTCCGCATTCTCATGCACATAAAATATCCAAATGCCACCTAATAATATGATATACGACCGACATGCCAGCCGGTTGGAGAGTGCATCGAAGTTCTTGAATCTGATGCAACTCACCGTGCTGGAAGTGATATATGCTGCTTCTTTCGTGGTCAACTTCGTGCTTGGAAAGCTACTTCATCTCTTTTCTCAGGAAGAGGAAGTGTACAATTACTACAACAATAAGGGCAATATCTTCAACCAGTGGTTTGTGAAGCGAGGCTGGGGCTGGACCACGGTTGTGATTGCTATTTTCTACGCCATCGAGTACTACAAGAAGCAGAAAATACGGTGGTCTTATGTGGCGATTCGATATATAGTGGCGACGGCCTGGTGGATTGCGTTCACTCAGTGGTGCTTCGGGCTTCCGATAATGGACAAAGTCTTTGTGTTGACGGGCGGCAAGTGTGCCAATATCTCGTCCGACAGGTTGCCTGGACAGATTGCTCTCTTTCTGCAGAATGGCGATGTGTTCGAGTCTAATTCCATCACTTCGTTCGCGTGCCGCAAATTGAAAGGCTCGTGGGAGGGAGGACACGATCCTCTGGGCCATGTCTTCCTCCTAGTGCATTCCTCGCTTTACTTGTTTCATGAGATCAAACCGTTTTGGCCCGGTTGGAACGGCTTGTGGCTGCACTTGCAACGCTTTCGCCAGTCTGAGAGCAAGCTCATTGGGTTGCGTGACCTCTTGATCGGTCTGCCGCTGTTGATAGTGGTGCAGTTGCTCTCGTTGTGGTGGTTCATGCTACTTGTGACCAATATGTACTTTCATTCGCTTGCCGAGAAGCTCGTGGGATTGACGTTTGGGTATTTTGCCGTTGCTGCTGTGTACTACGTGCCGAGGTATGCGAGGGGAGTGGAGCGTGTGAAACGAGACGATTAAGTGAGAGCACCAGATTTAGACATTGCACTCTTATTCAAACATTGCAAGGGACAACATCTAGACCCCTCCTTCCTTTGGCGTCCACTCATGGCCTTTGTTCAGAGACGTCTTTCAATATCCAAGAGTAGAGAACGACTCTGTTAGTCGCTGTCAGTCGCTGTCAGTCTTCGTCAGTCTCTGTAAAGTCTCACTGTCAAAAACTTCCGATTGCTTCCATTTCGCTTACATTTCCTTGACTAGAGACTGAACTGCCGTTTCACGTCAACGCATTCTCATCTCCAGTCCATAGACGCTCTATCCAGTCTTGGTGGCCCATATAATATACAGGTGAATTACCTACTCCCACCGTCACGTG
Source organism: Danielia oregonensis (assembly GCA_003707785.3). NCBI lineage: Eukaryota > Fungi > Ascomycota > Pichiomycetes > Serinales > Metschnikowiaceae > Danielia > Danielia oregonensis. The sequence goes on from PPLJ03000005.1 coordinate 79,354, forward strand.
CCAACCTTAACTCCCTCTTGGCCCTTCTGGGCCTTAATCGTTCTTATCTAAGCCTGCTGGAGTGCCTCCTCGAAGGTACAGGAAAAGAACACCTCCAGCGTCAATGTGCGGCGCGTTTTCGTGCACCGTCCCTTAATTTGGCCCCAATTGTCAATAAGTAAATTACGCGCCTCGCACTCGCAGGCCCGCGCGTTTCGCATAAACAAACACAGATATAACAGGCCACATCCAAAATGCCGAGATGGAAGTGAATTTGAAAACAGACAACGTTTTGGTGCCGAAACACCATGTCCACTGGCGCCTCGTCCTTTCAGCGGTCCATTTCGAGTTTTCGAGCGCGAGTTTCATCGGCCTATTTTATGTTTCCTGGCCCCTCCTACGCGAATCGCGAAAACAAACGCGGCCCACTGATGCACACATTATTATTCCAAACACGCGACCACATGCGGCTTTGTCCCTTCATCGGGCAGACCGATGGACGGATAGTCTTCTTCACTGTTCACACTCTTCTGCTTCCATTACGGCCCTTGCTGAAAACCCAGCATGGTGCTCTTGTTGTTATTGGTGTTCATAATGAACACGGCCGCCGTCTATGTCGGCTGGCCTATGGATGAGCAGCTTCCCAACGTGGCTCGCGTGGACCAGAGTTATCTGTTCACGCTAGCGTCTCTTACCTACCGCTCGAGCTCGGGCGGTTCCATCACATATTCGGCTGATAACATGCCTTCGTGGCTTACGTTCGACAGCAGCTCTCGTACTTTCACGGGTACGCCGTCGTCCAGCGATACCTCTTCTTTTGAAATCTCCTTGACAGGTGTTGACTCGGCAGACAACTCTACCTTGACCAACAGCTACGAGATGCTTGTGTCCAACAGCACAGGTATTGACTTGAGCTCGTCCGATGTGATGTTCACGCAGATTGCCCAGTTTGGCCAGACGAATGGTGCCGATGGTCTCGTGGTTCGTGAAGGAGAACTGTTCTCTGTGAACTTCTCCTCGAGCGTCTTCAAGTTAGCCTCCGGTGCTGAGCGCCCTATCATCGCTCACTACGGTCGTTCTGATGACAGAACGCCGCTTCCTAACTGGGTCACCTTCAATGCCGACGACCTTTCCTTCTCAGGAACGGTCCCTGAGGTCACCTCGGAAATTGCACCCTCGATCGAGTACGGGTTCAGTTTCATTGCCTCTGACTATTTTGGCTTCGCAGGAGCTGAGGGATTGTTCAAGCTTGTGGTTGGTGCTCACCGGTTGAGCACTTCACTCAACCAAACAATCAAGATCAACGGCACTTATGGCTCGGACTTTGACTACACAGTTCCTGTTTTGTCCGATGTGTATTTGGATGGCTCTTTGATCGACCGTACTAACATTTCTACTGTGTACGCCGACAACTTGCCATCATTCGTTTCTTTGAGTGACACAGATTACTCCTTGACAGGTGTGTTCCCTAACTCCTCAACGTTTGACAACTTTACTATCGTCGTGGAAGATGTTTTTGGTAACCTGGTTGAATTGCCCTACCTGTTCGACTCGATTGGAAGCGTGTTCACCATCAGCAGCTTACCCGACGTGAATGCCACTCGTGGAGAGTATTTCCAATACCAGCTTTTGCGCTCTGATTTCACGGACATCAACAGTACAAAGATCTCGGTTTCGTTTGGAAGTGATTCATCTTGGTTGTCTTACGACAGTTCCAACATGACTATTTCCGGCACTGCTCCATCAAACCTCGACCTGGTGCAGGTTACTGTCGGAGCCAGCTCCAGTTTTGATAAAGAGTCGTTGAAATTTGACATCAAGGGTGTTAAGAAGGCAACCAAAACCTCTTCTTCCGCCTCATCTTCAGCAACTTCTTCAAGCGCAACCTCGTCTGCTACTCTGTCTTCCACTTCTACTTCTTCGTCAACTCCTGTTACTCAGAAAAAGAACAGTAACAGTAACCACAAGAAGCTTATCATTGGACTTGCCGTCGGCATTCCATGTTTGGTGTTGGTCGCTCTTCTCTTGCTCCTTCTCTTCTGCTGTGCCAGGAAAAGGCAGCGGAAGGATGAGGAGATGTCTAGATCAGAAACGGAACCCGAGCTCACTGGACCCGGCTTTGGAGTTAGACATGATATGGACGATCATGGCGAGAAGGCTCACCAATTAGGAGCATTGAACGCATTGAAACTCGATAATGACAATGAGTCAACTCTGTCAAGTATGACGCATGTTGATAGCGACAATGAGTCGAGATACTTCGATGCTTCTGAGAAGCCTATGAAGAGTTGGAGAGCAAATGACGTCTCCGATTCCAATGCAATCAAGAAGAAGTTCTTGGCAGAGCAGAAGCACGCATCTGCGATGTCTATGGACACAGTAAATACCGAGCAGTTGTTTTCTGTTCGTCTTGTCGACGACAACTCGAGACATTCCGGTCAGTCTATGGGTAACCCTCTCTTCCTGAGCAATTCCCTCAATGAGCTCCTAAAACGGGAGCACTCTTCTGGCAATGTCCAAAGACTTGACAGTGACGGTAACATTGCTGAAACCAGAGGAGAATCCTCTCCAGGTGCATATCAAGCTGCTGCAAAAGCCAATGACCTCAATAAGATTGATGAAGAAGACCACAGTGGTAACACCTTCTACGATACCACAAACGACTCATCTAACTATAATCTCATGGCACGGTTTTTTAACGGGGCTAACTCGACCTCTTTCAACACGTCTGACATCGAGCAGCAATCGCCAGCGTCGTTTGACGAAGACTTCAGAGCCGTGAAAACATCTGTGGGCAACGTTGAGTGGGCCAAATCGGAGGAGAACATCATCTCCCCCAACTCTGAGACTTTCTTACTAGACGCAGAGGCTACACCAACTAATAATGCCACTACCTACCACACGAACTACTCCAAGTCGTCGGTGTACACTAACAACTCCGAACACGACAATGGAAAAGGCGGAAACAAAGCCAAGTTAATGGAGTTCACGAGGAAGGGTAGTTTGAGGGAGGCTGCACGCGAAGCAAATGTTCTGTACTCTGGCCAGACGGCTCAGATACATGATGGCGACAGCGACTAGATAATAAGGTTACAAGGAGTTTGGGATTGAATTGCATCGAAGATCATATAATATGATAAAAGTATTCGAAATATCTTGTAGTACAGAGAACCATCTCGTGAACTAGCCAATCGGAGGAGCACAGGGTTACAAATGGAGTACAGAGTTACTTTTGACCTTTGATACCGGCTCTATATTATCTATAAGCTATTTACCGGGGTGGGGCAAGGTAGCCACGTAGTTCGCTGTGTCTTGAGCTCTTCTTCTTCCCTGGACGTAGTCCATCATTTCAGAGTACGTCTGGGGAATCACCGACGAATAGCATGGTTTGCCCTCAGAGTAGCTGTTTTTTGGGACGAAGAAAGAGTAGATGAAGCAGCCGGACTCTTTCGATTCATGGGACTCCAAGTTTCTGATCTCGGTGTCCACCTTAACCTGCACCAAAGTACCGGGCTCCAGCAAGAAAGCATCTGGGTTGTCAGCGAGCTTGTTAGTGGCGGTCAAATTAAGAGGAGAATCGGCTTCCAAGTCAACATCTCCGTTGTGAATATGTTCAGTGTAGCAGACAGATGCAGACATTGACAAGACAGATCCAACAGGAACTGGAGCCTTGAAAGTGGTGGAGTCCAAGGAGACGAACCGGGGACCGGCGGCGGAGAATGCAGCGGCGGAGCAGTAGGCCAACTCGAAAGATTGTCTCAACAAGTAACCACCAAAAATCATGTAAGAGTGTCTGTTTCTGTACTGTGGTTGCATGAACAAGGTGGAGGTGCTGGTGGTGTCCTTCATGAACTGAACATGGTTGCTGTACAGCAGAGTCAACAGGTTGGAAGCTTTCCACATGTCGTGAACAAGTCTGCTTTCCTCATCCGTGGGCTCGATGTCGTTCTGGTTCTTGGCCGCAAGCTTCTTCTTAGCGTTGAACGACTCGGCACGTCTGTAATCCAACCACTCCTTCTCGTTGACGGGAAGAAGTCTGTTGATAGCAAAAGACTTATGCGTAGTTGGGTCTCTGGCCACAAACGTAAAGTTTGCAGTCAAGAAGACGTTTTCGCTAGGCAATGACTCATCAGTGATGTGTTCAGGCACCAGGTCCTCAAAGGCATAGCCCTTGACGGTGATCTCCATGGAACTTCTTCCCGTCCACGTGACGGCACCAGCCAACACGAAGTTGTAGTTCTGGATCTCATCGACTTTCTTCACCATGTAGATTCTGTCCACCGAAGCTGTCACGTTCACAGGCTCGGCAGGAGCACAATGTCTGTAGGCAATTCTACCAGCCAAGGCATCCAAGTCCTGGAACAATTGACCAGCTCTTAAACGACCGAAAGCATTGATGTAGGCATCGCAGAGCCACTTGTCGTCCTTAAACGGAAGAGTGAGAAACGAGAACGACTCCTCGCGTGTCCTCTCGCCCACCTCTGTGGTCTTGGGGTTGATGTAGCTATACGAGTCGAGAACCTTTCCATCGGCCAACTGCTTCTCGCGCTCAGTCAACGCATCTAGCCATGTGGCAGTGTGGTACTGTTTATGGAGGTCCAACTGGTCCGATATGACGGTGGCAGCAGCGTCGGCAGCTTCGGCCGGAGAGTTGGAACCTGCAACGAGATTAAATCTGGCTGCTGTGAGCGAAAACGCACGAAGGGGGGTCAAAGTGAATTGACCAAGAGATCTTTGAGGCACGAGACGTGCTGTTCTGAAAAGCTTCATTGTCTTTCTAAATGAAGATTTCGCTTTCTTTATAAAGTACTGTTGTTGGGCTTATCGCGGTGTACGGGTGCGGGGCTCCCGGGACGTCTCGGGAGATGAGCTGAGGTGGATGCGAAATGATGGTGACCAAAGAAACAAGAAGGAGGTCTTTTACGGGAGAAAAAGGCTCACAATCCATCGACTGACGGTGCCCAATTGATCTCAGAATTTTTCTGTGGTTTGGGATTACTTCTGCTTCGTTTTGATATAGTGAGTTCTCCAACAGTAGTCGTGTGACTTGCACCCGCGGAGCCCCGGGATTGGCACAGCGGGGCACGGTGGGGTAGATGGAGTTATGGGTCATAGCAGAGAGGTTGAGCGATGCCCCGAGCAATATTTGGGGCTTTCGGGACTGTTTTGGTGTTTGTGTGGTGGGCCCTTCGATGTGTTTCTTGAAAAATGAATTTTGGTGCAAAATATGCAAAACATAGGTTTGGGAGTTTTTGTGGGGTTGGGCTTGTCTATCTGTAGTCCTTATTTGAATTTCTCTTTACTTGGTTTTGCATGGATGTGGCTTGACTGCTATGTTTGCACCCAAATATATACAGTGCGAATACATAATAAGGAAAACAAAAAAGGAATCAGAAAATCATGTAACGAGTAGCGGGAGATCAATCTTGATTCCTAGAATATCTCCGGTTTCTCTTCATGGCTTAACAAAATCCGTTTCACTTACTCTTGTTGACACTCTAGCAACTATCGCAGTCGCACTATCTAAGTACCGCTTTTGTAAGGCCACAAGGTCCACGAAAACCACGGAAAAACGGCTGAAATCCCGAACAACCTCGCCAAACCCACCAAATCAAACTCCCTCCACCAACCCCAGATCCTCTCAGACCCGTAAACCCTCTACCCACCACGCTACACCTAGATCGATAGGCACACCCGTACACCACGGAGCTGTACCTCCGGCGCGCACCCCCGGTCCTCATCGTTCCGACTACTTAGTGTCGATTTTACGCAACATTAAACATTTCTATAATACTACAAAATGTCCAGATTGTCCAGTGTCGCTAAGACCTCCATGATGGCCGCCAGAGCCAATGCTGCGGGTGCCCTCAGAATGGCTTCCGCCGCCTCTGGGCCCAAAACCATCTCCGTCAGAGACGCCTTGAACTCGGCCATTGCTGAGGAATTGGACAGGGACGACGATGTCTTCCTTATGGGTGAGGAGGTGGCCCAGTACAACGGTGCTTACAAGATCTCCCGTGGTCTTCTTGACAGATTCGGAGAGAGAAGAGTGGTGGACACCCCCATCACCGAGATGGGATTCACAGGCCTCACGGTCGGAGCTGCGTTGGCTGGATTGAAGCCTATCGTCGAGTTCATGACGTTCAACTTTGCTATGCAATCGATTGACCACATTGTCAACTCTGCCGCCAAGACGTTGTACATGTCCGGTGGAACACAGCCTTGTAACATCGTTTTCAGAGGCCCTAACGGTGCCGCAGCCGGTGTCGGTGCCCAGCACTCGCAGTGTTACGCTGCCTGGTACGGTTCTATCCCCGGTTTGAAGGTTGTTTCTCCTTACTCTGCCGAGGACTACAGAGGTTTGATGAAGGCCGCTGTCAGAGACCCCAACCCTGTGATCTTCTTGGAGAACGAGATGTCCTACGGTGAGTCGTTTGAGATCTCTGAGGAGGCTTTGTCTCCTGACTTCGTTATTCCTATCGGAAAGGCCAAGATCGAGAGAGCCGGTACCGACATCACCTTGGTGTCTCACACTAGAAACGTCATGCACTGTCTCCAGGCCGCCGAGCGTTTGGAGAAGGAGTACGGTGTTTCCGCCGAGGTCGTCAACTTGAGATCCATCAAGCCCATGGACGTGCCATGCATTGTCGAGTCCGTCAAGAAGACCGGACACTTGGTCACCGTGGAGGCTGGCTTCCCTGCCTTCGGTGTCGGTTCCGAGATCTGTGCCCAGATCATGGAGTCGGAGGCATTCGACTACTTGGACGCTCCCGTCGAGAGAGTCACTGGTTGCGAGGTGCCCACTCCATACGCCAAGGAGTTGGAGGACTTTGCCTTCCCAGACGTGGAGATCGTCATGAGAGCCTCCAGAAAGGTGTTGGGATTGTAGGTTTACATCCTGGTCAGTATAGATCCACGTTGGTCTCTAGAAAATAGCTACGAAGACGTATCCTCAAGAAACTGTAGAAGCTCACACAATCTTGCGCCGCCTTATCTGACTGCCAAGTCTTTACCTAAATTCTATTTCATAAAGTATATTTTCACATTCGCGATATAAGATTCAGACACCTTTCTCCACAGTCTTCCTCTCTCGCTTGAATACACCGCGTACCAGCATGGATATACATAGAAGAGGGCTCACTTCGCCGAAAATGGACGAAAAGGAAGACCATTTCCAACCCGTGGTTCAACCGTTTGCCCGAGCAGCGTTCCAAGAGGAGAACGACGGGCTTCTTCCTGTTTCCACCGGGCAAACCACCACTGCCTCCGCCAGTCTCCCAAGAAAGGACTTGAAAGCTTTCATTGTGCTTGTCATCTTGTACACGCTTCAAGGCGTGCCTGTTGGCTTGGCATTTGGATCAATTCCATTCATTTTGAAGTCTAAGGTGTCCTACTCGCAAGTTGGAATCTTTTCGTTGGCTTCTTATCCATACTCGTTGAAGTTGTTGTGGTCGCCCATCGTTGATGCCATATACAGCAAAAGAGTGGGACGCAGAAAGTCTTGGATTATTCCCGTTCAATTGGTGTCCGGTGTCACGCTATTGTACCTCGGTTTTGTCATCAACGAGTTCATGGAGGATCCCATCCAGCATTTGACGAGAATTACAGCGTGCTTCTTTCTTTTGGTCTTTTTCTGTGCTACGCAAGATATTGCTGTGGATGGATGGGCTTTGACTGTGTTGTCGCCTGAGAGTTTATCATTTGCATCCACGGCCCAGACTATCGGTATGAACTGCGGCTACTTCTCGAGTTTCACGGTGTTCTTGGCACTCAGCTCGCCCGATTTTGCAAACCGCTATTTGCGTTCTGTTCCTAAGGAAGAGGGTTTGTTCAATTTGGGTGGATATCTCACATTTTGGGGATGGATGTACATCCTAGTTACTGCACTTCTAGTGGTAGTCCCGGAAGAACCTCCTCACTTGCAAAAGAAGAACTTTGATAAATTCTCGGCTGACCATTACAAGGACGAATCACATCACAATGCAGCAGCCGACGCGCCTACGAGATATTTCCACGACTTGAAACATGTCTATAATGCCATGTACCAGGTGCTTAAGCTTCCAAATGTTCAGACTTTTGTGGTGATTCTTTTATTCGCCAAATTCGGATTTCAGGCCAACGAAGCCGCTACCAACCTCAAGCTCTTGGAAAAGGGCTTATCCAAAGAAGATTTGTCCATCACTGTGTTGATTGACTTTCCTTTCGAGATGATCTTCGGGTTCTATGCTGGACGCTGGTCGTCGGGAAAAAGCCCATTGCGGCCATGGTTGTTTGGGTTTGCTGGTCGTTTGGTGGCTGCATTATGGGCACACTTGATCTTGCTCTACTTTCCCAAGATCGAGGACGGCAAGATCTCGCCCAAGTTGTTCCTCATCATCATTTTGCAGCATTTACTTGGATCTTTCATGTCCACCATCCAATTTGTGTCCCTTTGTGCATTCCATACGAAGATCGCTGATCCTGCTATTGGTGGTACTTACATGACCACCTTGAACACCTTGTCGAACTATGGTGGCACATGGCCCCGCTTGATTGTGCTCAGTTTGATCGATAAACTCACATACTCAAGGTGTGAAGGTGAGAACCCATACGATATACTTTCAGAGGAGCAGAATAAGCAGTGTGTTGCTGCTGGGGGTACGGTTGTGATCATAAGAGACGGATATTTCTACACAAGTGCAATCTGTATCACATGTGGTGTCATCATTTGGTTTTTGGTTAAAAGAAAGGCTGGGTACTTGCAAAGTCTTCCCCTCAGTGCATGGAGAGTCAAAAAATAGTGTACAATATAAGCAATTTATTGAGGATATATTAGGCGTGATCGTTCAGCCCCTGGCTTCTTCTGGCGAAGTCGTCGTGCAAAAAGTCGATCGGCAGAAATGGAATCTTCGAGTCGTTCGTCAACTTTCGTGACACTAATGAGTAATTACCCACTATAGAGGGAATGAGTGAAGTTCCTGCCATAGGCGATTGCCCACTATGAGAAGACAGTAATGATGAAGATTTAGGCATGTATGAAGATTGCGAGAACGATCGGGAGATGGCCCCAAAAGTGCCCGATACGCCTTTCCACCCGCTCTTGTTCTGTAGATCTTGATTGTGTGAAGATGATGACGACACATAAAGAGGAGGCGGGAGGATGTGTGAATGCTGATGGCGGAGAATTTCGCTAGGTTGTTGTCTCGCAATGTTAGGTTGATGAAGTGGTGAAGTGGCATTTTTGGTAGCACCATAGCGGGCGTGATTTTGATGTCCCACGAAATCATCGGATTCCTCATGCTCCAGAGCATTGAAGAAGTTGTTGGTGTACCAGTCAGGCTTGGTGAAATGTTTCACGGAACTCGCTTTGCGGGTATGTGTTTTGAACTTTGACAGCTCATCTGTCGGACTGAATGCATTTCCAAGCAGAGCATGAACAGCAGAATGATGGCGAGGCGGAGTAGCGTACAACCAACATTGGAACAAAAGAACCGAGTCGAATAACACTGTACCCGAGCTTCCTATGATGAAGGGCAACTGTGCCATGAGCACATCATGGAAGTTCGCAGAACCCATATACTGATCGTATTTGGACAAAAGGTACAAGTCACTGAGGATAGACACCGAATAGAAGGTGTTTCCGAACATGGCAAACAAGAAAAGGTATGGAGAAACACCTTTGGTCAGCTTGCTGCGAAAGTTCTTCCAGATCTGTGGGGATCGAGACGAAAGGTATAGAAACGAGCTTAGCCATCCCAGAATTGTGCCAATGAATGCAGAGTTGTAGTGCAAATGTGCACTGCTGCTGATATGATGCAAAATAGGACCCATTGCTGAAAGGGCAGCCTTGACTTTATCGTACACGGCAACTGGCTTATCTTTAATCTTTTCGCCAATTGGCATCCCGTTAGCTTTCCCAAACTTGCTGCTTACTACCGAAGCGGACAATATTTTATGGAGAAAGCTTTTTCTTTTCACTCTGATTCTCTTTCCAGAGGAGTTGGAACGGGTTGCAGTCAAATCGTAATTGTTGGGGGAAGACTCGAATCGGTTTGTACGTCCAATCCCTGGGTTACTTCCTCTTGATACAACTGGTCTCATCATATTGGGACTTTGCAACAAGTTGTGGTGAACCTTCTGCCTTGGATATACACGGGTATAGTACCAAAATTGCAAACTAAGAATGAGATCAATGAAGCAATAGTAAGCCGCAAGACATGTCTGAAAGGGTAGGGCTTTCGTCAATAGACAGCCAACAAGGTTGGTGACATCTCCGCTGATCCAACACGCCAAAAATGCCAATGAGACACCTGCTACTGACTGGTTGATATGGTTCTCGAGAACTTGCGGTATCTGGGCAAATAGCCAGACCAAAAGCGATAGAATTCCTGAAATGCGAGATATCAGAGCAACCACCACGTACTCGTGAGATACGACAGGCTCGGTGCTGTTGCCCGCTAGGAGGTTTAGAAGGGTATCTGCGGACATGGAAAATTTTCTATATGGAGTTAGAATGCATCTGAAGTTCCGGATGTGTGATGTATGTATGCAATCTATTTGGATGTGTGGTGGCCCCTAACTAAAACTTTAGTTTGCACTATCGGATGTTTTTGGAGGATAAGATTCCAGTTTCACTCATCGTGTCGATTAAGTAAGTGAAGCATATTGCGTGCAGGACCAGATGACTTATCGTGTGACGTGTAGGTTCTTAATACCGGCGTTGCTATGGGTTTAGAGTAGAGGAGGGTCTAGATTGTGGATGTGGAAGTTGCTGGACTCGGCCTCCAGCTTCCAGATTTCATTTTCGGGTCCTGGGGTCCATATTTTGCGGATTTAGATCTGACACAGATCAAGTATCAAGAAAAGCTCGGATATGCCCCGGATTTGTGTTCCGAAGTTCTACAGTGTGGCATTCTCTGCTTTGATTCCCTTCAATGGATCAGAAAAGCAATTCAAGGAGCTTGCCCAGGCCCAATATTGCTTTGTTCCGGTAGATAAATTCTCGAAATGTGAGATCTAAAATACTATATAATGATAGAAGTGCTTGCAAACGACAGACTCGGCAAAAAGATCAAGGTCAAGTGTTTACCTTCAGACACTATCGGTGATCTCAAGAAGATCATCTCTCTACAAGTGGGCACCTCCCACGAGAAGTTGCTTCTAAAAAAGGGCCACCAAGTGTACAAAGACCACATCACGTTGGACGACTACGAAGTGCACAATGGGTTCAATTTCGAGCTCTACTATGGGTAATGCATATCGTCGTATAAATAATCTATAACATCATTACGCCTCTAGAGGAAGTACTCGATCTGGCGAGACTGCAGCCGGCCCTCGAAGTAGGCACTGAAGATATCCTTCTGTGTTCCGTTTGCAACACCGTTGACACCCTTACCCTGACTGGTATCTTCGCCGTTTTCGGGAGAGGCTTCGAAAACATTGCAGAATTGACCCGGAAACACGCCCTGAGCGTTCTTCGACCGTGTCTCGTAGTTGGTGTGGCTGATTTCTAGTACGCTGGCCCGGTTGCCACAGCGGTAGCAGTAGTTTGGAGCCAGCCAAATCGTGAGGCACATGCCCTGCCAGTAACTAACGTAACCTTCGTTACAGAGCTGATGTGCTCGCACAAGCTGAACCAAATCGTTATCATGACAGAACTTGCGCATTACGTCGTACCCAAACAAGTATCCAGCACCTCTAGGCAGCAATTTGAAGTCCATGATCTCCGGGTCGGGGTCCAGCCACACCAAATCGGCCATTATTCCATCATGAGGAACCTCTTTGAACCTGTCAATAGCACGAATCTGGTCAAGTTGTTGACAGGAGGGAGATAGTCCACCATGTGTCGCGAAGATCTTCCCGTCTATCGTGGCACCCAACGGAAGGTAATCGAAAAGGTCGGTGATATAGTTCCAAACTTTGAGAGAACCATTATACTTGCTGAGCACCTCGGAATAGAACCCGTAATTAGTGGTGATGGTACGCAGCTCATGGTTACCACGAATGAGAAAGACGCGGTTGGGGTACCGTAGTTTGAGTGCTATCAAGAGAGATATCGTCTCCACCAGATAGTAACCTCTATCAACATAGTCGCCCAAAAAGACGTAGTTGGTGGTGGGCGGCGCTCCTCCGATTTGGAAGATCTCAAGCAAGTCATGGTACTGGCCATGGATGTCGCCAACAACGGTGCACGGCAGCTGAAGTGCCATGATGTTGGGCACACCTAGTAATTGTGTTTTGAGCTGATGACATAGCTGCTGGATGTTCTCTTCGGGCAAAAGCCGTGGAGGCTTATGTTCTAGCAACTGCTCTAGGCAGTAATCGAGGTCGTTCGTCGGTATCGAGAAGGGCACGGTCATGGAGATGTTGATTGACGATAACGTGTGTATGCAGTGCTTGTGGGCGTTATTGGTTCGGCAAGAGGGCTTATAATTGGAGCTGTCCAGTAGAGTTCTTAGGGACGACCGACGTTCATTCTCTGGAGGCGACCCTTCGTTATTATCTATGAAGATCGCCCGTATGAAGGAATTCGGGGACTATGCGATGCACTCTAATTTGTTATTAGTTCGACTAATACTGTTTTTTTGTGTGCACTATGAGGACTTCGAAATCTTGCACCGACTCGGAATTTGAAGACGAGGGAACCTTGATATAGAGGGGTTACACAAGTTTTGTAGATTTTTCATGACTCCTTCACCTGTCCAGTATTGATGCTCTATAACTTATAACCTAAGCCACAACCTCGGCAATCACCTTCTTCAATATGTCCATACCCTTGGTAACAGCCTCGTCGGGAATGTTCAACGCAGGAACAAATCTGAGGACGTTTCCGCCGGCCGTGATCACGAGCAACCCGTGCTCTCTGCACTTGGCGATGATGGCTCCAGCATCCACATCGGGCTTGAGCTGCAATCCCAACAAAAGACCCTTACCCTTTACATGCTCGATATGCTCAGGGTGCGCCTTGGCGATTTCCTCCAACTTGGAGACGAAGAGAGCACTCTTCTCGCCAACGGTTTTCAAGAAGTCTGCATCACTAACTTGGTCAACGACGTAGGATCCAATGGCAGATCCCAATGGGTTGCCTCCATATGTGGTTCCGTGATCACCAACCTGCAACGCACTCTCGATCTTTTCATTAACCATGGTTGCTCCAACAGGGAAACCATTACCCAAAGCCTTGGCCATAGTCAAGATGTCCGGGTGAGCCTCTTTGGGAAGACTACAGTGGGCCCAGAGGCTACCTGTACGTCCCAAGCCACACTGGATCTCATCGTAAATCAAGACGACGTCGTTCTCGACACAGAGCTTCTTCAACTCGACCAAGAATTCCTCGTTCACTGGGTTCACACCACCTTCACCCTGAATAGGCTCAATGATGACAGCAGCGGTTCTCTCCTTGCTGATCACATTCTTTACTGTGTTGATATCAGCGGTGTCAGCTGTGTGGACACCTGGGATCAATGGAGAGAAAGGTTCCTGGTATTTGGGGTTGGCAGTAACAGACAATGCACCCATGGTTCTTCCATGGAAAGCGTTCTTGAAAGCAATGATCTCTGTCTTTGCGGGGTTCTTGGACTTACCATACTTTCTGGCAAACTTCAATGCAGCTTCATTGGCCTCAGTTCCTGAGTTACACAAGAATACTCTCTGTGCATCGGACATTCCACCAGCCTCCAAGGTCTTGGAAACCAACTTGTGGGCTAATTCACCTGCCTGAAGGTTGTAGTAAAGGTTTGAGCAGTGCATCAATGTCAGCGACTGCTGTGCAATGATCTTGGACACTTCCTCATTACTGTGGCCCAAACATGTGACAGCGATTCCAGCTGTGAAATCAACGTACTCTCTGTCCTCAAGGTCGTAGAGATAAGATCCCTTACCACGTGTAAGCACCAAGTTTGGACGAGCGTAAGTGGTGACGGTGTAAGGCTTGGTGACATCATCAATGAACTTTCCGGTGACGGTAGAAGCGTCCGCATCGGGAATAGCTGCAAGTCTGGGTGCAGACATGGCGAACCGACGCAAACTTGCGGCTCTAATACTAACTCCTCTGATCATTATGGTGAAATTAGGTATAAGAAAGGCTAGCTTTATATGAAAATTTTTCTCACCGCGGTTAGTCATATCGATTGCCTAATTGGGCGGTTGCGAAAAAGTGCAGGTCCCAGATGTTAGATTCTGTCAACATCAATGGTGATCTCCACCTTGCTGTCGCTTTCAAACCCTCTTATCGTTTGTTCGATAGTACGGTTGACTTCAAACAAAACACGTGACTCGTCATCTGAACTTCCTCCTTTCATGGAAATGTTCAATCCAACTACGTAGAGTTGATAATTGATTTTGGTGACGAAGAGATTATCCATCGTGTGTGAGGACTTGAAACTCGGTAACGCCAATATCTTGTCTGTTAACGTAGCCCTCATCACGTTGTAGTCATAGGTTGAGTAAGGAAAAGAAATCAACAAAATTCCACCTAAGGGGTTTACTAGCTTCCAGCCAGCATAGCACAAGGTAGATGCCACCACCAATGTTGAGACTTCATTAAGATCAAACCCTACACTCTCTTTGACCAGTGCAGGTACTAGGGGAAGGAGTGAGAGAAAGAACGAGTACACCATGGTGAGCAACCGCACCGGGTTCTTCACCAACGTACTTGTGACCACCTTGACTTGGCTGGGTGTCCTTTTTCCTGTTGCGCTCAAGAGCCCTCCAGTGTCGCGGCCCTGTAGAATCTTGGACTTCACCAGCTTTGTTTCTGTATCGGCCATCATATCGGAAATGCTGCCATGGTCAAATATGTAGTTGGAGGTAATCCAGGTAACAGCCATGACCAAAATCAAAATGAGCTCGTAAAAGAGCCAACTGGTTGTTTCAAGATCCGATGAATGGATATGGTGAGCACCATGCTCAGTGGTATCGTCAGAGTTGGGAACCACAAATGAAACCACCATCTCCTCGACAAAGTGACTTACAAGATCACATCCAACCATTACTAGAGATGTGCTGAGTGCAAATCCCATGAGCACCTCAAGTCGACCTAATCCAAAAGGATAAGCGATTGAGGGCTTACTCCAGACTTCGAAATTCGACATGACATCGACAAAGGCTACCACTAGTGATCCCAATGAGTCGTAAAACACCAAATGGGCCAAGGTCGAAAATGAGGGTTGGTGAATGCGAACTCCAGTCACAAACACAAGCATAGCCGTGAAGAAATGAGTGAACGACAACATGAGCTTGAGCTTCTGGCTGGGATTGACTGAGTTCCACGATTCCCGAGCATTCGGAATCGGGTACAGGTCGGGAATAAGGTCTGGTTGCTGGTTGGCGTCGGCCACGGGGATCGGCTCCTGGAATAGGTTCATGGACACAGACGAATGCTTGTATCTATGACCCTTTCTGTGAGCAGCCTTCACGACTAATGAAGAACCGTGTAGTCCACCCATGTCTTGCAGCTGAAAGTTGAATGGTTGCTTGGACGGCGAAGGAGGCCTACGAGGCGATGCCTTTCTAACAGGAGATGCTGCTCTGACTGGTGAGTTCAGCGGAGAGCGACCCATGCGTGCCTCCGTAGGAGGCGGAAGAAACTGTGGAGTGTAGTTTGCTCTGGATTGGTAGTGGAACGAATTTCTGTTGCCTGCCTGGTATAGTCCTTTGAGCAGGTCGTCTTCGTTTTCGTAGATAGCATAGTTAGTGGTTTCATTGCCTAGCCACGAGAGTGGTCGTGACCGTGACGAATTGGACCCGTGTCTTTGGTGTCGAGAAAAAGAGGCTTGGCCAACTGGAGACGCCAAAAGAGCAGGTCCGCTGGTATTGTTGGAGTGTTTGCGGCCCTGTGAGAAGACACTGCCGTTGCCTTGCGTGAACCCCATCGGCAGGCCCTTCACTGGCGTGCTCGGGTTCAAGTCTAACGACTCTGAAGAGAAGTTGTTGCTGAGAAACGACAAGTCTGGAACTCTCGCAGTGTGCTCTCTCTCTTGGTCTGTAGAAGGTGTTGCCATGAGCAACGGAGAGCTGAGCCCACGCGGAGGTGTGGACAAAGCTTCAATGTCTATAGGCTCTGAAGGCTTCTGGAAGTGCTCCATCCCGTATTAGTTTGAGCTTCTTCGTCCGGCCGTAGTTGGTATATATCTTTCGGCTTGAATAAGCTAATTCAGGAAGTATATGGAAGTACCTGTTGGTTGCTGCAAAAGATAATTTTATATAAGAGGACACAGAGCGTGCTATCACATGGTGTATGCAGGATATTCAAAATAGACCCAGCGCCTTGCCATTACGTCAGTGGCCGAGTTTGTAGTTAAGAGTCGATATGTTGAATACTTAGATTTTATACGGGGTTCTCCTTTGTAGTGTACGCGTCAAACATCGACAAGTTGACGCAACCGTCATTGAGCGCACTGCTCGTATCTTCAATCAATTGGAAGCTTTTGATAGAGAAGGGCATAGGCGGCTGAACTTGCTGGCCAATCCCAAAAGGACTGAACGAGATGGAGTCTCTGCGGCGCGTAGTTAACACAAAATGGCTGTTGTTGACCATGCTGATGTCGCTATCGCGGTGCAATTCGTCATCGTCCAACATTAAAGCACACGGTGGTTCCTTTGTTCCATCTCTGAAGGGGTTCGTAGTGTTGGGGTCAGGAAGATTCAAGATTGACGACAATATAGCCAACGCTGTACCACCGTGATTATAATTGGTGATGGTATCCATGCCTTGTTTTTCGTCTGTCATTGATTGATTTGGCGACGTCACCATGAGCTCGTCTTCTGCGGATACAGACAACGCCTGCGTTAGGGAGCTCTTGATGAGG
Source organism: Danielia oregonensis (assembly GCA_003707785.3). Taxonomy (NCBI): domain Eukaryota; kingdom Fungi; phylum Ascomycota; class Pichiomycetes; order Serinales; family Metschnikowiaceae; genus Danielia; species Danielia oregonensis. The sequence goes on from PPLJ03000005.1 coordinate 96,120, forward strand.
AGGAGAAGATCATAGAGCAAAATCTTCAACTTTTCATGTTTTGACAAGTACCATGAATTGAGCATCGCCACAAGACTTTTGATAAAAGAGAAGTGAACCTCATCATTGGTTATGATTGCACCTGTCAACGAAACCTTGTGGATGATCAAAAGTCTTAAGAAAATAGAAACGGTGTTGTAAACGTTTTTGTCGCCCAGTTCTTCCACTGTATTGCTGTCGAGAAGTGGAAGAAGTTTCGTCAATAATTCAGAAAGGTCCTGGAATAGCTCAGCCGGTGTCTCGACCTTCTCAACGAAAGAGACGGAAAACTTTTTAAAGAAATCTTTTAATACGGGTAACAACTCAACGCCATTGTCGCTCGCCTTTAGTGTAACGTAATGCACATCCCCGTCTATCATAGCGTTGTCCAAGTCCCAGTTTGAATAGAACTGGCTCTGCTTCAAAAACAATGTTTCTAAGTAGGTGAAGATCAACAACTTTGATTGCCAGTCAAGGAAATTGAATATTTCACCAAAGAAAGAGTTGTTTGATCCAAACAGGAAGTGCAAGTTCTGCAAAATGTCATTCACCATTTTGTTCAAGTCTTCATTGTTGTGGAAAGTGCTTGCGGTTATTGTACGAAGCATCAATTGGACAATAGGAAGGTTGAATTCATTTGCCAAGCTTGCCAAATATCCCACATCGCTGATTGTGGTGATCTCTCGTTGCAGAGGAACCATGTGGTTACACAATATCATTATTTCCTGATTGGAGACCTCTTGGCTCATGAAATCCATGGTCCACTTGGTGTTATCAATGAGACTTTGTCGAGTGATTTCGTAGGCATCCCCCTGGAACTCTGTGAGCGTGACTCCATCAGTAATGCTTTCACTCGTTCTTAAACTCTTCGCTATCAAAGTCAACAGATCCGCTTGATGCTTTGTTTGGTAATCGATTTGCAAGGTCCTCAACGCTAAACGCTGATAGTTGAAGAGCTTCTTCTCTGAAACTTTGGACTCGCACAATAAACTCAACAAAATTCTGTCGAGACGCTCTTTCGAAATCGCTTCACGCATTTCGTCCAACATGGAGAACAATTCGAAGATCTGGAAGATTTCAAAGCTCAATAATTTCATGAAGAACAATATCACTTGTTCGGTGTCTTCGATCTTACTCACGGTTTCCATTGCAAAGTCTCTGATGGATGTGTAGAACGCATTGCTATTCGCTGCTTTGAGCTGCCGCCTTGTGGTTTCGAAGAGCTTGTAAAAAACCTGTTCTTGACTCTCTGCAAGCTTTCCTAAATAAACAAGAAAGTCGTTTAATAAAGGCTTCACACTGATTTCAGCGTTACTAGAATCTGCGAACATGATTGGAGTCACACTAAGCTCTAAGCTCTCAACATCTTTGAACAATTCCTCCAATTCTTCAAACGACATGCACCTCCCACCACTCAACAATAAAATTTCAAGGTCCTCCTTGAAGGATTCTGCAGAGTAATTATCATTTTGTCTCGTTCCATGCGTCAGAATCTTAAGAGGAGAGTCCACAGTGTCTTTCTCGAACCTCAACTTACTGATATCACTCTTGCGGAAATCATCGTTTCGATTTTCAGATTTATGAAAAGAGCTTTCCACCGACAGATCAATGAATTTCCATACTGTACTGAAGCGAAAAAGGTCTGTTTCCCGTGTCAGTAAATCTTTATAGCTGACAATAACAAGCTTAAATAACTCATAGGCTGTCGAAATTGACTCATAACTTTTTCCAGCAATGAACTTGACTAGTGTGTAATGTTTCATGATCACCTTTGCAATGAAGTAAAGTGACTCCATGTAGAATATAATCACTTTGTTCTCGTTAGTCAATATGAACTTAATGAGAACTTTGAAAAAGACTGTCAAATTGTCGGAAAGGGCGTAAAACTTGTAAAGCCTTGCAATGATTGAAGGGGACATATGGATAAGTTTTGGTGATTTTGATATTGTTGCCTTCATTTGCGATGTCACCCAGTTGACTAGCAAGAATTTCAACCCAACATTAAGAGAATTGATGTACTCCAAACTTTGATCTGAGAGATCATCAAAAGAGCTGTCCATCAAGCGATCCAAAATTTCGGCTTTAAGTATTTCCATGCCCTTTGCAAAGTGCTCAGCAAAATTAAATCCCCCAGTAGTCCACTTCTTGAGAATATGATCACACTGCTTGTTATTGAGAACGGGTAGGTTCTGTAAAATCAAAAGGTGAAACTCAATTTGAGGATCTTTGGACCTCTCTGGAATGTCTCCATTTTGAGGAGGCATGTAAAAAACTCCACAGGCGATGATTTTCCGTAAATATGAGGAAATGGTAATGATCTTCAACTGATACAACTCGTTAATGAGAACATACAAGTTGTACATATTGACACTCTCTTTAGGCTCTTGTGCCAAGCTGAATATGCTTTCCAACAATTCATTCTCGAATTCAGCCTTAAGGCGGGAGCTTCCTCTTGTTGTAAGAGCTTGTAAAACTTTGCGCTTCAAATAGTTGCAAATGATCAAGATCTTTTCGGTAGAAGTTCCCATTTCTCGATAAGAAGAAACACACCAAAACACCACCAACTTGAGTTTCACTCGCCAAGCACCATATTCGGAAGTTGAGGGGGATTTGGGCTTTAGTAAAGCGGTCAAGTTATTATTGAGCTTGAACTTGTCCAAGTGTTCGATAACTCTTAAGTTGTCGTCGATTGCTCGGTTAATGTAAGTGTGGTCACTTTCCTCTATATCTTGAACGATCCTGGTGGGGTTGCTTGTCAAAGAAGGAACCTCAGCATTCATGAAAGAACTTCGCCTCACTGATTTATTCTGGACAGCTGAATTTTCCTGATAGAGATATTTCATGTTCAACATAAGACTCTCATTTCTATAATTAATGAGCTGCAACACTTTTTGAAGTTTGTCCAGCTCTGTCTCTGTTAAAGAATTTTCTTCCTTGACTAGTATTTTGAAAAGAACATCGCCAATGAGCATCCAGTAATTAGGTACTATGAACACGTTTGTGTTGTGCTTGAACAATTGTGTAACTGTGGACGAAATCAGTTGAAGTAAATTTTGCTTCAAGCCCTGTGACAACGCACCATTGTTGGAGCAACTGTCCAGCTTGAAAGAATGCGTTGGGATCTTTTCAATAAGGAAATAGTTTAAGAGCAACGACTCACTAAGAATTTTGCACAAGAAATCCTCTTGCAAAATGTCTTTCCAAAACATTCTGAACAAGGTAAGTGCAACTAAAATTTGGCCATAGTTAATCGATTTCCCTCCTAGTAGCAGACTTAATGCAGCAGCTTCTTCATCTGGTTCAGAACGAAATAGCTCCAAAAGCTTGGGAATGTGTGCTGGATCGAAAGGAAGATCATCCTTAAGAGATTTCATGATGCAAGAGAGAAAGAACACACGGTCCAACAAGCACTCAACATACAACGTTTGGACGTATGTGAGAAGATAGTTCAACTTCGCATTGTATTGAGCCTTCTTCTCAGGGCTGTTGATGGCAACCATCTCTCTTGAAAACTTGAAAATATAGTCAGCTACTTGTTGCGACCATTCCTGTAACCACCGACTCTCGAATGCATCGATAGGAGGAATTAATGTCAGCAGGGAGAGTGACTGCTTTGATTGGATCTTTCTCCTTAACAAGAGGAGCTCACTGTATAACGAGCATTTAGTAAACCATATTGCTCGGTTCATTGGCACATTATTATTGCACATGCTGTCCACAAGGACCTTGTTTCGAATGCCATGTGGTAGCTTGCTCGATACGAGCAGTAACGGGACGTCCGGGTTAGCTAAGATCTTTAGCCAAGCTTCTTTTTTCAGTGCAGTAAGTGTGACTCTGGGAGGGATCTTGAAGTTATTGGTGCTAGCTCTGATCTTGTTTATCTCTTCATTACGAGTGTGGTATGCTTTAGTGAAATGCTGTGAGAGCTCCTTAAGGATGGAGGTGCAATTTTTGGACGACGAGAACAAGGTCTCTTGTATCAAGTTACGAGCCGAATAGTACTCATTAGATACCAGCGGACCCTCGAAATAACCTTTGTTGAGGTAATTTGAATTGTTAAGCTTGTCTTCTGCATCTTTATTGTGGTTCCATGGCGAATAGTCCGGGAAAGTCTTTACAGGTAGCTTATCGTCGAGCGGAAAGATGGCTTCTTCTGGTTTTTCCATGACGAATTTCATCGCCATTATCTCGTCTTTTGTGGACGAGGAGTGGGCCACACGACTGTGACCCGCTAGTAAAGTGTTCTTGTTCTTTTGCTTGGACATTTCATAGTGTGGAGAAAAATCGAAGATCAGAACTCAATCGAGAACGATGCAGAGTGTAATTGGGCTGTGTCGGTGTATAGGATGACAATAAGTCTCAAGACTTGTGGTTATATTTGAACAGTATAGATAGACTTCTCTAGATCTAGTTGAGCATATCCTGCATCAGTGCATCTACGATTTTGTCAAACCTGCCGGTATAATGCACCCCATATGTAAGAGGAACCACAATATACTGCATCTTCTATCTTGGAATCTCTAAAGCAAACTTCACTGCTTGAGAAACTACATGAAATAACCATAATCACGGCATGCTTGTAATTTTACGTGGCTCTATTGCTGCTTCTACCAGTCGTCATCATCCTCGGCTTCCTCGTCACTATCGTCTCTCGTCACACCTTTTCTCTTCATCAAGGCATCCGCTAAAGAGCCCGCCAAAGTCACTTCTTCTTGCTTTTTAGCCATTAAGGCGTCAGCGAGACCGTTGCCTAATCCAGAACCGTTGCCTAATCCAGAACCGTTGCTTTGCGCAGGTTGACTTTGAACTTGCTGCGCTTGTCTAGGAGCTGCCAACGCGGGTGGTGGAGGTGGCGCTTTTGCTCCGGTTGCTGGAGGGGCCACTTCTTTCATGTAGTCCATTGGAGCCCAACCTTCTGTCGTCTCGTTCAAGTCCTTCACAAGACCCCATTTATCATTTACACTGGTAACGTAAACGATATCGTCCTTGGAAAGTGGGAGGGAACCCGCAACTGAACCGTCGTAGTCGTAAAGCACCTTGTAGGTTGGGTACTTGGGCTTTGCCGAAGCCAAGGCTGGAGGTGGAGGAGGTGCAGACTTCTTTGCTGGAGGCGCAGGAGTCTTCTTGATTGGTCTAGCGGGCTCTGCTTTGCGGACAGGTTGCGCCTGCGGTTGAGCTCTAACTTGTTGTTGTTCCTGGACAGGTGCTGGTGGTGGAATCTTCTTCTGCGCTTTAGCCTGTGGTTGAACAACTTGGGCAGGTTGTGGTGACACATATGCTTGAGGAGCCGTTATGTGGTTTGGTCTGTTGACAGGAGCAGGAGTAACAAGAGCGGCCATGCGTCTGCCAGATCCACGATTATAGTACTTGCTATAGTCAACACGACTAGACTTTCCACGTGGTCTCTTAGGATTCCTGCTGTTCGCGGATAACCCTTGCGACACAGTTACAGTTCCTGATTTGTATATGTCACCGTTGTTAGGAACACTGCCTAGCACAAATTTGACAGTGTGGAACTTGCCTGCCTTCTTCTGGTAATCCACAGTAGGACCAATCTTCACAGTCAAGCCTCTATTGATCTTCTTCAAGTGAGTCACCAACTCGGTCTTGAAGTCCAAATTAATGAATACATCTGGAGTAGTTTGCGTTGGAGAGTGCAACGAAATCGCTAACCAATTGTCTTGGAAACTTGACAAACCAACATAGTTGATGCCAGACACAGGAATTGAGAACTCCTTTTGCAATTGCAATCTTTTCTCCACTAAGGTTTCAGCAATGATGTACAAGTTGTTCTTGGTCAAAATGAACATGCGAGGCAATCTCTTCGATGATCTGCCGAACTTAGACAAGAGAATATCTCCCTTGCCTGAAAAGATCACGAACTCATTGATTCCTGCTTGACTCACAACAAACTTACCGTAACCACTGGAAGCATTGCATGCGAGATAATCGCCCATGTACGCACGAGATCCAAGCATGGAGAATCTCCTTCTTTCCTTTCTTCCTTGCAAAATCGTAGTACCTTCGTCGCGGAGTTGTTCAAACTTATTACCGTGCGTCTTCACTCTCCACGCTGTCTGAATTGTTTTCGCTGCATCCACCTTTCTTTGCATGTACCTTCTCCAAGCTCTTTGGATACGAGCAGCCATATTGTGCCAGTACTTGTCTCTCATATCTTCCAAAGCAAACAAAGTTTCTGGGGTCTTGATAAACACCTTCGTGGTACCCATCTGGAACTCGCTGCTTGGAATGTGGCAAGATTTCAAAATCTCTTTCACTGCAGTGATGTCTTCACCATGCCAAATGTAATCACCTGCATATCCAGTTGCTGGCGATAACAAATAGAATCTCTGGACGAATTTATCAAACGTGGTACGATAAGCGAAACCTGCTCTTCTGATACGAACATTCTCCTTCAATCCCAAATATTTGATTTGGTGCAAAACTTGTTGGTTATCGTAGTCCTTTGGCTTCTTCGATTGGTTAGGTTTGATGGTTCTGATATAGGAAGGTTGACTTTGGGACAAAGTGTCCACTAAAAGGTTTGCACTTCTCTTGATCTTGTCAGACGCAGTCTCAGGCCTCTTCTTGGAATCTGTGACAGCTTTCAACATGTCAGGTGGGAACAAAGCCAGAGTCACATAAGTGTTCGTGGATGTTGACAAGAGCTCTAACAAGTCGCGCAACATGCTGTCCTTGTTTTTGTCCGTCATTCCAGCGACATCATAAGTTACGTCACCAGCATAGTGCTTGATGATGAACTTTCCTCTGCGGTCCTCGAAATGCTTGTTGTTGGCACCGACCATGCTCAAACGTTGAGAGAAAACTTGGTCTGCTGCATCTGAGTCGGCGTGTGCGGTTTTGATAGAGTCGTTCAAAGCAGCGAACAAACCAGGTTGTGGTCTTATGGCCTCAATCAAGTCACAAACGACCTTGTTGTTGAAATAGTCAATAGGAGTCCACTTGATTTGCTCCTGAACGTATTCATCCTGCTCAGCTTTCAAGGTCAACTGAATGAAAATCTGCTGCAACTTCTCGTTGACATAGTTAATACAGATCTGTTCAAAAGAGTTCTGTTCGAAAATCTCGAATCCGTAAATATCCAAGATACCGATCGCCTTCTTCTCAAGCGACTCTGAATCTCCCCTCAAAGAAATGTTAACTCTTTCCACGATCCATTCAAACAAGTTGTTGTAGATTCCCTTGGCCAAAGCATCACGCACAGCAGTTGCTTGGACAATGTTCAATGGAACATGATACGTGGATCCTCTTCTCATACCGTGAGAAGTTTCGATGATACGCTCAACAATGGAAGTCTTCAAGGTCTCCGGGTTCACCTCCAATAAGTAAGCAACGAAGTTGGTGACTCCTTCGTCTCTAATGGCCGCATTTCCACTCTCGTCCTCCACAAACGAGATGTTACCTACCCATAAGATAGTTGCCAACATCCTGAAAATATTGTCTTGTTCAGCTTGCGTCAACCCGATGACTTCCATAGCCCGCAAGGTTTCGGCAAAGTCCTTCTTGTCGTCTATACCGTCTGCATTCACACAACGCGAAGCAGACGTGTAGATGTATGTTTCAGGACCCTGGATACCAAACAGCTGCTGATACAGTGGAGGACAGTGTTTTGTGAACTGGTAGAAAATGTGGAAATTTCTCTCGTTCGTGATCTGCTGCACCACTCTCTGCTTCTCCAACAAGTAGTTGGTGATGTGTGCTGCCACAGGCTGATGCTGTCCGTTGAAAAATATCTCGAGATACTTTCCGTGTCTTGAGGAATTGTTGTTTCTCAATGTCTTTGCACATCCGAACGACTCCAACAAGGGATTGGTAGCTAAGACCATGTCTTTGATTCTTGTGATGCCGCCATTACTGCTCTGTGCCTGGTCGTCCACCGAAACATTGGCAATATATTGCATAATCTGCTTAGCTGCTTCAGTCTTACCAGCTCCGGACTCTCCAGAGATGATCACACACTGGTTGTCGCCATAGGACTTCAAGTTGTAGTACATAGACTCTGCAATTGCGTACACGTGAGGAGGAACCTCCAATCTATTCTTGCCCTTGTACAAATTCAATGTCTTCTGCGTGTAGATTCCCAAGTCCTGGAAAGGATTAACGGAGATCAACACATGTCCAATGTACGTGTAGATAGTGCCGTTCATAAAACGCTTGTGTAAGTTATCGTTGATGGCCTCATCCGTGATTTTCGACAACAACGTCAAGTCCGAAACACCCACTTCCTTTTGTTTATGGAGATCAAACTCGGCTTTCTTGATGCCGGATTTCGCAGGCGCTGCCTGCTTCTCTTTCGTACGGCCTCCTCTTTTGACAATAGCCATTGGGATATAGTTGAATTTTAGATGTGCTCGGCCTGGTATCTAATCAGAGTGGTCGTGCGCTGCACAAAAGGCTGTGTGGTCACGGGATGTTTCGGATAGTTGAGCTAAACGTGCCTGGAGATATGCTATGGCATGACAGAGAGGTCACACGAATATAAAGAAAAATCAGTTAGGTCAAGAAGATTGCGGCGTTGGAATGATTGACGTTCGAGTTGTTGACGTATCGTTTATTAGTAGTAATGTTAGTGGAGCGCAAAGCTCTTATTCTTGTTACCTAACTAGACCAGATGCGTACCATCTTGTCCTTACCACCGGATGCAACCTTGCGGCCGTCCATGCTCCAATCCACAGCGTAAACCTCGTCGGAATGGCCTGGCAAGTCAACATTGAGCTTTCTGGATCTGACGTCCCACACCTTCAACGTAGTGTCCTTCGAACAACTCACCAAAAGCCTACTGTCTGCGGACCAAGCGGTCTGGTAAACAGGAGCAACGTGACCACGGAATGTGCCGATGAACGTACCCTTGATACCGTCCCACAACTTGATGGAGTTGTCGAAAGATGCAGAAACAATGTAGCGGCCATCGGGCGAGAACTGAACATGGTTAACCAACTTCTGGTGTCCTGTCATTCTGCAGACTGGCTTCGAAGACTTCAAAGGTTCCCAGAAGTACATGGTGAAGTCATCACTAGCAGTCACAAGACGCTCGCTGATCTTTCCACCCAACTTGGCAACCTTCTCGTACTGCTCCAACGCCTTTTTGCGCAACTCTTTGGGGTCGCTCTTGGCGGTGCTCTTGGAAGAAGAGTGATCGAATCCACCTTTACGCAACACATGGTCGGTGGAAATAGATAAATGGTTAACCCAGTGAGCGTGGCTCTTGAGAGTCTGGATGCACTTGCCGCCGGCAGTAACGTCCCATGCCTTGATAGTCTTGTCGTGAGAAGCACTGTACAAGATGTCCAGTCCAGACCACTTGACACACGACACAGCGTTGGTGTGGCCACTCATCGTAAGCATGCACACTCTTCTGGCAGTGTCCCATATCTTCACGGTTCCGTCTTTAGATCCAGAACCAAGTCTGGGTTGATCACCTTCTTTCGTCAAATGCAAAGGCTCCCACGTTAAACTGGAGATCCACTTGGTGTGTCCAACGAGTGGGTTGCCAAGAGGTGCACCGGTCACAGTATCCCATAACCGGATGGTGTTGTCCATGGAGCCGGTAGCTATCATGGTTCCGCAAGGAGAGTAGCTCACGCACAAAACCCAGTTGGTATGGCCCAGAAGCGTCTTGAATGGAGTCTGTGTGTTACAGTCCCAGATTCTGGCGGTGGAGTCACCGGCTCCAGAGCACATACGGCCGGAGTCGTTGGGAGCAAACTGGCAGCACAAAATGGTGGATCCGTGTCCAGCAATTGCCGTGTTCGACCTCGTCACAGCCTTCACCTTGAACACCGCACGGGGCGTGTATACGATGGTCATGAAGTCTTCTGTTGTCTTGATCCCGGGTTTCAATACCGAGTTGTACAAGTTATCTCTGATATCCACAAGCTGTCCATCTTTGTCGTCATCTTTCTTGTCGAGGAGCGAAAACGAGTATGGAACTGGGTCTTCATTCTCACCGTTGAGCTGGTTTAAAAGCTCCTCGAGCTGCTTCTCTGTGATGCCTCCAGGCACACGAATCGAACCTCCAACGGATTCTCCACTGTCCGCAGCCTGAAACTTTATGAGAACATTGGGCAAATCCAAAGGTACAAGATCGACCTCACGAACCTGTTGTGCTTCCTTCTTCTGCTTTTTGGATGGTGGCGGTATAACGGTTGCCATAATGTGATGTCTTCAGTAGTAGTTGAAAATTGGAGATGCTCATCGCACCTTGTGCAGTGCACCTTCTACCGAATCTTCTTCCACTTTGTTTTTATATACTGGGTATGGATATTTACGATACTTAGAAGGAAACGCTTATCGTTAGTGATGAAATGAATCCCTGTGCATTGTGTGTTCTTCAACTACATCGCTATTGTCGCGATGGTGGAGAAAATCCTGAAAAGATTCTGAAAAGTGGAGCAGACTTCATCACAAGCGTATCCTCTCGTTTCCGGCCACATCGTTCTCCAATTTCTGATTCTTGTTCTTCTGCTTCATCGTCTCTCTGCTCTTCATAAACCCCGCCATACGTTGATCATGTCTCACGTGATCAATCATTCCCTGACCGGAGTTGCAATCTTATCTATATAACCGTCTGACCCCATTGGCTCGCCATTCATGGAATTCGCTGATCTCCCTCCTGACGTACTCTCCCTCATATTCCAACAAATTGATCTGGACGATTTATACTCGTATATTCTCCTTTTCCCCACAAATTCAACCAATGGAATATTCCAAGTGATTGAAGCAGTTAGATACTCCCGTTTGATTGTTACAAACACATGGAGAGGTCTGTTGAAGCTTCTTGCTAGGGCCAAGCAGATCGGCCCTGTGGACGTATTGTCGAAGTACACATATGTTTCAATGGAGTACTTCCAGGACTTAGTTTCCACATTGGAGTCCAAGTTCCACCCGGAAATCCCGGTCAAGAGATCCATCATATACATTGTTTGCTGTGATTACACCAATAGTGACGAACGGTATAAGATAATGCGGCGATTCTCTCGTCTTCTTAAAACCATGCCTCCTCTGATTCTGAATGCTTCCAGAGAAGTGTACCTTAGTGTGTCACCCCAGGGCAGGAGCATTGAGCGTGATTTGGATGGGTTGGTCACCAATGCGTTGTTTGACCGACTTGCTATATCCCAATCTATTTGGTCTTCCTTGGAGAGATTGACGATACTGGGAACTCACCCAGCTCACGAGGGCCACGACTTGACTTCGTCGCCCGTCTCTCTTGACTACTCCAACTACACTTCGCTTAAATGTCTACACTTGGCCCATTTGGGAATTGAAGATTTGTCAGAGGTGCATATTCCCCCTACAGTTACGGAGCTACGGCTATGTAACAACAGCATTCTGATTCTACACAGCTCGGCACTTCCCCCGCAGTTGAAGAGACTTGATCTATCCTACAATAACTTTACAGTCTTATTCGGACAGAAACTACCACATTCTTTGGAGGTACTCAACTTGAGGCGAAACCTCATAGAGGAAGTACATTCATTGCCACACTCGTTGAGGGACTTAGATATCTCTTTCAACGAGCTTCCTAGTACCATGTTTGATATTCCGACGTCTCTTGAGACCCTTCGAACTGACATCGCCCAATATTACTTGATGGCTGAGGACGTTAGTAACAGGCTTCACATACAGCAGGTCTGCATCAAGAAAAACATCGCCTCTCATACCGACGACTCAATATTTGCATCGTCTTAGTAATATAAATAAAGCTAGCAGATCGCTATGCGTAGTTTCGTTTATTTATGCAATTAAGATTCGGCCTCGAAATCCTCGAGGTCTTCTAGAAGTGTGCCGGTCAGCTCCACGTCAGAGCCATCAATGACCAGAACGTCACTATAAACTGAGGCTTGTGTTTGGCCGTCTTCATCAGCGAATTGCGCAAGCTGTGTAAGGTGTTGACTGAACTGCGTTCTTGAGGCAGTAGGTGAGGACGGCAATGTTATAGGCCTGGCACGTACCACATTTCTTTTTGGTTGCTGCTGTGTGGATGAGAGCGAATGCTGAATGATTGTAGAAAGGTCCTCCTGCTCTTGATCCTGAAGATCGATGAACCAGGACTCGAGCTGTGCGTCCCCAGGCGCAGATGCTTCAGTGTTGAATTCAAAGAAGACTGGGTCGTTGATATTGCCCAAACCGTTCAAACTGGAGACCTTAACTACTGAAACAAGACGTGGGTCTGTGCTACTTTCAGACTGTCCGAGTGGGCTCTTATGGTACCAGTCGTTGTAGAACACGAGTCTTGCGGTCACTTTACTGTCGTTTAGACTGACGCCACCTCTAGAGGTGCTCTTACCAAAAGTCATTGGTATGAGAACCATTCTCCCGCCGTCTGAACCAAATGAAGTGGTTGGAGACGACAGAAATGACTGGGAAGCAAAACTGGAGTCCATAGTCGGGTGTATTTTCCGCTTTGTGTACTGTTTGTATTTCACGTCTAAGTGGCCCATAAGCACCACCACCAGCGAGTGATTGAATGAGAACTCGCTGATATGCTTGAACATCTCATTTAGATGGTTCTGTGCCTTCAATATGGGGTTTTCTTTCAATAATGCAGATTGAGCAGGTAGTTCAGGTAACCCTATGCTGCCTACGCCCTCCTCCGAAAACCTGTCGAAATTGGATAGTAGAACTCTATTCTTGTCAATTTGGTGTTTGAGCAAAGCTTCTTCGTATGCTGCTGATAATTGAAGCTTGTACAATTCCACGAGCTCGTGAAAATTGCAGACAAAGACCATCACAGAACCTGCTGTGACATGGCCCAAAGGATTGAACATGAAGAATGAGAGCACTTGTGCAAACGAAGTGAGATTGTAACGTTTCATGCGATGGAGCCATCCCGTTTCGTAGTTCGGATGGCGTTTCAAAAGATGTGTGGGGAACTTGTTGAAGGTTTCGATCACCACGACCTGAAAGTCGGGGCTCTCGCATAGATGACTTCCTATCACATGACACGCTATCGCCCACATTGCGTTGTTCGCTGGAACAGATTGAAAGTCGAGAACCGCGTCAGATTGTAGTCTTAGCATCATATCGAGAGTCGATACTCCGGTGGACAAATGAGACCAATGCGGCCTTTGCAGGCACATGTCAAACAACGACACCATGTCACCGATTCTTTGGCATTGAAGCTACCTATATCAGATCAAAGTAGTGGGATCGAGGCAAATAAAATACGCGCGGCCATATTAAACTTAGAAGACTTGAATACTCATGAATTCAAACGCTAAGCATGGTTTCTACAAATGTTGACCTCGAATGCCTGTTCGCCGCCTGAGTAGAAGAACAACAGCTAAACTTAAATCGTATTTCTGCTACCAATAATGATTGCTTCCGGACTCAATTTCGATGTATAAATCGAAAGCAGGCCTTCTTTCCCGCAAAAGATGAACCCAAGTTCGTCCCCAGCTACCCAATTTGGCCCAATTTGGCCCAATTTAGCTCAGTTTGTCTTTATCTCAACTGTTAGCAGTAGTGTTCTTAATCGCATTAGTAGACCTGTACATCTCTTCTCTTCCGCTCCACAAGTCCATACGGAACTTTGCATCTCCGTACCTACAGTTCAGTGCTCTTGTTTTGCTAGTTGCTAATATATGTGGTGATTTGTGCTCCGATAGACGCCGTCCCACCCCTTACAATTCCCACTATCGTCGCATTCTCCACACTGTCACTAATATATGAAGGAGACTACAGCTCAGCAGGCCCGTGCTGGCCACAGAGGAAGCAATTCCGGACGCAGACCGGTGATATCCCGAACACAGTCCAGCCATTCGCCTATTCAGGTTGCAAGCACTGATCCCACTGGAAGCAAAATAGGTGCCAAACGAACGGGCAACAGAGAACGGTCAAATAGTAACATATCGGCCGGTTCCAACGGTACTGCCGCTCCGCCGCTATATTCGTCTCCTCTGAGCGATACCCGAAAATCAAGGTCAAAGTCTGTTGGACAAACACTAGCCAACAACTTGCACAATAATAACCAATACCTTGCTCAAGAGAAGGCTTACTTGAAGAGGATACGAAACCAGTGGGTGGATGACTACTACACCAAAGGAATTAGCGGAGCTGACGAGAACTTCAAAGAAGGCGACCCCAAGTACGATGATGATGACGATGATGATGAAGATCTGCTGAGTTACGGTAATATCGACCTCTTGGCAGAGCCAAGTGATGAGAAATACCAGATTGACTATAGCATGGCGTTCGATATCATGAAAAGGAACAATTCGAAGTTGAATATCCAAAGCATCAAGCTGATAAGTAAAGACACAGTGGAAGATCCAGCGGTGTTGGAGAGATTGGATTGGCAAGCGATGCTCTCTTCTGTCTTGACAGGTGACGTTGTCCGCTCCGAAAAGACCAAAATCATAGACAATAATAATTCCACCGGGGGCCACGAATCATTCTTGCAAACACATTATAAAGAAAACTTGTGGTTCGGCATCAAAGCAAAGCTCTTCAATAGGACAGAGGACGATCAAAGGAAGATTACTTTCTACAGAAGAACACTCGTGGACCTGATGATCGATGAGGTTATGAAATACGAGATTTCGTATGAAGATAAAACGAAATCCCCACGCCAGCAAGTGGTTGACATATTGGATAGCTATGAAAACTTCTGTGGTCAGTGGAGAACGCTTGAGGACATGCGCCAGGATAAGCCCGAATGCAGAAGCGAAAGCTTTCAGGACAGGATTGATGCCTTAAATGCATGGTTGACCATCACTGATGCTATTGAGCGAGAGTCCCACTCATTCCGCCTCTGGATTGGTAATGACGAACTAGATACTACGAAGAGTCCGGAGCTGCATATTCCCCCTGCTACAGAAGAAGAGGAATCTATGACTAGCAGTAACACCAGTGTCGTCAAAAAGATTTTTGAAGAAGACAACAAGTCATTGGCTGAAAGGCTCATGAAAGAGAAGGATGTGCACACCATTTTCATGAAGCGTATATTTGCTCCGCTTGCTCCATGGATGTTGAAGTCCAAAGAAACTTACATTAATTTGGGACACATGTTCGAAGTCTTGAAGTTGCCCGACTATATCCACACTCTCATTCAACTATGTTTGGTGCCAATGAAGCTCATCAAAGAGATTATCAACGTCAGAATGAAGTACGCCATGAAACTACAAAACCCAACTTTAATGATGATTGATCAGATGATTGATGATTTCAAGTCTTACATCACGATCGCTTTGGAGGTCAAAAGCGGAGTTATGGAATATTGCAAGCCGGACCCCCACAAGACTTGGTTGATTCGAGACTTGTTCGATACGGAGATTGCCGATTTTGACAGCGTTGTCTTGGAATGTGTCCGGTATTTCTTGGTTTTATTGAATCTAAAGCTTATTGACAGCTCCAGATCTCCATACACTTTCCGCACCAGCAAGGAGCCTGAAGAGCTTGAACACACTTGGAATTTCTTGAAAGGCTTGGGTGGTCACATTGATGGTGGAAGTTCTCTAGTTGCTGAAAGTGTGACTCTCATCACCCTGAGGTTGTGTCAAAAGTTGTTGGCCTACCTTAATAACCAAATCAAGAATCCACCCACCCCTACTGCGGGTTCAGGGTCGTCGGATCTTATTCGGTGGTATACCTCGACGACCGAAAATTTCGGCCAGCTTCGAAGAAAGCTAGCTAGATTTAGCGGAGAAATATCGCGAAGCTTCACTAACTCTTTGGTGTTCGAGATCCCCTCAGGAGGGAACACTTCCCGGACAAAGAAGTTACTTGATGTTTTGAAGGCGACGGATCATTTCCTTGTCTATACTGGAAGCTCTGAGGCGCAAGGCATGTACTTTTTTGCCAGTCCTGACTTGTTTGAAAACGAGGACAGAATATTACAGATTATCAATGGTTCCTGCATTGGTTTCAATACTGATAACATGACCACAGAATTCAGAGGATTACTGGATATGTTGCAAGACTTGACCCTAGAGCAGGAGTTCGAACCTGAAGAAACCCCACCCGAGCTTGAATACGTTTTGGCACTTTGTCCTCCTGAGCCAATTGTTTGGGAAGGTGAAATGATTTCCCTTAAGGTTGATGATATTCCTATCACAGACGTCAAAGTAGGTCAAATGATGGTAGTCACTAAATTGCCATATTTTGACATACACAAAGTGAAGAACCAATTCATGGAGCTAATCAGTGAAGTTGTTGTCGTTGGTGGTGTGATGAAGCCAGTTGAGCAACGTTCTTCCTTGACTAGAGTTCATCAAGAGTTGACGCGGATTAATAAGGTATTTTTCAGAATGTCCTTAGCTGTATTGGACTCCGTGAAGATTGTGATCGAAAAGTGCAAGGAGTTGATACCCGATGGAGGATATCAAGAACTCGTCAATTCTTATTTCACTTACGCTCGAGACTTTGGAAAGGGCTCAGTGAAATGGTCAGACTCTTCAAGAAAATCAACTGTCATAATAAAGCTTATTCAGCTTTCCATTGAATGGGTCAGTTTCATTTGTGATGATTGCATCCCAACGGATCCCAAGACTTTTAGATGGTGTGTTCTTGCATTAGAATTTGCGATGGAAATGACGAGGGGCTCCAATGTTTTGCTTTTGAGTGAAGAACTGTATTACAGACTCAAGTTGAAAGTCGCTCGGTGCATGTCTCTTCTTATTTCACACTTTGATATCATGGGTGCTAGATCAAGTGAAGCTGAAAAGCGCAAGTTATTGAAATGGACTTCTCAGAGGCATAGCATGCAAAATACTGCTGATGATGAGAGTGTCTTGAACGCATACAGAGCCGATGTAATGAAGGAGATCGACGAAATTGAAAAGTTCAGGACGGATGTGCAAGAGGAACTAAACTCTATTGGAAGAGTACTTGACGTCACGGATCTGGAGTATCATTTTGTCACTTTGTTGGCGTCGTCGTTTTCCAGTGTCTCTATCAGGTGGCAGAAGGGAAGATTCGTTGGTGGAGGCTCATTTGGACAAGTTTTCGCAGCTGTTAACTTGGATACTGGTGGTGTTATGGCTGTGAAGGAAATTCGTTTCCACGACACTCAAACGTTGACGAGGATGAAGATCATTCCTTCCATCAAGGACGAAATGACGGTATTGGAGATGTTGAATCACCCCAATGTTGTTCAGTACTATGGTGTTGAGGTTCACAGAGACAAAGTCTACATTTTCATGGAATATTGTGAAGGTGGGTCCCTTTCGGGTCTTTTAGCACACGGCCGTATTGAGGATGAAATGGTCATTCAGGTGTACACTTTGCAAATGCTTGAAGGTTTGGCTTATCTCCACCAGTCTGGTGTTGTTCACAGAGATATCAAGCCAGAAAACATCTTGTTAGACCACAACGGAGTCATCAAATTTGTTGACTTTGGTGCAGCTAAGGTGATTGCTGCTTCAGGAAAGACCAGGGCTGCAGCACTGAGGTCCAATGATAGCAGTGGAGTCAACTCAATGACCGGTACCCCAATGTACATGTCTCCGGAAGTGATCACCGGTCAATCTACATCTAAGAACGGTGTGGTGGATATCTGGTCACTTGGATGTTGTGTCTTAGAGATGGCTACTGGAAGACGGCCATGGGCCAACTTGGATAACGAGTGGGCTATCATGTACCAAATTGCAGCGGGCCACAAGCCCAAGCTTCCATCACCAGATCAAATAAGTGAATGTGGAAGAAATTTCCTTTCCAGGTGCTTAGAGCACGACCCCACGTTGAGGCCCAGTGCTGTGGAGCTCTTGAGCGACCCATGGATCGTGCAAATGAGACAAGTGGCATTCGGGTCCAGTGAAGGAGCAACCACCCCATCATCGGAGGTTGTTCCCGAATATGCATGATCTTATATGTGATATAGTATTAATATGTACAATCCTCTATATCTTCCCAATCTAAACGTATTTCACGTCTCTGTCCAAGATGTCTTTGATCTTGTCAACGTAATCTCCCTTAATGTTCACCTCTCCTGTCAATGTGTTCACCTTGATTTGGTCAGCCTTCAAGCGAGGGTCGTCAAGTACTTGAAAGAGTTCCTCGGCAAAAAGACTCACGTTACCTTCCACCCTCTTGATTTCCGTGCTGATTCTGGTGTTTTGGACCTTCTTGTAGACCGGCCAGTGCTGGAATGCAGACTTCTGAATGAAATACTTTCCACTCGTTTCAAATGAGTTGTTTGGAAGCTGAGAAGCTGAGATCGTAGATAAAGCAGGAATTTGGAAAGACGCCTTCACTTCCTGTAGCTTAGGGACTGCGACTCTCTTCAGAAGTCTGGCAGAAGATCTCATGGTGTGTGGATATATATTAGAAGTCTCAACTTTTCACCTACAAATTTTGATGTCCTGCATGTGTTCTATAAGTGTGCACAGATATGATTAAGTCTCCAAGATATTTGCAAAAGTAGGTAACGTAGCATGTTCTAGCTTCTTGAAGTGGTCCTTCCGATGCTTTGTGAACTGGGTCTTCCTTTCGAAAACTTCGCCGCACATTTCACATTCGAAGCTCTTCGCATGAACTCTCATGTGTTTAGCGAGATTAGAGCTTTCACTGAAGCATTTCCCGCAGCCTGGCCATTTGCACTCCAATGGGCGTTCTCCTGAATGCACTCTGTGGTGAATAGACAACGAGGAGCTGGTGGTGAATTTCTTTCCGCATTCATTGCATTCGAAAGGCTTCTCACCAGAGTGTGTTCTCATATGTTGCTTTAACGTGGCCGGCACGGCAAATCTGGCGTCGCAGATGTGGCATTTGCATGGCTTGTAGTTGGTGTGAATGTGAATGTGCCTGAGCAATTTCTGTCTTTGGATGAACGGCTTTCCATGGTTTCTGTCGCAGCCCATCCAGCAACACTGATACACCGGCTTTCCCAGTCCAATGTGGTCATCTTGCATGTGGTGTTGAAGTTCTCCTTCAGAGTCGTGAGTCCTGCTGCACATAATCGGCTCTCCGTTGGAATCACTTCCAACTTGCCATCTGCAAGTGAATTTGGGGTCGAATGGCTGAACTTCACACCGAGATGTCTTGGGGGAGATCTTCATGGAAGTAATGTTGATTGTGTTTGGCTCCCTCTGTGGAGAGGCAATCGAGTTCACGGTGGAAATGGGCGTCAAGGCATCATATTTTTGTGGGCCTAGCGAAAAGTTGTCGGTTGTTTTATGAGAATGCAAATGGTGGATGAAGGAATCCAATTGCTTGTCGGCAAAGTTGCAGTCGTCCCATTCGCAAGAATAAGGCTTTGGGGTGAATTCTTTCTGATTGTTGTACTCTTCGTTGACGTGCTCCTCGATCAAATGATCCAAGAGGGAGCTATCGTCCACTTTCTTGAAACAGTTCTCCCATTTACATGAGTATGAGGGCTGGATAGGCTCCACGTATGAAGGAGCCAATTTGGTTTCTTCGTCAAAAAGCAGATTGAAGTTATCAAACTGAATAAAGAAATCAAAGTCCGATTGATTCTCTGCTTTGCTAGGAACAGCATTTGGTTTCAACTTCACATGGAAGCATGATTGGTGGGTATGGTGGTCTTCAGGCGCAGGCATGTTTTCTAGCGACATTTCAGCTTCCTGTTGCTTAGGCGACAGATGGCAGCGATGAGGAAAATGAATCTGGAAGTCATTGGCCACTTTCTGCCGTTTCCGTGGGCTGGATGTTCCTGGTTCGTCCCACCGCAGCTCAACGCCCTTCAGCACATTCTGAATGATATTCTCAAAAATTGGCATTTTGGGCCTTTGAGAGTCGCACAAGCTGTTGTTGTGGAGCGTCGTTCCAGAGTGGTCGTCCAAGCATCTGGGATCGTCGCAAGCTTCGTCGCTCTCTCCACAGTCTGGGTCCTCGCAGCACTCGATGAAACCTGGACTATTGCATGCTGGCCCGCCATGGTCGTCCATGCATAGGTTCTTAGAGTCGTCGCACTCGTAGAAGAAGCAATCGTCTAGATCGTCGCAGAAGATATCCTTGCACATATCAAAGCCTTCTAGCTCTTGGCAATAATCGGGACCAGCGACCTGATTCTGAACCTCTGCGCTATGATCGTGGTTGTGGATGTGACCATGGATGTGCAAGTGATCATTGTGTTTGTGAACGTGACCATGAGCGTATCCATGGGTCAAAGTAGTATCCTTCAGCGAAAACGTCATATGTTCGTCTTTGGGATTTACGGCTCCGATATTGGTCTCCATGGTTCCAAAACTGGTAGCAATATCAGGATAAGCTGGAGCAACACTGAGAAATTCTCCGTGCAATGTCTTGTGGCCGTCTGATAGTAGCACTTGGCGTGGTTGCAACAACCCTGGTGGTTACTTGCTCAGAAATGTGCAGTATATAGATGGGATGTATGGGTTTGTTGCGAGCGCATCTTGCTCGCGTACGGTTGTCATTATTGTGTTGGTGCGCGCACGACACATCCGCATAAGGTGCACGCGCCCTCGAAATAGGCCTAAACTGCCGAGGCTACCGAATTGGGCCGACAACGTACGTTATTATGTGGATATTTTCAGTCAGTAAACAACTCAACATCTCACAACACATGCCCTTGTCACGTGCATGGAAATAATATACCCTATTTAGACAACGCCCCTTGGATCGCGCACATGCTCTTACTTATCCATGAGAATGTAATCTAGATTGTCCTGCATTCAGGCGTTGTAGCTATTGTTCTTCTTCTGCTTCTTCATGTGGCTCAATTTCAGGGACCGGAATGTGTCACCCAAAAGGAGATCTTGCATTCCGCCACAGGGTAAGGATCTATAACTCAGCAGCACTGCGGATCAACCGCGCCCGTATATGTGGAATACTGACGCTGTAGACTGCCGGTGGACGCCTCACGTGAACTTTGGGTGACAGTAAAAGCTGTTTATGGCTCCCCGAAAGTGCTCTGTACTACCCTGGTTTTCCAGTCCGAGCATGCCAAGCTGCAGGTGACCAATCGGGAACCATTCCCAATGCAATATCTGCAACGGCTGTTGTTCTTCTCAAAAAGGACTTGCGATCACCGTGCATGCAGATACTCTGCATGGATCTTCTTCATTGCATGTGTAGTCAGCGGCCTGGTCTCCTGAAGGCGCGTACACCACCGATTAGCCCGCTGCATGTTATAACGGCGGATTCCTGGAGATTAGGAACCACATGTTTCTTCGAAGATTTTGTGGAAATGCCAAAAGACGGCTTCGGCGTCTTCACTTGCGGCACAGCTCGGCGAACGACACCCTAGGGAACCTTATCGATTACTATGCCACGGTTCCTCTCGAGGGGACGCTCCTATACCAGCCAGAGGTGTCTCTGGCAGTCGACACAACCAACGTGCTCGGTCTGGAAATTTACGAAACGGCTCCGGAGCTGTTTGGTGAAACTGGTTCCATGTTCCAATACTCCAGGGCCCTGCTTCGGCTTCGTGACTTAGACCTGTCGCTCTACTTCTTTGAAACTCCTGACTCAGCTGGTCTGAGCAACGAGTGGACCCTGTACGAGAGTATATGGGACAACTATAGTGCTTGTGGTCTGATGGGCTCACTCACTGATGATCCCCAAACACCTGCGACGTCGAACCTTGAGTTCCAAGCGCCTCTTGAGATATCCCAGTCCACGCAAATCTACACCTCACAGACCCCGTCGGTCACCGATCTCTCGACAATCTATTACGATGAAGAGAATGATGTAACCCACGCAGATATCCGTATTTTCAAATCGAGCAAGGACATACGGTTGGTGCAAAGACCAAGATTTAATACCCGCTCACACCTGCCCATCGGTTTAGACCTGCTTATTCTAGAAGCAAAGGCGGCGTCTGGACTATATAATTCAAGTAAACCCCTGTTAGATCTTAGATAATGAATGTTTTCAATTTTGTGCTATACTATGACTTCAACTCCTGGATCTCATTCTCATCAGCAACCAATCCCATCACGACCAAGTACATATTCAAGTTGTTCAACATGTTCTGCTTCTTGTACAAGTTGGCCATATCCGCGTTATCGATTGCCTTGGCTCTGTTCATGACACCAAAGATCTCATCTCTCACTTCGTCAACAATGATTCTCTGGTGACTCAACTTGCCTCCCAAAGACAACGTTGCCAAAAATTGCCATACGTAATCATCGTCCACATCACCATGGCCAGGTGGGAAGATGGCCGCAATTCTAGACTCCAATGCAGTAAACAACTCATCGTAACACGACGTCCACTCGGACAAGTCCGTCGCAGAGATGGTGCCCTCGCCCCTGATCAATTCGGCCCGCGACAATAACGTCGTCAAAATGGACAATCCAATTTTGGTCGACGAAACGAAAGACACCACGTTGTGCTGAATCAAGATGACCAACAATCCAATGATTTCATGGAACTTGAAATCCTGCACGGCGTTCATCAAGACTTTACAGAAAGTCAAAGTGTAAATATCCACCAACTTCAACACCTTTTCAGGAACCTTCTTGTCCGAGTATGTCGTGTAAGAACCTTCCTTAATAACGTTTAAGTTCTCCAAGTTCGACATGACCAAGGTCACAATCGTCAAGATCTGCTCCCTGGACAAGAATTTGAACAAACGAGGCAAGATCTTCAAGGTCTTGGCGTAGTTCAAGCACTGCACGAAGGGGTTGACAAACGACTCATCATCTCCAGATGACGATGACTGATCCAACACATGCAATGACTCCCACAACTTAGTTGTGTCAACCTCCGACGACAATCTTGACTCACTTTCCACCGTCATCAAGTTAGAAATAATATCCTCCAAGATACCCATGATGTCCTTCTTGGTGTACTTCTTGATAGGCTTCGAAGGAGCGGCGATCGATGGTGATCTGCCCTTCTTTTGTATGCCACCCTCTTCGCTCTCTCTGGCTTTCTGTGCTGCTTTACTCAAAATCTCCAACTGCTGTCTTGGCTTCTTTCCAGAACCAACGGAAATCTTACCCAACACACCTTCTCTCACGTTGTGAGGCAACTTCTGTCTCTCCTTGGCAACAGTGACTGCTTTCTGCACTTGCTGCTGCATTCTTTGCAATGCCACGTCAGCTCTCTTGAAACGTCCTCCTAATCTGTGACCACTCTGCTCCAAGTAAGCCTGAGCAATCGAGTTGGGCTCTTGGGTACCTGGGGAACCAAGAGCATTCGAAGACTTGGGGTGGATCACCTTGTAGACCTGCGCGTAGAAATCCTCGTTGTAAGGATCGTCGGCAACAATCTGGGAGAGCTGAAATCTAGTGACAAAATCCTTGTCCTTAGGGTTCATGATACCGGAGTATCTCATGATTCTGGAAACCTTCTCATGACGTCTTGCGATCTTCTCCTGGTCCTCAGCCAGCAAATCCTGGGGAGCATGGTGGCGAACCTGCTGTACGGGTGGCTGTTGGTTCAGTGGCAGTCTATGTGGCGCATGGAGGATCTCTCTGGGGACGATAGGCTGCTCCTTAGAACCCAACACTGGAAAGTGGGAGAAGTCCACGGGAAGTGCCTTCTGTGCCTGCGAAGGCTGGGCAGAGGGCACAATTTGCGCAGGTGGAGTATTTGGCTTCTCCTGGTATTGCACTTGCGGCTCAGCTGGAATTTGCTGGGCTGGCTGAACTGGCTGCACTTGTTGCTGAACAGGCTGTTGTCTTTGTTGGATTGGAGCTTGCTGCTGAACAGGAACTTGCTGAACGTGTTGCTGGGGAGGCTGCTGAGGTTGCTGTTGCTGTACTGGAATCATACCTGGCATGTTCATCTGGTTGGGAGCCTGCATTGGCATGAAATGACCGGGGTATGGCATTCCGTACTGGCCTGGTGGGGGCATGAAGCCTTGTGGCATCATATAGCCACCATACTGAGGAGGAGGAGGAAATCCACCTGGGTAAAATTGCTGTTGAGGGTGTGGGGGGAGCTGTCCGCGTGGCTGCTGCTGCTCAATGGAGGTCAATTGCGCCTCAATTTCCGACAAACTCAATACCTTCTTCAGGTTGTCCTCTTGCACTGGTGCAGGAGCTCCAGTCTGGTTTTGAGGAGGGTTGACTCCCCACAAATCTTTCATGAAGTCGTCATCGTTGGCTGCTGCACGTGCATAGCTCACATTGGGTCTTGCCGCTGCTGGGGCAGCAGCCTGGCCACCAGAAAAGTCGAAGTCCTTGCGAACACTGCTGACTCCAAAAGTCTCGTCATTCAATGCATCGTCTTCATTGATTTCGCCAAAGCCTTCGTACGTTTCCTGGAAATCGTAGGCGGGCTCGTCATTTCTTTGCTGACCCTGCGGGCCCGTAGCGTCGAAAGCGAAAAACGACATGTTGAACGGTGCTTGGGTGTTACGTTGAGGGGAGTTTTTTTCGACTCGACGATTTTTTTAGGTATGTGCACGACTTCACCATATAAACGCTGGCATAACTATATACATATTTTCTACACCGCTTCAGCTGAAGATCTGAAGCGTGCTGGAAAGTTTGATTTCCATTTCTTCCCATTCGCTCTTTTCTTCGCTTAGAACAGTGATTGCACCGCCAGCACCGATTCTCCATACGTTTGTAGTTGGAGTATTGGCTTTGTCGTCTTTGTAATGCATGATTGATCTTATAATGACAGACCAATCGGAGTCGTCTGTGATGGACCAGTATCCTGCCACACCACTGTAGATACCTCTTCTGCCCCCAACACTCATAGTTGGTTGCATGCTTTCTATGTCTTGCAACAACTCAACCGAACGCTTCTTTGGAGCTCCTGTCATGGAGCCAGGAGGGAGTGACAGTTGTAAGATGTCTATGCCGAAGAATCCCTTCTCGGGCAAATGTCCCTGTATGACACTTACTAGTTGGTAAACCGTTTTGTACTCCTCCACAACCATTAGTGATTTCACCAGAACATCATCTATGAACAGATGAAGATCATGACGAATGAGATCGACGATCATCAAGTTTTCGCCCATCTCTTTTGGAGTTCTCAATAGGCTTGTGGCATACTCCAAAGTGGTAGATTCTGTATTTCTCACGGTACCCTTGATAGGGCGTAACTCCACAATTTTGCGCGTAGGTTCATCCTCGCTATCCTTCCAAGACAAGAATCTTTCTGGGGAAGAGGAGATCAAGACGCAATCTGCAAAGTCCATGAAACAAGAATACGGAGAAGGATTCTTGTGTAAAGCCAAAACCTTGTACATCTCCCAAGTGTTCAAGTACGAAGGTAGGAGGATCTTCAGCTGCGTGGTTAGGCACAACTCGTACGAGTCTCCCGCATGCAAATGCTCTTGGCAGAGATCGAATTGTTTTTTGTAAATGCTTCTGTCGGGAAACTCAAACTTGACTGTGGCTTTGTCATCCTCTTTACATAAAAGTTTGACGCTTGTTGGAACAGAATCCAATTCAATCTGAACATTTTGCGCACTAGCGAGTTCCTTCGATAATTCATCACACCAGTTTAACTCGCTTTCACCGCTGTGAATAGACATCATGAACCAAGTCAATGTCTGGTGATCGAATAAAATAACCCTCTCTATGAATATAAGCTTCGTGTCTGGCGTGTTACCGACACAGAATGATTCAAGCTTGCTTGAATCTAGATGCTTACCCTCTTCGTATGAAAAGAAGCCCATGTACCCTCCGTAGAAAGGTAACGGTCTGGAATGCATATCACCTGTTACTTTCTCTATTTCGCGCCGTGGAACATATTTCAGCTCCATTCTGGAGGCAACAAAATCCCAAACGGTACCCAGAATATTGACCTCAGTAGAAGACGCATCAAACTTCAGTACAAGAACTTTGGTAGGGCTATCAACAGAGTGGGTGATGACCTCAGACTGACCTTCAATGGGCAAGCCGATTATAGACCAGTCTCCAGGGTCTGCTGCTGAATTCAAGAAGAAAAACTTGCGCTCTGTGTTCGACAAGTAGTTGCAGATGTCAATGGGCTTTGTAGTCTTCGAGCTGATACCAATTTTCTTCACGTAAATCTGTGGTTCGGTTCTATGCGTGAAAACACCACTTTTTATAAGTCTTGTGTCGTGAACAGCACGATCCCTTGTGTACATTTGCAGATCTGCTTTCACGAGATTCTCTTCTTGGAGAACTTCTAGGTCGGGTCTCTTTTCTGCGTTGTAGGTCCTGGAAACTGCGTCAAATCTTCGTAATAATTGGTCTCCTTGTCTTGAGCAGACAGATTCAGGGTGATATTGAACTCCATACAAGGGAAGTTGAGCATGCTTTCCTGCCATAAGGACGCTGCTTGTGTGATCATTGTCAGTCTCTTCACAAATAGCAAGTGGAACTATGGCTTTGTTATCTGCGGTTAATGTCACATGGAGCGAATGGTATCGCACACTTGGAAATGGGGCCAATTCTTCGGGACTGTGGCCGAAGAGGTCGGATGCAACGGGGTGGATATCGTAGACTTGTCCATGCTTGACTGTTTGGAGTCTCAGAACGTCATTCCCAAATTCGAGACACATACTCTGGAAGCCGAAGCAAACGCCCAAGACGGGTACACATTCTTCGGGGTGCTGGGCAAAGTAGCGGAATAGCCAACCTACTATGCCGATGTCCTTTGCATTCTTGGGGTGTCCAGGTCCAGGTCCCACGACAATATAGTCGAAGTACTTGATCCAATTGTGGAAAGTCACGTCATACTCATCTTCGGTGAAAGTGTCATTGTAGATAGTGGAGACTTCCTTTCCTGTGTTCACTTCAATGAGCCTTCGCAAATTGTGGGAGAAGGAATCGTAGGAGTCAATTAGAAGAATCATCTATAAATTCATTTCGTTGCACCTGAATTTTCCTGTTGCGAACGGCTGAGACAACTCAGTCTTGCATCCAAACTATAGTTGCGATGAGCCATTACTATAGATGCTATTTATAATTAGTCCAGCTCGTCCGCTTTTTAGACATCGTCATCATCTGACTCCGACTCTTCTTCTGACTCTTCCTCGTCGCTTGAAGTCTCTTGGTTGAGTTCTTTCAAACGTTTTTTGAGCTTCTGGGTCTTCTTCTCTTGCTCCTCCCACAACAACATCAAGTCCTCGAAATCAGTCTGCACCTTTTCTTTGCCCTCAACTTGTTTGCGAAGTGCTGAAATTTCTTCTTCGTATTTCCTTTGAGAAGACTGGCTTTCCTCAATTGCGGTATTCATCAATTCCATGGCTTTCGTCTTCTCTGATAATTGGGTCCCGATCTCGGCTGCTTTAGTCCTGAGTTCAGCGACTTCTTTATCTGAGTCTGCTGAATTCGCTTTCTCTGTCTCGAGTTGAGATTTCAACTCGTCTATGGCGGTCTTGGTAGACTCTAGGAATTTGTTTTGTTGCGCTAACTCGTCCTTCAACTTCTGTTGCGATTTGTTGGCCACCTCAAGTAACAACTCCTTGTTTTTCAACTCGCCGCCAAAATTATATTTGACGCTTTCAAGTTCTGCCAAAGCGCTGGAACTAGATTCTAGTTGTGTTTTCAAAGTGCCAAAATTTTCAATCTCTTTTCTTAGATCTGCTTGCACTCCTTCGCTTTGTTTCTTCACTGATTCAAGCTGGGACTGGAGCCCCTTGTTGTTTTCCTCTGCATCCATTAACTTCTGTTCATTTTCTTCCTCTTTCTTAGTGAAGCTGGCAACCCTGCTCTCCAACTCTTTCACAGAAGCGGCACTAGATTGTTCACTTCCAGAAAGTGATTCTATCTTGCTGTTCGCCTCTTGGAGAGCAGCTTCACGTTCCTTTAAGCTTGCCTCGAGCTCTTCCTCTTTCTTAGTGAAGCTGGCAACCCTGCTCTCCAACTCTTTCACAGAAGCGGCACTAGATTGTTCACTTCCAGAAAGTGATTCTATCTTGCTGTTCGCCTCTTGGAGAGCAGCTTCACGTTCCTTTAAGCTTGCCTCGAGCTCTTCCTCTTTCTTAGTGAAGCTGGCAACCCTGCTCTCCAACTCTTTCACAGAAGCGGCACTAGATTGTTCACTTCCAGAAAGTGATTCTATCTTGCTGTTCGCCTCTTGGAGAGCAGCTTCACGTTCCTTCAAGCTTGCTTGGAGCTTCTCAATTGCGGCTCGCGATACTGTTGCAGTAGACTCGACTTGCTTCTGTACATCTAAGTGCTTCTGTTTCAACGTCAGTAATTCTTCGTCTCTCTGCTTCAAACTGGAAGCATGTTCGTCGATCAAAGAGCGAAACTCCGTTTCAGAGTCCGATTTGGATTGCTTTTCGGTTGCAATCAGTGCCTTCATCTTATCGGATTCAGCACGTAATTCGCTCAATTCCTTCTTAAGATCATCAATCTTCTTCGCGGACTCCGACTTCGACTGCAGATGTGTATCCGAATCTACCTCAAGTTGTTTCTGCAATTTCTGGAGCTCGGACTGCAAGATCTTTGAAGAAGAAGACTCATCAGCTAAAGACTTGGTCAAAGACGCAACCTTTGAGTCTCTCTCTTCATTTGTCCTTACTAACTCATTCTTGAGACTATCGAATTCTACTGATTTTGAGTTCAGGATTTTCTCAAGTTCTTCCACCAAAGTAGACTTGGACAGCAATTCATTTTTCAAAGAGCCAATCTCTTTGATACTGAAAGCCATTTCCGATTTCAAAGACACGAGCTTATCTTCGGATTCTTTAACATTCTCTTTCAAATCTGAAACTGATTGTTCAAGCTCCTTCAGTGTTTTCTCCGAATTGACACAGCGATCGATTAGTTGTCTGGCGTTCTCTTTATGCTCCTCCTTGAGTTTTTCGAGCTCCATTCTTGAATCCTCAATATCCTTGTTCAGCTTCGATTTCACTTTCGTAAGATCAGCGTTGTGGATCTCCTTTAGTTCTGATAACGTGATCTCTAATGTACTAATTTTTTGGGTGTACTCCTTGATCACGCTCTCAGAGCTTTGGGTGATCATCTCTCTCTCTCTTTCAACCTCTGCCGTTCTCGTTTTCAAGTCTGCTTTCAAATTTCCAATAGCTGTCTGGTTCTGCTCATCCAATTCTCTTAGTCTAGAAATCTCACTCTGTGACTTGGCCAGCAACTTTTCGAATTCAGTACAAGTTTCATCAGAGGTCTTTTTCAATTGCACAATCTCCAGCCTTGCAGCTTCTTCAAGTTGCTTAAGTTCGGCCAATGATTTGCTAGCAATATTGTGTTTTTTGTTCAACACGGCCACCTCATCTGTTTTCGATTTGACGACATCTTTGAGCTTCTCAATCTCTGATGCAAATTTCCTTGATTGTGTATCGGATCCTTTGGTCAATTCACGCTGCTCTTCGAGGTGTGATTCAAGCTGCAATAACTTCTCCTCTAAACTCTTCTTCATCTCCATTTGGGCGCTTTGGGATTTTTTCAAGTCTTCAATTGTGGTAGCCTTGTCCTTGCTGAGCTTATCAATCTCGGACAATGAGAAGTCCTTGACTTTAGTGATGGAGGCTAACTCCTCGTCGAGTCTTTTAATTTCAGATAATGAGATATCCTTCTCTTTCGTGATCGAGTTTAACTCCTTGTTAAGCTTTTCAATTTCGGACAATGAGAGATCCTTCTCTTTCGTGATCGAGTTCAACTCCTTGTTGAGCTTCTCAATCTCGGACAATGAGAGATCCTTCTCTTTCGTGATCGAGTTTAACTCCTTGTTGAGCTTCTCAATCTCGGACAATGAGAGATCCTTTTCTTTCGTGATCGAGGTCAAATTCTTGTTAAGCTTCTCGATCTCGGATAATGAGAAGTCCTTGACCTTCGTGATGGAAGCTAACTCGTCATTGAGCTTTTCGATTTTGGATGATGAGAGTTCTTTCTCTTTCGAGATGGAGGCCAACTCCTCAGTTAGCTTTATATTTTGCGATAATACGAGGTCCTTCTCTTTTGTAATGGACGCCAACTCCTCTTGAAGCTTATCTGACTCGCTTTTGTACTTCAATGTATCATCATTGGCTTTAGTTTCAATTACTTCAATCTTCTGCTGGAGCTCACTGTGAGTAACTGAAAGTTTTTCCAACTTCGATTTCATATCCGTGCTCGAGACTGTAAGGCTATCAAACTTTCTCTGCAAATCATCTCTGGCTGATGAAGCCTGCTCGAGTTGAATTTGCAAATCCCTCATTTCAGAAGAAAAGCTTGCCTCCTTTTGCAACATTAACTCGTTATACTCTTTTGTCTTACTTTCACTCTTTTGCTTTAAGGAGCTCAACTCTTTATCTGCAGCTTCCTTTGTTTCTTGGAGCTCCTTGATTTGCGATTCTAAATCCATCTTAGAGATTGAGAATTCAGATTCTTTTGTATTGTTTGCAGCAAGCATATTCTCGACTTTTTCTGCAGCAGCCAAGAGTTGATTTTCAAGATCTGCAACAGATTTATTGCTAGCAAGTAAAGAATCTGAGTTCTCCTTCAACAATGTCTCTGATGACAGGAGCTCCTCTCTCATTTTTTGAAGCTCGCTTTCTTTGGCAAACACCGACTTCACACTCTCTTTCCATTTAGTACTCAATGATTCTTTTTCAGCTAGTATAGCTTCATGAAGCAGTTGAAGAACATTGTGGTCAGAAGTCAAAGTCGCATGAGTCTCACGTAGAGCATCCATCTGAAAAGAGATATCCTCTTTCTTCGAGATCAAGTCACGAGTCGCTTCATCGTGTGGTTTCTTCAATGAATTGAGCTCTTCGATTGTGTCGTGTAACTTCTTAGTTGTCTTCGCGGAGTCGGAGCCTTTGCTTTCAATTTCTTTCAACATCGAATCTTTCTCGCTGTTGAATTTCTCAGTGAGCTCGGATATTTCGGTCAACTTGAGGTCTAAGTTCTGTTGCTTTTCCTGGCAGTCTTTCTCCAAGGCGGTCACTTTTGCGGAGAATAGAGCTTTGGCTCTTTCACTTGACTCCCGCTCTTCGTCATACAATTTCTTTGAATCATTGAGCTCTGTTCTCAGATCGGCAACATTCTTTTCTAATGTGGCAATGGTGTTTGTGAGGTCGTCCAACCTTGATTCGAGTGTCGACTTCTCGAGTTTCAATTGTAGCAATTCTTCCACTAAGGGTGCTTTCTGAGATTCATGTTCCGCTTTGAG
Source organism: Danielia oregonensis (assembly GCA_003707785.3). NCBI lineage: Eukaryota > Fungi > Ascomycota > Pichiomycetes > Serinales > Metschnikowiaceae > Danielia > Danielia oregonensis. Next base: position 127,077 of record PPLJ03000005.1, read on the forward strand.
CTCCTCTATTTTGAGTTCAAGAGCAGCATTGGATTTGGTCAAATTGCTGACCTCACTGTTCAAAGTCGGTATTTTTTCAAGCTCCATCTTGGCTTTCTGTAGTTGGGCCTCGAGACTCTCCGTACCTTGGCTATTCTCGAGATTGGCTTTCTTCAAATCCGCCACCACGCCAGCGGCGGCTCTAAGCTTCTCCATCAAATGCTCGTTTGTTTCCTCGATATCAGTGAGTCTCGCTTGAAGCTCTCTCTGTCTAACAAAGCCCTTGTCCCTCTCCATGAAAATTTCTTTCAACTGTTGCTCCAAAGATTTTGACTTCGTCTTGAGCTCTTCATTCGCTTTTTGTAACGTTTGAAGTTGAGCATCGTAGTTTTTGGAAGACTTCTCGTTCTGTCCTTTTACATCGCTCAATTTTTTCTCCAAAGAAGCCGCTTTGTTCTCTGCTTCCCCCTTCTGCTTCGTAAGTTGAAACAATTCTCTGCTCATTTTATTGATGCCGTCCTCGGCCTTTTGTTTTTCAGCTTCGATTTCAGTTAATCTCTGTTTGACTTGCTTGAGTGAGCCTTCATTGCTAGAGTTTAGCTTAGTGGTCTTTTGTAAATCGTTCGATAGTTGGTCAGCAGTCGCGTCCACTTTCTCCTTCTCGGCCTTGGCTAAGTTCAACTCTTCAGTAACAGATTCGATCTTTTCATCGAGTTCGGCTTTTGCCTGTCTCAATTGCTCGAGTTCAGTATTAGAAGCTTCGGCTTCCTCATTGGTACGCTTCAAATCTTCAGTGACTTTTTCGATTTGAGAGCGAAGATCTTGTTCACTTTTCTCGGACTCCGCTCTCAAAGCTTGCAAGGAATTCAATAAGGCTGCGTGTTTGGACTCCAAGCTTTCAAATGACTCATATGTGATCTTGATCTGTGGCTCGATGAGAGGGTCATGCGATAGGGCCTTTCTGATTCTGAAAAAGTTGTCCTTGACCAATTCAACATAGTGAGAAATAAAATAAACTTCAGGAAGACCTGTTGAGTCAATTCTATACTCAGTATTCAAAGACTCGTCGAAACTTCTGAAGTATTCACTCTCCTTGAACTGTTTGACTTGCAACGAATAGTTGTCCACTCCTAGTGCCTTGGTTACTAGAGAATGCAACTCAACTCGAGGTAACGGGGAGTCCTTTGTGCTGAACTCGTAAGTTATCCCTATCAAAATCGCACTCATGCCATGTACCAAATTTGAGGATTCCGTAGAGTTCTTAGAAAGGAAACTCAAGATTGATTTCACAATCGACGGGTCTTGGACGAAATCGTCAACTGCGTCGAAGTCCTCGTATAGCCAGACCGTTAAAAGAAGGAGATAGCCTATTGCAATTCTTGGATCGGGGCTCTCGAGTGTGGTGGTAAGAATACCGGCTATCGCTTGAATCGATGACATAACCTCCTCCCCGTCCTCTGCGTTACCAACCTCCACTTCCCGTGCCAATTGTCTATTTTCTGGGTTCTCTTGAAACAAGTGGATCAATGTGGTTGCAGCGAACCAAAGTCTGTATGGATTCAATTTGATGTCGAAATCGAAGTCCATCAAAGTGGTAAAGATGTTTGCGTATGGTGTTTTGGCCATGCTTTCCTCCACCTCCACAACCACACCATTGCTTTTGCCGTTCGATTCCCCATTCGTCTCACCAAGCTGAGCATCAGATTGTTCATCGTAGTAGTTGGGGTTTTTGCTTGCCTTAATTTGATCAGTAAGAAATGCTTTGGTCGACTCCTTATTGTTTTTGAAAAACGATTGCAAACAGTACGCTGCTGCCAATCGAATATCAAAAATATGCACAGAGTTAATAAGGAGAGTCCAATTGAGCAATGCAAGGGGGACAGGCGTTGGCTTCTCGAACTTTTGGATCTGTTTGGGTAATGAAGGGTCAAGATAGGGAACATCAATTTGGGAAAACTGTAATTGTAGATCAGGGTTGCCTGCAATGAGATCGCCCGTAACCCACAATGCGGTCTTCCTGATAGAGTTCTCCGTTAAAGGCGAAAAGACGAGTCTCATAGCACTGAAAAATATTCCAGACTGGAATAGTTTGTCTTGATTTTGCAAAACCAGTTGATTGTCTTCATTTACGAAGGCTCTGCAGATCTCCAAAGCAATTGTCATGTTTTGCAACCTTTGGTCTGTCCAGACTATAGGAGGCACTGGGATGGGATTGCCCTCTTCGTCGATCATGTCCTCTTCAAAGCTTTCTTCTACAGGCTCGGCCAATAATTTTGCAAGTTTTGGAACGCAATCTGTCTCCAAGAAGTATTTCTGGTTCGAAGCATTGTAAAGCAATAAGTTTGTGATCAAAGTTAAGCAATCCTGGACTAAAATGGAGCCTCTGATGCCGCCTTCTTCGCTGATAATCTCAAAGAGCCTATCAAACGTATTTTCGAAGGCTACCAACTTCTGAATGTTGAAATTGTTGTTCACTAAAGCCATCAAGAGCAAGATAGTCTCATTTCTGACTGGATCGTTGTCGTCGTTCAAAAGTGAGACAATTGTGGACACAGCGGTGGGAATATTCATCAAACATTCACGCGCTCTTGACAGTCTGGTGCAGATGAGAGCCTCAAGGAGTTGCAAAGCATACAATCGTATGTGGAAGTTGTCATTGTTCAGCAAGATGTCTACCAACAATTTCACATTCTCTTCACTCAGAGTCATTTCATCAGCTATCCACATTGAGAACTGATCCACGTCGAGATCGTCTAAAAGTAATGGCGACGGATATTTGCCGTTCTGGACACGCGACTGGTTCGAGATCCAGCCTCTAGTTTGGTCTTCGTTGCCCTCGCCTCGTAGAAAGAGGATTATGAGTGTTTCAAGAACAGCCTTCACTAACACAGGATTATCATTGTCTTTGGCAAGAGTTTGCAACAACGCTCGAAGGCCATGCTCGACCACCGACTCTCGGAACTGCCTGCTGAAACTCTTCAACCCAAGAACGGCCGAACGCCGATCTGAAGACAACGTGGCATGTTGCAACCTATTGCATAGAGTTTGGATCGCTTCTTCCTCCAGCTGAACTTTTGTATTCAGCTGGCTCAATATGCTGTTCAAGTACTCCATATGGCGTGCAATTGTGTAGTCTGACGATGTTTGGGGTACTCGACTGTTCTCTTCACCAACTTTGATTTCCTTTGTGCAGGTGTGTGTCGGCCTACGCTTGAAATATAGCTACACGAATTGTGGCATACGAACGTAGAAGGCTTCATTTGGAGCATCTAACGTGAATACCACTCATATCAATATCTCCGTTTGAGCAATATTCCTTGCATAAAAAATCCCCTTCTCTGTGTTCCAAGTGTAAACTTTACTGTGAATCGCCTGAAGAGTGCACATCAAATAGTTTTGCAATTCGCGTCTCGTACAGTGAAGAGACCATTCATGCTGGTCTCTGCCACGGATGATGATACCTCGCAAACTACTACTGTTCTCTTCCCTGATCTATCGTTCTTCGAAAGTGATGTTGTAGATCAACCCGAGGAGAAAATTGAAGCACTCTCTCTGTGGGCTTTGGCCAAAATTGGAACTTTCCAGTCCAGACTCGAGGCCATTCTTCGCTCCAGAGAGTTGAGATCTGGCGGAAGGGTGTACATGAATAGCATCTCCACCAGTGTCATCCTCAGATTGGCAAACGAAGTATTTGGGTTCAATGGATGGTCGTCTGAAATTTTGGAATGCGTGAGTACCTACGAGGACTTTGACGAGGCCAATTCAGAATATAGCATGAAGCAGAATGCAAGGGTACGAATCACTTTGCTGGATGGAACAAGCATTGCTGCTGAGGGAATTGGAGAATCTCTCAATATGCCGCACAAGTATATGTGTCTAGGTAACAGTAAGAAGATGGCAATCACGAACGGCCTACGAAATGCAATTCTTTCCTTGCAAGCAATGTTACTATCCCAGGAGGCTGGTAGGAGCTTGAAGGTTATATAGTTACTAATAGTCTAACATGCTCTTCTTTGGGAATTCCTTGATGGCAGGTGCTGGTATCTCATCTATGCTGTAGACTTCACCATTGTCATCGATTCTCTCCCTGTCCTTCTCGCTCATGTTGTGGATTTCTTGGATATTATCCTTGAGGAAAGCCGTAAGCTGGACCCAGTTGCTTTGAATCTGGTATGCTTGTTGCATGCGTTGTCTCTTGATCAAACTCTCGATCAAGTTGATTGCGTCGACTTGAGTCAGATCCAACCGTTCAACCAAACGGCCCACAGAACGAATGAGATACTCTTCTTCATAGATGGTACCCTTTCTTCCTTTAGCGCGCTTTCTTTCTTCTCTCTTCTTGTTCTTGGTTGTCTTCCTGGATGCACCTGTCTTTGCAGTGCCTGCTGTCTTTCCCGTGTATCTAGTGAAAAACGATGGTGCAGTTGACGTCTCAGATGCAGCAATGGAAACATTGTCAGGTGTATCTGTCTCATCATTTGGTACTCCATAGAACGAGTATGGGTCTTCTTCCTTTTTTTGTCTCAATTCTCTCAATCTCTTCAACTGCGACGTCACTTGACCCTTACAATCCGCAAGTAACTCAGCAATGACACCAAATCCTTCACCCAACTGCTCATCAACTACAGTCTCGATAAGCTCGGGTTTCTTTTCTTTCACAGCCAAAAGTATACCGCTTTCGTATTGATAGTTCTTGCAAAACAATCTGACAGCCTCCTCGATGTTGCCCAAGAAACTGTATTCGATCTCTGCAGCCTGAGCGTACTTATGGTCATCGATAAGGAGGGTAGAAAGTTTCTGAGCAGTCTCTGTGATGACTTCAGCATCTCCAAGACTTTCTGCAATAGCCAATGCTTCCTTCCATTTTTTGGCGTCAATGAAATCTTCCAAAGCAAGCTTGGATTCTCCAAGATACTCGTATGTGAGTGCAGCATCAACAAAGTTCTTCTGTTCATGCAAGAAAGCAGCATAAAGATGTAATGTCTTTCTTGACCTCTCCTCGTTGTATCTGAAGATGGCTAAAGCGCTCTGGTATAGGCTGTGCTCAACGACATACTCATCAAACTCGTCATTCAGGTCTTCGCCCATTTCAAACAACCATTGCAAAGCCTTCTTGTGATTCTTCAAGTGGTCATCGATTAAGAATTGCTTACGCAATTGAGGCTGGATGTGCAAGTTCTGTAAGAAGGGAAGGTATTCTTTGGGGTCCTTCTGCGACTTCTGAGCAATATTCAATGTGAGTTTAACATCGTAAAGCTCTAATGCATGGTTGTACAATTTGTTGACATCGGCCAAGAAACACAAATGTGTGATTGCTTGCTCCAGCTGTTCCTTGTCGGTGAATGAACCAATAAGAGCTAATGCCCCGAGCAAGTTTGGTGGCTTCTGACAAGCGTATGCTGTTATTCTGGTTTGTAAGTACTCCCTTTCATATGATGGTGTCGACAATACAGAGAGCACTGCGTTGCAAATCTTGTTGACCTTTGAAGAGAACTCCTGAGTTTCGTTGTTGATGATCATTCTACGAGGGTTCAGCTTATCGCCATCATCGGCAGGCGTAATAGCCAAGGCGCTGAACTGCTCAAGCGGTTTCTCGGGTGCAAATAATGTGTCCTTGTACTTTGTGATGGTGACATCCTCGTCCTTCAAACACGACACAAATAGGTCTAAGTAGTCCACACGTTTAATCTGATTGATGAAATGTTCCACGTTGTTAAAGAATAGGACAGGATCATAATCGTGCAACAAATCCAAGTCAATTCTGTGGGTACGGCAAGCAACGAAAGCATCGAGATATCTGGCTTCCTTGATAGATTTTCTGACACCGGAAAGCACCATTATGCGGGGACAGATTGTCTCTAAATTCCCTCTAGGAGCTTGCAAGACAACTGAAAATTTGGATGGCATGCAAGAAACCAAAGTGGACCCTCTTTCGATTTGTCTCACTCTCTCGTCTGATGCATCGGCCAAATTGTTCTGTAAAAAGTTGAAGCTCGCGTTATCAAGGTCGGGTGTCAAATGGACAAAGCAAACCTGTGAGTGGGCTGTCGTTAAACAGAGAAGGGAATCAGTCACCTTAATGGAGGTGACACCAGTGGCTAGTTGCTTCTCCCCCAAGAAGAGCTTTCCGTTCACTGAAACACCGAAAGGTAATGAAATGTCGGACACGCCGTCATTGTAGAGCGCTACTTCAACTTCGGGGCAAAGAAGTGGAAATTGAGCAATGTTGTTGAGTAATCTGTCCGAACTAAGTTCCCACACGGAGCCGTCGATGCATTCAATCACTGTTGTTGTGAAATCCGATCTGGACTTGATGAGTACAGCTTTGCTCTGTAACTCAATGAAATCAGGAGTATTAACACTTTTAGTATCAATGAGGACAAGCTTTGAAGTAGCAGCAGAATCCACTAACACTGCGACAGTGGAGTCATCTATAAAGCTGACTTGCTTGACCAACTCTCCTGGGTTTGCTAAAAGTGAATTCTCAAACGACTCTCTTGTTGGCCACAGACCCTCTTTGAACTCTTGTATGGAAATCGAATCGATGTGGAGGTCACCTGTACTTGTAATGGCTGCGTATTTGTCATTCGATCCGTTTGTAGCAATGTCTCTAAGTGGGGCAGGGAAGTCGAGTTCACGGAACGAGATGGGAGGTGGAACATTAGCGACAGACAACGGCGTGATCTTTGCTTCGAACCCATCAATAACTATCGTCATTCCCACATCTTTACCGATAACACTTGGTCCATTGCAAGTAGTATACGCCAAATTCAACATCAACACTTTAGAATCGGTGGTTCCGATCATCAAGTGGAGCGCCTTTTCGGGGTGAAATTTGATGAAGGCCACCTCATTAGTAGCATCCTCAGAGTTGACGAACACCTCTTGCTTCAAATACCAGTGGTAGTTTTTGGTTGTCCAGAGCTGAACACGGTCCTTCAAATGGAGGGCCAAAACCTCACTGTTACATGACCATTCGACATTGAGGAGACTCTCTGCGTTTGGATCAAGTCTCGTATCGAATTCGCCATGTCTCAATCCGTTTCTTTCGAAGAATACAACCTGTAAATCCTCTTCGCCGTCAGCATTGAGTGAGCGTTGGGCGGATGCAATCAAAGATCCCAGTGGTCTCCAGGACAAGTTATGTTCAAGTCCATCGACGGCTTCAGAGACAGAATCCAAGTCTCCCTCCCTGTTGAATACCCGAATCACTCTCCTGTCATAAGCTTCCAGGGCGGACTCAACTATTTCTCTGGTGGTGATTGCAAAATACTCACAGTCTCCTCTCCAGCTTATGCTCGCAGAGTTGTCATCAAATGATGAGACAGTTCCCTTCTGTGCTTCTGCCACGGTTGGGTCTCTCAACGGAGTGTCTTCCTTCAAATCCAAGCCAGCGTATTTTAAAGCTTCACGTTCACGCTCCAAGGCTTTAAAACCTTTTCCTCTGAACTGAGTTTCTTCCTTTCCCCACCCAACGGAGACATGCTTGGCATCCGTAATCTTGATGTCCTCGGGATTGAGGTGCTTCTCAAAAAGAGGTTCGAAAAGTCGAGACAAGAGCATAAGGTTGTTTTCCGCTGTTAATAGGGCAAGCGTCTCTTCGTCTGGGGACCAGCTGCAAGCAAGCAAACCTGAACTTATCAGGCCCACTATCTCAACAGTGGTTGTGTCACAATCGGGATTTTGTGTATCGTAAGTGGCAGAGATAATATCTCCATTTCTGAAAAGGAACACGAGGGAACCCGATTCCACGAAATGGCTGAAGGACAAAAGTTCAGCTTCGGGATATGGCGCATTGAATGATGCAAGGACCTCAACCTCACCGCTTTTCAGGAGTTTCTGGACCTCGATCACTTCACTCTCCGCAGAACTCAAGACACAAGTTATCGAATCTGAAACGACATCAAACACGGAGTCAACTAGCTCTAGGTCTGGATACGTGACAGACTCTGGAGATATGGCACCCTTATTAAGGATAGTCAAGTTCTTCATAGTACTTTCTGCGAATTGGATAGTTCTATCTGATCGATTGCAAAACCTCAAAAAAAAGGCCCATCTCGCACGAACCTGTGTATTGGAACCTCCACATCGATTACCTACCAGAGTTTAGGTCACTTGATACTATATAATGCTTATAATATTCGTATTATTGAGGTGGTAGAGGTAAGATGGAGTATTCGGCTTGCTGAAATTGGCTACAAATGGATAATAAGATGTTTTTTGACAAAAGAAAGGGAGAATAGCTGAGAAAGAGCACTATATAATCGGTCATAGAGGCATGTCTTTTGTGGCTCTATATGTGATTTCTCCAGTGTGTGTGAGTTTTTGTATACCCAGACATCTCTTCAGTTTTTAGGATTTATACGGCTTGACGCTATTTGCGAAAAGTATGCAATTACGACCCAAAAATCCAAATCAGCTTGTGTCAAGTTTTCAGTGAATGTAGTGGGAGGGGCACATGAAGACTACAAGAAGCACATATTACTAGAACATTGACCCTTGACCAAGTTTTGAAAATCCAAAGTTCGTCTGTTCGTCGAGGTCAGCTGAGTATATTGAATTCGCAGCTCCGAAGGGACGATAACGCAACAACTTTCACAGTCCAAACACAGCTAACAACTCAACCCTGCTGTAGCATATCAACGAACTAGCCTGCATCTCAATTGCTATCCTATATCCAACACTTTCACATTCACCCAAAGCGAACGGTAAAAATGGAAGAATCAGCAAAAAATTGAACTCAAGAGTACCGAAATAACTCTATCAACAGATTAGACGATAATTAACAGTGCTACTGAAGTACAGTATAATGAGATGTCTATCTTCTACATTCAGTAAGATAACCAATATCCTGTACATAAACACCTCGGTACTTTCCTTGATAATACTCAGCAAAAATTAGATTATTCCTACGACTCTAGATAACTGTCGGGCATCAACCAACTCACAGCATCATGTCAGAGAAATATGAGGCGACTTTTCGTATGTTACAGACTTCCACACCATGTTAAATATATACTAACACCCAGGCTCTGCGGAGATGTCGTTGGTCCAACTTTATGTGCCCACGGAAGTCTCGAGAGACATCATCCACGAGATAGGTAAACTCAATTTGGTTGAGTTCAGAGACTTGAACAAGGATGTCAACGAGTTCCAGAGAGCTTTCGTCCAAGAATTGAGAAAATTAGATAACATTGAGAGACAATACGCTTACTTCAAGACAGAGCTCGACAAGAAAGGAATTGAGGCCAAGGTTTACCCATATGAGGACGATGCCGTATTGGCTCAGTCTGAGATTGACGAGTATGCTTTGAATGCCCTGCTTTTGGAATCTCGTGTTGTGGAGTTGACCGAATCTACCGACACCTTGTACAACAAGCAAAAGGATTTGAAGCAGTTCAAGTTCACTATCCAAGCGGTGGAGAACTTCTTCTCTGCTAATGCCGCTCCTCGCCACGAGTCTACCGAAGGCGATGCTCTTTTGTCCCAACTAGAGTCCGGTGTTACTGAATTCCAAACGGAGTTCATCTCTGGTGTCATCGACAGAAGTAAGGTTTCTGCTTTGCAGCAAATCTTGTGGAGAACATTGAGAGGTAACTTGTATTACTACACTGAAGAGTTACCGGAAACTATCTACGACTCCAAATCCAACGATTTCGTTCCTAAAAACGCATTTATTATCTTCTCCCATGGTTCTATGATTTACCAAAGAATCAAGAAGATCGCCGAGTCTTTAGATGCTGACTTGTATAAAGTCGACGGATCTTCTTCGTTGAGAGAAGAGCAATTGTCAATTCTCAACAACAGCTTGGCTGATCTTGGAATTGTTCTTGGCCAGACTGAAAGTGCTTTGAACTCAGAGTTGATTGCAATCTCGAGAGATTTAAGCAAGTGGTGGGAAGTCATCGCTAAGGAAAAGGCAGTTTTCAAGACCATGAATTTGTGTGACTACGACAACTCCAGAAAGACCTTGATTGCAGAGGGCTGGGTCCCAACGGACGAAATCGATGACTTGGGTTTCGCTGTGCAAGCCTTGAGCTCTTCTGAGTCCATTCCCACCATTATCAACGTTTTGGAGACCACCAAGACACCCCCAACTTTCCACCGTACCAACAAGTTCACTGCAGCCTTCCAGGGCATCTGTGACACCTATGGTATTGCAAGTTACCGTGAGGTCAACCCAGGTTTGCCAACAATCGTTACCTTCCCATTCATGTTCGCCATTATGTTCGGTGACTTGGGACATGGTCTTATCTTGTTGTTGGCTGCTTTGGCGTTGGTTTTGAATGAAAAGAAGATTGGTGCTATGAAGAGAGATGAAATCTTCGACATGGCATTTTCTGGTCGTTACATCTTGTTGTTGATGGGAATCTTCTCTATTTACACTGGATTCATGTACAATGATGTCTTCTCGAAATCCATGGACTTTTTCCCATCCGGGTGGAAGTGGCCAGAGGAATTTGAGCTTGGAGAAACTATTCACGCTAAGAAGATCGGAGTTTATGCTATGGGATTGGACCCAGCATGGCACGGATCTGAGAATGCTTTGTTGTTCTCCAACTCCTACAAAATGAAGTTGTCTGTCTTGATGGGATACTTGCATATGACTTACTCTTACTTCTTTTCGTTGGTCAACTACATCTATTTCAACAGCATGATTGATATCGTTGGTAACTTCATCCCTGGATTGTTGTTCATGCAAGGTATCTTTGGTTACTTGTCCTTGTGTATTGTGTACAAGTGGACAGTTGACTGGTTTGCTATTCAGAAGCAGCCTCCTGGATTGTTGAACATGTTGATTACCATGTTCTTGTCCCCCGGAACCGTTGTTGAGCCATTGTACGAAGGCCAGTCTGGCGTGCAAGTTGTGCTTTTGTTGATTGCATTGGTATGTATTCCTTGGTTGGTTCTTGTGAAGCCCCTTTACTTGAAGCGTCAAATGGATAAGGAAGCCAACGAGCACAAGTACCAAGCTTTGCTCGAGAGTGACTCCAGTGCATCTCTGCCAACTGATGAGGGTGCTCACGATGATGAAGAAGAGCATCACGAAGAACACAACTTCGGCGACATCATGATCCATCAGATCATTCATACCATTGAATTCTGCTTGAACTGTGTCTCGCATACTGCTTCCTACTTGAGATTGTGGGCATTGTCGTTGGCTCACGCCCAGTTGTCCACTGTCTTGTGGACCATGACCATCAGTAACGCATTTGGTACCACCGGTATTGTCGGTGTCATTATGACCGTATTCCTCTTTGCTATGTGGTTCGTCTTGACAGTTGTGATTTTGGTCATCATGGAGGGTACTTCCGCCATGTTGCACTCCTTGAGATTGCACTGGGTTGAGTCCATGTCTAAGTTTTTCGAAGGTGAAGGTACCGCTTACGAGCCCTTTGGTTTCAAAAACTTGTTGGTAGACATCTTCTGATGTAAATCTACGATCTAGGAACTTAGTTGGACTGTTCATCCTCCAATTACATTCTCTTTTACTTAGTCAATACAAATAGACCTTTATTAGCCTCATCGCGCACATCGCGAAATTATCAATCTTGGAAAAAAGAAGTAACTCAACCACGATGTCTTTACCATTATCCATTCTCCTCAAGGAGTTGGAGGCATCCCCAGTTTCTGTCATCCCTATCTTGTCCACTTTGCATCATGAGAGGTCCTTGCTCAGTAAAATGTCGAAAGTTGACTTGAAACATTTGACAAGTCGAACTCTCAACTTGTGCAGATCACCCATTCCCTACAACATCTGGTGCGGAGTCAACATTATTTCCGTTCTCATCGATAGCACATCCATCATTGGCTCTGAAGGCTCGGTCTTCCTCACACAATTATTGAAAATCTTGGAATCCTCCAAGTCCTCAGACAAGAGAGTCTTCAAGTCGACGGTTGATTGCTTGAACAAGCTCTGCGACAACATTAGAGGGAAACCAACGTTAACCAGAGAGATCCTCACGCCCAACTTGTCTGCAATCTTCAGTGCATACATGGAGAAGTTTGCGGTGGAGCCTGTCTTAACGATTAACTCATTGAAAACTTTGATACAACACCACCCAACAACATCTAGACCATTTGCAAACAAAATCAGAGCAAAATTGCTTGAATTTGTGGGAACCACGGAAATTTCAAACTACCCTGTGAGTGTTAAGGATGTTGCTTTCAGAACTTTGGCCACCTTGCCAATCGTTGAAAAAGAGGGGCCTGATCAGTGCTGGAGAAAAGATGTGGACAGAATTTTCAATGATATCGCCTCCACATTGTCAATCTACGAGAGCTTTTTCAATGTGGCAGATGACGAGGATTTGTCGAGCTTGATGAGGAAACTTTCCGAAAACTTGAAAGATAATGACGAGATCTTTCCACTCTTACGTATAGATGTGAATGAGCCAGCTTCATTGCTTCAGATTTCGGAAAGACTAGAGCTCTTGTTTGGTTTATTGAAAGCTTATGTAACCAGTGCAACCCAGTTCACCGTGGTTGTACCAATTGGTCGTTTGGTCAAAGTTCTCGAGCTCGCGTGCTCGATCAACTCCAAGTTCTTGCAATTCAAAAGAGATATCAGAGATAACAATATCAAGGAAATCATACAGGGCACCTTATTGCAATGCCACCAAGCAGCCGTCCTGTTGTTGCTGGATTTACCATCTGTTTACTTTGGAAGCCTCCTTCCACATTTGCCTCTCATCCTAGCATTTTTGGAGCTGCTTATCTTCTTCAAGGGCAAGAGACTTGACCATGAAAAGATTTTGATACACGAGAGCTTTTATTGCGATCTTCTTATCTGTGTGAATGGATACTTGAGCCTTGTCGGACACTTCCAAGACCATGCGACGGTCACTAGATTTGTTGAGGTGGCTCTTCTTTTAGTTGAACCACGCTCAGAAGCATCCCAGACCAATCTTCCCCAAAATAAATCAATTATGGCTAAGGGTGCATCAAGAAAAAGAAGTAAGAAAACTGCCTCGACCCCACTTGCCGATTTGTTGTCTCACCAGCATCTTTTCGAGGAGTCTATTCCAGAATCTACGAAAGCGGTTGTATTTCAATTCTTGCAGAGCGTATTGTCTCGTGTCACGTTGAGTGCAACCCAATATAACAAGTTGATGAGATACGTTTTGATTGAAGCTATCAAATTGAAGGACTCTACATTGAACAAGCACGTTACTCCAGAAATAAGGAATATCTTAATCCAAGCGCTGTTGAACCCAGCTTCGCAATCCGCGTCTGCCTTGCCATTGCTCAGCAGTCTCATGTGGGATGAAGACCTTGTTAGTGTATTCAACAATCCAAGATTCCCACCTCTTGCCAAGCTTGTGAAGGTTGCTGAACAAGTGAGCAGTGATGAAGAAGATAGTGAGACAGATGAGCCCGAGATGATTGAAACGACCCAGTTAGCCGTTGAATCTGAAGAACCTAGTAAGAAAAAGCACAAGATCGACGACTCGGTGGAAGACTCTTCGATTTCTACGAACGAGACTTCTACAAACGTTGAGAGCATCTTCTCCAAGGAGTCGAACAAGCGAAACTTCGTGGCAGAGTCTGAAGTAACATCGCAAAATGGAGAGAAAATCCTTGCAGAGGTCCCAAAAGAGGCTGAGGCTGTACAGGTCGAATCTGATGATGACGAAGGCTCTGAAATAGATATTCCCGAGCTCGATATTGATGTCGACTCGGATTAGATGCAAATATGTTTCCGATCCATGAGTTATATCACGTGACAATAATATACATCAATATTGAATCCATTGAAGTAGATTCTGTACATGTCAACAAACACGAAGTTCCTAATAACGGAGGACTTGTCGCCCCACAAGGTAGCGCTTCTATTCCTTGTCACTCTATATGTCGCTAATGAGCTACCTAGTCGACGTACCATATTGGCACTTCTAGCTACACAACTTGAAGGTGAACCAATTCAACATGACGGCCAATTGGTGATTGCACCAAGTCTCCAGGACTTGTGTGACGCTATTCAGCGGGTTCATGAAGCTCTGGTCAACCGTTATGCAATTGGAAGAAAGGAGACAGTGGATCAAATGGAATCGACAGACTCATCTCGCTCTAATGAATCCGCAGATTCAGTGAAGTTCAAGCTTCTCCATTTGATGTGGAGCATCGACAATGCTGAGACCTTGCATAGGCACATCGTTGGTTCCTTCTCGATGCTCTCAGACCCGCTACAAGTCACAAATCTGGGTTCTGAAATCATTGCTTCACCGCGTTCCTTCATGGGCAGATTCGTACAGAAGTTAGTTGTTTCAGTCAGACTACTTCATCTTGACGAGAGCTTACTACTCTTTGCATCTCTCCGAGAATACAGGGCTCTGTCGGAGACCCTTTTTGCATCATTAAGTTCCATGAATATGGAGCCAGCGAAATTGACTATGAATGAGCCTTTGATATCTACCTCACCTCTTTTTGCCACTTGGACTTCCATATCCAAAACTCTGTTTGCGACATTGCCCCCAGCTGAATCAAATGATGACTTAGATTTGTTCGAAAAGTTAACAATGCAACTACTGGAATGTCGGGACGTTCAGGTAACACCTGCTGATGCTAATGATGACTCAAACACGATTCTTCCAATACTGCTTCTGGACCTTGATGTCTTGATTGACAGGCAGGTGCAGTTACTTGAAAAATTCGGTACCCCGACTCCAAGTGACTTGAAATCAATAATGAAAATGATGGCGTCGCCAAGTCATAACTCAAGCACTATTCAAAACAATTACTATAATCAGTCTCCCTCTTGCTACTACCTCCAGTACTTACAAAACCTTCACAGTGGGGATTACCATGGCGCGTTCGACTCTTTGCATCAGTATTTTGACTATATGGTTTCCAAAGGGTCAAAGCACTTTTACCACTTTGCACTAATATCAAAAGCATCGCTACACCAATACTTTGGCGAAGATGACAAAGCCTTGAATTCTATTGAAGAGGCAATTTCGGTTGCACGGGAAAACAAGGACAACGCCACGTTGACGTATATCCTCACATGGCTCTTCCACTTCATGAAACACAAACCGACTCTTTGGAACGATCAGAGTCTATACCAGAATAACAATGAATTGCGCCTATTAGAATTCTTGATCAAAAAATCGCAAAATGTATCATTGCTGTTATCGGCAATGAGCTACCGGTTCGAGGCTGATACCTTGATGTGTAGTGGAGGAGCTATGAACAAGTATCTTGAAAGCACTTTCAAAGCCACATATATCTCCGTCAATGACCATCCCACTTCCTTCGTGAAATCTTGTGAATTGACTTCAACAATGTGGATGAGAATAGGTATTCCTTATTTGGCAGAACTCTATGCTGATATTGGATATCAAAATGCGACAATAAGCGGCACCTGCTCCGACAGGTTAGGATTACTGATCCGGAGAAACTCAATAAAGCATTGGAGGGGGCATTCTGAAGATGCTCTCAAAGGAATCGACAGTTTGTTCCAAGATGTCAGTGGCAACATTCCCCAACATCGGATACTACAGACCAGAAAGATGCTCATGCAGATAGAAAACGACCTCAGGAAGGGACGTAAAAGATTTGCGGGTGAATTAATGCAAACACTCAATAGTTTCGAGAATCTTGATTTCGATACAGAGTCTGAAAAAAAGCGATTGCTAGCTATGATACATGCTTCGAATGGCAACTCCTCTCAAGCTTTGAGTCTATTGGGCCATCAAAGCTCGTCCACTAATCCTCAAAGTCCAGTTATGCAGCCCAACTTGATCAACGCCATCAAAACAAATCTTTTAAGGGCATCGATTCTTAACTTATCTGGAGCTCATTCGAGAGCATTTTCCCTTGTCATCCAACAACTACAGCACGCCAAGAAGCTTGGCTTTCAGGCTTTGATCGTCGAGGGTATGTCCACATTGGTTTCTGTATTGAACAATCTTGGAAAGAACTACGACGCTTTCTTGATCGCAAGCGAGGTTTTACCTGCGTTCATTAGCGTTGGTAACCAACAGCAAATTGCTGGAATATATTATCAGCTTGCAGTGTCCTGTTGTCTGCTACTCGAGGAATCCGATAGCCAACAAGAGTTACCCAAAAAGGAGCTTTTCACTAAATTCTTATGCTTCCTTAGCATCAGTATCACAAGCTACAGAAAGACGCTTGACTTGGTGCTGTTGACAGCGTGCTTCGAATTGGAGAAGCGAATGGCTCAGGCAAGACCACTCCTTGCGGCTGAAATGAGGGATTCAAAGCCTTTTGATGACTTCAAGAGCCATTCACAAATAGGGTTGAGCATTTTGCGAAAGAGAGCGAATGAAGAGTCTGATTACGGGTACTTAGTATCAACTGTATAACTCAAATGTACAGATGCTCAGCTAAACTTGAGCGGTTGGAGCCATCAATATGTGAAGACTCGACTATAAATTCAAACACAACAAAAACCGAACCGGTCGCATATGTTGTCATCTATTCCTTCTTCGTCGATCTCTCTTGGGAGTCCTTTACTGCCAAGATCAATGCTGCGCTCTTCAACTGCACCACATTCGCGATCTGCTTGAAGAACCAAATAGGTGCACTCAACCAAGCCAAAACAGTACCCATCCAGAAGAAGTTGTAGTAGTGCAAATAAATAGCAACGTAGAATAGTTCGTTTACCAAGCACACAACGAATAACACCTTTCTGTTGGTGTAGTACAAGTTCAAGAGCTTGGATTGCGCCTTGTCCACATTCTTATGAGAGGCAGATCCTGATGATAACATAGCATACATGTGCATGTAGTGAGAGGCTAAGTCCAAGGACACGAGCAACTGCCAGATAATGCAGAATCTTGGGTAGATCACGCATAGGTAGCAGATTAATGATGACGTAGCACATCTGTCGGTGACCATATCCAACACAGCGCCAAAGCTTGTGCCCTGGTTGAACTTCCTAGCAGCGTAGCCGTCGAAAGCATCGAGAAATCCTGAGATTCCGTACAATATGAGAGTCCAAACCGGGTGATTCTTCATTGTCATGAAAGACAATACTGCGGTGAGTATCCGGACGTATCCTATCAAATTAGGAATGAAGAGCAACACATCGCGTACCGTAACAACGCCTGACATGATGGAGTTTGTATTTATTCGAGTAGTTTCCTCAACGTAGCGGAGACGGAAACTTTAGTTGTTTGATAACCAAGGGGTGTGGAACAAACGGTGGTTTCTAGTGTCTTGGCACAGATCAGAATCGTCCTATGGCAACACTGCAGTGAATTCGGTAAATCAAATTTGGATCGGTCGTCCCGGGTCAAATTTAGATCAATGCAGACAATTGCCGATAGTTGGACCTAATGTAGGAAGAAGTCGAATGTGAAAAATTCGAACTGGTGCAGGAAAAAAGGCGCATTTCCCAGACTTAGCAAGAATACCTGTTGATTTGGCATTTATGGGAAGATACGTCTTCCAATTGTTCAGCTAGAGGAGCCAGAGTTTCCAATCTATCTACTTCAGCAAAAGGTGTTGGGTTTTTCGGAAATTCACATGCAGACTAAGCCTGGATCGAGGGTCCTCGGTAGAGTGCAATACAACCACCTTCCGTTAGCGTTAGCAGAACAAGCATCACAGATCATTATCAAGTGATGACGATTGTCCAGAGATCTTGGGTAAGTCTAAGTGTGTGCATATAGAGACATTGCTACTATATTAAGAACGAGTGGCGCATATTGATTGCAACCAGTATTCTCAACTATGCTAACGTTGCTGGACTTGGGGGAAGATATACTTGCCTCCAATATATGTTCATACCTATCTCCTTATGATACATTTTCTCTTTCGTTGACCTGCAAGCTAATTCATCAACAATTGACAACCAACGATGCCTACCGCCGTTTGTTCCAACTGAAATTCGGAAAAATCACACCACTTAGTCTCAAAGACTATGATTGGAAGAGATTGTTTCAACTCAGATCATCCAAGAACGTGAACTTTTATTCGTGGGGCTCGCCGCAGCTTGGGCGGCTCGGGTATCTTCTAAAGGATATTCCACAGGAGCATCGGGCTCCCCTCCTGCTTGGCGTCCATACTCCCACGAAGGTGCCTAACTTTGAGAACTTCACTATAGATCAAATTCTGACTGGGGGTTATAGCTTCCAGTTATTGCTCAATGGAGACATATACTGTACTAGCGCAAGTTATAAAATCACTGATGGTCCCGCAGCTCCTGGTCCAAGAAAGTCAGACTCGGTAACAGCACCTTTCGAGATAAGCGATGATGCTGTCACGGCTTTCCCGCTCCTTTCTAGGCGCTTCAACAGGACAGTAGAACCAATTCCACAAGGACCACGAGCGCCAGACAATCCAAATTTGAGGTTACCGCCACTGGAGATGACATTCCCTCCTTCGCTCAAAAGACAGCCGGTCGAAGAGTCTTCTTTCGTTACAAAAATGGAACTTCCTCCCACAGAAGATGGCCAGTCCAAATGTATTTCAATTTCCAGTGGACGTCTGCATTTCATTGGACTCGATGATAGAAATCGGGTTTACACATGGGACTCTGGCAACTACGACTGGCGAGTCGGAGTCCAGATTGTCTTCAACGGACTTCACGGCACAATCACAAAAATTCTGGCGGGCTGGAATTCTTCTGTTTGTTTCATGTCTGGAGTTGGCCTTATTGTATGGTGTTGCCGGGATTCTATCGCTCCTAGTTCCACGGAAAA
Source organism: Danielia oregonensis (assembly GCA_003707785.3). Classification (NCBI taxonomy): domain Eukaryota; kingdom Fungi; phylum Ascomycota; class Pichiomycetes; order Serinales; family Metschnikowiaceae; genus Danielia; species Danielia oregonensis. The sequence goes on from PPLJ03000005.1 coordinate 145,727, forward strand.
TGGGAACCAGTCCGAAGCTCACTATGTTGTAATTCCAGATCTGACTTCGGTTATTGACTTCATTGCCTTGTGCGATTGCGTTATATACATCAAAGGTGACGGGGAGTTGTACCGTTATGATACGGTCCTGAATGAACCTAGTCAGTCTGGAATGGAAAGTAGTAATACGCCATATCCAATTGTTGGATTCAACCGGTGGCTTTCGAGATACAACAAGAAGAATAGTGTCATATCAAGTTTCACAAAGATCACTGGATGTTATAAGTCATTTGCTTTATTCACTCAAGCGGGGCTGGTTCTTCTTGGTGATTTGCATTCATCTGGGTCTGACTCACATGGTGAGCCCAATGTTCTCCCAGAGTTGCAAAACACCGGTGTTATACACGTTGTGATAGGCGACTATCATTTATTAGCATTGACTGACAAGGGTGATTTGTTGAGCTGGGGACTAGAACCTCAAAGTTGTGGTTGTCTTGGTTTGGGTTACATCCCCCATTTGCTTAAGGCAGATGAGACTTCGGCAACTCAAGAAGGTCGCAACTGGCGTGTGCATAGGCCCACTCTTGTTAAAAAGCCTACCGAAAACGGAATGTGGCTAGCTGTTGTTGCTGCAGGTTGGCATTCTGCTGGGTTATTTGTGTCTACTTAGCTAAAATTGTATATTTCTGTTACTAAGATACATTTTTGTAATAATATTGCGTTACGACAAAAATTAATTAACGCTCGAAAATTCATGAGAAGTCCGAAGTTTTACAATTGACCTTCGAAGAGGAAATAATTGAAGATAGAGGTACGCCATGGCCGCCATGGCCGCAGAAGTGACTATCCGTCACTCTTCGTATAAACTCGTTTGAAGGTCTTGCCGGTCACGTGAACACAAATCCGGGTAACGTGGCGAGTATTGTGATCACACTTCATATAGTTGTTACACGGTTCACTATACGACTCCTACGTTCCTTTCCTATTTCACCGGATAAGCGAGCAATTTGAAATTTCCTAATATCGGTTCCTTTCTATCAACACCACCATCTGGTTTGATACTTCTTATTGACCCGCTAATCGATCGAACATTCCTTGTTTGGATCGGAAACATAAGCATTCCAACCGCAATAACAAATTCTCAAACTAGTAATTGCCGTTACCTTATCAAGAATCTGAAGACAATGAACAGCGTCGAAAAGGAGAACCAGTTGACACCAACGCCATCACACGTGCATGCGGTGTCTCCTCGAAAGAGAAGATCCTCATCTATCATTCAGCATCTTGAACCAGATACGTTAGACACGAAGATTGACCAGTCACTCAACCCCAACTTGAATGCCGACTGGGTGAATTACAAGGGTGCTTGGGTAATCCATTTTGTCCTCATTATCCTTCTCAAGTTGTTTCTTGATTTCGTTACTGCACTCGACAACCACTGGAAATGGGCGTTGACTAACATCATCTACAACATTGGATCATACATTATGTTCCATCAAGTGAAAGGTACGCCTTTCGAGTTCAATTCGGGTGCGTACGATAATTTGACAATGTGGGAACAAATAGACAATGGCGACCAATACACCCCAACCAAGAAGTTCTTGATGATGGTGCCAATTGCATTGTTTTTGATTAGTACGCACTACTCAAACTACAACTTGATCCTGTTTACTATCAGTGGATTGAGTTGTTTGTGTGTTGTTGTGCCCAAGTTGGCCATTTCACACAGATTGAGAGTCACCCTTTACTAATTCAACAGACCAGGATTCTCTGGTTCCTGTTGATTAAGCACAGCGCAGATTTATTTAACTGTCACGAGACGAAGAGCGTTTACAGTGCTACATACTGGTTGTGAAATGTAATCAATTTTCGAGGCGAACTAATGAGATGGGCAATGTTACTGGCACTATTGCCGTGATCCCACTCTGCATATACATTTAATAAGAAATTTGCCCTTTTAGACTGTGAATTTAGTATTTCATCGATTTAGAACGTATACGAATTATCGTTTTGCGCGCAATAAATAGTAAATGAATTCTCAAGACTCTGATTCAAAGTGAAAGAATTACAGTTGCTGTACAGTTATTATAATCTTACTTCGCCGTTGATTAGAGAAGTCATCTAAAACAATATAGGTTATGTACTTTTGGCAGGCGGAGATGAGATCGGGGACAAATTTCGTGCGGTGACTCCGAAAAATGTTCATCAGAGTCATCTCACGTGTTATCACTATAAATGTACCGCCCCCGCTATTCTCGCTAGAATTCCATCAGACAACTCAAATTTCTTGCTTCTTTTCAATTACACTACACTAAGATGTCTTACGCTTTGTCCGAGTCACACAAGCAGATGGTCGAAGGCCGTTTGCACGACACCGACCCAGAGGTTGATGCCATCATTACAGCTGAGGTCGACAGACAGAAGCACTCCATTGTCTTGATTGCCAGTGAGAACTTCACCACCAAGGCTGTCTTCGACGCATTGGGAACGCCAATGTGTAACAAGTACTCCGAGGGTTACCCAGGTGCCAGATACTACGGTGGTAATGAGCAGATCGACAAGATGGAGGTTTTGTGCCAGGACAGAGCCTTGAAGGCTTTCAACGTCACCCCAGACAAATGGGGTGTCAACGTGCAGACCTTGTCCGGTTCTCCAGCAAACTTGCAGGTGTACCAGGCTATCATGAAGCCACACGAGAGATTGATGGGATTGGACTTGCCTCACGGTGGTCACTTGTCTCACGGTTACCAGACGGACTCGAGAAAGATCTCCGCTGTTTCCACTTACTTCGAGACTATGCCATACAGAGTCGACTTGTCCACTGGTTTGATTGACTACGACATGTTGGAGAAGACCGCTATCTTGTACAGACCTAAGACATTGGTTGCCGGTACCTCTGCTTACTGCCGTTTGATCGACTACAAGAGAATGAGAGAGATCGCCGACAAAGTTGGTGCTTACTTGGTGGTCGACATGGCTCACATTTCCGGTTTGGTCGCTGCTGGCGTCATTCCTTCGCCATTCGAATACGCTGACATTGTCACAACCACTACCCACAAGTCCTTGAGAGGTCCCAGAGGTGCTATGATCTTCTTCAGAAGAGGAGTGAGATCCATCAACCCTAAAACTGGCCAGGAAGTTTTGTACGACTTGGAGAACCCAATCAACTTCTCTGTTTTCCCTGGTCACCAGGGTGGACCACACAACCACACAATCGCCGCTTTGGCAACTGCCTTGAAGCAGGCCGCTACACCTGAATTCAGACAATACCAAGAGCAGGTTTTGAAAAACGCCAAGATCTTGGAGGAGGAATTCCTTGCTAAGGGCTACCAATTGGTTTCCAACGGTACCGACTCTCACATGGTCTTAGTTTCCTTGAGAGACAAGAACATCGATGGTGCCAGAGTTGAGACCATCTGTGAAAGAATCAACATTGCCTTGAACAAGAACTCTATTCCCGGTGATAAGTCTGCTTTGGTCCCTGGTGGTGTCAGAATCGGTGCTCCCGCTATGTCTACAAGAGGTTTGGGCGAGGAGGAATTCAGAAAGATTGTCAGCTACATCGACTTCGCTGTCAACTACGCCAAGGAGGTCCAGGCCAACTTGCCTAAGGAAGCTAACAAGTTGAAGGACTTCAAGTACAAAGTTTTGCATGGTGAAGATGCTAAGTTGGATGCCATGAAAGCCGAGATCTCCGAATGGGCCGGAGCCTTCCCATTGTCTGTTTAATTAATGCAATCACATTTATGATATTATAAGACGTAACCCAAATCATAAGATTTGCTCTCTTTCGAGAATCTTTTCAACCTCTCCTTCAGAAGTCCACCTTTTGAAGTCTTCTTCCGTTCCTAACCTCTTACCATTCGAGAAGATGGTGGGGACCCACTTCCTACCAGAGATCTCTGTGAATGCAGCCTCTAATTGAACAGCTTCCTTTTGATCGGTAAACTTATCTAACTCCAAGATGTGGATCTTGTCCTTCACACCATAATCACTCCAAACCTTGTACATGTAATGACAGTCAGGACACCATGATTTCGAAAGCATCAACACTTTGTGCTGTGCAATCAACTGATTTGCCTTAGCTAAGTATTCTGAAGTAGCCATTTAAAGGGGTCGTTTAGATATATCGAATAATTTCCACACTTCGATCAATCACGTGAGCATAACATATGGTTGGTTGCTTAACCGTAGAATAGTTTGAAACTTGCAAGTATAGCGAGACACTTGCCAGTATACTTGTAATGAAAGCCCGGAAATGATCAAACTAGGGTGGTTGGTGGTAGTAAGGACGAGATTCAAGTACAGATCCACATCTGCCTTGTCCCATTCAATTCGGCTCTTGGATGGCAACAGCACGTTGAGATATTCGCTCAACGAGACAATCATCTCGACATTTGTAGTCACAGCACGAGACGTCATCTAATAGAAATTTTTGGGTAATAGCGAATACCGCATATCACTCCACAACACCCCACTTTGCTCGCCTGTATCGAGTGAGGGTGACCCATGCATAAAAACTTCGAGAATTCCTACTTCCTACCAAACCTAAACTCAATTCAGTTTATTATTTGAAATGAACGCTGAACTCAGGACGTCTCTCGATGAGATAGTTGCGGACTTCGCCGTAGACAAGGCTTTCCTTTGTAAAGCTACGAACCATTTTCTCAGTTCTATGGATGCCGGCCTTGCCTACGAGACTCCAGCTAGGGAATATATGCCTATGATCCCAACCTATGTGACTTCAATTCCAACAGGTAAAGAGAAAGGATTGTTCTTAGCTGCTGATTTGGGCGGAACAAATTTCAGAGTCTGCTCGATTGACTTGAATGGTGACCACACTTTTGATTTGAAGCAATCCAAATTTCCAGTGCCTGTTGACTTGATGCAAGGGTCAACTTCAGATGCTTTATTTTCATTCTTGGCTGGGAAGGTGAAGAGCTTCTTGGAGGAACATCACGGCGACAAAGAGTTGAGTGGGAACTTGAAGCTCGGATTCACCTTCTCGTTCCCCGTTGAACAAACAGCACTTGATCGCGGAAAATTGATCCGTTGGACTAAGGGATTTGACTTGCCAGACTGTGTTGGTAGAGACGTTGTTGAATTTTTGCAAAAACACATTGACATTTTAGGTGCTCCCGTTACTGTCGTAGCTTTGGCAAATGACACGGTTGGAACTTTACTATCCAGAGCGTATTCGAATGATTCAACAAAATCGAAAGCAAACACTATTATTGGATGTATCTTTGGAACTGGTACTAATGGTGCCTATTTCGAAACTCTTCCGAACATCCCAAAATTGGCATCCGTCTCATTACCCAAGGGTACAAGAGGTATGGTCATCAATACAGAATGGGGATCGTTCGATAATACATTGGAGGTCTTGCCTAAGACTAAATTTGACGACATAGTGGATGCTAACACCTCAAACAAAGGCTATCACTTATTCGAGAAAAGAATCAGCGGAATGTTTCTTGGAGAATTGTTACGGGTAACTCTCCTTGATCTTTTCCACAAGGGTCTTATTTTCACTGCGTTGTACAAGTCGAGAAACAACACTTTGCCACATAGACTTAGTGAGCCCTTTTTGTTATCGTCTGAGATTTTGTCATATTTGCAGATTGACGATTCCACTGATTTGAGAATGTCCGAGTTGATCTTGGAGAATAATTTGAGATTACCCACAACAGCTGTCGAAAGGCAGGTTATTCAAGAACTCACTAGGGCGATTTCACACAGAGCAGCGTTCCTTTCAGCTATCCCAATAGCTGCTATCGTTATGCGCGTTAAAGACCAATACACTAAAGACGATAATGATTTTGAAGTTGGTTGTGATGGGTCAGTCGTTGAGTTTTACCCCGGTTTCCAGGACAAAATCCTCGAAGCTTTTAACCTAATCAACCCATTGAAAGGATCCAGCAAAAAAATATTCTTAAGAATTGCAAAGGACGGTAGTGGTGTTGGAGCCGCTTTGTGCGCAAGCACAGTCTAGACCTTCTCCATAGTAACAAAGTAACAATTGAAGATTCCTACTATAAAAAAATCGAAGCTCCTCAGTCAATAGTTGATCTAATCAAAACAAAATAGAAACCCAGGACAAAATAAAAGACCACAAATTACTAGCTCACACACCTTGCTTCTTATCCACTTGGTCCACTTGACACAATTGATTCTTCATAATAATAACCTTCCTAATAACAATTCTCGATCAGAAGTCTTCTCTCTTTATCTCCATATAGGCCAGAATGACTAGTATATGACCAATGCAAATCGAGACTTCAAATCATAGGCAAACCCGTAATTTCCATGATATCATCTAATATCACTTTCCCAATATATGACTAATAACAACAATATATGTTTACATTTCTTGGGCAAATAATGCCGTTGAACGGAGTAACAAACTTCTAGGAGTAGTGATAGTTGCACTTTGAGAGTTAATAAATCTGCTTCAATGGGAAAATCACAACGTCCAAATTTGTATTCCAATAAGTTATAAATGCAGACAACGGCAGCACGCAACACATATCTTACGAATACAATACTACGCAACAATACTACCTAATTGTAAGAATAATATGTATTTAAAATTATGTCAATCAGTTATGAATATCTCTTTGATAAATGCAAACTAATATGAGTTTCTTCAATCATAAAATTATATAAAAGCTTTAGGTAACACGATATCATCCAAATAATAATTCAATCTCTATTTCAATATCTAATAGCTTTCAATGATATTTAATTAGAATTCATATCAATCATTGTACGCATTATCGAATCTCAAATTTTGATTGAGTACGAATGCCATCACCACATTCAAAAGGTATATGATATTCAGATATAATTCTTCATAAAGCATATTTAATAAATAGAAATATTGTATTCCTATTACATATATCCCGTATAAGGATATGCAACAAGTTACTCCATACACTAAGGAAGACAAGTTTCCCAGTATAAAGAAAAGACAAGATAGGTTTCAAGTAATTTTCTTACTTTTATAAGTGACAATTAGTATTGTTCATGTGCAACAAAAAGATCAACAAATGAAATGGTTATTTTAGGTTTACAATTTGTTGGTAACTCCGGACCAAGTTTCGCTATATGGGCCGTAGTCTTTCAAGATATTATCAACTCGAATAGAATCAAAAATATACTGATATACTTTTTTGGAATAATTTTATTGGTGGACTTATGCTTACTATGAATTCCTAGTTGAAGAGTAGCGATTATAATGCTCGATCCCCAGTACGACGTAGTTTCCCAAGATGTCTCAGACCTCTCGGATCGTACTGTGAGTCAAATTTATACTTCTGACATCCGTCAATGAATTATTTATTGGTTTTGATTACATGCTAATGATGCAGATTTTAAATAACTTGATTTTTGAGTGTCTTCGTGATATTCATAAATTAGATCAGAATAAATTGGATAACAATTCTGAAAATAAGCCTCTTAGTGAGTGGTCTTCGAATTTTGATGGTGTAAGAGATAGTTTGGATTACTCCAAATGGTCTCCTTTACTTCGTTCAGAATATGCGTATACTCATGTGTCAACTAAAATGACTTATCCTCCAAACTTAAATTCGTTGTTTTGAAGTTGAAACTCTATGGATATTTCTGATATCATCAGCTTGGTTAAATCTTCCTTCAATGAGTTATTTGGCTGATGTACGGCGAAATCTTTCTTTGATTATCTTTTATTGTCTCATTAGATGTTTCATAAATTTGTTGAGTTGTTGTCTAATCAAGTTGTCTTGTGGCAGCTCAGTTCTATTCTAGTATCAATTCGAGGAAAAATATGATCATGGTGTTACATTCTTGTAATGAGTCTGATTGAATTGTGGATTTCTTCTGCATCTGTTTACCGATATATTTAACTATCAATTGTTGTATTGATAATGAGACGTTGATGTGGATTTTGTGATTAAGCAACTCTATTGCAAAAAATCAATACCAATATATATTATATCTACCCTACTATTCTTCGTCGATAAGAGAAAAATTGAGGACTAAGCCAAGCGACCCATGACCAACCCCTTCGTAGCCACCCTGTTTAATTATCCAGTTGAAGTTGTTCAACTTCAGATTGGCATACCGAGATACATTGATATCAAATGTCCTGTTCCCGTATGTTGGGATAGCCACATGATATTTCGAATCTCCCATGCGTACGAAATCAGTGTCGAACTGAAAGAGGTAGGGTGTGGAGTCATTGAATGTGAAGCTCTCGCAATTGGAAACCTTACAAAAGAACTTTTGTCTATCTTTTGGTTTCGTTGGTATACTAAGAATGTTGTCAACATTCTTGTTCAAGTTCTCTTGAGCAACGGCCTTCTCCGATTCCTCCAATGCTTCTCCTGAATCAGCGGATGGAAGCGTTATCTTGGTAAAACTATTCAACGTAAGACCATATAAGTATGGCGAGTCATTATAAACATCACCTTTCACTGTGGGGTTGATGAACCAAGAGAAGAACTTGAGTCCAGTTGCAAGTAAAGTTGTGGGTACATAGTCTCGGATGGGAACAGTACAATCGTTTCCAAATAGTAACTCAGAACCGCTTATTGGGATTTTTGGCGTAAACTTAATCACAATCCGCAAGTTCGGTAAATCAGTCAATGAAGTAGAAGCCTCAGCAGCACTTCCGTTCAAATAAGTCTTGTCGCCAACGTTATAGAAACTGTTTGCTTGGTGTAACTTGCTGCCATCAAAGTTGCGAATATAAATACTAAGGGAGAAGAGACCGATGTCAGACTCGATATCAATGGATGTTTGAGTATTCACGGGAATAGTTGTGTAATCAGTTCCATACTTTGACGATCCTTGGATCAACAAGCGCTTAGTTATAGCCATTGGTGTACAAGAGAACAGCCTACTTGCTCACTTGATTTGGTTTCACAGCAATCCAGCTTACTGTGCACTCCAATTTTCCGGCGTATAAAGTATAGTGCAGTGCTTTGAATAGGCGGATATTGTTGGCTATGCTTACACAGGATATCACGTATCTCCTAGATGTCATGGGCTATTATGCGCGTGGTTTGAGCTCCAACATGCCTTAGTAATGAGCTCCACAAAAGCCGAGACCTAGATCATTTATATGCAGGGTATCGATTGTCCGGACTCGGTGTCTTCGGTGAAAAATCATTGCTACATACAAAGCTTATACCGAATCCCGAAGCAAGTACTCATATTGCTATGAACAGGGAAAATGGACAATATTCGAGAGTGTGCTGAGTAGGTTGTGTTTGTAAAGTGTTTACTCTATGCTCAACAAATATTCCTTTGGGGGACACACGGTGGACTATGGTCCTATCCTGCACAAATATTCTCGACACCACGGGGACAGAAGTACTCAACAAGCGAAGTGAGCGGCTGAAAAGCAACTCCGCCAATATGGCAGCAGTTCGTGATGCTTCCATCGAATAGGCTGGGAAGCACCTGGATCAGTTGCAATGACTAATAACTCGTGACAAATGCGGAAATATTACCCGTCCGCGCCGACTGGAAAAATAGTATATAAGTATAAAATACCCCCCACCGTAGCGCGATACCTTTGTTAACTTACTTATTGCACTATGTCTAACTCTTTGGAACAATTGAAGGCCTCTGGCACTGTTATCGTTACCGACACCGGTGAATTCGAGTCGATTGCCAAGTACACCCCACAGGATGCTACCACCAACCCATCTTTGATTTTGGCTGCGGCTAAGAAAGCTGAGTACGCTAAGTTGATCGACATTGCCGTTAAGTACGCTGACGACAAGGGCTCCAGCCCAAAGGAGAAGGCATCCATTGCCTTGGACAGATTGTTGGTCGAGTTCGGTAAGGAGATCTTGGCCATCGTCCCAGGTAGAGTTTCTACTGAGGTCGACGCCAGATTGTCCTTCGACAAGGACGCTACCGTCAAGAAGGCTCTTGAGATCATTGCCTTGTACAAGTCCATTGGTATCTCTAAGGACAGAATCTTGATCAAGATCGCTTCTACTTGGGAGGGTATCCAGGCTGCTAGAGAGTTGGAGGACAAGCACGACATTCACTGTAACTTGACTTTGTTGTTCTCCTTCGTCCAAGCTGTTGCTTGTGCTGAGGCCAAGGTCACCTTGATTTCTCCTTTCGTTGGTAGAATCTTGGACTGGTACAAGGCTTCCACCGGTGAGGAATACACTAGCGAGACTGACCCTGGTGTGATCTCTGTCAGACAAATCTACAACTACTACAAGAAGTTCGGTTACAATACTATTGTCATGGGTGCTTCTTTCAGAAACACTGGTGAGATCAAGGCCTTGGCCGGATGTGACTACTTGACTGTTGCTCCAAAGTTGTTGGAGGAGTTGATGAACTCTGACGCTGCTGTTCCAAAGGTCTTGGATGCCACCGCTGCTCAGACTCTCGACGCCGAGAAGGTTTCTTACGTCGACAACGAGTCTGAATTCAGATTCTTGTTGAACGAGGACCCTATGGCTACTGAGAAGTTGGCCCATGGTATCAGAGGTTTCGCCAAGGATGCTGAGACTTTGTTGGCTCTTTTGGAGGCTAAGTTTTAATTATATAAAAAACGCATGAACGACTCCTGATTTTCAATAAGTAGATCACGTAGCTTGAGCGAGACCGCATTTGATTAACCGGTAGTTAGTTAGTTGAATGACGATGTCGATTTCGTTGGAAGCTGCTCATGAGTTCCGCATATGCACTCAACATTTGAATGGGATCAACATATTTCCGGTAGTTCAACATCGAATGGTGATGTTCCTACGTTCCGTATGTCCAGGCGGTGCAATCTCTCAAGTAAGAGCCATAATGATCATCACTATCAAGTGTAGAAGAGCGCTTACTTCTTTTCCACTAATAATAGTAAGATAATTTGCAACTTCTCACATAATGGAAATGATAGCGGAAATAGCTGGAACTGTAAAAAGAAAGAGTAAAGAGTTTTGGCACTCCACTTTCTAAACTACATTGGTAAAATCTACTTGCCTTATACAATCATTTAAGGAAATTCTCACTTCGGTTGCCAGTAACACGCCTACAACTATTCATCTCTATTCATCTCTTTTTAAGATCACGTGACGTGATTTATAAATCGACGAATTACTAACGGGTATAAACTTATCCACCTCTCACCAAGCATGACCAGACCCGAGACCATTATACCAGGAACAGTGGAACCACCATATCCAATCAAATGCCATGCGGAAGTCATAAGTGGTTTTGGTAGAGGATCAAGCGAATTGGGAATACCTACGGCAAATGTTCCAATGTCTGATGAATTGAAAGCCCTTGACACCGGCATCTACTTTGGCTGGTGTGAATTGAAGCCTCAAGTAGGCAAATCACCAAATAAAGTGGTCACAGAAGCTGACAAGGAGATATACTTCAACTACGGCCAGTCCTTGGCAAAGAAAGACACCAACGTGCTTCCTATGGTCATGTCAGTTGGCTGGAACCCATTTTACAATAACTCTGAAAAGGCAGCAGAGGTTCACATAATGCACAAATTTACGGAGTGTTTTTATGGCGCCGAGATAAAGCTCATTATTCTTGGCTATATCCGCCCCGAGTTGAATTACACTACTAAAGGTGCGTATTCCAAAAATCAATTAAGTGCAACTTACTAACATCAACAGAAGCGTTGATCAATGATATCAACATCGACATCGAGATAGCAAATCAAGCACTCGAGAAACCACACTATAAGCGTTACTCGGAAGATCTTTGATTGCGACTCATGTAATCTAATCGTTTTAACATTGCTACAGGTCAGGTGAACTGCATATAAATATGTATATCATTTGATTGTGGAGGTGATTGGCAATTTCCAGCTTATGCGTTCTCATGGCTTGTCTTTGAACATTCTTACACTTCTATTATCCCTACGATATGTATCTGCAACGGTATTCAGTGAGTTAACCGCAGAAAACTCACAGTGCCAAGTTGATTCTTTGAACAATACCGCAATTTGCCATTATATTGAGACAACCTGCGATACAGATCTATTCTTCATTGCTAGATCATTTTATTGCTCGAAGTATCATGATTCTTCGGCTTTTGCATTCACACTATCAGCGTTCTTGATCATAGGATTGGCGGGACTAGTAGTTGTGCTCAGCCTCATCGTTTCCAATTATCTACTCATCAGTGTCACAAACTTCACGGAATTGATAGGTGTCAGTCACAATATACTCAGCTTCCTTGTTATTCCGTTGACAAATTCTGTTCCCGACTTGTTCAACTTCAATCTTGCAATGAGGACCCATTCAGTTGATCTTGTGCTCGGACAAGTTATAGGTGCAAACTTAGTGACTTTCACCATAGTTATTGGAATCATATCAATTACTTCGCCCTTTACAATCGAAGATACGAAAGCAGTTTTGGGAAACTTCATTTGGGTGTCGCTAAGTTTGATTCTTTTGACATACATCATATCAGATAGCAAGGTCACTTTCTTAGAATGCTTGATAATGACCAGTGTGTTGATTTTCTATCTCTCTTTTTTGGCATACCAAAAAACAGCTAATGAGAATGATTTCGTTGACATTGAAGCCATCATATCCCATAAAGGAATTACGGCAAACGAAACAACGAGTCTTATAACATCTGAAGTCGATGTAAATGAAACATACGAGTCTATCGAAGAACCCAATTATTCGACTTACAGCTCTCATTCAAATGGACTATTTATTAAATCAGCTGAGCACTTTACAAACCTCGTTGATTTTATTCTATTTTTGTTGATTCCGGTGACTTCAATCACTGTGATGATGGCAAGAAGCAGTGACGAAACATTGTCTTACAAAGAGAAAATGTTTAATTTGAGCTACTATCACTTGTGGTGGATAACAGAATCAATAATATTGATGAATTGGAGGCTAGTTGGCCTCTCCTACAGAACAATTATATTTATTGTGCTTGGTGCCTGTGTTCTTGTGGAATACACAAGGAGATATTTTACAGCTCGCACGAAGAACACTCTTGTCGACTGCTTGAGCGTCATCAATGCTCTCATCTTGATTTCTGTGGTTACAGGAATACTAATTCAGACATTGAAGAATTTGGGCGCTATCTGGAAAATGTCAGAATACTCAATGGGATTGGTAGTCTTTTCGATTGTGAATTCGATCAATGACATCATGATGAATGTGTCTTTGGCACGCAACTTCAGACCAATTCTCGGTCTAAACTCTTGCTTGGGAACGTCTTTGTTGATCACGCTAGTGGGAATTGGTACAAACGGAATGTTAGTTTTGATAGGAACTGGGTTGAAAAACGGCGACATCCTCAAAGAGTCATTAACCATAAATTTGAGTTCAGAACTTCGTGTTAGCACAATTGCATTGAACGTAATTGTATTAGCTTACGTCGTTTACATTCCGTTGAATGGATGGAGATTTGACAGGAGATTGGGTGTGCTTGCAATAGCGTTTTGGGCATCGACAATATGTGTTTGTCTCGTGGGTAATTTAGGGTAATATACAATAACAATCTCAGTCTCAAGAAGCTCAACTGCAAGGAACGGTCTCAGGATTAGGTTGAGAATGCGGAATGATGGAGGAGTGATATTTTTCTGGAATCTGCAACTCACTCAGCAAATGGTGTTTTGTAGATCGATTCAGTATGGATATGAGAGAGAACCAGAAATCATCGCATTCCAGCAAATCAATGTCCTGGTCCGCCGTATCGATGGTAGTTTTATTCGTTTCGAGAAACAGCTCGTAGAATGCAATCAAGCTTGAATCTGAAAGTTTGTATTGTGCAATGACCCTGAAGAAATGCGTAGAATGGGTCCGCTTTATGAAATCAGCAACCAAAGTGAGTAAGTACTTCTCATCATCCACACTGAACAATGACTCAACATTCAATAGCTTCTCAAGAACCGGAATAGGAACATTTTTATTGCATGCGAGATAGCTCACAAGCATATCGCGTGCTTTCAAATGATTTCCCTGATAAATCTCAAGGTCAATTAAGCGCAAGAAGCAGTGAATGTTATTTTGGTTTGGATTCAATGAAGTAAACTTCTTAAGCACAGTTTTCGCTGCGAGAGGCTTCTTGTTTGTTATCAAGTAATCCGCAAACCTGATCACAAACTTAGAGTAGTTTGCTGTGATGATCAAGCATCTTTCGTAAACTTGCGACACATAAATGGAAGGGTAAGCCAGCTCAACGAATGTCAAGTAAGCATCCCAAATTGCCAAGTCTCCCTGACTTAACGGCTTGATACCGAAATATGGCGTCTTGCTCAATGTTTTTTCATACTCGAACAACTGGAGACTCTTGGCTTGCGTTGTAATATACAAATCAGTGAAGCATTTCTTGAGTTTAGATGAGGACATCTTCAAATTGCTTTGATTCTGGTTCCTGAATGACTTCAATTGCAGCTCGGGTATCAAGCATGCGAGAGTCTCGTTTGTGAGATTCAGTGGAGATATTATGTCAAAGAATTCTTTGAAAATCGAGCTGTAGCCGTAGAGTGGAATTTCGATTGCATTCCGAAGTAGGATGACATACTTCTTGCCAAAATTGTTCTCCTTAGTGGCATAACACTTGAGGAAAGAAATGTAAAGTGCATAAAAATCTGCGCTATGGAAATGGTACCCTATTTTCAACCTGGCATTTTCAAACAAGGTGAAGATTTCCGGGACGTTATCAGTTATTGTCTCCAATTTGAAGGTAAGGAATGCAGTCCACATATCAACATCACTATCTAGAAATCTCATGGCTCTCTCGAATACAGCAGTTGCTATGTCGTTGTGCCCCATTCTGTATTCCCAGTTCGCATAAGCAGACCAGTATTTTGTCAAAAATGGATACTTCTGTAGGATAGCGTCATAAGAAGCTCGCAAGATATCAACTTGGGCATCGTCCGATGTTTTGTTAAGTTTTATTTGCGGATTCTCTGCAAAATGCACCAATTTCTGCCATAGTGAGAAGTCATGGGGTGATTTCAACAACTCTAGAGATGTAGAGTGCCACTGGGGGTTCACCTCCATATTATGCTAAGTTTTCCTGGGAAGAGTCTGAGACTTTAGATATTTGATATGTGCAATATACACACCACATCCTTATTTGATAAGCTATGGAATATTCTAAGCGCTCTCCCTGTACAAATGGGAAGCAGAAGCCTGGTTGGTGGAGAACACTAATGACTCTGCAATGACAGTATTCTGTTTTCTGGTCAAAGCGAAGACAATCACCTCTGCAATATCGACAGCGACCAAAGGCTCGGTACCCGCATACACAGCTTTTGCCTTTTCAGCATCACCTCTGAAGCGAACATTGGAAAACTCAGTTTCCACATTTCCTGGATCCACTTCAATGACCCTGATTCTGGTGCTGATCAACTCTTTTCTCAATGCATGGGAGAATGATTTGACCGCAGCTTTTGTAGGACAGTATATACCTCCACCTGGGTAAGGGTCTCTACCTGCAATGGATCCCAAATTGACAATGTCCCCAGAGTTTTTGCGTTTGAAGATCGGTAAGATCTGCTGAGTTAAGATTATGAGAGCCAAGACATTGGTGTCGAACATCTCCTGGATGTCAGATGCCGCAATTGATCCAACTTCTTCCCTGCCCAACGCCTTTCCAGCGTTGTTAACGAGGATGTCAACGTCTGCGAACTCAGATGGCAAGTTTTGGACGAATGATTGGATCCCGTCCAACTTGGAGACGTCGAGCTCGACACAGTGGATAGCGATCTGTGGGTACTTCAGCTTCAAATCAGCTTCCAACTCCCTCAACTTCGCAAGCCTCCTAGCCGTAAGAATAAACTTGATGTTTCCATTGGCAGCTTCAGCGAGCTCCCTGACAGTAGCCTCACCAATACCAGCAGAGGCCCCCGTCAATAAGACAACCTTGCCTGAAAGTCTTTCAGCAGCCTTTCCTCCGTATGACATTGGAAAGAAATGCGTGTATGTGATAAGCCAGAAATGTGGGAGATTCGTTATCACTTTTCCGGGCGACACACGTGACTAGTGGATGCTACTCGTACCTACCTGGCACAGACTACATTGATGGATTATATTTTCACATGTATTAAGATAGATGTGCTGAAGATGATAACAAGAAACCGGAAGCACGAAACACTTAGTAGTAAGTGGAAGGAGCCTTGAACTGGTACAACTTGTTGGTCTTCTGGACTCTGTGTGGCAAGGGGAATTTCAAACCCTTGGTCATGTACTGCTTGACGTACTGTCTCTTGACGTCCTCGGTCTTCTGCAACTCAACAACCTTCAAGATGTGGATGTTTCTAAATCTAGCTCTGTGTCTAGCAGCCAAATCCTGGTACATGGTCTCAACGGCACCAACTCTGGTAACGTCTCTGTATTCCTTGTACATGTTGTGGATACCAGATCTAGACTCGTATCTGATCCAGACACCGTAGGTCTTCACCTTGGTTGGGGTTGGGTCAGCAATGGCGTTGATGGTGACAATCTCACCGGATGCCTTCTTGACCTTGTACAACTTCTGCAAGAAGTACCAGTAACGAGACTTGGCAACAACGGTGTTAGGAGCAAAGATTCTCATTCTGAACAACTTTGGCTCAGGGACGGCCTCGGTGGGGAGACGACGACCAATAACTTGATATTCGTTCAATCTGGACATCTGGAATAGTTAGTATGAAGTTGGAAAAAAGACTTTGCATCAGCTCTTCGAAGGGGCAAACTTGTCACCAAGAAAGCAGACGTCAAGCTTCCAAGTCTTATGGATAGCATCCATTCATCTACTTGTCATACTCCGGAAAGGACGATCAAGTAGTGTTCAGGTGTTGTACCTGGGGATACATACTTTGTTGTTGGTTGGATGAGTGAACAGACCAAGAAGAAACAGAAAGATTCAAGGTTTCGTGGGATGTCGCACACTATGGTGAAAAATTTTACTGTGCGGGCATACATGCAGTACGCAACACTTTGAGCTGAAGAAAAGTCGTCAAATGTCGCATTTATGCGAAAGTCGGTTTCCGAAGACAGTCTGACGATGTTCACGTGCAATTGATGGAACTAGGGCAACAACCCTAAGGTGCACTGATATTGGCTGCAACATTGATGTACGATATTAGACAGTGATCGGTTGGAGCTTGTATGACTATAGACTAATGATGTTTCTTTACGAATGCCTCGGCCTTGGAGTTGTACTTCTTCTCTCTGCGCTGCTTCGCCGTTGGACCCGACTCAGTGTCCAAAACAAAATCAAACCATGTAAACGAACTGGCATAGTTGCCGATGAAGTAGTGGTGGTGCAAATCATGATGTGCCGCTCCGGCCCAGAATGGAACAAAGTGATGCAAGGACCACGGGAAGTCGTAGCCTGAATGTGAATCCACAGCCTGGAACAACCGCAAGACAATCCAGCAAGTTATCGTGAATAGATGCAATTCAGGAAGATTCCATTGTGGGTTCACTTTGGCCAAGTAGGCGTATAGAATGGGGAATCCGACTGTTCCGACACCCAAAGACATCACTTCCACTGGGTGAGCGTATTCGGCTGCAAAACCGAAAGGAGCAGCATATTTGTGGTGTTGCTTATGGATGTTTTTATAGAACCAGCCGTGGTGAAACAACCTGTGGAACCAGTAATGCCACATATCCTCCAAGAAGAAGAACAATACAACTTGCGCCAACATCACTTTGATGCCTGGAAAGGGCACATCTATTGAAATGCTCAAGGAGGCACAAAGAGGATGGAACAACCAAATTGGCAATGCTTCCACCAAAAAATGGGACTTCAACACGGCTTTGAAGCACTCCCACTGTTCCTTGTTACTTGGTATTTTATCGGGCTGAATCTTCCACCTGTTGAAGTAGGGGATCTGATCTATGATCATCCATGGCAAGCATCTTCCGAAGTAAGTTAATTCATGAACCGTGAAGAACAATAAGCCGGTTGCCAAAACATCGTTATTGATGTATAGGTACCAAGATGCCCAAAGCTTCTCCAATGCGTTGTAGTTGTAAACCTCAGAACTCAAGTCAGCCGAGGACAAGTGATGAAGAATTTCAAAGTACGAAGTTTGGTTATGCGGGATGGTATTATTCAAAATGTGATTAAGCGAAGACGCTTTTTTGATGATGTCGATATTCATGATGTCCTCACACCTACAGTTGATACAGCCCTGCTACCGATCTTTATACCACTACACCTCGTTCATTCGTATAGGTCGTATAAACATGCTACGCGTTGCCTGATATTACCTTCTCTAGTGGCCTGATATGCAAGATGCACACCAACTGCATCAGGAACGTCGCTTAGCGTGTTTCCATTGCACATCACATGATATGAATCACCATATTAGAGTCGTCCCAAGAGGGAGCCAGGCAATAGAGATGGTCTAGCCCTGCCTAATTTTCGTCTCTACGCATAAGAAACTTTCGAAACAGCTTGCTGCCTATAAATGAAAGAGGTACATAACTCTCTCGTATTGTTGGAACGTCAACAATGAGGAGCCTGACAGGATCAACATGTTACCCAACGTCTTATAGAAGTCCTACAGTCACGTGTAGATAGAAGCATATACTATATGCATTTGGCTCGAAAGAATGTGCAACATGCGTACGACGGGACGTACGAAATATAGCGTGAAATGGGGGCTTAGTTGAGCATTGCAACAGGTGAAACCAGTAGTGGGAAACAACCGGCGTACATTCTATCTAGATCAATGAATTAGAATGGTAATTTTTTAACAGTGCATTTATTGAACTACATTAACTTGTCCTGTAGCATGACGTCTCGCAATTAGATAACTCTCTCCTTGGGCAAAATGTCCACAAGCAAGGAGTCCTTGATACTTCCCAAGTTCAACCCGTTTTTCCCCTTGAATGTTTTAATATCGTCGAAAAATCTGTCGAACAAGAAAGCGGTATCCAATGGACCTCCCTTGGCCTCAGGGTGGAACTGTACCGAGAAGATTGGCTTTGTCTTGTGCTGCATTCCCTCATTCGACAAGTCGTTCAAGTTCTGGAAGTAAGGCTCCCAGTCAGATGGTAAGGTGGAAGCGTCCACAGCGTAACCGTGGTTCTGAGAGGTGATGTGACATTGTCCTGAGAGCAAGTCCAAGGCAGGGATGTTGTGAGCTCTGTTACCGTACTTCAACTTCACGGTCTTTGCTCCACTGGCCAAAGCCAACAACTGGTGGCCCAAGCAAATACCGAAAATAGGCAAGTCTTCGTTGTGCTTCATGGTGGTCTTCAAGTTCTCGGTGGTTTGAGAACAGTGGGTTGGGTCACCAGGACCATTTGAGATGAACACACCATCAAACTTGTTGGCAATCTTGTGAATAGGGTAGTTGTAAGGGAACACAGTCAAAGAAGCACCTCTCTGTACGAGACAACGCAAAATGTTCTCCTTAGCACCACAGTCCAACACAGCAACGTGGTAACCCTTGTCGTACTTAGCTGGGCAAGAAACGTGGAATGGAGCCTTGGTGGTCACCTTGTGGACCAAGTTCACGGCACCGGGATCAAGGAAAGCCTCATCCTCATCAGCATCGTATTCCTCTCCGATCGTGATCTTTGCCAACGAAGAACCCTTGTTTCTCAAGTAGGTCACCAACTGTCTGGTGTCAACTCCCGAGATAGCAGCAACACCAGATCTCTGACACCACTGCTGGAGCGACTCGACAGCGGTCCAATGGGAGTATTCCAAAGCAACATCAGCCACAACAATACCAATACACTGCACCAGTGGAGATTCCATGTATTTTAACAAGTTGAACTCGTCTCTGGCAGTAGAAGAAGGAACACCGTAGTTTCCAATCAATGGCTGAGTGAAGCACAAGATTTGGCCCTTGTATGAAGGGTCGGTCATAGATTCAGGGTAACCAACAAGCGAAGTTGTGAAAACAGCCTCACCACTGATGTTCTTGTTGGCACCAAAAGAGTATCCACTGAAAACTGGACCATCCTTAAGAGTAAGCGTGGCTCTGTCCAACTGGGAGGTCTTGGAGAACACGTTTGGAGAGTTGGTAGCCAAGGTGCGCTTCAAAGCACCGGCAGAGAAGATATTCTTTCCAAATGAGCTAAGCATGTTTGTGATTCAGATCAATGCTCTTCTACCTCTGATTCTTTGAGTGGTATGGTACTCTGGGGTAAAATGAAAGAAAAGATATAGTGAAAATTTCTCTGTGACTCAAAAGATAACTCACCGCGGCATCGACGCCACTTGCCTATTTGGGAAGGAGTGTAAAAATTTTCGTGTCCAATTAAAAATTAGACTCTGAACAGACAAGTGGGCAAGAATTCAGGCTTGGACTCTTCGTTGGCACGTGTAGCTTGGTCTAGACTACGCTGGTTCATTTATGTTGATTTTTCCTGGAGCATTAATGGTGACTTGGCCTGCATGGCACGGTGACGTAAGAACGGGGAAGCCACACAACCACAGCCGTTGGGAGTGACTGTGATTAAGTACTGAGTAGCTATCCTGCTCGAAACGACATTAACTGTAAAATTGAGTATTGGTTATAATCTTAGGCTCTGTCCATTTTTGGCCGTATCTTCAGGTACTGTAGAACGCTCAAACCTATTACACATACGGATTCAAAGCATTGATGCTCGAATATTTGAACCTACGGGATCAATTAACTTCTCAAAAGTGTTCCAGTAGTTATCGCCGAGATCGGTAGATTACCCACCGCGGTTAATACACACCTTCCGTTTATGTTGTATTATATGCTAGTGTATTCGTTTATATATAGTCCTAACCAACCAAAACAGGAACGTCAACGCGGACAACATTTAAATCATCCTCACTTCCTTTGTACTTAAGCACAATCTGTAGAGCGTAGAGTCTTCCAACCAAACAGTTTTGAAAACTTGGAGGTAAGGTGATGCTGTTTTTGTTGAGGACCTTCATCGGAATTGCAAGCCTTTTCACCCATCTGATCTGCTTGTCATTGAGTTGACTGCCTTCCCAGTTGCTATCCGAGAGCAACGCAGGATGAGTGTGAGAGGTTACGGTTTGGTAGTAGTCCTTGATAGTGTCTTTCTTCACTCCCAATTTACTCAAACCTTTGAGGTACGAATAAGTATTCTGGGAAATGTAAGTTCTTGACTCTTTCAAGAATTCGATGTAATGGCTCACTATGCCCTTCAAATCTTGCAAATTGTCCTTTGTATTTTGCACGCAATCGTCTTGAACGATAATTGTAGGATCATGAGGTTTCGTGTAAAAGAAATCGTGCTCGAACGATACGGGAATTGGATATTCTGTGCGGTAGGACCAAGCAACGACGTTGATCTCAATCAGGGAGATTGAAGGTGGCTTAATGCTTGGTTCCAAGCTGTCGAATGAAATCTCGATATCCACTGATTTGAGCACACTGTCCTCATCCCTATTGTATAATTCCCCCATGTTACTCGTAACTGGTTGAAGAGCGGTAAAGCCGTCTCTGGAATTGACTGGCGAAAGAGCATTGGAGCTGTGCGGAGTGTCCAAACCACTATTGTATTTTTGAAGAAGACGAGGAGATCCATACTGGATCAACCTGTCAGGAACCTTCACATACATTTTCAGGGATCCAATCTTCACTGTAGTCAGCAAGAGCCTCTTCTTCTTCTTTCCAAACACATCAACAGGCTCGTGGTTTCCAATCATTTTGAGATCGTGGTAATGGAGACGCTCATCCATGCAGACATCTGCTACATCTCTGGCAGACGGCCTCTTGATGTCATCATGCCCCAAGGACACATCCCTCCGAACAACTAAATTCTTTCTTTTCAAGTCGTCACCATTATACTCTCTCTTGTCCAATGCAGCCTCGATTTCTTGTTCAATTCGCAAGTTCATAAGCCTGATAAACTCCCAAGTGGAGCATTTCGTGAGATTCAGATAAAGAATACCATCAACTCCAACGGTCTCAAAGGTCTCCTCATGGAAGTCCCTGTAGGCACGACTATAGGTATCAACTTGCGTTTCGATATCTGGAACGAATCTCAAGAAAAACTGAGCGCTTCTTGATATGATATATTTCGATTCATTTTCAGGATCGTTGATATCGTTAGTGAAAATAGGAGCAGTCTGCTTGGCTGCATGCTGCTTATCAATAAATTTTGCTTCAATTGCATAGCTGACACTGATATCCTCGAAAGCGTAGTCTCGTACCTTGACAGGAGTTCCCCTCACGTTGAGGACACCATACCCCAAAGCTTTGTTAACGTCGATCAATGCAGCTCTATCAAAGAATGCAGTTCCATCGATACCAAAGGAAGGAGGTGGCATAGTATGTCTTAGGACATTGTGAGGACAAGCGTTATCCAAAAGCATCTCAGGAAATTTGAAAGTGATAAACTTCTTGTACCGCTGATTGGGTTCTAGGATTCTGTCATTGGGAAGACCCATTATACATCCATCAAGCTCGTCTTTGCTGTACGGGACATACTCAATTCCAGCTGAATTTGGAATGACACCATAGTTGTAACTTGCGTTCAAGTCGTACATCTTGAGGAACTTCTTGAGCAATGCTTTGTGGTACTTACGAGCATTGGGAGCGTTAGGGTCCTTAGAGCTCAGGAAAAGTGCTTTGACTGTTCCTTCCAAACTAACAGTAAAAAGACCAAAATCAACCGGCTTGTCCAGTTTGTTTGTGATGATAATGTACCCATTAACAATGTCTCCACACGAATATTCCTTGAGCTTCGTTTCAAGCTCGTGCGGCGTGTTAGGAACAGGCACATCTTTTGTCACAAAGATCTGAATGTCCAACGGTGAAGTTCTGGCACGTGGAAGTTTATCAATGTTGTCGAGAACAGAGTGGCCGTAACTCTCATGGGTAACTGGTCCATTAGGGTTTCTGCTTCTGCTGCGAGAATGAGATTGTGAATCGTTTCGGCTAGCAGTTCGAGCGAGACGTTCCATTGGTCTCGCAGTTCTATGGAGACCATCCTCATCTTCATTATCGGAGAAAAGGTATTGCCCATCACCGTTCTCGTCTTCATCGCTGCCATCATTATCCAAATGATAATCACCTAGTCTTTCAGCTACAGACTGTACGACGTGGTCAGCGTCCCCAGAACCCGCAGGGCTCGCTGAAGGAGGAGTGGGAGACGAGTGGCTGGTATCTCCATACCCTGGAGGCTGGCCCAAAGAGTCCTCATCAAACTCAAAGTCGTTCCTTTTGAGAATGGACTGGAACATCTGAAACGAGGGGAGAACATCAAAATACTCGGTCCTCGTTCCCGTGGAGTAGGTGGTCAACTGTGGAGTAGAATCCAATCCATCGATGTGCTTCTGCAATTCCTTGGAGGGTCTGTACGGCACATTCTTTCTCTTCGGTAGAATGCTACTCAGAGAATTGGAATTAGAAAGCGGCGGCCGGGTCTTTTGCTCGAACAATGGCCGATATGATGAGGGTCTGATTTCATTTGAAGCAGCTAGGTGCTCATAGGATGGCGGGTTTTGGGGAATTTCACCATTTGGAGAGGGCGGTATTCCATTGGGAGACCGAGGCGGAATGCCTCCATTCGAATCACGATCCAGTGAAGACGACAGGTAATCCTTCATTTATGTAGAGAGGTTCAAATCAAAGCAAAGCTATGGTAAGGGGCAAGGAAATAAGATTCGGCTATCGTTTTGACATATGCTTGAAGATGCTAAGTAATGCCGTATCTGAATGCCGCGTTTAAAAAGAAATGAGTGCATACATACTCTATCCGCTCCTTTTTACACGCCTTGGCTACGGAATAAATTGCTTCGATGATGTTGATTGTGTACTACAGAACAGTTAGTAAGTAATTGAAAACATGTACCTCAACCATAGGTGTCAGACTGACATGCAAATCGAAATATTTTTTGGAGTTTCATGTAGATCAAAGTATATGTGTTGCATCACCCGAATACGGCTTGGGTAAGAAGTTTACGTACGCTAGATGTTAGTGATTTGCAAGGCAAATGTAAGACGTTTTCAGGAACCACGGCCGGTCAAGGCCGAAATATTCATCATGGCATGGCAATTACAAGTCGCCATACACAGTAGACCGTCGTGAATTGTGGTAGATCATCATATACGTCGCAGAAATTGAACATACCTTTTGTTGTGGGGTATCATTCCCCCGACTCCAGCTCCCGTTCTCTATGTTGTTGTTATCAGACATGAAAAGGTATCATCTTTTAAAGAATCGGACATATGCTTGTCTTTTTTTTTCAATTCATCTTTTAACAGTCAACCACAGAAAACAGTAGCAAAAATAGGTTGAATGAGTTCTCGGTAGGAAGATTCAAGACAGATGCAATGATTGTTCTGAAAAGTTAGTACTTTGCTCAATATTCGAGATCGTGATCTCTTCACAAGTAAGATGATTCAGAAAGGCATGAATGGTATAAAATAAAGGTTGTCGTCAACGGGAATCCCGATTCTGACTCGTCATCTAAGAGTTCATCATGTAATCTTAGTTGCTCTTCGGTTTATACATACATCTCTGTTGTTGTTAGCAATGTACTGGAATAGTAACGCTGTTCAAATCAGTTATGATGGGTTTCTGAGGCCCATCGTTTATGCGTTGTCACTCATAATAATCGGTGCCCAGTGCAATGTTTCCTCATTGAACAGTAATCCTTCAGATGGCACATACCTAAATTGTTAGCAAAATCCAGAATGGAAATAAAAATGTCGAGATAGATCAGTAAAAATGCAAAAACTTATCAATCACAGAGATTCAGGTGGTAATTCCAGCTTTGTTTTTGGTGTATCATCAGATAATCTCGACATCAGTTTGTACAGACACATACTGCTTAAAAAATTCTACTTGTTAGTACAGTAATCAAATGTTGAGCCAACGAGCGTTTTCTTTCAGCAAGATGTAATAATGCTGTGATCATTCTTAAAAGTCACATACTCTAGTTTGAATTAATTATTTTTGGTCATCCTTGAATACGCTGGTTCGTTGGTCCACTGGTATCACATACGTTTATTTGAATGGTAATGAAAATAGTTTGCCTGGAAAAATTTGCGGATTTCTTCATTTATATGCAACCTTCAAGTGGTGCGGGTAACCACCCATACTTAAGGGCACCTTTAGCTATATAATGATTTCTATGACGGCGATATTAAGTTCTTCCGATCGAACTCAGCTCTGCTCGGAAGGGTTTTGTGGCATTGGCATCCCAGGCATAAACATGGGAGGCATGCCCATCATGTTAGGCATGGGAGGCATCATTCCGAATGGCATACCTGGCATACCTGTAGCTTGTCTCTTTGCGTCAGTGTAGTCGTTTCCGTCTGTAGCAGACCGCTTTGCAGACGTTGGGTCGTCGAGGTCGAGACTTGCAGTATATTCTTTGAGCTTCTCCTCCAACTCTGTGTTATGAACCAAGGCATCAATGTACACGTCCTCCTGTCCACAATTGGGACAGTGGAAGTCGTTTTCAATTAAGAGCTGCTCTAACTCAGGCTGGTTGTAGTTGAAGTTGCGCAACTTCTTTAAAGACTCTGTAGATTGACAGCATGGAGTCATAGAGATTGGCGCTTTGAGGACCTTGGGCTCCGAGGAGAGAGGGTTCATGAACTCAAGCTTTCCATCTTTCTGGACATGCTTGGCTAGTTCTAGGTCAAATTCTCGTTGAGCCTTCATGGCAGCACTTTGTTGTTTTTCTTGGTACAGCGTCCACGTCTTAGAGTCAGCAAATGTTAACACGTAGTCTCCATCTTCTGTAATCATATATGTGTTTCCTTGGTCATCTACCAAATCTCCATTCTCAGTAGTACGCATACCACTCTCGTTACTTTCAGGGTTGTTCAACCTGTATTCAACTGTTTCCTTAGAGATGGTTTTCATATAACTCTTTGGAATACCTGTGGTCTTTTTTATCTTCTTTCCTTCGAAGTTCGGATCGGTGTTTGTAGGACAATTCTTGATCCAGTGATCTTTTCCACCACATCTGTAACATACATAACCGGGAGGTGGAAGATCTTCAGTACCTGGCTTGTAGTGTACGACTTTGTGAGTAGAAAGTTCATCTTGGGCTTGAGCCCAAACATTTTCTTGATTTTCGAACATTTGCTTGATTCTGTCTTCTTCACTTATGTTCTCGTCGACGACAGCTTCAGTTTTGAGAGCAGCACCGGGGGCTACTGCATTGGGAGTCTTGAATTTCGTTATTCTAGGTCTTCCTGTGACATAACGAGCGGCACTTTGGTAACGTCCGCTGACAACAGAGCACGGAGAGCGCTTAGCTAGCACGAAAGTAGATCTTGGAACAACATCCTGGTCATTCTCATACTCCAACTCTGGCTGCTCCAGGTGGAAAAGTCGGAGCATGAAATCTTGGCCTTGTCCTAGTTGACTTTGAATGATTATTTCGTGCTTGAGATCAAAGACGTTGATTCCAGTACCATCGAAATGTATCGTTGACTGATTCTTTTGGTGCACGAAGCGGTAGAAAATAGTGGATGACATATTGCCACTATGAAAGATGTATTTTAGGTGGGGTTCTAGTCTTCAAACTATATCGTTGGTAGTGCACATACCAAATATTAAGGCATGGCCATTCCTATCCCGTCTTCTTAAGAAACACAGTTTGGGGAACTATCATATAGTACAGAGATCTATTTGATACTGTAAAACTACTCCTCTACTATCATCGATAATTTTGAAGCCGTAAACTAAGTATTTACATGCACACCCGTGCATCTCAGAAAGTTTTCGTTTTGAAAACATAATACTAAGGTGCAAACACACTTGAACTACCTTGAAGTCACCCCCTCGGAGTTATCCCAACGCGATTACATAATGTCTTCATTTGGGTACTCCAATGTGGTTGGATACGCTTCCCATTTGCCGCTGAAGCACGTCAAGCTACCTTTAAAATACGACAATCATGAGAAGGTCGTTGATTTGAACGAGCAATTCCGCAACAAGAGCTTGGGGTTCGGCGGGTTCTTAGACTTGTCCACGCAGAGTGGTCTCCCTTTTGAGTCCATCCAGTACGGCGTTTCAAATGATATGAAAACCGTGCATTTGTCTCCGGTTTTGGTGGATGAGGCCACATCGCTAGGCATTCAATTCCAGAACTTGGTGTTCCATCTTCCACATTCCATCATCAGCAAAGGAACGGCTGGGTTTCAATTTGTACCCCTGGTAGGCGATGCAGACCCATACATAATTATCGATTTGATCGAGGAGAACTTCTTATTCATCACTTTGAAGATCGAGATTGGAGATTTTTTCATCGGCAACGGTAGTTACAGGTTGGTGTTAGACAAGCTCAACACTTGGGTGAATATCTCCGTACCATATTCATTTGAATTGCGTTCAGTTCCATTTTTCTTGAAGCTGTTGGACCCTTCAAACGTCATCGTATCTCTCAAGGATGGTGGATTGCTACACTTCTCGAGACTGGGTCCATTAGCTGCGTTGGACATCTTCAATTTCACAGAAAACGCAGCGTTGATGTCATTTGGCGGTTTATTCAGAACCAACAAGTCTGATATTGCTATTGACGGAGTCTCATCGAATTCTGTGGTTGACATCGTTCAATTGGATAGTACTGAGTTTGTTGCGTTGACCGTCAGCAAAACATTGAAATTCTGGAACATGAATCTGCATAAGCAAACTAGGAGCTTTATCGATCTCAAAACGGATGATTCAAAATCTTGGCTTACAACGATCCCCAGCAAGTACTTACAGACTTACCAGAGTGGGAGTGAGAGATTCTTGTCACTGTTCGCCACATCAGAAGAGGAAGATGAGAGAAGCTCTAAAGTCAGTGGTTTCAGATTTCAGACGTGGGCTATCCCAGATAAAGGGGACCTAAAATATCTTGAGGCATTGTCGTTGACTCCCGAGCTGCCCATGTCTATTGTTACTGCATCTGAGGCTAAAACCACAGTATTCAAGATTCAAGATTTCCAAATTGTCAGCTCGCTCGGTGATCACACATTGAGCTATTACATATTATGGAAGTCCAACACACACAGCGTCCTTTGCCGCTACAGACAAGAGGAAACAGGCAATATTAGCTCTACCACATGGTCCCATTCTTTCCAAGACTCCTTGATGAAAGACTTGACTCCTCGTCAAGGCGGCGACTACTACTTCAATTCAATTTTCAATACTGGCAAGTATGATACTGAAATAGTGAAAACTGCGTTGAGTATATTTGCAGCACATTCTGGAGAAGATCTTCAAGTTGCTGATGTGAACTCTTTGAGGAAGAGCGTGACTCATACAATAAACTCTACAAGTAAAGCGGCCGGAGTTTCTGCAGAATCCCTATGGTATAAACTTGAGTTGATCTGCGAAGAGTTCAAAAAATTGAGCCAGGAACCACTTGGGTTATTGGTAACTCCATCTTTTATCTTGACTGCTCAAGTGAATGGCATTAGTGTATTCAGAACTGCGCACATCTATGAATCGTTTCTTCAGCCAGGAAATGAGTCTCGGCTTGCTAAATTGTTGGTCCTTCTTTCCACAAAGTTCTCGCCTAATACCTACAAACGCCTCGCAAGCGAATTTGTGCAATTGAAATCTATCGACGCGAACACGGCCACTGATTTTGCATCTCGCTTTCTCAGTAATAAGATATCTGATGAGGATATCCAATCTGTCATGGAAGAGCTTGAAAGTATTCCTAATGTCGTTGATGAAATCAAAATGCTCATTGGAAGCGGCATTGGATCTGACATTGCATTGGCTGACATTGTTCAGTTGAGCTCGGGAGAAGGTATCGGGTTGTTTTCTAAGTTGCTTACAATCAGCGCCTTCAAAAATATCAAAGCTAACCACGAAATCATCTTGTTAAGCTTGCTAATCTTGTTCTTGCTTTGTGAGGTTAATGAATCTGTTTTGCAGTTCATTGAAAGCATACTTCAAAGATACTCAAGATACGGTATCATTGAGCAAGTCTTTGAGACAAGTTTCTACGGAACGAAAACTGATAGCGCTGTAGAATTGCGTAACGTTTCCAAATTGGAGAACTCCATTTTTTGGAGCGCAGTTGTGTCTAAAAATTCGGATCTCTTGAGCCTAATCAAGAACAAGGATTACAACGTTGCATTTGATTACTTCTGCGACGCCATTGTGGGAACGGGCTATGACGATTTCATGGTCAACATTATCCTTGAACTAGTGGATAGAAATGAAGGCAAGCTTCTTTTGGAGAAATTCACTAACAAGTTTGACCTGCACTTGCCAATCAAAAGGTTTTTGACCGGGTTGATATACTACATCAACGATGATGCTTCTTCTTTCTTCGATGTCTTCATTGACTATAGTACATTCGAAGCGGTTGCAGATACGAGTATCAGAGAGAAATTGCTCAGATCACTCACACACGAGCCAATCATAAAGGCATTTTTGTCATCCATATTCTCTTCAGCGCCAAGCGAGGCCATCCAGAAAGCCAACTACTACCACCAGTTGTCCGAAATGTCAAAAGCACAAAGCCACACTAAATCTGGATTCACCGACTCGAAAAACGTGGAATCCAAAAACACAGCCGGCAAAGATTTCCTTTCAAAGTCTTTGGAGTTTGAGAAAATCGCTATTGCAACTTTGGAGCAGTTGGATCTGAGTGATCTGAAAGTTAGGGATCTCATCAGTCAATTCCATCGCAACTTATTCGCATGCGCTTTGGAATCGAGTCACTACAGTGATGCTACTGACTCATTATATCAATTGAGTCCTTTGGTATCTAAGAATGAGTTTTGCCTGTTGTTCAGCAGATTCTTGCGGACGCTAAGAATGCACCATGAGATACCGAGAATCTTCCGCCCTACGGACAACCACTTGTTCTCTGATAATTTCCTTTTGGTGGATACGATCTTACTTCAAATGGCGAACGAGGATCTCATACTTTCCAATGCGTTAAAATGTTACGAGTTCTTGTATTCCTGGAGATTGTTTGGTTGCACTTCGAGCCCAACGCAACTTGGAGACAAGCGTGGTGCAGTTGAAGCTTTGTACATTTTCATTACTCGTTTCAAGATGGAAAAAGAGAATTTGGGTATCGAATCCAATCAATCCGAAGACTTCAAGCAATTCAAATTGAAGATTCTCGAGCTCTATATGATCATACTCAATTGTCTCAAGACTTATGAGAACGAAGAGGAAAAGTGGATCATCAAAAGAGACAACTCAAAAAAGCTTAGTGTCATTCGTATCGAAGAGTTGACTTTGGAATACTATAGATGGCTTAAGGAGTTGGAGCATGACTTGGGAGATTAGAATCCTGGTCCCCTCTTACCATTTCAATGATCTTTATACATTATATATCGTTAATGCTTACGCACTATCAACCTATATTAGCCTTCATGTTTCCTGCTCCCTTTGGATTTTCGTCTTTCCAGTCATCCCACTCACGTTGCTTGATCTCAGCATCACTGTCTTCTTCTTCGTCGCCACTGTCGTATTCTTCTTTTGGTCCTTCGGCAGCCATCTTTCCATTCGCCAATTCGTAATCCAAGTACTCTTCCACAGACATCGAGGGCAATACTTGGCCTGTTCCGAATACTTGTCGTTGCAAATCTTGCTTGCCATTTGTGATAACGAATGGTCTGAGGATCTTTCCTTGCTTTGAGATCAAGTCTGAAATATGCTTTTTCTTGAAAGGAAGCTCTTCAACGCGGTTCGTATAACCAAAGTCATCTTCTGAAGACTTCTTCTTTTCTGGATTATCTATCGCTTTCGGAACGAAACCAACAGGACGATTGCCGAGAACCTGGAGTTCCATAGCAATCAGCTCCAAGTTGTTGAAGGCATAAAGCGAGTAAAGTTTGAGCAGATCAATATACACCGCACGGACAACTTCCTCATCAAAGGTGTTAAAGATCTCGTCTCCGTCGTCTTCATTTCCACCTTTGTAGTAATCGTCCAAAATATGGAGCTTGTTTCGTAGTTCCCTCTCGTACTTGAAGTTGGCGATCTTCTCAGCTCTGCGAGTGGCGGCGTTCCCGCCGTATGCTGCTATTTCGTCGTTGGAAGGATTGTATGTGGTTTCAAAAGAGTCAAGTCTCTTCTTCTGCTCGGCAGCCAAGATATCTCCAAAATTGTCGAGTTGTACTAGAAAAGAGGCTAGCTTACCTTTAGCTATCTGTAAATTCAGTCCCTTGTACTTCAATCTGTCGTTGGGATCATACGTGAACCCATTGCTCACGTCTGCCAATAGTTTCATGTATAAACCTGCTAAGTATTGTGCAATAGCAGCAAATGGCAAGTACGATGTGTTGATCTCATTGAGCTTTTCATTGTCGCTAAAGAGAGACAAGCTGCTGACAATCAGCTCAATTAGTTGGAACTCATGAATCAAACTTCCGGTCTTTCGCTGAAAAGTCTCCAGATCCTGTCTTTCAGGAGATTCCTCTAGTTCGAAGAAGCTCCGAACAGCACTGCGAAACCTTTCCCGTACTGTGAGTCTCTCATTGGACCCCATAATACTATGTAGTTGCTTTAACTTTCTTGTACTTTGCACATTTACACCAGTACCTCTAGGATTATGAATGCTTCTCGCATCTTTTTGAGGGTGAAGTTACTAAGAACAACTACGTCATGAGTGCTCCAGCCTATTACGAGCTCTATAGAAGAAGCACTATAGGAAGTGCCTTAGCTGATGCTTTGGACACTTTGATCAGTGATGAAAAGATACAGCCGCAGTTGGCAATGAGAATATTGAACAACTTCGACAGAATTGTTTCCGAGAGCTTGAAGGTGGAGCGGAGCTTGTGTAAGTCTAAGTTGACGTTCAAGGGTGACTTACATACATACCGTTTCTGTGATGACGTGTGGACGTTTATCATCAAGAACGTCTTGATCAAGATGACCGATATCTCCAACAACGATGGAAACGACAGTGATATCGCAGTGGAGAAGTTCAAGATTGTGGCTTGTAACTCCCGCAAGGCTGGTGAGACTTAGGGGGCTCAAGTTCCCATTGAAGAACGAGAAATACGACAACCAAAAGATACATTTTCAAATCGCTTTCTACAAGCTGGGTGCGTCGACCGGCGACTGGAGTGATATCAACAACATAGTGTATGAAGGGAACCAGAAGTGGAGAACTCCGGTCTCGAAGTACACGAGTACAAGAAATATACAGCATAGTTAAATGAAGCCACATTGTAATGAAACTACAGTGAAGTAGTCAAATGGACGAGGAAGATTTTGCAAGATGCAATTGCCTTCCCTGGATGCTTACAAATGTCATTCAAAAGAGATCATTTCATTATAGTTTTATTTCCCTAAAGACCGAGCCACAACTTGGCCTCCTCAATCTTGAACTCGCTGACCAACTCAACGTCGTCAGAGCTCGAACCAATCTGGACCTCGTAGGCACCCTTCTCGGCATTCCATTTCTCGTGGTACTCATCCCAGTACGAGATAGAGTCCTTGATGGAAATCTCAATGGTGACAGTCTTCTTCTCACCAGCCTTCAAAGCGACCTTCTCGAAACCCTTCAATTCCTTGATGGCACGGTCGACGGTAGGGTCCTTCTGGGCAATGTACAATTGCACAACCTCGGTACCGTCGACAGAACCGGTGTTCTCGACAGCGACAGTAGCGGTCAACTTGTCAGCGGCCTCGTCAACAGATACCTTCAAATCAGAGTAACCGAAGGTGGTGTAAGACAAACCGTAACCGAATGGGAAGGCAACACGTCTCTGCATCTTCTCGTAGAAACGGTATCCGATGTAGATGTCCTCACCGTACAACACTCTGCCTCTGACGGTCTTGAAGTTCAAGTAAGCTGGGTTGTCGACGTTCTTCAATGGCCAGGACAAAGACAACTTACCGGAGGGGTTGGCATCACCGAACAAGACGTTGGCAATGGCATTTCCAGCCTCGGAACCACCGAACCAGGCCTGGACAACGGCGTTAGCCTTTGGCAACCATGGCATCTCCACGGGAGTACCGGACTGGTTGACAACAACAGTGTTAGGGTTAGCCTCCAACACAGCGGCAACCAAGTCGTTGGTCAAGAGAGGCAAGTCCATGTTTGGTCTGTCGAATCCCTCCGACTCCCACTCCTGGTTCAAACCAATCAGCAAAACGACCTTGTCCACGGACTTAGCCAATGCAACGGCACGGGCAATCTCTTCCTTACCGTTGATCACCTGGGTAACACCGATGTTCAAGGCACCTCCGAAAGAGATGACAGTGTCGGGCTTAAGCTTAGAGGTCTTGGAAGAACCAAACTCAACTCTGATGGCGTGAGCCTTGCCCTTCTCCAAGTGAGTGCGTCCCTTAACCTCAATGGTACCAGTACCGAAGAAAGTGTTGCCCAACACCTGGTTGTTCAAGTTGTCGACAACCAACTTGTCATCGACGAACAATTGAGCAGTACCAGTCACCACAAGAGAAAACTCGTACTCACCGGACTCCTCTGGAATGTAGTTGGTGGTGGCATCGAAGTAGTACAAGTCGTCCTTGACGGAAGGATGCGAGTAGTCGAACAAGATCATAGCACCCTGGGAGATGTTGAACTCGTCGAACTTCTTTCTGTCCTTGACGGAAGGAGGCTCGTTGAAGAACTTACAGTTGATACCAATCTTACCAGTCTCAGGGTTCAACGAGGAGGAAGAGGTGGCCAAAGCTGGCAACATCTGGTGAGCGTGGCATCCGACAGTGTACTGTGGAGCGGTCTCCAACTTATCCTTGATGGCCTCGTAAGGAGTGCTGTTGTAGTAGGAAAGCAAAGAAGCAGATCCACCACCACAGTAAGCAGCGTACTTGGCGTTAGGACCGATAACAGCAACGGTGTCGGTCTTCTTGAATGGAAGAATGTTGTTCTCATTCTTCAAAAGAACCACAGACTCGGTAGCGATCTTGTTCAACAAGGCTCTGGTCTCGGGTGTGTTGTTCTCGGAGTCCTCAGGACCTCTCTGCTTCACGTTAGACTTAGCGCACCACTTCACCAACTTCAAGACATTGCGCACACGGTCGTCCAAGTGGCGGATGTTAAGCTCCTTGGAGGCGATCATGTGGCTAATGCTCTGCTGGTTTCTGAGGCTGGAAACACCAGGCATCTCCAAGTCCAAACCGTTCGTGATGGACTCCTTAGCAGTGTAAGCACCGTACCAGTCGGACATGATGAGACCATCCCAGCCCCACTCCTTTCTGAGGATGTCGTCCAAAAGCCTTTTCAGCTGAGAGACGTGCTCACCGTTAACTCTGTTGTAAGAGGTCATGAAGGCCTTTGGCTGGGCGTGCTTGACTGCCAAGCGGAAAGGCTCCAAGTAGATCTCTCTCAAGGCACGCTCGGTCAAGATGGAGTCGGAAGAGTTACGCTCGTGCTCCAAGTCGTTAGCAACGTAGTGCTTGATGGTAGCAGCAATATCGTCTTCTTGCATACCCTTCACAACTCTGGCAGAAGCAATACCGGCAAGGTAAGGGTCCTCCGAGAAAGACTCGAAACCTCTACCACCCAATGGGCCTCTCTGCATGTTGGTGGTAGGACCCAAAATGACGTGGGCACTCTTGTGCTTGGCCTCCTCAGCCATCAAGGCACCAGCCTCCTGCAACAAGTCCTTGTTGAAAGTGGAAGCCAAACCTGTTCCACAAGGGAAGCAAGCAGCAGGCGAACCGTTGACGAACTTGGTTCCTCTCACTCCGTTGGGTCCATCGGATACACGCAATGATGGAACTCCCAATCTCTCGATTTCAGCAGTGTGCCAGAAGTCCACTCCTCCAATGAGCTTGATCTTCTCGGAAATGGTCAATTCCGAAAGCACTTTTTCAACGTCGATGTCAGCCATTGTAATTGTTGATAATCTGGAAGAAGGTAGGGGGCAGCGGGGTTTTATAGTAATCCGTTGGGCACTATAACGCGGGAAACGATGCCCGATCGGGACCGGGATGCTTTCCTAATGAGGTGTTGCTTCCGGTGCAGGACGGACCCCACAACTCAAGTCGTGCACATTCTGAAAAATTTCGGCGGGTCAAAGCCGCGAGCGAGTCACACCTTTTCTGGGGCCCGGAAGGCGGATAGACACGGAGTTAGCAGACGTCTTAGGTAGTTATGCCTGTATACTAGCGCCTTCTCCAAAGATTTGGGGCTGCGATCTTGGTTTGGGGCACGGGTTAGGTGTTGTGGTTGATCTCCAAATTTCTCCTAGACACTTTCAAATCCGTGAATGTTGGGACTGACGTAATTTCGAAACGCTAGGGAGGTCATGTTTGTTATGGCGAACGTGGCTTACATGCAACGGCACGAAGAATGACGCTATTCCGCACGCATTACTTGTATTCATTCTTAGGTACTATGCAGATCCTATGTGGGGCAATGTTCATGTCTATAATTGATATGATACAACGTGTTTTACGGAAGGACACGAAAAGACTAGCATCTGTAGAGATTGATAGTTCATGGTTTCATGCCTTTGGAAAGTGAAATGTAAGTATTTTGGCTATACGTGTCTACTTAGAGCCATCACTGAAGCTGATCACGGCCCACTTTCCGGAGGCTGTCCAGAACTCGCCCACCTCGTTTCCTTGGCTCTTGTACTCCTCGATCAACTTGGCATTGAGGCCCTTGGGCAAACCTACCACAACATCGGCTTTGCATGTTCTAAGAGCCAACACCGGAAGCTTGGAGGAGGCCAAATCCTGGATGGCCTCCACAAAGGGAGTGGTAGTGTCCCAGTCCAAATCACCGACCAATTTACGGTAGTTCAAATCACCCTTGAAGATCACCAAGTTGGACTTAGACAACTCTTGGTACAAGTCTTTCTGCTGAGGAATTGCCCAAAAGTTTTCGCAAGAGGTCCAGAACGGATGGTGCTGCGTAGTGAGCTTTCCGGAGGCAACGTAGGACAGTACTTTGCTGCGGAAGAACTGGATAGCCTCCTTTTCTTCGCTCTTCTCGCAGATCTCACTGAAGAACGATGAGTCTCCCAATTGCTCAAGCAACGCATCGAAGTCTTTTGGCATGGTGTCACTCACAAACCAGGGGATCTCTTTGCAATGCAACACGACGTTGTCGATCAACTTGGAATCAAGCAAGAACAATGACAAGCACAAGTCGGCGAAAAGTTCGAACCCAGAGTTATCCAACACAAAGTCCACTCTGTTGCGAGGACTAGCCATCAAGTACGTCCACGCTTCAGAAATATCGTTGACGATGATCTTCTCCTCGTTCTTTTTGCGCACCTCCGCACCTTGCACACTTTTGATGTCTTCCAAAGTAACATTTCCTGCAAGCAAAGACAAGTCGGTGGCATTTCCCCAAAGGGAGATATCTACGAACTCGGTGAATAAGATACGCAATGCCTCAACATCAAGCTCCTTCGTCGTCAATTGCGCCGAGAGTGTTTCGTACCTCTTGCACAACTCTAAAACACCAAACGAAGACTGTTGGAAAGTTGTGTTCTTCAACACCTCATAGACATCAAAGCTCTTAAGCATCTGTGTGCGCTGGAACCAAACGTCGATCAACTGGTACAAGTAGCACTCCAAGTACAACCAGGGGCCCGTGAGCCATGTGACTTGCTTTTGAGCATTGAACTTCGCCAACTCGACATTGTACACCTCGAGCTCGGGTTTCAACTTGATGTCTTCGTCCAGAAACTTGTGGACAGCCTCGTCGTTCTTGAAGCTCTTCAATAGAGCCGTCAACTGGGCAATAACGTAATCTCCGCACTTCTCAGTTTCGGGATTAGCTTCGCTGTTTGAAGCGATATCCTTGATAGCGCCCTCCAAGATGGTAGGCCATCTCTTGTGGACAGTTGGGTAAGCGAACGATTTGGGGTTGTTGTTGTAAGCAGGAAGAGGAAGAGACATGGTTAAGGTAGATTGGAACTTCGAAATACATCAGTACATCTCTACGGGCAGTTAAAACAACGAATAATACAATCCATAAACAAGTAGAACTATAAGAGAATACTTAACATAGCACCACTGGGGCGACGTAAGAAAACATATGGTACACAGAAGACAACATCTACTGTCTCTTGGCGTATTCGGCCTTCTCTTTCTCGTATCTCTTCTTGTCAGTGGCGGCCTTGGCCTCGTAAGGCTCCTTGTCCTCGGCAGTAGTGGCCTTCCACTTCTCACCCAACAACTTTCCGACCTGACCGAAAGAGATACCGGGGTTCTCGGCTCTGACAATGTCTCTGTTCTCGTTGGCAAAGAACATGTAGGCCGACAACGATCTCTTAGGAGCGTTGGGGTCCTTCTTTTTTCTGGTGATCTTCTTCTTTTCGGTAGACATGGCTCTGAAGTTAGTATTACGGAAACACTGCGAAAACACAATATAAGTACGCGAAACACGTCGACGCGGTCAACAAATTCTGCACACACAAGGTAAACAAACGCTGCCACAAGGCAACCAGGCGCCCGCACGTGAAGTGCCCGCCCCAAAGCGTTGTCCCCAAGCGGCTGCAGCCTGCAAACAGCGCCATGTGCCGTGACAACAACAACAGCTTGTGTGCAGTACCGACAACACCTCCTCCACTTCTGAAGTCAGGAGAAAATGCCCACAGCGCCCAATTGGTGTTTCCAACAAAGGGGCAAGCACCGCATGGCTGGCAAAAGCCAAGGGCGTGCAAGTGCAAAAGATTTTTTGTTGCAGTCAAAATGCGCACCGCATAGTTAAGTGGTGTCAATACATACGGGTTAATAGTGGAGTCTAGTAGGAAGAAATTTGATAGCACTTTTTTTATATGTGGGAAAACCGCACTCCCCTATATATGGGCGATTTTGCGGGCGCGGAGAGAGGGACAGGAAATGCGGTGCGGTTGCGTAAATCTCAGCACTGCTTAATTAGGGGCTCTGGAGGCCGTTTAAAGAGCCCAATTAGGGATTAGGCTTGGTTTTAGGCTTTGGAATGGGCTCAAGAGCAGCGGCAAATTCGTGCTGTGTATATAGTTTTTTTTGCTACGGCTTCGGTGGTCGAATAGCTGCTGTAGGTGTGGAGAAGTAGCAATACTAAGTGTAGAGCACGTGACTGCGCGCACGCTTCCTCACACTAAAACCAGCCAGCGTGTTACCTTTTCTGGAAGACACTACTAGTGCTGGCTCGAAGTGTGCAGTGTGCAGGATATAGCACCAGCACAAGTTTATGACAGTTTTTATATTTGCTGTTTGGGGAAATTTATGCAATGGTTGCAGTCTGTAGATGCTAGCTGGCTGTCGTATTCTACTGAGGTTGCGTGCCGTTCATTGAGTGTTGGCTTTGAGTTTTTGACGCGATGTCCATATCCGAGTTCAGAGTTCAACTCTTCTCCAGAATGCTGTGGGTGCAAACTACCCGTATGCTGCACAGAACGATCTCGTGAAACGTACAACTCCGAGTAGCCCTGCTCAAATCCGATCTAATACTCTCCGCTCTTCACACTACACTTACTCTCACGTTAATAATACTCATACAAACATATACCCAGCTACATACTCTCGCAGTACTTTTAGTACCATGCGCGGTATTGGTTGTTGTCCTGGTAGCTGCCGTACTGTGGGTACTGCTGGTATCCACCGTACTGGGGAATCTGCTGAGGGTACTGAGGAACGCCGGGAGCAGGAGCTCCTTGTGTTTGTGGGGCAGTCTGCTGAGCACCCTGCTGCTGTTGCTGTTGCTGCTGCTGCTGCTGTTGCTGCTGGGCACCCTCCTCGCCTTGGGCAGACTGAGGGAAGGGCTGGTTGGCTGGGTACCCGCTGTATGGGTAACCGCCTCTGGTGCCGAACTGGTTGGGGTTACCGTAGTACTGAGCAGCGTAGAACTGGTTCGACTGGGCACCTTGAGCGCCGGCCTGGGCAGTGGTGCTCTCGGTCTCGGCGGTGGCATTCTCACTCACCTGCTGCTGTTGCTGAGCGCCAAAGCCGGTGGTGTTAGCACCCATGGCGGCACCGTTGCCGTAGAATGGAGTGTTGTAGTAGTAGTTGTAGTAGTTAGGGTAGCCGAATGGTGCAGCACCTGGAACCTGCTGACTCTGCTGAGGAGTCTGCAAACCCTGCTGTTGACCAATGGCGTTGGCCTGAACAAGAGGGGACTGACCGATGTCAGCACCGTTGGCAGCAGCTCCGTTGCTGGCACTGGCACCCTTGGCTGCGGAACCGTTAGTGGCACCTTGGTAGTAGGCAGGCGTGGCTGCGGAGGCAAGGCCGGCCTGGCCGAGCTGGCCGTAGGCAGCGGTGTAGTCGTAGCCAGGGTAGCCGAACTGGCCAGGGACAGAGCCGGCAGCAGCCTGCAGAGGGTACTGTTGCTGAGACTGCTGGAACTGCGAGTAGTAGTCGTAGCCCTGGGTGGTCGACTTCTGCTGGTCGTACTGCTGCTGGTAAGCCTGTTGCTGTTGGGTGAACTTAGCGTTGTTGTACTGGCCCTGCTGAGGAACCTGAGACTGAATCTCGGCGGAAGCCTGTTCTTGAACTGGAGCAGACACCTCGTTCTTTCCCTCCAAGGACAAAGAGCCGAACGAGACACCGACGTTGTTGACTTGCTGAGGTAAAACAACCTCGGACTGCTGGACAGCAACTGGTGCTGCCTGCACTGGTGCAGATTCTTGCACTGGAATCTCGGCGTGAGCCTCGACTTCCTGAACGGTCTGTGCCTCAGACACATGCTCGACCTGCTCTTGGACGTATTCCTGGACTGGTGCCTCTGGTGCAGGTTCCTGCTTCTTTGGTTGTGGCTTGGCCTTGGGCTTGATAGCAGATGCCCAAGATGTGGAGGGCTTGACAACAGCTGCGCGAGACTTTGCCTCAACTGGTGCTGCTTCAACTGGCGCCTCCGCTGCTGGGACAGGGGCTTCCTCGACAACTGGCTCGGGAGCGAGGACTTGCTCCTCTTCTTTGGGTTCTTGCTTTTGTGCAGACTTGGGCTTTGGCTTGTCCTTTGCCAATGCAGCAGCCCACGAGTTGGATGGAGGTGCAGATGCGACGGGTTGCTGGGCTTGAGGAGCGGGTGCAGAAGCGGCAGCGGTGGCTGCGGCAGCGGTGGCAGGAGCGGTTTCCTTCTTTGCCACGGGCTTTCTTTCCCTTCTCTTCTCCGTCTTGGGCTTCTCTCTTTGATGCTTGGACTTGCCGGCATGCTCGCTATTTATATGAGCAGCTGGAGCGCTGCTGTGTGCTTGGTCAGGTGTTATTATGTCGTCCCTCTTTTTGGCCTTGGGCTCTTTCTTGATAGGCTCCCACTTGGACACCTTGTTGTTGACGATTAAATCAATCACCAACTCAACGTCGTCCTGGTGTTCGGATAACAATGAGGTCAAGTCCTCGCTCTCCCAGTCGGGGAACATTTCGGACAACATCTGCAAATGTGGGGACGCCGTAGATCCTCCTCCGGATCTCTTTGTGTTTCTATTTGTTTTTCGTTGCGACATGATGTGTGTGATGTAAATAGCCAGGTCTCTGGTTCTTGCCGTTGGCGTTTCTATGCTTCGCTGATTCCAGACAAACGCGCCGTGTGTGATTTAAAGGTGCAATTGTCTAAACGGCGTCACTCTCAAGACGTGTGATTCGAAACAAGATCGGGCTAAACGCAGAAAACTGTGGTGGAAAGATCCTTACTAGGTGATCTGAAACCGGAAACTTTTTTTTTCGGGTGTCGACAGAGCGGTGCGGGCACGACCAGTCACCGATCACGTGATGTTACAACGGCCAGCCAGTGACTAAAATAGAGATCGTGTGGGTAGTATACGGATTTGGAGGTTTAACGAAGTGGATGCAGTGTACGTGGTTCCGTGGTTGTCCTTGAAAATTTGGGTGCTTTTTCAGAGGTTTCGTTATGGTGGCGCACCTTAAAATATAAAGGTGACTCCGGATTTCGGTGCCACAAGTGTTGGGCCCAGTATCATGTATTTCTATGATTGTAAAACGTTGTGAAGTAAGCTTGCACCAGATTCTGGAGCGGGGAGATCAAACATCTCGGGGATAATCTCAGCAACCACCGAACCGAAGAGATCGTAGATGATCTGTTTCAAGTCACCGCCCGTCTGCTTGAAGTCAGGGTACGAGTTGACCTCCAAAAGCTTGACGCTGAAGTCATCATTAACCAAGAAGTCGATGCCGAAGATCTCGATGGCATTTGCCATGGGTTGAAAATTAATTTTGTCCACCGTAGAGGCAGCCTTGAAAAGGTCTCCAGTGATTTGCTTCACCTGCTCAAATACCTTCAGTTTATTCTTCTCGTCGATACCCTCTAGCTTCCAGAAGGGCACCACAAGAGGGTCCTTCCCCTCCTGGAGACAAGTGTTTGTCAAATGGCCTGCTAAATTTATTATTTCATCTTCAGACGACAGGGGAAGAACATACTCGGAGCTAGCAAACAAAGCCAAGATGTTCTCGTAAACAGACACCTCAAGGTTGCCCAGACAAACGACGTATGTCCTCAAGTGAAACTTTTTAAAGTCATATTTGGGCAAGAGCAACGGGTTTGTCTGGTACTCTTGCACAACGAAGTGGCGAAGCTGGGAAATGATCACGCCGTTCTGATCCTCATCTCCCTCATCATCAGTATCGTCTTCCTCGAAGGAGTCGAAGATGTCTTGGAGTTGCTCAACGGTGTTAAATAAACGAATGCCTTGTCCCTTGTCACTCATGCTTGGTTTCAAAATCCACGTTTTATCACCTTGTTCAATCTCTTCCCTCAATTCGTAAGCCTCATCCAAAGCGTCGTCGAGGAACTCAGCATAGTCCACTTCGAGTTGGTGAGAAGCTGGGACGGCAGAATTAAGTATAGAATCGGGATTCTTGACAGTGAAGTGATGAACGGTGTTGGCCAAAAAATGCTTGCGAATCAATGCTTTTCTGTAGATGTACGACGGAACGAAGTACTGCTTGGGGTGTTCTTGGATCAAATCAATATCAAGATCTTCGTATTCTCCATAGTGGAATACTTTCAAGTTGTGGTTCTTGGTGATGTTCTTCAAGATGGAAATATCCGTTTCGATTGTGAATCCCAACTTCTTAAACGCATCCACCCACGGTGCGTAGATATACGACGACTCTGGAACAGTTATCAAGAATATATTTTGGTGCTCTTTTTGCAATTGTAGATTCTTCACAGCTTGATTCAAGACAATTTCACCCTCCAACGGTTCCACGACGGTAAATGCTGCTTTCAAGGGCGTGACACTGATTCCTTCCTCGAGCAATACTCGGCTGTCAGAGTGACTCATGTCCTTGAGGCCATCTTTCCACACCTGCTTGAAATCGGGAGCCCATCCAAATTTCCCATCACCTAATGGGGTATAGATAGAGCCCCACTTGTTATTGAGGATTGGAGCGTACTTGATTCTAGTTTCTCCAGCCTTGAGAGAAGGAATTAACGGCACGTTAACGGAGAAAAGGTCAACTTGTTCCTGTGTTTGAAGCTGCTCGTATAAGTGCTCGATGAGACTAACAGAGATCTTACTGGCTTCCTTCAAGACGTTATAGTCATGATTAAGATCACGGAATTCGTAGGAGAGCGCGATCGACTTGACGCCGTGAGTAACGGCTTCCATAGCGGCACCCACCGTTCCACTAGCCAAAATGTACAAATTGCCTGAGTTCTTCCCAAAGTTGGGTCCGCTGACGACCAAGTCGATTGGCTCCTCATCCTTGTTCAAATGGTGTATCCCAATATCTGTACAAGCGGCTGGAGTGCTGTCTACAAGACACCATTCTTGATACTTCTGTGAAATGAGATCCTGATTAGGCTTCTCGAACGGACCCTCGAACTTGTTAATGTCAGTGCTGAAGGTTGTGGTGCTGTCTTTCGTGTAAATGTAAGTGGTGGAAAGACTCTTACCTGCAAAGTGAGCCTTTCCAATCCATGATCGCTGCTGATTAGGTACCACAATCAGAACCTTCCAGTCCGTAGACCGGTTGATCTCATCGACCAAGTACTTCATATAGGGGCACGACAAGTCGTCTAGCGGCCCATCATCGTTGGTAAGAAGCACGTGCATTGGAGTGTTAGTTTATAAAATGAAGCACTTTCAGATTCGCACGCATCGCAACTTCTCCACAGTTTGAATACCAAAAACAGTTCAATTGTGTATTATCTGAGTTTTTGAAGGGGTGGCAAAGATTGCTACAACAAGTGAGCAGATCGAACTTCCAAACGGCAAAAGAGGGATTATCTACCTTAACATGTACTTTTCAGCCTTGCAAAGTCCACGAGCTTGATACCTTTGCCAAGTTATCGAACGCATTACAAACTACAAGCCAATATGCCAACACACTCATCTGATCTTTTTGCCATATAGTAAGTTTACTCCAAAGAGTATTGGGACTATCGCAGCACCAAAAAAAGCGTGAAAAAATCAGAAAGTAAAATCATAGTCACTTTACACTGAACATTCAAAGCAGCGGTCTGCATCAAAACCACATCTACTAATACCACATCAGACACAGTGTTCTATCAGAATCTCCACATATTCCTATAATGTCGTTCTTCCTAGGTAGCGCATCCCAATACTCCTATGTCGAGGTTGATCCTGAGAAGATCAAGATGGCCGAGGTTCAGTACACAGTGATGTCCTCGACATTCAACAAGCTAGCGGCGACGTGCCAGGCTAAATGCATAGGTCACGAGTATGGAGAAGGAGACGTTAACACAGGAGAGGCTTCCTGTTTGGACAGATGTGTTGCGAAGTACGTGAAGGCCAATCACTTGGTAGGACAGCAGGTTCAACATGTGATGCGCCCCGAAGCGATGCCTGAGTACGTGAAGGTCGCATCCATGGTCTCTGACAAGAAGTGATTGGGATGGAGAAATGTCGAGTCAAATGGATTTTGAATATGACGATTTAACGAAGAATGGGGTATGTTAAGTGCCGTGGATGCATTCTGGAAGGCATGTTCATGTAACAAACTGTAAATAGTGCAAAGATGTGCCTGTCCTAGCTTGATTTCCATCACATCTATAAACCTGCTGTACGGCTTACGAGGCTAAAGACGGGATTCCAGTATATAGGAGGCAGGATCGGCGATACTAATTGGCTGTGGTGCTTTGTTGTGCTTCGTTGTTCTGTGCTTTTATTGCCTGGGAAGATCGCTCAGAGTCGAATATTACAGACATGGATATAGTAAATGATAAGACCTTTAAACTGGTTTGATAGTAGTCAAGACAGATAGCAGATGCTCTACTACTCCTCGGGCTATCTTTAAGGGTGAAAAGGCTCATGTTGGGCCCAGGGTTTGTTTGTGCACTTAAGGGTTGGACAGAGTATTTGCCATGAAAAGGCACTATCTGCTGAAATGAAGGGTTGTTTTTACGGACTAACTTGAATGGTGACTTCAGTGAGTATCATTTCTTGTCCCAAGTCTGTGAGTTCAAAGGAGTGGACCAGAATTTCT
Source organism: Danielia oregonensis (assembly GCA_003707785.3). NCBI lineage: Eukaryota > Fungi > Ascomycota > Pichiomycetes > Serinales > Metschnikowiaceae > Danielia > Danielia oregonensis. The sequence goes on from PPLJ03000005.1 coordinate 189,904, forward strand.
TATAGGTGATATCTTGCAATTCTCACCTCTTTGACCAGAAGTTTAGCATAATAACTCTGTCCTAGTAGCCGATGATCCCCTGACTCGGATCCATGCCACCTCTAGGCATTCCCCGTTGCACTCTGAACTTAACAAATGCCTTACACTACTTAGTTGGTATGCCGACCACTTTCCTTTTATGGGCCATTACGTATGCTGAATGGCACTATGCTAGCAGATATCCTACAACATTATTCACCCTGAGGAATATATATGAGCGTGCTTCGTCGCTATTCTCGCTCGCTACTTTTCTCAACTACTCGACACAAAGCCACTTTCTGTTCTTCTGGAAAGTTTTTTAGTAAAACTTCTTTCCAAGCACTACAGAGTCGAGTTATTACTGCTTACAAGTCAAGCAAGCTACTAATGGGGTCCTCGCCCAACGGAGCTGTTCGCTCCACAAAGGCAACCACCCACTCCATTGTCAACCCTCCCAAGGTTGACGCCAATCCCGCATCCACCAACGATATAGAAGCTGATGTCGCTGTCATGAGCTCCTTGTCAAAGGTCAAGGGGTTGAAAAGGAGAAAGGTGAAGTGTACATTTGCAAAAGTGTGCAAAAAGGTTTCCGGCTTCACCAATTCTATGAGACTTTGGAAGAAGAAGGAAAGCAGTGCTGCCCCTAAAGAGGTTTTTAAGGTCTCTGTTGAGCCAGTTGTGAAGCTTCCAGTTGTGGAAACTGTCCCAGCCACCGTTTTCGTGGACGTTGTTCCTACAACGAGAAAGAACTCCAAGAGAGCTTCTTTCGTAGCCATGATGCGCAGCTGTAGTTTATCAAGCATTCGTAACTCGCGTAAGCAGAGTATGAGAACCAAGAAGGGTAAGAACTACACCACTGTTGGATGCTTCTCACAAGCAAACTACTTCATCTTATTCATGAGATTTATGAATTTCCAGAGAGCCCATTCCAATTCTCCTGTTTCTCTCCACTATCCTCTTGTGGAATTTGCCAGATCTGAGATCATTGGATGTGCTCTTCCCCCAACTCAGAAGGCTGGTCCTTTTGCACCCAAAAAGCTTATTCTGGAGTCCTGTAGTCAGACATCTCTGTCTGCACTCCTAGATGCATTCGCTGCCTATTTGGCTGCGAAATCCATGCAAACTGTGCCCCATTATTTGCATAGCCCAACACAGTTGTGCGTTCTTCCTAAAGCTGTGGTCTCTACGTTTGAGATCTTCGCCACTTCTGCAGCAAGTCCTGGTAATTTTCTGATTTTGGAGTACAATCCATCTTGTGAACCCTCGGTTGATTTCGCATGTGTCGATCCCGAGGACGTTCCGGTTGGATCGATGTCTAAGGCAGATAATAGCCAGTTGATATGCTCGGATGTTGCGGAGGCTTCGGATGTGGTTACTAAGTCGAAGAGAAGAAAATCGAAGAAAAGAGGTTCCAAAAAATCCAAAAGTGAGGGCATAGTTATAGACATTGCCGTTGGCACCGACTCTTCTTCCCCTTCCAACGATGCCAAGGTTGACTACAACTTGACGGAGGAAATCATCTCTTTGGAAGATTCCGCCGCCAATTTCAATGGTATGCCCTTGAGCGTAGACGAGTACGAAACCAAGTACTCTGAGATCAATGTCCGCTTCTTCAAATTGTTCCACTACTTGATTGATACGGTCAATTCTCCTCTCAGTGACAAGATCGATGCTCTCACTGCAGAGTTTACTGCAGTGAGCAGGGAAACCTTGGACACCGTGTACTTAGGTCACGAGCTTACTCGTGGGCTTGAGGAACTTTCCCATTCTGTTCGCAGCTCAGCTGAAGTTCAGGATGCTGTTGCAAGTAGATTGGAGACCCTTGAGGACATGAAGGACAGACTTACTGTGCTTGGCACCACAGCTCATGTGATGAGAGGTGAGGTCTTTGATAAGGTGTTTGAACTCGGAGTCGAATTGGAGAACTTCTGCATAGTCAGGTCGGATGTATTGACGATCTACGATAACTTCGTCTCGAAGCACTGTCGTGGATTTGGAATCTCCGCGGGTATTCAAATGGCAAACCTCGTGTCTGGAAGAATTGACTACGACAACAGCTGTGAATTCCTTTTGGGCTTTGACGTCGAAAACTTTGAGAACAATATGATGACGGACTTGCACGACTTGCATGATGCAATCTTATGTGCGGGAGGTTATAGACTAGAGATCAAGAGGGAATATTCCAAGCTTGATGAAAGATGCATTCCAACGTGGTGAGCGGCTGGCCCTCTTGTTGTCTTTATTTATTTATTTATTTTCCTACCTATTTATCTATTAAAAAAAAAGTTGAGGCTGCGTAGCGATGCTCCTAAGACTCAATCTCTTAGCTAAAGGATATCCTGAGGAGCGAGAACGTACTTTATAATCTCATTATATGCATTGAGATCATGATTCCACTTTACATTTTGTGTTGAGATTTCAAATTACGTACAAAAAGAGAATACTTAAAGCGTAAAAACACCTTTAAAAATCAGGATTGACATGAACATCAATGAAAATGAATGGCTGTATAGAGTGAAAGTCAGCACACTGTCTGATATTCTTTGAATTGAATATGAACAAATATAGAAGTACCTGAATCAATTATATCAGTTTTAGAGTAAGGACCACGTATTGTGCAGTGATGTTGTGTTTGCATGCTTGCCACAACGAAAGATGCGTGTAGAGCCTCGGATCCAAAACTCTGAAGGGAAGTGTCTATTAACAATAGCTCAATTGCTGCATCTGTTGCCATTGAGCCTACATATGTGCGCCAGGAATTATGGTTACAAAATAACGTAATACTCATCAATTAACTATCTAGTTACAATTGGTCCTTGGTGTGGAAGATGGCCAAAGCCTCGGTGATTCTCTCAGACATGGTCTTCTCACCCTCTCTAACCCACACTCTTGGGTCAAAGTACTTCTTGTTAGGCTTGTCCTCACCGTCGGGGTTACCGACCTGAGACAACAAGTAGTCCTTCTTGTTCAAGACGTAGTCTCTAATACCCTTAAGGTAAGCGTACTGGCAGTCGGTGTCCAAGTTGACCTTGACAACACCAGACTTGATGGCAGTGTCAAACTCCTGCTGGGAAGAACCGGATCCACCGTGGAAGACCAAGAATAATGGCTTGGCGTAAGAGCCGCCAATCTTCTCCTGAGCGTACTTCTGGTGCTCGGCCAAGATCTCGGGTCTCAAAACGACGTTACCTGGCTTGTAAACACCGTGCACGTTACCGAAAGCAGCAGCAATGGAGAAGTTAGGGGAGATAGGAGCCAAAGCCTTGTGCACAGCGTACACGGTCTCTGGCTGGGTGTACAAGGACTCCTTGTCAACGTTCTCGTTGTTGACACCATCCTCCTCACCACCGGTGATACCGATCTCCATCTCGAGCCATTGGTTCATCTTGGCCATTCTCTTGAAGTACTTGACACAGGTGGCAATGTTCTCGTCGTCAGACTCCTCAGAGAGGTCCAACATGTGGGAGGAGAACAATGGGACACCGTGAGCGGCAAACCAGGCCTCGTCGGCAGCCAACATACCGTCGAACCAAGGCAACAACTTCTTGGCACAGTGGTCGGTGTGCAACACAACAGGGATGCCGTAGGCTGGGGCAATGGCCTTGATGTAGTGAGCGGCAGCAACGGAACCGGCAATGGAGGCAGCCTGGTCGGTGTTGGAAACACCCTTACCGGCGAAGTAAGCAGCACCACCCTGAGAGGTCTGCAAGATGATTGGCGACTTGCTGTCACGAGCAGCCTCCAACGCAGCGACAACGGTGGAAGATGAAGTGACGTTGATGGCAGGAATGGCAAAGCCCTTCTCTTGCGCGTACAAGAACAACTCTTTGACGTCGTCACCGTAGATGACACCGGACTTTTTCAAAACTGCAGCCATTTTAACTTATTGAATTTGGATGAGGAAAAATCCGACGAATCGAGCAGTATTTATAGCGGGGAGACTCCGCTCCGGGCCTCACCTGACGAGCGCGACATGCGACATCCGTGTCGTCCTACTCCGAACACCTTTCTCTCTACATCTACTATCTGTGTGCAGTCACCGTTATATTAGCACGTCTGCCGGCCTCTTCCGTGGCGTGCTGTTTAGTTGCTGGGTGCAGCGGGAGGCTCGGGAGGCAGGGTTGCTGCGGTTAAGTTCTCGCCCGGACTAGAGGTCCGAGACTTGTGTGCACTCCTGACGTAGCTCCACATAGAAGCACCGTGGGCGGAACGCCTCGAATGCCGGAGATGAAAAGGAGGGTGGCTGTTTACACAAAAGGCAGACATGTGAAGGTCACGTGATGCCACAAGACCCTTGTTTCTTCGTCTTATTCCGTCGGGAAGGCATTGGCCGAGATAGCGGACTGCACCCAGGGTCTCCTGCAACCCATCACGTGCTATCTACAACCTGGTGATAGCACCAGGCACCACGTTGTATGCGGTTAGAGGTTGATCCAGGCCCATATGTCGCCACGTGACGCTAACGCCTGTCGGATTTTGGTTGTTGATGTGAAGCACGTGATTCCATATTCCGGTTGTCCCCGAGCTTGACCGAGCTTGACGACGTGCTCTTCACACAATGGCGAGACAATTGCACTTTTACTCTGTTTGTGTGTGAGATACAGGGTCAATACACTTCCCTGAAGGTGCTGGATGCTTCTGAACGCCCGACAACTCTCTGGACTGGCGACTCTGTGAACTTTTCAGATATTCCCCGGATTTCGAGAGTTCCGCTTCTCCGAAAAGCCCCGGCCTTCGGCCATACCAGCATGTGCCGGGGCCCGTTCTTCACTCACCTTCCCCCGCAAATGGGCCCCAGGGCACACGCCTAGATCCACGTGTTGTTTGTTTGCGTTGGAGTTTGTGAAAATGACGAATTGCTTCAAAATTCAGCTTTTTTCCGCCAAAAACAAGCCACGTGACCAGAACGATGGCCCGGGTGTACTTTTGAGTATGGATATGCGATTTAGCTAGGTTTTGCTGCAAAATCTCGAAAGTGTACACGATTCTTGTGCTGCATATAGCGCCGTTTTTCAAGTTTCAACTCTTTCAACTCATACACCATGCACAAGATAGACTATACAGAAGACGGGCTCCGATACTACTCGTTCGACCCTAAATCACACTCTCAGTTCACGGAGATATCGGACCTCATTGCTGTCTATCTCTCAGAGCCATACTCTATATATGTCTACTGGTACTTCTTTCACCAGTGGTCCCAGTACGCGATCTTGGTGAGCGTCGAGGGATCAGACAAGATCATCGGAGTGATAATATCCAAGGTCGAACCACATAGAGAAGTGCGTATTCGTGGATATATCGGCATGTTGGTGATCGACCCCGAACACAGAGGAAAGGGGATTGCCTCCAAATTGGTTAAGCTCAGCATCGAGAAGATGATAGAGTGGGATAACGCAGATGAGGTGATGTTGGAGACAGAGGTGATCAACGAGGCAGCATTGCATTTGTACGAGCTGCTTGGCTTCATGCGGACTAAGCGGATGTACCGCTACTACTTGAACACACACGACGCATACCGGTTGATTCTTCCTATTCTGGAGAAGCTGGGCACGAGGATCGCCTTTTTACCCCCTCTTGCGGTCTCTGAGGCGACGGTCTAGGGTTGGCCGATGATCATAGAATGGATGATTCAGAGCATTACCACTGCGTCTAAGTGGCACTCATATAGACTAATTGCATACTATTTGGAGCACTGGCTCGCAATTAAACGAGCGTTGCATGTAACGAACAGGCGACCAAGAAATGGAGGTGAGATTCTCATCTGACGAAGGTTCTCATCTGACGAGGGTACCATTACTCTTTTCCTGATGCAAAGCACACCTCTCTATTTCCCATGTCAACTTCATGTACCTTGTCGTTTCAAAGTCCTCTCGCTGCATCCGAAGTTATAGTCCTCAGTACGCATATTTGCACCGGCTTTGGAGACGGATTTTATACAGAAAAGTCCACACGCAAAGAAACCCACTACTTTCCTTCCTCTTCTACTCATCTCTCCTGTCTCGGTTCTCTTTTCGCTAACACATACCTTGTTAGCGGGCAATGGTCTCTTCTTCCTGTACACAAGGACCGGTTTCATCTCCTCTCATTCCTACAAGAACTACTACACTTATCTCCCATGCTAGATACCAGGTCGCTAGACGTCATCTCCAAATTCAAGCTGGCCCTCCTCACACAGGCCCAGACATCCAAAGCAGCGCCATCGCTTGCCACATCCAACCGCGGAAAGAAACTCCCCCATGGCTCGGAAAACCGGCATCTTCTGTCGAAAGTGGTGGAATATGAAGGCACCAACCACCTTGTGCTCACCAACGACGTGATAGAACGCTCAAACTATAGAAACAAACGCAGGTGGCAGGACTACTACCAGGTCGACACAGGTAACAGTGACGAATCCGAGAGTTCGGGGTCGCAGTCCGACGACTCCGACAGCAACGAGGAAGACGAAAACCCCTTCAAGAAGTTGCACTTGAGCGAGATCTTGGCTCCGCTCTCACATCCTGCGGAATTAGTGACCCATCCGGCCATATCGAAAACATACCGTCTGCCATGCCTCACCAACTTGGCATCGGACCTCATAGACTTGATCGAGGTGGAGCAGAACACATTGAACCACCTCAACAAGCTCTTGCAGGTTTTGGACGGCGAGGACTGGTTCTACTTGCTTGAAGAGAATATGGGACTTCCGGTGTACGACCATGGTTTAGACGACTCGGTCACCGACAAGAAGAAGCTCGAAGACGAGAAGAAAGAGAAGGCCAAGGATGCCGAGCCAGAAAGGGGCGTGGCACTCAAGGAAGAGGACGCTGTGGTTGTCACAGACCCATTCTTTGCTCTTCCGGAGACATTGGCCAAGTACGAAGCATTTCAACAGAAGCATTTGGAAGAAGCCGAGGCAGAAGAAAGCGAAGCCGAGGGCGTCCAGCAAGACCTCGTCAACTACTTGCAGGTGAGCATACAGCGGCAGCACGAGTACATCAAGAACCTCACAAGCATCCGCAATGGCATAGTCAAGGCCGACCGCTACAAGTCCGACTTGTACAAGTGGGGCAAGGAGATGCACGAGAAGAAGAGCTAGTATAGAGCAGATCAATGTACACTATTCGGAGCACTACGAGGTGGAACACAAAGCGCGCACGTGACTCTCCACGTGACCGCGGTGCGACGCGCTCTTCAACGCGACAATAATCTGACACTCTTTTTCCACCTATACTACTCTATAATTACAATGCTTGAAGGTAAATTCGACGAAGCAAGTCTTCTCAAGAAAATCGTGGACTCCATCAAGGACTGCGTGAAGTTGTGCAACTTCAACTGCACAGAGCACGGAATTACGGTGCAGGCCGTGGACGACTCGAGAGTCTTGTTGGTATCGTTGTTGGTGGGCTCGTCTGCCTTCTCGGAGTACAGATGCGACCGTGACATCACGTTGGGAATTGACTTGGACTCGTTCTCCAAGATCATCAAGTGCGGCAACAACGAAGACTACTTGACGTTATTGGCCGAGGACTCTCCCGACAACGTGATGACCATCTTCGAGGACAAGAAGAAGGAGCGTGTGTCCGAGTACTCGTTGAAGTTGATGGACATCGACTCCGAGTTCTTGCGCATCGACGACATGCAATACGACTCGGTCATCAACATGCCCTCCACCGAGTTCTCCAAGATCGTCCGTGACTTGAAGAACTTGTCGGAGTCGCTCAACATCACCGTGACCAAGGACTCGGTCAAGTTCAGCGCCGAGGGCGAGTCCGGAACCGGTTCGGTTGTGTTGAAGCCCTACACCGACATGGACCACCCCGAGGAGTCTGTCACCGTCAACTTGGAGAACCCGGTCGACTTGACGTTCGGCCTCAAGTACTTGAGCGACATCATCAAGGCCACCGCATTGTCGGGCTCTATCACCATCAAGTTGGCGGATAAGACGCCTGCATTGTTCGAGTACAAGTTGGACGCCGGCGGATACTTGCGCTTCTACTTGGCCCCCAAGTTCGACGAGGACGACTAGGATATAGGAATACAGAAGGTGAACTGATGCATGTAGCGCATGGAAGCGATCACCCAGCTTGTGGCGGAGTGCATTACAATGGAAGTGGGCGCATTCTGACATCTGACCGAGCGCAATGCACGGCCGGTCGGCCTGGATTGTTGGAGCGGATCCGTGGAATTTTGCGTTCTGTTGCTTCCATGGTGAGGGGTAGTGGCTCTGGAGATTCTGTGGAACACTTTCCAGATCCTGTTTCATTTCTTAGCTTTTTTTTGCTCGCTGTTCTCGTTTCAGATTCATGTACCTTAATCTTCGTATCTGTGTCTCACATTGCTCGGTACAGTTTCATGATTTCTTTTTCGGTGCATCTCCTCCTTGTGTTTCGTCGACTTCTCTTGCCTCAAGTTCCATGTCTGTTCATGTCGCACTTAGCACGCTGTGCATAGACGCACCAACTCGTCTATGAGCTAAGTTGTCCCGGCAACTTGGAGACTTGCTAGCCTCCGGAAACTGGGATCAGCCATGCGTCGTGCTCTAGTGCACAGCTAACTCCGCCCAATCGGGAGCGGTTTTCGAAGCCGCTCGGCTCGTCTAGCGCCTCTCCTGTATATCCTTCGAATAGGCGGATAGTCTTCTTTAGCGAATGCAGGGGATGCAGTACGTACAGGAAAACATGCTTCTTTGGGACATCTACAGCGTGGTCCATAACAAACACCTTCAAGCTGCAGGACCTGGAATGCAAAAAGAGTAGCCACGGCGCCTCGCCGGCGGCAGCGCAAGCCCATCAAGAGGCGAAAGGAGGGGCGCACGAGCGTATGGCCGTTGCAATTGCGTGCTTCGTTGTCGGGGCGTCAGCCGCATGCACCGCACTGAATTTGGAGATCAACGGTTACGTCCATACACGGCGAGAAAAGCCTGTTTTCAGCAGAAAAATACGCTTTCAGTCGGCGTAGACAGCCGCTCAGGCCGTGTTGCGTTTCGCCATCCGTCGCTTCTTTGGCTGCCACATTGGCCGACTTCTCGCTAGAACCCAACCGTTGAGTTGTGAGCCCCGCGCACGCATGGTCTCTGCATTGGCAGACATAATATATAAATACGCCTCTGATGCCGTCTGTAGATCATCTCTCTTGGCACTTTCTATCGTTCGCTCTGCGCCAGTTTGCTTCGTGAACCTTTCTTTTTGGCCGATACAGGATCCGTCTAGCTTAAATCTGGAGCCACGTTCATGTGACCCAAACGACTCCTCTCTCCACAACATGCCCAGCCCTTGAGCACACTATAGTCTTGTGACATGTCCGACCGCCCCCCTCATCGACACAAGAGACAGAAATCGGCGCAAATCTCCAACTTCTACTCCGATCCCGAGGCCCCCCCACCATTCCACCCAGACTTTGCCCGACGCCATGGGTTTGATTCTCAGCCGCTTCCTGTTGCACAAGGCGTCCCGATCCCGCATGCTCACCAGCTACCCCAGGGCCCGCCTGTTTCGGTGTTGCCCTCCTCCACCTACGGTCTCCAACCCCAGCCAGACGTCCACTATGTTCCCCAGCTCCCGTACTACGAACAGCCCGTGTTTCCCTTTCCTGAAGATACACAATACGAGTTCCAGCCCTACCTACGACAAGAGTACCGGCCTGACTACCCTAGGGTAGACCACCGCGCAGACGCCCGGCTAGAACCACAGCGGTCGATTAGCCATACCAAGAATTTGTCTATCTCTTCGCACTTCGATACTTTCAGCTTGAATGAGACTTCTACGGACCCACGGCAACACTATACTTTTCCACAGGGCAGACCGCACGAGTTCGTGAGCTTACAGACCACCCCTCCGGCCCAATTGGCTAATCCGGGGCGTGGGAAAAGAGAGCACTCGCCTGAGCCGCAATCTGTATTAGACGGGATATTATACCTGATGCTCAATGTGGACGCCTCAAATCTCAATTCCTTTCTATTGGACGTGCTTGTGAAGCTAGAACCGGGCTTGCCGCTCGACGACTTCTACAACATCTTGTACAACTCCGAGAATTCTACTTCGCACTTGCCTCACGAGTACAAGATAGACAAAACATACCCGGCCTCCTCGCTTCAGCCCACCGTGGATGCTATGTACAATATCTTGAACGTATTTCGTTCACCTGGCATTCTCTACTCGCGCTTTGCCGGGAGCCGAATTAATGATGCCAAATTAGCCGGCGTTAATTTTCATGAGCTACTCCGCTCATTTCTTGCAATCAAGATCCTCTTCAGTGCATTGGTGGAAGAGAGTACGGCATCACTGGAACGTGCCACGCTACCCAGAATATCCATTTACAAGCTATACTACATCATCTGTCAAAGGCTCATTCTCAAATATCCTAGCTCCTCCAACAGCACCAGTCTCCAACAAAAGCTCATACTAGGGCAGTCCAAGTTGGGAAAGCTTGTCAAGCTCGTGTATCCCAACTTGGTGTCCAAAAGATTAGGACGTAGAGGAGAATCGAAGTACAACTACTTGGGAATAAGCTGGAATACTAACATTGTGGATGAGGAAATTGCCGCTTTGTGCAACGAGGAGATTACAAAGCTTAATGATATCTTCAAAGGCGAGAAGAAACAAATGGAAACTCATAGAGGGCTCTCGTCGCTGCGACTGCAGCGGCCACTGAGACCCAGCCATCATAGAAGGACTAGTACTGCTAGTGTTGCTATAGCTTCTGACTCCGGTGGATACTCCGAATCCAGCAATATGGCGAAGGTGAGCCTGTCTTTTATCCGGCCCCATTATAAATATCCCGCCGGTAGTTTTTCGCCCATGCCGTTGGCCGAAGAACATGAGATCTCGCCTTTGAACTGGTTCGGTGCATCTCGGCACCACTCATTAATGGTTCTACAGGACTTCAATGTTGATTTAAATGGAATTCGTGATGTTCTCTTTAATTCAACTAATTTGGAAACCGGCGACGACTCCATTCTCCGTGGAATCTTCAACCGACTTCTTCCTCCCATCCTACACTCTGAAAGGAGGGAAGACAGAGACTATTTGCATTTATTTACGGTTATTGCAATTGAGGTACTTCCACATCTTTTGCTCATTCGATCTGCAGATGTATCTTTTATGCGCTTACTCAAGTCCAACGTCCGTATCCTTGCTCGAGATTTTGTGAAAGAAGTGGAGATTCAGGGAGACAGATCAATAGACCTCCATGATGGGGCTGCATTTGCTGCAATATTGACACGGATGTTGAATTCCCATGACTTGCTCTCCACATTCATTGAAATGGACTTGGGAGGCAGTGTCATACCTGAACTCCAAAGTGACATCAGCGATGTTGTAACAGCGCCCAGTCCTGTTGATGCATCTCCAGCTGAACTATCTGAATATCGGCAGCTTCTTACCCGGAGTCTTATAGATACTTTGATCGCAAACCAGTTCGTTCCTTCAGACAACGGGCAACCCATGGCGCCTCAAATGATCATCAAAGTACTCAATGAAGACTCAGCGGTACTCCAGCAATGCCTCCAGGTGGAGATGATGAATTTTTTGATAGAATTGGAGCGCACACAGGCCCATGGCCCTGCTCTTCATGGTGAAAGCACGCAGAAAACCGTCCATTCATTATTGACGCTTTTGGATACGCATGCCTTGGCAGAGGTAGTAAAGCTGCACTACCCCATATCCATCTTTAACGCATTCACCTCTCTTGCATCGACTCAGCTACTCCAATTCGTCTACAGAAAGCATACTCGCAATGGAGACTCACCTAATAATAGTACATTTCGACATTGGTGGATGATGACGTCGTTCGTCCAGGAATACTTCAGCGTCTTGGGCGAACTCGTCAGCTTGCACGAGACCTTAACGAGATAGTTAGCATCACTCCTATCGTGCCACTTTAGCTAGTAATACATGGTACCAGGACCTTTTTCGCACCCACCTGCCAGAAGTAGAAGCATGTCTGCAGAACCACGGAAGGACGATTCCGCCGCACTAAGAGATCTGATACATGAAGCTCACTATAGATAGGCCTCTTGCCGACCTCGATCGACTTCCAACTCAACACTAATTTCCAATATGCCTCACCATTCCGTTATTATCGTTGGAGCCGGCATGGCAGGTATCAAAGCTGCTGGTGATCTTTACCAAGGTGGTATGACCGATACGCTTATTCTCGAGGCCAGGGACAGAGTGGGTGGTCGCCTTGTGTCTGTAAACTCCTCACTGAACCGCAATCTCAAGTACGACATGGGAGCCCTGTGGTTCCACGATGCACTCAAGAACCCGCTATTTGAAAAAGCTAAGAAACTTGGCAACGTTAACTACTTCTTCGACGACGGAAAGAACGACTATGTCTCGGAGAAGTCCGCAAGTATCCCTCCGTGGAAGTTCGAAAGGGTAGTGGAGGAAATCAGCACGTACTGCCAACTTGCTTACGAAAGTGATCCATCGAAGAAAGACATCTCGTTACACGAATTGTGCAATGAATACTTGGAGAAGTACGGGTCACTCTTGAACTCGGACGAGCACGAATACGCCCTGCAAGTGGTGCGTATGTGGCTTGAGATGTGGGATGGAATACTGTGGGACGACTCATCTTCGAAGCATGCGTTCGCTATTCTGAGCCACCTAGGACGGAATGCGTTCGTCACAAATGGGTATACCACTGTGCTTGAGAACGAAGCAAGTGTTCTTCCTGATGGGTATCGACACAACAACATCAAATTGAACACTAAGGTGGAAAAAATCGACTACTCAAGTGATAATGTGGTGGTTGTTAAGACCAAAGATGAAACTTTCACCGCAGACTACGTTGTGGTGACCATTCCACTTTCTCTCTTGTCTTTGCTGGACCCTACAGACCAATCGTACGTGTCATGGGAACCCCAATTGCCATCCAGATTCACAGACATCTGGCCTCATTCATCCTTTGGCTCCTTGGGAAAAGTTGTTTTCGAGTTTAAAGACTGCTTCTGGTCCAAGGACACTCATCGCTATTACGTTTTAGCGTCTGAAACCGACGGTTCTGGAAAGCCTAGACCATGGCAGCATCCCACTCTTCTTGTGAATTACTATCCGATGACACAAACGCCCTCTTTGGTTGCACTCACACAGAAGCCCGTTCTGAGACAAGTCGAAAACATGACAGAGGACGAGATCTGGGCACTTTTCGAGCCTGTGGTTGCCAAGATCGCCACAGGACCGGTGCAAAAGCCCTTCAAGATCCATTGTACACCTTGGAACAACGATCCCTGGACCCGTGGTTCGTATTCTGCAACAGAGGTGGGCAGTATTGATCCCTCAATCATCGGACGTACTTTCGCAGGCGGAGTTACTGACAGAGTACGTTTTGCGGGTGCAGATACTGCTGAAGGTAGTTCCAATGGATGTGCACATGGAGCCTGGTTCACTGGTGAAAGAGAGGCTCGTCACATTTTGACACATGCCAAGGTTGGCTCCAAATTGTAGATCTACTTCTATCTAGTCAAATATTACAGCGGCGGTCTTCAATTCGTTTAGATTCTCAGATCCAGCGACACAACTATTCTGTGCGCATTATGAAATGTGGAGATTATCTAATATGAAACAAGTCTCATCAGCTGTGCACCACACAATCAATAACTACCAGCTAACGTCGAAGTCTAAGCAATTTCGACGGTTAACTCCCAAGAATGAAGATCGAATATCACAAAACATCATCCACAAGAACCAAAAGAAACAACTATTGGACCTCATCCACAAGAGAGACTACTATGCCAACAAGATTCACGAGCTTTTGAACAATGCGGGTGAAGTGTCGGACCCGAAGCTAATAGACGATGATACCGAAGCTGAACTTTACTTGATCAGATTCATGAAAGTTCCTGAAAATGTTGAGCAGATCAAATCATTGGTAGAGAAGCACAAGAGATTCCAAGAGGAGATGACTAGACAGAAGGAGACAATTATGAAAAAGCACACCAAGAGTGCCACTAGTGGTCTTGCCAAATTAGCATCTGTAACATCAGACATCGAAACGTCGAGGCGAGAAGCAATGGAAAGAGAATTAGCCCAGCTACACGAGCAGATCTACCGAGAACAACTAAAGTACTCATCGGAATCAGAATCTGTGCTACGGTTGCTAGGAGTACCTTTCTTTGTATTAGATAAGGAGGTATATGGGATGGTGGAGCATAAACAACGAATGTTAAGCATGCTTCAAAAGCTAGTAGAGAACAAAGTTTAATCTATCATTTGGTTCTCACTGTGTAGTCGTCACCCGACTGTGTAATGTAACGTACCCAAGGATACGACTGGTACTGTAGCTTGGGTTCGTTGATGCGCAAGTAGCGCACCTGAATGCCGGAAGTAGTGAAGTATGGAATGGAGAAATTCACCTTGATGGGCTTCTTCAGCACAAGGTCCTCTTGATCAATGACAGCGGGCAATCCCAACTCTGCCTTCATGTGGAACAGCTTCCCGCCAGGGAAAGTTTTCAACTTCCAGATAAGACAAGATTTTTCTGGAATCCACTTGATTGTACCGTACTCCGGCACAAATTTCGGCGTGTCAGCATCCTCAGGCAATGGGATTACAATCTCGACGTTGTTGGCTGTAGACTTCTTTTTAATCTGGGCTTTAACAGAACACAAAATCTCGATTCTGGAATGTTTGTGCACCACAGTCTTGCAGTTCACCAAGATGAGAGGCTTCATCAAGAACTGCGCAGACAGCAAGCGGTACGACATCACCGTGAATTCTCCATCGGGAGGGATGAAGGTGATGATCCGTTCATTCTCGAACTTGGACAACCTCACGCACTGGTGGAATTTGATGTCTTCCATCTCGATTTTTTTCGAGCCTGGGGCAGACTCCGATGCTGTGTCGTCATCCATACTGGTGGAGAAGATTCCCTTGTCATTGAGGCCCAAGCGGAGATCGGGCATTCCACTCAACTTAGATTTCATCTTAACTTCACCTAAGATTTCACTGTTGAGAACCTGGCCGTTGGCGTTGATCAACATGTTGATGGATTCGACAACATCCAAGAACGCCTCGTTCTTCTTGTATGAAATGCCGTCCTTTCTCCAGCTGACGGCGTTAGTGACAGCGTTCGGTGGTTGGACGACTCGAGAAGGTGTATTTCTGATCAACTTGTAGTAATCTTGGGTGATGTACTCCTTCAAGATCTTGGTGTCCGTAGTCTGGGGGATTCCAAAGTCCATCATCTCGTCCAATAGTTCGTATGTGATGACGAAATTGTCACGAATTGATTCCTCCTCCAAGCTCTTGAAATACTCAGTGAGTACTTCAATTATCTTGGAGAGAAACACCACCATGGCCATGACGTTTTCGTTCTTGCGTGTCAACGCGCAAATGTACAAGTTGTTGTGGTTGATGTACACATAGTTGATGCCGTTGCTGTTGATGTAAGGTCTGTAGAGTGAATCATCCTCGTCGTTCTCCAACTCTAAAAGAAGAAGTGGGAAGTTCTCGATGGTGTTCGGGGGAATGTCTCCTTTGTAGTCCCTGGAAAGGAGCGGTTTGCCCTTGATGTCAAGGAAGTGAACCTGAGACGCCATTTGTTGTAACGGTGTAGATTGTTTTCGAACAAGTATAGCAGACCCGTACACCAAGTGATTTGGAGTTCACAAGTGATTCGAGAAAATTCGAGTGTATTTCGGGGCAACAGCTGGAGGCTCTTCTGTTTAGCTGGTGCTAGTAGTCTCACGTGTTTGGTGTCAGATTTGGATTTTTGCGGACTCTGTGAACTCAATTGAGTTTTTGATTTATGCGCACATAATGTTAATACGTAGAATATATACTGGTGAGTAGTTTCAGAGAAGAAAATGAGTTAGAAGTGCTAATGCATTTTGAAAATCGAAGTAGACCTACAGTGTAATATTTGGATTTTGCCTTCCAAGAAGACCGAAACACGGTATACTAAGACACTGTACTTCACTACAAGATTTCAAATTGACAATATTTCAAACTGAAACTTCTCACATCTGAAACAACTACTTTACCTTCTCCATTCTGCCTTCACAACCTAGCTTTCCCAATTCAGTCTTCCCAATTCAGCCTTACGCTCCAGCGATACAGTTTCACTCACGTGAGCTCATCAGATTGTCTTGTTCAAGAGGATTCCAGATTGAGCCGTGCGATCGCCCAAAGTAGACGGGGCAGATAGATAACCTCTCCATACCGGATCACATTTTATATAGCACAACCAGAACTGCTTCTTTCTGTCGGTGCCATGAACATATTCACGACTTCCACATGTCAAAGCGGACCCAAAGCCTCATTATAGTCTAAGCCTGTACAAAGCCTCTTATTTATTGTTCTCCACCATGATATTTGTGTTTACTCCGCAGAGGCGTGCATGCAGAGAAGACGCTATATAACCGCGTTTACTTGTCTATTAAAACACACACCATGTTTTGGTTACTTTTCTTGCTTTCTGTGGTGGCTGCACTTCTGCCTATTGAGACCAAAGGTAATGCTTTCTTTGCAAAGGACTCTTCTGAGCGTTTCTACATTCGCGGAGTAGATTATCAGCCTGGCGGATCGCTGGAGTTGTTTGATCCTTTGGCGGACCCTACCACCTGTGAGCGTGATATCAAGTACTTCAAGGAGCTTGGTATCAACACCATCCGTGTTTACTCGGTGGATAACACCGCAGACCACGATGTTTGTATGGAGAAGCTTGCAGATGCGGGCATCTACCTTATTTTGGATGTGAACATCCCCAAGGCGCTGATTGCCCGTGACTCGGGTGCCAATTGCTCGTACAACACCATGTACTTGAACGAGGTGTTGTCGACGGTGAAGGTGATGTCGCAATACAACAACACTTTGGGCTTTTTCGCAGCCAATGAAGTTATCAACACGGTTGGAACCTCGGCTGCTGCTCCGTACGTCAAGGCCGTGGTCCGTGACATCAAGACATTCCAGCGTAACACTGGCTTGAGACTTATCCCTGTGGGATATTCTGCCGCAGACATTGCAGAGAACAACCTTCAGTCTGCTTACTTCAACTGTGGTGATGATGAATTAGCCCGTGTTGACATGTTTGGATTCAACGATTACTCTTGGTGTGGTGACATGACGTTTTCCACTTCCGGCTACGACTTGAAAGTGGAGGCTTTGTCTAACTACTCTATTCCTTTGTTTTTCTCAGAGTTTGGCTGCAACTCGGTTTCACCCCGTCCCTTCACCGAGGTCGGCACTATTTACTCTGATAAGATGCTGTCGGTGTTCTCGGGAGGTCTTGTGTACGAGTACTCAGAGGAAACCTCAGAGTATGGATTGGTGCTGATCTCCTCAGACAACAGCACAGTCACTACCAACTCTGACTTCACCAACTTGAAGAAAGAGTTCAGCTCTACAAGCAACCCATCCGGAGACGGTGGCTACCAGGCAGACTTGTCTCACTCTGACTGCCCTGCCGAGTCTAACAACTGGAAAGCTAGCAGCGATGTTCCAGACACTCCTGAGGGTGCTTTGAAGTACATTAACGGATGGGTGGAGCCAGAAGGTAGTGGATTTGACGGTGACACCCAATGGGCTTGCGATGCTGGTGGAAACTACGACGCTTACTCTGGACTGACTTCCAGCACCACTAAGAAGAGCAGCACACTGACCCTGAGTTCTAGCCTGACCCTGACATCGCTGAGTGCGCTGTCCTCCAAGAAGAGTGGGGCTCTTCAATTGACTCCATCCGTGTTCGCCCACATTGTTGGTATGTTGTATGCCTTGGTGATGTAATATATGTACTACTAAATTACTCTTGACGAGTTGTAGACGAGGTCACGTACAGTTACTCAAAGCTTCGTATATTCTACAGCTTCTGCTTGATGCCGTACATCATTTCCTCCTTGTTGATCAAGTGCCCGATGCTATCCACCTCCTCCAACAAACGGTCAACGTCATATGTCCAGCTGTTCAACAAGTCGTTGATGTTTTCGCTGTTGCTTGTAATCCGGGTGGAGCCAGCAGCAGACCCGTGCTGTAACTTCTCAAACTTGATGACACCCTGTGGACGGTTGATCTTTGCGCTAATCATGCCGCTGTTGACCATCTCACTCACGTATGTCTCCGCCTCCTGCGTTTCCAATTGCAACAAGAATGCCAACCTCTCCAACTTAATGAACAGGTAGTATTTATTTATGATGCGCAAATTGTGCTCGATGATTCTCTTCTGCAAATTTTTGCTGTTAGCCTCGTTGTCGGCAAAAACATATGATTTGCTGAAGTAGCCGTCGCGGTACTCGCTGTCGATCTTTTCCCAGTGGATGAGTTCGCTGGTAGTGAATGTCTCCAATAATTTGAAAACGTGAGAGTCAACGTTCTTGGAAAACTCAGTGTTGGTCATGATCTTGTGGATCAAATCAGACTGGTAGTTATCGTAAGGCGACAAAATAATGTAGTAAACGATGGATACCAAAAGACTGTTGTAGTCGGCAGACTCTTTCACCAAGGGAATCTCGATCAAAAGAAGCGAGTTCTTCACCGTCGAAATGTAGTCGTTCTCGTGTTTACTGATGTCCAACAAGTAACCCAAATAGGTGGCCTTGAATTCTTCAGCACGGGGGAAGTTCTTCAACGTCTTCAACAAGATCTTTCTGCTCAAAATCTTGCCCTGGGCGAAATCCTTCTTCTGTAACGTCAACTGGATCTGGGTCAAGATGTACTCGATCTTGTCCTGGAAAGGCATCAACGAGTACGTTTCCACCTGCAAATCACACAAGATCTCTGTGGCCTTGTCCAAGTCGTCTTTTTTGGTCAAGTAAATCTCAGACAAGAGTTTCGACACGATAGCTCTCTCCACTTCCACGAAAATCTTCTTGTCAGTGACTGTGCGGATTGTCTCGATCACCTTGATTTTTAATTCCAACTCCTTGGGTTTGTCGTTGTCCAACTTGCTCAAGTTCTCAATGACGTGTTGGATCATATTCTGGATAGACGTCTTCAACTGGCCATGTTTCTTCGACAAAACAGTGATGAGCTCATCCAAGTAATCCCAGTCGTTGTTCTCTACCAAGGTGTCGATGATCTTGGTCAACACTCGCTTGCTCAGCGCCAAGTCCGACGACTGTCTAATCTGTTTCTCTAAGACCAAGTACTTGTCAATGGCTTGTTTATAGTCGGGCAATTGCTCGATGATAGGAAGCTGTTCATTCAAGGTTTCGGAGAAGTCCTTCTCCGCCTTGATGGGATCTTCTCTGGACATGTTGGTTTGAATGGAGAGAGTATACAGATGTGCTCACTTGATATTGCCACTGGTCGTGCGCGTACCAAAAGGTAGACCGCGAAATACACCGTATTGAATTCTATTCTATGTACTTAAACTCTGCAGTTATTGATCTCGAGCACCAAGATGTCGGAAGCTCCAGCCCTCTTCAACTCGTCCATAACGTCACTGATCTTGGCCCGCTCCACCATGCAGGAAATGGCCACCCATGGCTCCAGCTCAGGGTCGTCGTTCTCCAAGGCAGAGATTGTAGCGGCTCTTCTACCGGGGGTGATCTTCAAGACCACAGGCACGATGGATCTGGGTGCGTTGTAGTTACACAAGACGTATTTCTGTGCAGCCATGATACCCTCGAATCTCTGATGGATGGTCTCCACCATCTTGGGGAAACGGGGAGTCTTGGACGAGATCAAGTGGGCAGATGTGTCCAAAACCGTAGTGATGGCCTTCAAACCAGCAGCCTTCATCGTCTCACCGCTCTCGACCAAGTCAACGATGGCATCTCCGACACCCAAGGCGCAAGAGGCCTCGACGGAACCACCGACGAACTTGATCTTGGTGCAGCCCACGGCGGCACCGTGGGCCTGCTCCAACTCCTTGAAGTAGTCGCCAGACAATCTGGTGAAGGAAGAGACGATCTTCTTTCCGATAAGCTGTTCGGGCTTCTCGATGTCTCCATTTGCAGGAACCTGGATCTGCAACTTGCACTTGCCGAACTGCAAGTCCAACAAGTCCTCGACGGAACTGAACACGTCAGCCTCTTTGACCTGGTCCAAACCAGTGATGCCCAAGTCACACTTACCCTCGCCCACGAACGTAGGAATGTCCGCAGCTGGCAAGAAAATGAGAGCAACTGGCAAGTTGGTGGAAAGAGCAATATCTAATCTGCTGGAGCGTCTGAATTGGATGTCAGCACCCGCAAGCAAGTGGCAGCACTTCTCGTATAACCGTCCCTCTGTTTGTTAGTGGTGATCTTGAGACACATGGAAAGATGGGTTTCATGTCTGAAAATGGGCGTTTTCCACTGTGGGAGCCTCGACGCTCGTTCTAGTACATACTTTTGGGCACGGCAAACAATAGGCGGTCCGGAAGGTGGTTGACTAAATCCATAATGCGAGATATATACAGAGTTGGTTCTGTGCTCGGAGTTCTCAGAGATTTTCACCAGCGACTTTGTGAGTCAATGTGCGCACGTGCAGGTCTTCATCGTCTTATCGGCCAGGTGGTCCAAAGGCTTGATGGAGATTCAGAGGGTGTCGATTTGGGTTGTTTCCGAATGCTAAAAAGGTTTCTGTGCTCGTTCAGTGAAACACCAAATTCATGATCTCAGCCGAGGAACTCATCGGTTATGTCCGAGACGGCTGGAGCTGGCCACAGCTACGAAACCGGTAGCCGCCGTAGGCTATAGCCGTAGAACATACCAGCCATCGTAGACTATGCTGACCATAGCCATCGTATACCGTGGTCACCATAGACCAGATACTGTCTTTCATTACTTGCCAGCTTCAGAACTCGCCGAGGAAGTAGCAGTGTCGTTGTCCACGTCTGACTTGAGCGAGTCACGATCGCTTACATCATCAGAAGAGGTGGCTTGAAACCGTTCGTATGCAGTGGAGGTGGACCCGAACCCTGGAGACACCGAGGGTTCTAAGTCTGTGACTTTGGATTGCTTTGTGGTTCTGATTTTCGCCATTGTTTGCCCGTTGCTGTGACCGTACCAATAGGAGTTGAAGCTCCATGTAAGCAAGATTCTCGCCATGTCCCATGGTGTGAAGTCTGGCCATAATTTTTGGCTGAAAACAATAGCACACGTCGAAGGGACTGCTTGCCACAACAAGAAGTCAGATAGACGGTACGTTCCGCTGGTACGGACCAACAAATCCAACGGCGGAGACTGTGACGTGTACATGTAGTCATCTAGCGTAGACTCATCGATGTTGAGATCTGGGGATTCAGCCGCCGCTGCGACAACCTTCTTCATGGAAGACGCAATCTCCTCCCGTGACGTGTATGGGAAGCAAACGTTGAGCACCGCCCTCGTGTTCTTTTTCGTGATTTCTTCAGTTTCATGCAAAATACGTCTCACATCCGTAGGCAACAACGCCACGTTGCCTAGTATCTTTATGCGGATGCCGTACTGCTCGCATATCTCTCCGTTCTCGCTCATCTGGCGGAATTTAGACTTGGCAAGGTCCATTAGCCACTCAACTTCATACTTCAGTCTCTTGAAGTTTTCGATGGAAAAAGCATACACAGTGGCACACTCCACACCAGACTCATATAGCAACTCGAGAATGGCAGCCATGGACTCAAAGCCCATGTTGTGGCCCTCCTTGAGCTCCATCTTGTGATTTTTAGCATACCTTCTGTTTCCATCCATGATGATGCCCACGTGCCGGGGAGTGGCACCGGTTCGAATTATACCACCGACTACTTTCTTCACTTGCGACATCAACTGGCTATAGCCAGGAAATGTAGAGACCCAGTCGGACATGTAGAGATGATCGCAAGCTCAATGAATGCGATTTGTTCTTATTGGGGAATACTGCAGGAAGACAATAAGGCGGAGAAGAGTTTCTTTTATGGATAGAGATGATGATGTGAATGAGAGGTAGATATGAAGAGAGAGAAGACAAACGTCTGGAGGCAGCAGGAGGGTTCGTGGTTGAAGAGAGGCACTGCTTTTGTTGGGGCTGACCGTTATACTTCTTTCACACGCATTAGTGCAGGTGGCACTATTGTGTGGCACTGGGAGGTTAAGTATGACGTGGAAAGATGAGAAAAGGTGGAAGGTCAAATAGTCAGCAGAGACGATGTAGGAGCAAGAACACAGGATATAAGCCCAACGAAAGTAAGGGTGTAGGACAAAAATGAGTGGGACAAAGGTAGAGACAAAAGTCAGAGACAAAAGTCAGAGACAAAAGTCAGAGACAAAAGACAGCGACAAAGACAGAGACGAAAGGCAGTAAGGCAGTGCATCGGAAGTCACGGAACACAAGTTGGAGAGCCATGAAGACACCGAAGCAGACAACAAGATCACAAGTAGAAAGAAAGCAACACCGTCACAACATGCACAGAAGTGAAGGACTTAAATATCAACTCCTCAAAACCCAAACTCAATTTCACTTCCGAAACAAGCAGCAACAGCCTCGTAGCGTTCAGGCACGGCCGCAGACTCCTTAAGACGCATGCAATTTGCACCCAATGGCAGCTCGCACCAATCTCAAGATCTGCCACAGAGAACAAATCTCACGATTTTCCAGGAGCTCACAGGTGCAACGTGCAGAAATAGGCTCGCCACGACGCCCACAGACGGCGGAAGGCTGCGTTGTTCCGCGTCCAGTCGCGTGGTGTAGAGTACGAAGTAAGATAGACGAAGAGAAAAGAATAGACGGCAGTATTGCACAATCGATTTAGACGGGAAAAGCGACAGTCTCCCGGCTGCTTGGGCTCCACACGACAATGGCACGATCCGCTCGCCTCCACGACCTCGCCAAGCTCCTTTATGCAATGTATTTGCACCGATAAGCACTATAGCAGCACATCTAAGCACGCACCGTACACTCTATGTGGGTGCTATATGCACCACTTTTTTTGACTGTGTGCTACTGCTCTGTGTTCTCAATCCAATGCAGCCTCTGCTAAACCTCTGCTAAACCTCTGCTAAACCCCTCCTAAACCTCTGCTAAACCCACCTGAACCCCTCCTAAACCTCTCATAGCCAATCCAAACCTCCCCTAACCAACGCAAAACTAGCCAGCCCCAAACAAGTCCCCCTAATCGCACCGCCTCGTCTATGCCCTGACCTTATTATAAGCACTGTTTTGGTGTGGAATGCTACCTGCAGGACAGATTCCAGGTGCACGGGTGCACAGCGCGTGCCTGTGGACGCGTCCAGGCAAAAATGGAAAAAATGTAGCTCGATTCGGCTCCATACTTATTCTGCCTTTCGCTTCATCTCCTTCTTTTTCCCCAATTCTCAGCCGCCAGGCACGTCACTCGTTACCATGCTATCCAGACAAGGCTCCATCATGTCGACCATGTCGACGCTGCACAGCCATCCCAACAAAATAGGACCTTGGAAACTAGGCAAGACGCTAGGCCGGGGCGCCACAGGACGCGTGTTGCTCGGAGTGCACTCGCAAACAGGCCAGAAGGCCGCCGTGAAGGTAGTGTCCAAGTCCGAGCTCAACGAAGAGTACGAGCGGCCCACAAACAACAAGGGTGGACTACCTTATGGAATTGAGAGAGAAATAATCATCATGAAGCTTTTGACACACCCCAACGTCTTGCGGTTGTACGATGTCTGGGAGACGTCCAAGGCGTTGTACTTGGTGCTTGAATACGTCGAGGGCGGCGAATTGTTCGATCTCTTGGTCGAACGAGGCCCTCTCCACGAAGAAGAGGCCGTCAAGTACTTCCGCCAGATTGTGTTGGGCACGGCTTACTGCCACGCCCTCGGCATCTGCCACCGTGACTTGAAGCCGGAGAACTTGTTGCTAGACGCGTCCTTGAACGTCAAGCTTGCCGACTTCGGCATGGCTGCGTTGGAGAGCAACGGCAAGCTTCTTGAGACCTCGTGCGGGTCGCCCCATTACGCTGCGCCTGAAATTGTGCTGGGTCTCAAGTACCATGGTGCTGCGTCGGACGTGTGGTCTTGCGGAGTCATTCTCTTTGCGTTGTTAACCGGCAGGTTGCCCTTTGACGACGAGAACATCCGCAACTTGTTGTTGCGTGTGCAAGCCGGCAACTTCGACATGCCGGAGGAGTTGAGCCCTGAGGCACAGGATTTGATCTGGCGCATGTTGACCGTGGACCCGATCAAGAGATTGCCCACGGCCGATGTTTTGAACCATCGCTTGCTCCGCAAATACCCTATCCCTAACGAGGATCTTATCAGCGTCAAGTCGTTGCCACACCCAGAGACTGCCTACAAGTCATTGGGCTCCATCAAGAATATCGATAAACAGATTTTGCAGAACTTGTCGATTTTGTGGCACGACAGACCGGAGGATGAGATTGTCAAGTGCCTCTTGAAGGAGGGTCCCAACCCCGAGAAAACCTTCTATGCATTGCTTCTTAGGTACAGACACAACCAGGACGAGACGTTAGCTTCGCAAGCAGCCGCTTCACCGAAGCGTCTCCCCCGTTCGGCATCTTCTCTCTCCAACAAAGCCAATACCCCGAGAAGAAGCCGCGCGAGTCAGATCAATGCTACCACTGCACGCAACAGACCTGTCTCGTTCCAGCGTCGTTATGGACAGAACAGAAATTCTGTCATCAACACGGGCCGCAACTCGGCCTCGTCTAGTGTGATGAACTCTCCATACCGCTCGCCCACCAGGAACAACCGTGCGAGCAGGTCTCCTTCCAAGTCGCCACGCAAACTCCACAACTACGCCATGCTGCCTCCTGCCAGCTTACCCAGAAACATCTACAACGAAATCATGAGTGCACAAGTCAATGGCTCATTGGGGTCAATTCCTCCTAGTTTGCCTTCTAAGGATTCCATATACGCGCCAATGGCGACTCCGGCAACCACCGCCATGGAGAAAATGGATGAGAAGACTATGAATGCATTGGAATCTGCACCCAGATTGATGCCTGCTCCACAAAACTTCGCAGGTAACAAACGCAACTCCACTATCAACCGAAGCAACTCTAGAATGTCGAAGCGCAAGTCCTTCAGACAGTCGTTCACAACAGGTTTGAAGAGAAACTCTATCACTGTTAGGCTTCTTTCGACGTATGCCAAATTGTCGAGCGAGACTGACTGGGAGTACATGGATAAACAGACCAAGCGTACCTCTGCAACGTTCGCTACCTTGTGTGACAAGATTTTCAACCAGGAAGAGTACGACAAGGATGACGAGATGTTGATTGACGATGAAGAGAAACGCGCCAAAGAGTACGAGAAGTTGATGGAGATCGAACGCAAGAAGCACGAGGCTGAGCTCAAGGCCAGAAAGGAGTTGGCAAAGCAGAAGAAGAGACAGCTGCGTCGCTCTATCCTCTCAACCAAGAAATTGTCGATTATCGTGACTGAGGACAAAGGTGCTAACAACAGTGAGGCAGAAGTCTCACTTGATGCCCCTGAAATCCTTCAGCCAAAGAGAGGATCCAAGGGATTGAGAGCTATCTCTGAGGGAGGTGCTGTAGAGAACTCTGATGATTTGACTACTGCGGACCTCGATCTCATCAAGAGAAGATCTGCAACGCAGCCAGTTCCACGCAGAAGACTCACACCAATCTTGTCTCGTCGCCCTGTATCCCGTTTGGATCCATTGTGGACCGCATTCGAGAATGAGGAGATCAATAGAGCGCAAGATGCCTTGCAAGCTGAATACAACGATATGGAGAAGCAGAGAAAGAAGGCAAACCGTGAGTCAATGATTTCTGTGGGCTACCAGGACGATATCGAGAGACTCTCGAAGAACTCTGACTACGACAGCCACCATTTTGAGCTCCCTGAGCACGAACTGGAAGGCGTTGACTTGAGTGCTGAGTACATGTCTGAGATCCGCAAGTCCCGTCTTTTGAACTCGCAATTGAACATCAATGCCAAGTTGAGGGAAGGTGAAAATACAGAAAAGCGTGAGTCTAGAACCAAGAAGACTGCTTCCCAGAAAATGGAGGATCGCAAAACATTGATTGGAAGTGTTCACATTCCTAAGGTGACACGTAAATCAAGTCGTTTCTCAGCTTCGAATAAGAGGTTGTCTATTCTCACAATCAGATCTACAAAAGAGTCTTACCAAGACTTGAACAGTTTCTTAGATGCCCATAATGAGGACGTCGAGGATGATGAACTTGCCGAGGAAGAACAACTCAGCAAAGGAATGCCTCAGTTGAGAACTAGTTTCGCCGACAGATTGGACCGTGCTGGTACCGGACTTTTAGATGACGGTGACGATGATCCTTTGGATGAGGGCTCTGTGATGGACTTTGACGAACATCTTGCTAACAAGCGTTCTTCATACTATGCTGGTGCTCATCCGAAGAGAAGTTCCACGACCAAGAGACATCCCGTACGCCCTCCTCGTCCGCTCGATGATGACGAAGCTACTTTGAATGAACAAAGAAACAGCCGCGACCAAGAAGCAGAGTACACATTCAATGATGAGGATGGTGAACGTGATGCAAGTGCTGGTGATGTCTTTGAGCAGATCAAGTTGCCCACTGACAACAGAGTATCTTCCAGAGGCAACAAAAGGGTAGTGAGTGCAGCGCAGCCAAGTGCAGCGTCTATGCTTCTTCCTGAAATGAAGAATATTGAAGCCAAGGGAGCACTGAAGTCTTATGGGCAGGGCCAAAAGGCGCAAATTGCACCTGCTCAACCTAAGAAGCCATTGGTGGACTCCACGAACTTGCAGCCAAAGTCGGAGCCATTACCTAAAGCACTGGCTCAGCCCAAGCAGCGCAACAAATCGATCTTCAGAAAGTTGTCGTGGGGTTCCAAAAAGGCATTGGATGATGAGAGACCACAGCAATTACCGTCACCAGCTGACTCCCGTTCCAACTCAGTGGAAGAGAGAAAAACAAGCGGTTTCCTTCGTTGGTTCTCATCTGAACAAGCATCTGTGTCTGACATCAAGAGATTCAGAACGATATTGCCTAAGCACGAGATGATGACGGCATTGTTCACCTTGTTGAACACGTGGTCGAACTTCGGGTTGAAGAGCTTGAAGAAAGACACGGCAGGATACAACATCACTGGTGCAATTTCTAGCAGTAACTCATTCAATTTGAAGAGTTGTAAGTTCAGAATCAAGATCAACCCACGTGAACACAACCAGAAGTCGGAGTTGATCTGCGCCAAGGTGAAGGGTTCAAGTGCCACTACGGACACGTTGTTCAGGGAAATTCAGAAGGTATTGGAGAAAGAGGGTGTTATGGATAAGTAACTGTATATTAATAGACTGACAAGTATGGGTAACCCTATCATTCTAATTTATTCATGCAGCAATACAATGCAGCGATATCGTACAATTGTGCTGATAGACGCATCCAAGTTGAAGGTGCAAATACGAGATGTTTGACGTAAATGTCCAGCAATGCAAAAGAGCTTACCGAAGGACCCTTAGGATGCTTCTGACAAAGCCTTGATACGTCTCTTGAGATGCTTACCAGGGTTCAAGGCGAAAAAGCACTTCTCATCAATTCTTGTAGATTCCTCTCGAGACGTCTGGGTGTCAACTTTAGCAAACCTGATGCATTTACGAACCGTACGCACCATATTCTCGTAGTGTTCTCTTTCCTTCGTCTTTCCCGACTCCGTAGGCTCTGCGGGTGTCTCATCACCGTTCTCAACTTCATCATAATGAGACTCATGCAAAAACTTGCGCTTCAAGTACTTATCTGTGATTCTCTTGTCTAGGTCGTAGAGCGCAGCCAAAGCAATCTGAGGGGGTGTGAAGAGAAATGCAACATCACTGAGCAAAGCATGATCGTTGAGCCACTTTTTGGCCAGATCGTAAAGTGCACCGATAGTATCGATGTTCACATCATACATGGCGGGGGATGGGTATAAGAGCACCAGTTGGAAATCCAAGAAGAACCCATATAACGGGCGGAACGGATGATGAGCCAACAACGTGAACTTCAACAGCTGCAACACTATAAATTCAAGATCCAAGATATCTTTCTGTTGTGTCTTGGGCAAGCGATTGCAGAAGGACTCAATGGATATGAAGTAGTTCTCCAGCTTTGCTGCTAGGAACACAATTGTGTACAAGACGTTTTTGGGACGAAATTCCATGACTGAGTTGACCAAGTAGAAACGCTTGAAAAAAGCCATGGCCGTTGCTTTGACTTGTGTAGGCATGTTGAAATGAGCACATGTTTGAACGATCTGTTGACTGAAGAACGACAAGTATTTCTGTTCTTCCTCAAGAGTGACCAATTCAGCGATCTCTGAAGTCAACTTGGACCCGTGCAACTCGAAAACCTCAGGTCTTTCTGCCTCCAATTTGGCCCTGGCCCTTTCAAAAGCCTCTAGAGCGGCTTCGCGTCCCTTTTCGTTGGATCGTGTCTTCGTTGCTGTGAGCTCTTCCGGGGTATAAGACCAGATCTGGTATTGCGAAGACCGACGATAAAGATCATCAGCCGTGACAGTATTCCTTGGAACATGCTTTTCGGCGTCTTCGCCTTTGAGCTTAGCATTCCTGGCGAGCTTTTCTGCCGGGTCGAAACGAGGAATCGTTTCGATGATGAACTTGGACATGTGTTTGTAAGTCGCTCAGGAAACAATTTTGGAGATAACGGAGGATTAGAGAATGTAGTATAGCTTCACCAAAGTCGAAGTAGGCGCTTGAAGTGCGTCTAGGTTATTCTGTTCGGGTGTAAAAGTGCAGATATGATATTGAACTTGATATCTAGTTTTCGCAGTCTTATATGAGGCACCAGGTGGTACAAACAGCACTGTAAAATGTAAAAGGCAGAATGATCACAAGACGATGATGGGGAAGTTGAGGAAGCTTGCAAGCTCGTCAGACTTTCCACAAACCCAAAGCCTCGGCTATACTACCAAAGTTATGTTGCTTTTCACTCAACAGCTCTTCGGACCGGTCTACACTTCATCTTCGCAGAATGTCAATTGCCAAACCCAAATGCTACAGCTATAATCACTCCCGGCTGCACGGAATTACATAATACCCCAAACATCCTCACACCCGTGGCAGAACTTGGAACACGCCACTGAAGCAGACAACGGGTAATTGGAAAGACCGATCTTCTCGTCCACAAACTCATCGGCAAAGTTGTCCTGGCCCCTGGCCATAGCTCCCACAAAAACACATATACTTTCGTCTTCTCCCAATGTCTCTACGTAGTCTTGCACTCTTCTGATCTCAGCGTCGAAACTCAACGTGATCTTGCGGCAGTTGGTGGGAAGGTGATCTGTGATGGGGTTCTTGATGACCTTCAACAACTTCTCCTCTGAGTTGACCGAACGAATGCTAAGTTTGTGCAATAGCTGGACCATCAAGCCAGAGAAACGCTTGAAAGTTCTGGGGATTCTCACAGAAGGGTTCACCTCGATCAAAACACCACGTGCGGTCTGGATGAACACCTGCAACTTACCTGCTTTGTTGATGGGCAGGTCCAATAACGTCAAAAGACACTGGTGGGTGATGTCTGGTCTTGCCTCGGCAATATCACGACCCATCTTACGCAACAAACCCTGGTGGTCGTCACAGTTCAAGAGAGCGTATTTGTCTCCTCCTGGGCCTCCAGTGCCGATCTTCTGTGTTTCTAAGCATGCCTGAGAAAGCACAACCACCAATCTCTTGGAGTCTTTGTCTTTGGAGGTCATCACCTGAGGTCTAGAGGGAACGAACGAAGCTGGAGGAACCAGCGAGGCCTCTTCTTTCTTCTTTGTTTTCACCTTTGTGTCTGCCATTTTTGATATTTATGTGATGGTACGCTCAAAATGGTTCAGGAGTTTCGAGCAGATGCTGAGGGATTCTGAAAGTGATTAGAACAAATAACCAATTGGAACTTTTCCCGAGATTCAGTGCCAAATGGAAACTAGATCAGATTAAAGGTATGAAAAATTTTTAGATAATGTGTGCGAGATCCGGTCGCATCGGAGGTGCCCACCCTCGGATTTCGCCCCACTTCCGGGGGATTATCAGCTACAAGTAATATCCAGCACAAATGTCTGACTCCAGTTTCGACGACGATGACGACCTAATATTGGCATTAGCACGTGCCACACAGATGCCAGACGGGCCATCCCAAATTCCAGCTCCTACAGCTACAAAACACGTCTCGGGGAACGCATCTGAGATTCAGCAGCAACTATTTCGAGCTGACGGCGAGATCTCCATCCTCCGGGCACAATTGGAGTCTCTTCAAGCACTGAAGAATGAAGAGGTCACGCGACTCCACCAAGATCTTGGCAATGCACGTTTGCAAGCAGATGGCCATATTTCGGTACTCAAGCAGTCAGTGGACAAGCTAGAGGACGAGAAGAAGTTCTTGGCAAATGAGATCAGAGCTCTCTCTTCAGTCAAGAGGCGGAAGATAGGGAGCGGCGAAGCTGTTTTGGAGAAAAGCAAGACCAACTTGACCCAACCTGAACGTGCTCTTCCTCTTGCTCAAGAAACCAACAAGGTTGTGATCCGAGTTCAGGACGAATGGTCTCAGTTTTGTGACCACTTGTGGCATTACACGATTAATGGCAGCAAGCGATCTACGATGGACTATTTGAGCAAGATATGTGTGGAGGAACCTGTCTCCAGCACCAGCATTACTATCTCTCCTCGTACGTCGCTCTCTTCAGTATTGTGGGACTACTTAATGACCAAAAAGGATGTACGGCTCGACAACTTGGTTAATCAGTTCGCTGAACAAATGATCCTACTAATAAACCAGATGCATAGCACAGACACGCTACTACCGGTACCCTTCTTGATCTCATTGGTTCACGCTAGCATTAACTTCAAGAACTCTGCCGTGAATGACCTGTTAGTTACATTTTTGGTGAAAGAGGTCTCACAAATTCTGGAGAAGTTTGTGTTTCTTCTTGACATAGGCGAGGAAGAGGAAGAGTCTTTCTTGGACCACCATAATGTCACATACCAACAGCGTGTATTGGAGAACTTCACGCTCATTCTGTGCTTTGACTTGTTGGAAAATGTGGTACTTATATCTACACAATTCGGTCCCACCTATGTCTCTCAATTGTGGAAGCCCGATGTCATGAATGTCGCTTTGCTCATGCGGATCCTACCGGAGAACACAGAGCGTTTTAAGTCTGCTGCTCAGATCAATCTTGTCTACAACTTCGTGGAGATGCTTTTTGCTTCATTGATAGATGAGGGCTTTGCTATAGACAACGACTACCTCAACGAACTGCTCGTGAAATCGCTCATCAAGGTGTTCTTGATCGATATCTCTGTGAAAGACGACTTCATGTTCTATGGCCTCAACAGGTTGTTGGGTAATAACCGAGACTTGGAGAAGATTTCACAGATGGTACCTACTAAAACAGTACTAAACGAAGCTTTGGTGTCTATCGCACATCCAGTGCAACCTGTGACACTTGGCGAGAATGAGCAGTTCACCATTGCACTGAAACATGAAAGTCACTTGCTCAATCTAAGGCTACGAATTGTAACTCTCTTGGAGTCGTTGATCGTATGCACCTCCCCAAGTCGAATTTCTTTATTGAACCTGAAGGAGAACATCAAGCTGGTGGTTAGGATCATCGGGTTTGAGCAGAACATCGTCATACATCAGCCTCGTTCGAAGTATACGCACATGAGATTGGAGATAATGGCTGTTCTTGTGAGGATCCTCTACTACATCACCGAGGAGACCAGAAACATAAACACCCTCATCTACCCTGAAACGCTCTACGAGATATTCGTGGTGCTAATGAGAATAGCGTTTGGGTCAGATTCTCTATCTTTTGAGGCACACAAATTGCTATCAGAAATCCGAGGAAAGGGAATAACAGACATCGGGGTGTTCAACAAATGGTGCGAGTTCAGAAGCAGAGAGATGGCCCACGTCAACTTGCATGATGTGAGGCCCGACAATCTTCAAGAACTAAGCAACATAGAGTGTGATTTCGCCAACGGCCTAGAGTTCCCGTACGAACAGGAAACGGTAGAGATTGCTAGAGAGATCTTGGGCGTATGCGTCAACCACGACGAAGCAGACAACTTGTACTACAACATGAACTGCGAGGATTTATGAAACTGCAATGTATTTTGTATTAATTACACATGAGCCGATGAGATGTTCGTGAGACACGTTTATTCGGAGTCAGCCTTGATAGAGGTCTGGAAACCGTTCTGGAATCTTCTGGAAACGTGCTTCAAGTAGGCCATTCTACCGGTACCGGTGGTTCTTCTTCTCTTAGCCTTGAGAGCCCAGTTGTGAGATCTCAACTTAGCAGCTGGGTAGCCACAAGAAGAACAGGTCTTCTTCTGAGCGTGGAAAGAACGACGTCCACATCTCTTACACAAAACGTGAGACTTGTTGTGTCTCTTACCCATAGATGGAGTACCCTCTGGAATAGTTAGTAAGTGAAAAGGAGAAAGCTGGCACCTCTCTGGGCTGTCATCTCGTCCTCTCTGGCGGGGTGTTCCTGTGAAGCACTGAATTTTTCATCAGTCAGTGCCAAGGTCAGGAAGTCGGGAAACCAGAAAGTCAGGAAGACTTGTTTCAGGAGAGCTTGCGGAGACGCTCCCAGGAGATGCCGTGATTCGAATGCATTTAGAATGCTGGGGTTTACATACTACCCATGTTTGCTGATTATTGATTGTAGATTCAAAAAGGACTTCTGAAAAAGTGAGAATGAAGGTACGATGGTTGGTCGTGCGAGGGTGCGGAAAATTTTGCTAGCACCTGCAGACAGAAGCGCGGTCATTTTGCACGTGAGAAAAAGGGCAGATGCCCTAGTCACAGAATAGAGTGATGGAGGCCAGTAGAGCACGGAGTTCAGAATTGAAAAAAAAATGCGCAAGCCCGGAATCGAACCGGGGGCCCAACTATGGCAAAGTTGGATTTTACCACTAAACCACTTGCGCTGTTTGTTGTGATGATGGACGTGCGAAGGCGATGGGCTATATCGAAGCACATAGGAAGATGCCCAAGCATCTACACACAAGAGCATATGAAATTCAAGAATCGTTGATATCTAATCGGCAGAAACGCTGTGTCTTCGGATCACGTTGGCCGTGTTCTGAGTGGTAGGCACGTCACGTGCACATACACATAGCGCGTCTGTTTGTTTGTGTTTAGCATTCGCGTACTAATATCAAAAGTCTGAAGGTCCTTCACTTTTTCTTCTCCATCATGTCCAACACCCAGTTTCCGCCGTCGTCTCCGGTCTTGCGTGGAGCTGACTCGGATTTCGACCCGTTTGCAAATCCTAAGGTACACGCCGTGCACCGCAGAAACGAGTATCCCACACCTAACCCATCTTCCACCACGGGCAGATCGTCTTCTCCAGCTAGATACGAGAGGCTTCACGAAGACCCGCTTCCCCGGAAAGTAGCATTTGACATCCCCAAGCGCGTCAGCATCAACAGGGACTTCAACATCTTGAACCCCGACTCGCTGGTGTTGCGCGTTCCGCTCTTGCTGACAAAGAGCCAGCTTTTGATCGGAAGAAGCTCCAAGGCATGTGACTTCCAGGTCAAGACCACGGACAAGACGGTGTCACGCTCGCACATGAAGGTGGAGTACACATCTGAGAAGATCACGTTGTATTGCATAGGCCACAATGGACTTGGCGTGATTGTGCCACGCGTGTGCCAGGTCACGAAGACCGCCGAGCGCCGCTTTGAGTTGCGTGAGACGGGCAAGCCTCTCCAGTCGGAAGGACTTTCTAAAACGATCCATTTGGACTACCAGCACACCGAGTTTCAGGTGAGCAGAGGTGAGGTGGTGGAAATGCCTCGCTTCCCCAACATCTTGGTGCAGATCCGCGACCATGTGGTTTTGGTGAACCCTGATGACTTTGAGGAGGAGTTGACCGACGAGGAGACCATTGAGTTGGTGCACAGCAAGGCAAACGAGGCTGCTGTGGTGGAGAATGCTACCCCAGACAGCTTCTCTCCTATCCAACCACTTTCATTACCTCCCAAATCTGTTTTCACGATCACCTCAGAAGAGCCAACACCCAGCAAAGGACCTAAGTTCCACATCTTTGAGGACAGCAAGCCAAAGGCACAACCTCTCAAGAGATCCAGCACTCCTTTGGCCAACAAATCCACCAATGTGCCCATGACTCCGCCTGCTAAGAGAAGAGCAGCGAGTGAAGAGCCCGTTTGCGTGAAGAGAGACAAAAAAGAGCCTGCTAGAGACGCAGAAGGCAAGCTCATCATCGATAAGAGATGCATCGCTAAGTTGGCGAATCTCGATGAGATCAGCAACATTCTCATCAACCACTTGGCATTCTCAAGACTCAGTTCTACCCCAGCCTCATTTTTAAACACTATTCTGGCCGTTGTGTCCAAGATTTCTCTTCAGCAACTTCGGGCCACTCTCTTCTCCATCAATTGCATTGGTGTGATCTACAGACAAGGCAAAGACGCTGCAGGAAAGCCTTTGGAGGAAGAATACTACTACATTCCAGAAAAGGATGATGATCCCGAAAGGAACAGGTTGGTGGGCCTGTTGAAGGGACACGGCGGCTTGCGAGCATGCAGAAGAACCCACAAGCAGTACTACTGGAAGAAGCCAGCTGCGATCAAGAAGTCATAAGCTTTCTGTGTACCTTATAATGAATCTTTCTATGTACCTAGTCCTGCTCTATTTTGATGCGCTTGACGGTTTGCTGAGTGGAGACCTTGCGCTTTTGACCACTGATTCCGTCATGCGTTTCTGTCTTCACAACCACAATCTTCAGCGCCTTGGCTATTGCCTCAGTTTTCACGACTAATTCTCCTGCAACTTCCTCCTTGACTTCGTGCTTCACGGTCTCGCCCTTCACCTGGTTCACTCCGTTATTCAAGTCAGAGAGATCAGCTGCGAACATCACCAGCTGGGCCCAGCCAGCGTATTCTCCAAATAACTTTTGAAGATGTTGGCGAACAAGGTGATATGAATTTTTATTCATTGTCTTGGGACCTCTGTATTTGTAGTCGCGTACAGCAATCTGTAAGACATGTGTGTCCACTGGCACCACGTCGTGCTTATCGAGTGCCATCAAACAGATACAATCTGCAACTTTTGGTCCAACTCCAGAAAGTTGAAGGAGGAATTCGTGAGCATCGTCGTAAGAAACATCTCTGAGTCCAGCCAAAGCGTCCAATGTTATATCAGGGTACTCACTTTCTGTGAAGTACCGAGCGGTCTGTTGGATATATCTGGCTCGGTATCCAAATCCCAATTCACGGAGCCGAAGCTCCACATCTGGTTCTGCCAAAACAGCGGGAAGGGGAAAGGAGTAGTAAGGAACTCCTTCATACTCAGCAATGTACTCTCCAAATTCCAGGCATAACGAATCACACATCTTGGAGATTCTCTTGACGTTGTTGTTTGACGAGCAAATGAACAGCACAACAGTCTCCCATGGGTCTTGCCGAAGCATACGGATACCCGGAAACGCCGCAAACGACTTCGTAGTCCCACGGTAACTTGCTTCCACCAGTGCCCATTGCTTGTAAAGAGACTC
Source organism: Danielia oregonensis (assembly GCA_003707785.3). NCBI lineage: Eukaryota > Fungi > Ascomycota > Pichiomycetes > Serinales > Metschnikowiaceae > Danielia > Danielia oregonensis. The sequence goes on from PPLJ03000005.1 coordinate 225,248, forward strand.
CAACAGCACGTCGAGATTGAAGTAGTCACGAACAAACATTAATGTTGAGTCCGGCTTATTGCTCTTTCCCTCTACGTCCATGTGTGCATAATGGAGATGGTCTTCATCTTGCTTAAGAAGAACGATCCGATCTTTCGTTGTAAAGCTCCAAACTGAGTTGACGTTTTTCCAGCGGAAAGTCTGACCACAACGTAAGACACGGGCCAACGAAAGCTCTTTAGAGGGAAGCGGAATGCTGCGCCAGGCAATGTCGACAGTCATACTGATAGTTAAGATTGAAATATTGAGATCGAAATTTGATGCGCGTATCTTATCAATTAAGGCCCGAATAGGAAAGTGAACTGAAGCCAAATGGATGAGCTTGTCGATTTTCTGGAGTGATTGCAGAGACGGTGAAGATGTAATTTGGCTTTAGATCGCTCCTAAGTCGTCAAATACGGATTTTGAACATGATGCTATGAATAGTGGAAAGTCCAAGTATCTGAAAAAAATTGGAGATTTCTCTAATTGTGTAAATAAAAGCGTGAAGACACCCGAAATGTATCTACCAACACCCTTTCCATATCCTGAAAACCCTCTTTTCATCTGAAATCAAAAGACTTTTCCTTTACTTCGGCACTGCATAATCGCGATATCAAATCTGACTAATTCATACACCTACTGCAATCTATATATGGAGGAAAAATGCCCAATTTGCTTCAAGACTTTCCCTGTGGCGTTTCTTGAGAGGCATGTGAATTCATGCCTCGACACTTTGGCACCTACTCCCGAAGCCGAAGAGAAAAGTCCAGAGAAATCCACCGATGCTACGCCCGAAAAAGGACGCGATGCATTTGCAGCCTTGGGATTGAGATCAGACTCTAAACGTGTAGAGAAACTGAATAAGAAGGAGAGCGCTACGCTCACGAGCATCTTGCTTGCAGAGAGGAGACTCAAAAGAAAGCAGGAAGAGCTTGAAAGAACGATCAAAAGAAAGTCTATACCCTCACACCCGAAGTCCGAACCCGATCCAGACATCGAAGTATTAGATATGAAGCCATTGGTTCGAGAAGCACCTCGAACACAGCCAGTTGAAGTGAAAGCGTCAACAACAGAGATAACTGACCTCCCTAGTACTCAGCCAGCCAAAGCAGAGAGCAGCGCGTCTTCTCCTCCGCAATCCCAAGCTCTTCGACGGAATCAAGAGTACCTCAATTTCAAGCGGGAAGCCGAATTACCACTTGCCCAAAGACTACGACCAAAAACTTTGGACGACTTCTTCGGCCAGGAAAAGCTCGTTGGTCCCGATGGAATTCTTCGCAATATAATCAACGCAGAACAGATCCCTTCTTTCATTTTATGGGGAGTTCCTGGAGTTGGAAAGACATCTTTGGCAAGAATAATAGCTTCCAATTCTAATCACAAATTCGTTGAGATATCAGGAGCCGACAGTAACGCAAAGAAACTCAAAGAGGCCTTTGCGAATGCTCAAAATGAGAGACAGCTTACTGGAAACAAGACAGTTCTCTTTTTGGACGAGATACACAGATTCAACAAAGCGGTCCAAGATCTCCTTCTTCCAGTGATCGAGAAAGGTGTTGTAACGGTCATTGGTGCAACTACCGAGAACCCATCCTTCACACTTAACAATGCGTTACTTTCTCGTATGCACACATTTGTCATGGAGTCTCTTTCTCAAGATGCACTTGTCAAAATCCTCAATAAAGGTCTATTGCTCTTGAACAAGACCAGAAAAGTCCTTCATGGACTACATCTCATTGCCATGAATCGGGATGCAATTGATCATATTGCACGTCTAAGCACAGGTGACTCTCGAGTGGCTCTCAACATTTTGGAGTCAGTCAACGCCTATTTGTCTGGCTTGAATTACAAGGTGATCGCCAAAAAAGACATTGAAAAGGAAACGATTGATATTCCGGAGAAGATTGGTGTTATCAAAGTAAACTTGGAGAATCTTAAGCCACTTCTCAGCACCAGAAACTTCCACCAGATGTATGACAAACTGGGCGAAAACCACTACGACACAATTAGTGCTTTTCACAAATCTGTGCGAGGATCGAATGCTGATGCTGCTATGTTCTATCTCGTGAAGATGCTCAGTGGGGGAGAAGATCCGTTATTTATCGCAAGAAGAATGATAGTGATTGCAAGTGAAGATGTCGGTCTTCGAGACTCTTCATGTTTGCCTTTCGCCATCGCAGCTATGGAGGCTGTTCAGTTTGTTGGAATGCCTGAAGGTGAAATCATCTTAGCTCACTGTGCTGTCAAGTTGGCCAGAGCCCCCAAATCTACAAAGTCTTACAGAGCATTGAGAAGCGCCCAAAGTCTTTTGAAAGAGAACCCAGATATCACAAAGTTGCCTATTCCAATGCATCTCCGAAATGCGCCAACTCCATTAATGAAAGAATTGGGTTATGGTGACACATATAAGTACAACCCAAATTTCAGGCACGGTAAAGTCAAGCAGACGTTTTTTCCAGAAGAAATCAAGGACTTAAAGTTATTGGAAGACCATCATTTAGGTCCAATAGAGGATACAGACGTGGACTCCAATGAATACAAAGTGCTCGATGCCACTGAAAACGAGTACAAAGAGTTCAAGAAATTCCGCAGATACAAGATCAAGCAAGAATTGGAGAAATTGAAGAAGGAATCTAGACTTAAACACAAGAAGCTTTTATCCTCTCAGGTTTCGTCGAGTTATGACGAATTCTTGAGTAAAGATGACCAGCCAGGCTACTTTGACGGGTCAGAGAAAGACGAGCATCTGGATGATCCTGAAAGCAGGAACAACTTTGAGTGCTCCTATGACGAGTTCATGGAAGAAAGCTACTACAGTCCGGACGAAAAAGACTACCCTATAAATTATTCTGAAGAAGCAAATCAACCGTGAGAGTGCTTACTCGAAATCGAGACGTGAAACGGGTCGCTGAAAGGGTAGCTGTATTGATATCTCTCGGCCTGCGTCAATTGCTGAGGAGCAGAAATATCTATTGCACGTCTGCTGTAATACATCCGGGCTAGTAGTATGAGAACACCGCTAAAGAAAACAGCTAACCAGATTCCGGCAAAGACACAAGAAATTATTAGTTCCGTGAAGAGAGCTTTTTTGTAACTTTTAATCAAATCGTCGACACTTTCAGCAACGATTGAATAGACATCCGAGGTAGAATCCATTGTGCTATTGACACTTTGTTTGATAACAGCGTGTAATTCGTCTTGGGATAGAATGGGAAAGTCGATTTGAAGATTATTGATTATCCAAGTGAGCCCATCGTCAATGGTTTCCAACTTTCGACCAATCGTACAGTAGACAATTGTTCGTAGAGGAGAAGCAAAAACAGAAGACCTAAAAACGGAAGTTATGGTGTCATTGACGGAAGTTTCAGCATCTACCAACGTATCGTAGAGCTTGGTAGAAGCGGTAGTGAATGACCCGACGATGGAGTCGCTGATGTCTTCCAGCAATATGTCAAGAGAGTATTGCGTTGCATTAAGGTAGCTGGTTGTTGCTTGATCGACGGTCTTCATAAGGTCAGAATCAATTGTTGAACTTATCGATTTGAAGTTCGGAGAAACCACCGAGAGAACAAGGTATTGAAAGCCTACTGCAACAAGTCCCACAATTGCAAGAAGTAGGCAGTTAAGTGCTACTGGAGTGGTGGAGTAAGCTAATAGCCACTGCCATTTGGGGTCGTTGATTCCAAATAAGCGAGTGATGAATCCATTCTCATAGGTGGCCAAGATATTGCCCACTTGGTCGACGTTCAGTTCGATACTGAGATTCTGAAATAGGAATTGGCGTTTTTTCCAGCTGTGAAACGACAGCCAGACTACTAGAGCCAAAATAATCACTATCGATGTTGCGAGACCAACTATGATGAAATTAGAGTACTTTTCAGCACTGTGGATGGCGGTTTCGAAATCTTCTGTTAGACTAGCGCAAGTGCTTGATAAGGTATCGTAATCCCTAGTGTCAAAGGCGATGTTGGCCACAGATAATGAAGAGTTGAGAGTCGTCAGATTACCCAACTCATACTGAAGATCGGTCACCGGAGAACTAGCGAGCGCAGAAAGGTTGGATAAGACGTCTTGGAAATCTGGAATGTCGCTTGAGAGACTCTCCAATTCGTCAATGAATGTTGTGGGTATACTTATGTTCTCAAGAGATGAAACTGTTAGGTTGACAGTGTCTATCGCAGTAGATATGAAGTCAGTGTCCGAGTCAGAGAATAGCGATTTGATTGCCTCGTAAGCTCCGACAACTGTGTTGATCAACGTGGAAAGACCGCTGAGTGCAGAGTCAGTTTTAGTGATCACAGCATCAACAGCAGCATCCACCACTTTCACTATTTCCTCGATTGCATCCACCAAGACGTCAATTGTTCCTTTGATAAAGGCTATACACAAGCATGTGAAGGTGCCAAGATATAGTTCGATAACAAACGATATAAGTGCCTTTAAGATCTTCACAGCGATCACCGAAAGCATGAGAAGTTGCTGCTGAAGGCTCACCACAGCTGATTCTAAAACACTGTTTACCACCGTGCTGATCTGCTCTGGCACCAGTAATGCCTGGTTCAGCATCGAATTCATCTTGTAGCATAGCTTGCTGGCCAATGTTAGATTTCCCTTCAAAGCTGCTGTGAGCGCTTTTCTGAAGAGATGCACTTTCAATATCAATAGTACCATGAGAACAACATGCTTATCGAGCCAGACTTGACTGAGAACCTCCGGCAAATCGAGGTCGTGCGGCATGCGTCGGATTTGGGGCGGCGGACCGTCTATATAGGTGAAGCTGAAACACACCTGAAACACAATTCAGACAGCGTTAAAAAGACGGCACCGAGCGTTTTCAGCCGCACTTCTTGGATTCGAACTGCTGGTATCCACCACCCATAGGACCCTTTTTGCACCCAATATAAATATTATGCAGTACGCTTTTGGCCATCGCCGCCATTTCTTTCCACATCAAGAAAGCTCACAGGGCTAGCGCTCACGCGGAAACAGCTCAAGCAGCCCTGATAATAGGGGACCATAGATAGCGTCACGTGACGAGGTGGTGGCAATCCGTCCTGCAGATACATGCAACACAGAAGCAAAACAAAAAAACCAACCACTATAGTAACCCACCATGTCGGAAGCACCAAAGGAGGAAAAGCCAGACAACACGCACATCAACTTGAAGGTCAGTGACGGTACTGCCGAGATCTTTTTCAAGATCAAGAAGACCACCCCCATGAAGAGATTGATGGAGGCCTTCTGCAAAAGACAAGGCAAGTCGATGGAATCGTTGAGATTCTTGATTGACGGCACTCGTGTGTCTCCGGACAACACTCCCGAGGACTTGGACCTAGAGGACGGTGATGTGATCGAGGCCCACCGTGAACAGGTAGGAGGATCTAGGTAATATACACATTGATAGCGAATTTAGCGTAGAGGGCGTTGGCGAGGCGGATGAGAGAGCGAGAGGTGGTGGAGAACTGCGGAGATGAAGTCAAAGGTGAAGCCAGAAAAGAAGGTGATGCCAGAAAAGAAGGTGAAGCCAGAAAAGAAGGTGGAACCAGAAACGATGTTGGAAGAGTTCCGATAGAGAGGAGGAGGAGGAGCGGTTGGGGGCGGACAACGGTCATCGAATTGTCAGCCTGTCTGCCCATCCTGCTGTGTACCAGCAATGCCGGCACCATAGTTCGCAACCATAGATAAGACCACAGACATAACAGGCGCAACGTAAGCGCAACATCCGGTAAGCGCAACGTTCCCGGCAGGCGGCTAATCAACACGCCGATCACACATATATAAAGGGAGCCGTGCGCTCTTTTCCCCATATTTCACCACCATGTGTAAGACTGCTATCTGCCCCATCTGCCAGCACAAATCGTGGACAGGGTGTGGCGAACACATTCCCAGTGTGATGGACACCTCAGATCGGTCCGAGTGGTGTACGTGTGAGGCCGTGGACGACACGTCGGACCCCAATTACCCACCCAAAGCAGGAACTGGTTTCGGTCGGTCGCTGCCTTCGAAATAGTATATAGGAATGAACACGGCGAGTGGGCTGAGGGTAGAAGGGTTGTAGCCGGTTGTGTCGTGGGCGTACGATAGGAGAAGCGGAGAAGATAACGATTGCGTTGGCGCAGATACGCTGATCTTCTCCACAATCGAGTCTCCACCGTCATGCCTGATGACAGTGGGCCTAGGGGCCAGTGCGTGTGATTCCCAGTGGCAGTGGTTAGGTACTAGTGTGGTCTGACGTAATTGTACGATACCTTGTCTCACGATGCTTGAACGCAATAGGGTCAATGGACAATGCACAGCAGTGCCGTACTAGTTGTCACACTATGTTGTCATACTCTGTTGTCATACTCTGTTGTCATACTCTGTTTTCACAATATGATGTCATACCATGTTGTCATACCATGTTGCCATACCATGTTGTCATAATCTGTTGTCATACCATGTTGTCATACTGCCTCTCAATATCGGTCGATCTCGCTGCGAAGGGATTTATGCCGAGACTGGGTATACCAACTCTTAAATTCTCAAGCACATAATCAAGTCACCAGCACCGAGAGCCGGGTACAAAAATAAATCCAAACCTAAAACCAAACACAAACACACTATTCCCGACCACATGCCTTTGTGCTCTGCAAATCTAAGCTCGCTAGTTTTTAGGTGCCCAAAGCCACGCTTCTCCTCCCTCCCAGCCTCCTGTTCCATCTGAAATTACTGCTTTTTCCTAACACGGCGCCGTTGCAGGACGAGATTTGGCCCTATTGTCTTCCGGCATGGTGCCTTTAAGGCGAGTCTCAAACACCATACAGAAAAGGTCAGCACACATCCCACTTTGTTCGCCGTACGTAAAATTTAGCACGCACCACGGGCATATAGTTCCGTCAAAGGCCGAAGAAGCAGCTCGGCCATGTGGCCATGCACAAAAGCGGCGAGTTTCGTTGGCGGCGCCTGCGTAAATCTGTTCCTCAAGCCTCCCCACCCCGTATTTCACAGGACTTGCCCCAGTTTGTCCTGCACACGGCCCGAGTCACTTGCATTGCTTCCCATTTTCGCATACACCTCCACTTCTTCTTCACCCATGAGCTTAGACTATCCCGAGTTCCTAGCGAGGAATCCGCCGGCAGCGCTGCAGGAGCAGCCGTCCCGATCGGGCGAAATCCCATCGCAAAACAGAACGGAATACGCCGAATTCGCCCCGGCCAGGCGGCCCTCCAACCCACAGTGGTCCGACACCGCCCGAAACGGTGATTTCGACGATCTCCTTCGCAACAAGTTGTCTGCCTTGGAGCACCAGGACCGCTCGCCCATGTCGGGGCCGGCAGACTTCCAATACAACAATTTTTACCAGCAAAACTTCGATGCCTTCAACTTGCCGCGTGAGTTGCAAGGCGGCATTGGCAACATCTCGTCGCGTCGTCCCAGTTATGCCGCTGAGCTGTTCACGCGGAGCCAGCAGCCTTTCTCGATGCCTCAGAACTCAAACAAAAACTCTTTGGCCACGTTCGCCGCAGCCAACAACTTCCTGCTCAGTCAGCAGCAGCCGTACGGCCTTGACCAGCTTCTGGACTCGCTCGGCCAGTTCTCCCTTAATGGCTACTCGGACTTCCAGGCACGCAGGCCGTCGCAGTTGGCCGATTTTCCGCCTGTGCCCCAGTACAACTACCAGCCGCTGTACGCTGTCAACAACTACGGGCAAAACTTGCCCAATTTCTCTAGCTCGCCACTCTCACAGCCGTCGGCAGGCCCGACAATGCCGGGACAGACGATGAAGTTGGACAACGGACTTTTATTGAAAGATCAGTATATTCTTGCTTCTGCAGAGCTCAAGACGTTGTACAGCCTGGTCACGGCGTACTTCCAGGACGTTGACGTGAGCAACGATATCTTGACGAAGTTGAAGGAGTTGTTGGCAAACGAGGTGGTGTTGAAACTCATCACTTTCATTAAAAACTTGAATAATCTCACTTTCAACCACAAGATGCTCTGTCTTGTGGTGAACAAAAACGGCAAGTTGGATTTATTGTCGTACCCTAACAACTCCAACATTTTCCTCCAGCACGACGACTTGGTGATTGTGGATGGAGACAGAGGCAAAGATTTGGTGATGATTTTGGACCCTTTGGTTAACCTTAATTTCGCCATTCTCTTCAACTTCTTAAAAAAGATCGAGCACTTGAAATCGCTCACCATCAACGATGCCAACGGCGGCTCTTCTGTCAAGAGCAACCACACCGGAGGCACGCACTCCACTTCCTTGAATGCTTCTTCAATCATCAACAGCCACTCCAATGAAGATAATGAGTTCATAATCACACTCCCAACTAAACAAGTTCTCCGCTTCGCTACACCCAAGGAGGTACAGAAATTGAGTGGCAAGTTCTTGGAGGAAAAGAAAGCGTTCGTCACCTGCTTTAACAAAATAAAAGAATTGGGGTTGAGCAACAACTTGACGTTGATCAACGTGGAGTATCAGTGTGACTTCAAGAAGTTGATCTTCTACTACTTTGCCAACTTCAAGAGGATTGATTTCCGTGGCTTGATCAAGGAATTGTTCAAGATCTACAAGACTCGTATCTGGCTTTGTGCCGTGTTACCATACGACAGGCCCGAGATGTACACTAGCGTGCGTGGAAGCTCCAAGAAAGATGCCAAGGCGGGCATTCCACGTGAGTACGAGTTGTCCAACGAGCAGATCATGAGTTTCTCGATCAACGAGTTCGAGCGTTTGCCCAGGTCAACATACTTCCACCTGCGCAACATGTTGAACTTGATCACCAATTTGACGACAGATGTGAAGGGCAACTTCTACGGCTTCAGCCACCTCCCCAACGAGGCATTCAAAGCACCACAAACCGCTGGTATTTTTGATAACCCTGCGCTCAAAGACTACGGGTTAACGCCGCAGAAGTCGTACCCGATCCATCCAAGCTTCAATCCCTTCGGTGACGACAAAAAACTTTAACGACTAACGTATACTTATAGAAAATATGATAGACACTGTTCATTGTTCTGTCCTGCGGATAGCTTAGTCACTCGACACCTTAAATACCCACACCTGCAACAGGCTCTGAAACCAGCATAAAAACACCGGCAAGTGTGAGAAGTTGCCTTTTATGGCCCTCCCCCTCATTAGGGAGATCATCCCCCCACGTATTTCCCCTACAGTCCCGGCTTCTCCTGCACTTAAAGATCTACCGATTTTGCATCCAGTACGAAACACACTCAACTCCACCTTCTTTCATGCTGCTCGCCACGTACTTACAGCTGGCTAAGTTTCGGCGCTACATCCCCGACTGGGTCGCTGCAGGAATCGTCTTCACGTATTTCATCCTTGTTGCAGAACATGCGAAGCCTTTCAATCGCCAGTTCAAGCTAAACGACCCGACAATCCAGCACCCCTTCACACACCAGGAGCGTGTTACGGGTCACGCGTGTCTACTCTTGGCGGCGGTGGTTCCTCTCGTTGTCATGACTACTGTGACTTTCATCAAGCACAGGAAAGCCAAGGCTCACGCATGGCACGTCTTGCAGGTTTCGCTTCTTGGAGCTTACCTTTCTGTTTCCATCGACGGTGTCATCACAGACATCTTGAAGAACTGGGTGGGACGCCCAAGACCGGATTTTTTGGAGAGATGTGGTGCGCTGGCAGGAACACCTGTGGACGTTTTTGTTGATATCAGCGTCTGCACTGCTCCATTGGGAGCCCTCAGGTTAACCGACGGTATGCGCTCGACGCCCTCGGGCCACTCGTCCATCAGTTTCAGTGCTTTCTTGTTTTTGGCGATGTGGCTTTATGGCCAACTCCAGCTTCTGCGAAACGTGGTCAGCCGTCCCGTGTACTTGTACCTCTTTGCCGCATCTCCGCTCTTGTTGGCTGCCTATGTGGCTTTATCGCGTGTCCAGGACTACAGACATCACTTTGTGGATATTTTCACTGGTGGAGCACTTGGATGTGCTGTTGCTGTTTCGGTGTACAGCAAGTTCTTCAATTCTATATACGCAGCGAACTCAGATGAGATCATTGGAGAGGAAGAGTTGCAGACGCTCCCTATTTAGTTACAGGAAGAGCATGTCAATGTTATATCTTCACTTTCACGCCAAATCCCTTGATGACGTAGCCCTTGATGACGAAGCCCTTGATGACGTGCCACTGCTGCGTCTCCTACTTCTGCCGTGCGTCTCATTTAGCCATTCTTGAACCTGGTTTCAATTCCGTTACATGCCTCAGAATTTTGCACCCAAACTGAAACGACGTTGATATATAAGACGTGGAGATATCCTCACTACACCCCAATGCCGTTCTTCCGTCGTGATACTAAGGTGGTGACGGTTTACGCAGTAGCACTGCCTTCCACCTCGTCTCCAGACACCACCATCACAATAATCAGGACGATCAGCATTACATCTTCTGATGCTGATGTCACCACCACTATACCTTTGACTGTGACAACACCGATCTCTACTTCCTCTGTCCCAACTTCCACGTTGACCATTGCTGTATCTACTGCGTCTGCAGCTACATCTACAAGCGACGCTTCTACGACCACTTCCACATCCACTTCTACGGCCCCGGTTTTGTCCCTGTTTGGAGACTCTCTGGGAAGCACCAAGCTAGGCCTTGCTGTTGGCATCCCAATTGCTATCGTGTCTTTGTTTGCTATAATAATATTAGTCTGGTATTTTCTACGCAAGAAAGTGAACAAGAAGTCTTCTGAGTTCTTGACCTTTACGCAATATGGAGCAGAAGAAGACCCCAAGAAGTCGTCATTCTATCCCAATGAGTCGCCTGCACCTCTTGCGAAGCCAGGATTCTTCAACAGACTTAGCAAAATGGTGAACTTTTCCGAATGGCCCACTCTGGAATTCAAATCACCCATGCTCTTAAGAAGGTTCCATTTGACTAACGAACAGAAAGAGCAAGTGGAGAAGAACCTCCCTAATGTCCCCATCAACCCTTACAGTAACAGCTCTTCCTTAGCGGATATGGAGAATGCAACTGATGCCTTCCCAACCAAAGATAAACTCTACACCGTTGTAAAGCCGTATGCAAGGCGACTAGCAGACGAGCTAACCGTTTGTGTTGGGGAGAAGGTGATCTTGAAGAAAGTGCATCCAGATGGGTGGGCACTAGTTACAGTTGTAGACGGGAAGGACGAAGGAGTTGTCCCCATGATGTGCTTGAAAAAGACGTGATTCGTTGATAATACATAATAAGTACAACCTATGCCGAGGCATACATAATACAAGAGCTTTCGCTTTCCGGGTGTCATTTTCGTAATCAATGTTGGGGACTGAAGCAACAGTCAATGTTCTTAGTATTTGCGCATGTAAGCGCCACTCTGAGGTTCCCCTGGACGGTTTGGAGTCCGACTCTGCTCCTGACGAGGAGTAAAGTTGGGTTGAACCTGATACTGGTAGTTCTGACCAGACTCACCGTACGACCGAATGTTTTGCGCACTCTGTGGTTGTTGAGGGTGCGAGGGAGGTGCGCTGTTCATAGGCTGTCTCAGAAGAGGAGCCTGCTGCTGGTAACCCGCTGGGAATCCAGTGGCTACCTGTTGGTAACCATTAGTCTGTGGGTATGGTACCGGAGCAGACTGATATTGCGGGCTACCCTGATACTGCGAGGTTGGAGCGGCCTGTTGATAGTAGGGGTGCTTGTGTTGTCCCGAAGACTGCGCTGGATATGACTGTTGTTGCCCGCTGGGGCGTTGCTGAGAAGCTTGAGGGGGACGACTCTGCACAGTCTGCTGCAGACGGCTCTGTGGAATGTGGTGCTGGCTGTTCTGTGGAGAACCAGTAGGGCGAGACTGGCTCTGCTGTGGACGTGGTTGGTACTGCTGGTATTGTTGTGGCTGCACACGGTACGCAGAAGTGGGAGCAACAGTAGGCAGCTCTGGTTTCTGTGTGTACACAGGCTGGTTTGCAGGCACGCTCTGCCCTTGGGGCACCGCAGCCCGATATGCGTGTTGTGGAGCCTGCTGTGGATTTGGCAGACTCCGCACAGGTTGGGCCTGTTGCGGTGCCAATTGGCTCATAGCTATCGGCGGTGTGTTACTCGTCACAGGCAGATAAGCAGCAGGACCAGAACGCTGGTCAAAGCGAGGCAAATGGTTCTGAGAACTGTTGGGAGATGAGATGTACCGGGGCTTGTTCTCACTGGAAAGCTCCAGGTTTAGGTTCTGAGAAGGCTTCGATTTCTGTACGAGGACGCCGTTCTGGCGAGCATTTGCTTGAGCCTGCAGAGCTTTCTGTGGAGATTGTTGCTGTTGTACACCTTGCAGACCCTGCGCTTGTGAAGGGCCAGAGGGAGCGTAAGATGGCTGGGCACGAGAAGGCGTTTGTGGCTGCGCCTTGTGTGTCTGTTGGGAGTGAAGCAGCGAGAGAAGCTGAATCTGTGGAACCTGATGTGGCTGCGCAGATCTAACATCCTGCTTCTGGTGTGCCGGAGGCAAAGGCGCAGATTCTTCATCAGAAAGGTCGCTTCCACTCTCATCATCCGAGTTATTGTTGTAAAGGTGAGACAGCATGTTTGCATCGACCGACTTGTTGAACTGCTGACTGAACTCATTGTACTGAGTTGTTGGAGATTGAACCAGCGAGTAACTGCTGTTTCTGTTACCATTGGCTTTCAATAAAGTGTTCAATGGTGGTTCTCCATAGCTGCTATCTTCAGATTCGTCGTCTTCGCCACTGTCGGTATCGTTGAACAACTGGTTATCGTTGGTAGGATAAAGAGGACCATGGATCAAAGACTTCTTGCGTATCAACAGAGGAAGATGTTCCTCTTCAATCTCCTCCGCACTTCCATTCAAGAGCTGGTTGCGGTCGTTGAACCGATCAGAAGGTGTTTCGATCTTCGAATACTTGTGATAGATGTCAGCTAGCTGGACCAGCTTGTGAGCGTTGCGCACGTCGGGCTTGATCTCCAAGTTGTGTACATTCCGGGACGAGGTTGATGGCTCTGGCACCTTCAATTTCGACGGTGAGAGCTCAGCACTGGTCACAGAAAGTCCCAACCCGGGACTGCTCGAGGCACCGAAGTTACCTGCCGCCAGGACGACACGCGAATCAGTAGGACGAGACATTGGCTCGCTCAAAGCTGGGAGAGGACCAGACGCAGCTCTGCTTGGGTTCAGCAACTGAATAGGAGATGAAGGTTTGCGTAAAGTGGCAGGACTAGCAACTCTGGGACTGTTTAAAGAGCTCAAGGCACCCGAGAAGCCACGAGAGCTTCCACATCCGTCGTAACCTTGTGCGAGTTTCAGCTTCATAACTCGCTTGAGATTCTCGGTCCACTTTGCAGTGTCCCAAGACAAATATTGATCACCTTCGGCCAAAGGATACAAGTCAGACAGGTTGAGGTAGTGGACATGAGGTAAGGTTGGTAAGCCAAACAAAAGAGACTCGGGATCCACGCGATCAGCCTTCAACCTCTTGGGACGTCCGTACAATCCAAAAGAGTCGAGCAATGGGATCAAGAAACGAATCAAGGTGTCAAATCCAGGGACTGCAGAATGCAGCTCAGGCATGATGAAGAGCGAAGTTTCCTGGACGTCTGCGTTCTTCTTTCCCTTTACGGACGGCAGCTGAAAGTTGATGGAGCCTTCTAACTTCATAATGGTACTTTGGTCAATGAAGAAATGCAGCTGTGGGTATACAGCTGTCACCAGCGTGGAGTTTGTGATGATTCCAGTCAAATTCTTTTTCTTGGTATTCTCCAGATTGTAGAGCAACACACGGCCAGGCACCAAGACCTTTTTACGGATCATAGAGGGCTCAACCACAGCATAGCACCGAGTCCACGCCATACCCAGGCCATATCTGATCAGCACCCAATCTTCATGATTGAAACGCTTCTCGGCCAATATGGTCCGGATGTCCAGCAACCGCAGACCACGGGCCAGTAAAAGGGCTCCCGTGTACGCTTCCTGCAACGACTGGTACTCGTACGCGGCCAAACGAAGACTTAAGAACCATTCTTTCAACAGATCATAGCTTCTGAACTGGATGATGTAGCGGTTCTTCAAGGTGGTGGAAACAATAATCACGTTCTCGAGCTGTTGCTTGGCAGCCGGGAGAACGCGCATGGCGTTGAACACCGCATCTGTAAAGTTGAGGTAGTTGGGCTTGCTGGATGTCTCCAAAAGCTGGTCCGGCGAGTCCTTGAAGCGTGCCAAGCTCGCAGCATCCCAGTACGCCAACTGGTTTCCCGTGAGAATACCGTAAACCTCGCGCCATTCCCGATCGGCGGGCTTTCCGTCTCCATTGAGATCGTAGTAAAGCATGAAGATTCCCTCGTAGTATCGACGGTGCGACTGCGCCGAGATCAACGTGACGATGGGCACAAGCTCAGGCGACACTTCTCCGTCCTCTTTCATCGGAGACGGATCTCTCGGCGGAGGAGGCGACCTCGCCTCCTTTAGGATCTTTTTCGGCGAGAGCGTTCCGAACCTGACCATGTTGTGTACGTGCGGAGATCAAATGTATCGAAGGTTGTTGCTAGGCAGAGAAAGCTGGAGTAGTTGTCGTGAAAACGGAGGTAGAAAACCACATCAAAACCCGCGTCCTCTGCAGGACCTGTCGCTAAGTGTGCCGCATCCTGTACACAAAAATACTCGTCCCAATCGGGAGCTTTGTCTGCTTGTGTGTAGGCCGTGTGTTGCTGACTGGGCGTGTTCGTAGCTGAGGACAGCCGCTTAGCCTTGTTTCCCAAGTGCGAGGAGCACGAGGAGGGCACTGATGCCTCGGCTTAGGTGGTCACATGACCTCACGACTTCTGGATCTGGAAAAATAGGAGACCCCACAGGAGGTCTGCACCAATGGCCAGAGCACCTCGACGACAGAATGTGGATACGTTAGCAGCCTGTGGCTGAGCTCCCTTTGTGGCGCGAGAGTAGTCCCATATGTCGTACCTGCTGCCAAGGCGCAAGATCGCATCGTTTAGGTGCAGACATTCGCATGGAGGTGAGAGGTGGGGAGGACAGAGAGAAGGGATGGTGGTGCTGGATTCGGATTGAGAGATGGTAGAGGGAAGTGAAGTCAAGAGAGGAGGGGAAACAAGGTTCGAGAGAAGTAATTAAAGGTGCGTAGAGAACAAAATTATGGAGCGAAATACGAGCGTTGTTCTTCACTTGCTTTTCTTCGCTAAAACGGACACACGACCTTACGGCAGGTTCAACAGGATTAGGCGAACAGAGATTGAGGCCAAGCATAAGCACGCTGATCTGTTTACATGTGGTAACAATGGCCCTGCAGATCTCCTGTGTCTCCTGTGTATGGATTGTTGATTGAGGTGGTGATACGAGGCTGGAGGTGTAATAGTATGGTGTGTGCGGTGCAGAATGAGTGTGGAGGTAGTGTGGTGGTAGTACGATGGTAGTACGATAGTAGTATAATGGCATGGTGGAGATAGAGGCGGTGCTTAACGAGCATACTAAACGACGGTACCATAAAGTGCGTACACTGTTATCATACTGATATGAATGCACTGATGCCACATAGGGTGAAGGATATTCAAAGCGATACTTAGAACAACAGCTGAGAGTCGTTTGTACTTAGAGGTCAACATGACCGCAAAAGCAAACATCGAGTCTTTCAAAACCACCTTCGCCTTACTTTGATGGCACAACTACAATAGTACACAAATGCGCCATAAAGGGAGTCTCTCCCGTGTCCCCGCTGAGGACTTGAACGCACGATCCCAACGAATACGACCTTGCAGCTGCGTCGAAGTCCTAACGGATGCGCCATTTGCACCTTTTTGGACCTGCCACAAACGCAACGCTGCGTGGTCTGGCCAGGTTGCGGGGGCCATTCGAACGCGAGTCCAATTGCATTCTAGGTCCAGATCTCTGGCTCGTTAAAACTCTTAACCGCTGCGCCATAAGCCCACTTCGGGCAACGCCGTGATTTCAAAAAAGCTAACATAGGCAACAACGGCCTCCGATAAAGCTCATGAAGACCGCCCCACGAACTCGAAACAACCATCTTGTATTTCTCGACGACAGTATCATTCATGATACCAAATATTTTGAAAGTGCTGTAGATTTTTGAACCATACATCAAACCAATCTCTATGCCACGTCATATCCTTACAATAATACATACTTTATGCCTCCACGTAAACCCATCTGTCTTCCTTGTTCGCCACCAAGCGGCCGTTGCACCAGACTTCCAAACATTTTCTATTATTTATAGTACGAAGAATCCGAAAAGTGCTGTAGAATTTTGATAACCATACATTAAACCAATCTCTATGCCACGTAATAACCTTACAATAATCCATACTTTATGCCTCCACGTAAACCCATCTGTCTTCCTTGTTCACTACCAAGCGGCCGTTACACCAGACCTTCACACAGTTTCTGTCGTCTCCCGAGAAAACCCAACGGTGAAGCAACTGAAGAATCTTCTTCTCGTGCTGCGCAGCGGTCTCTCCCTTCACAGGCTTCTGGAACTTGAACACGTCCACGTTCAGTCCAGTCGAGTCCAAGTCAATGAGCTGGACGTCGAACTTCTTGCCAACTTCAAACGTGCCGACATCGTTTTGCAAGTCGCAAGCAACGGCACCTCCCATGGTGGCCATGTACAATGCGTCAGCAACCGTAACCGTAACGTTGCTGTCCTTTCCGGCATCCATAGCCATGTGGTGAGATACCAAGATCAGCAGTCTGGCGACACCCAAAATCAGCTGCTCGTAGCCACCAGACAAGTCAGTTCCGAGGGAAACATTGATCTTCTCGTCGTAAAGATAGCGACGAACAGGAGCCTCTCCGCTGGTAATGAATGTGTTCAGCGAAGGGCAATGAGAAATAGAACAGTTGTTCTTGCGAATGAGCTCGCATTCTTCGGGGTCCAAGTGAACGGCGTGAGCCAAAATGGTCAGCGAACCCAACAAGTTGTGGTGGTCGTACACGTCGGCGTAGTTGTCGTACTCGGGGAACATGTCGTTGACCAATTTGATCTCGTCCTTGCTCTCGGAGATGTGCGTCTGGATGGGAAGCTTGTGCTCCTTGGCGATGTCCGCCAACTTGTGAAGCAACTTGCGCAGACAGACAGGAGCAAAACGGGGAGTGACAATGGGCTTCACCATCGTCACGGTGGTACCGGTCTGCTTCTGGAGCTTTGAGCAGTGTTGGATAAGATCCTCCATACCGGCCACACAGTTGTCTGCCAGCTCCTGGTATGCTGGGAAGTCTGGGTTGCAATCCATGCACACCTTACCTACGAAGCCTCTCTGTCCGTGCTGGACCAAGAGATCGGCAAAGAGCTTCGTGGTTCTGGTATCAATGGTGGTGAAGTACGATGCAGTAGTTGTTCCGTTGTTCAAGGTCTTGGTGATGACCTTGTTGTAGACGTCGCGGGCAAAGTCGAGGGTCTCCTTCGAGTCGCCGCAGAAGCGGTTCTCCAACTCGAATGTGTAGTCTCTGAGCCACTCGAGCAACGGGAGCTCAGAACCGATACCAACGTTTGGGTATTGTGAAGCGTGGATGTGCGTGTCGATGAAACCAGGCATCAAGAACTGGCTGGGACCATTCAAGTGCACAAAGCGAAAGTGCTCGTTGGCCACAGACACCGTGGGCTCGTGGCGAGAGAAGAACTCGACGGCGGATTCCGAGCCTCCTTCGTATTTTCTAAGAAACTCAATGTCTCCCTTCTGGTTGACACCAACAAGCATGTCCAAAAGGACCTCGATCTCTCCCAACTTGGGCGTGTGCACCAACGTACCGTGGTAGAGTGTGTATGGAATAGGACGACTCGTGATCGTAGGGGTGGTGGAATAGAACATAGTGCCAGATAACGATAGTAGATAGTGTTTTCGCAACCGTGTTTTGTTGCTTCAAAGTGTGTGGCTTTTTAGATCAGACAGTCAAAGTTTACTATGTGACAAGGGCCAGGAATCCCCTTTGTTTTTATAGTCCACGATCGGGCTAATACGTCAACCCGCGGTTCGCCGTCGGATGTTCCGATTGCTCGCGGTGCGGGTTCTTATCGCTTGGTCCAAGCTTATCGAAATCAGTACCTCCGGATACCTACGTGGTCCACCGTTTGAGACGGTCCAAGTCCGAGTCGCTGGTGCCGCTTCTGCTCGCTACGTTGGCGCTGACACCGTGAAACGCCAGGCGAAAATTTTTCCGTAGCAATCTAAAGTGTCCCAAAAATCGAAAGTGTCCCAAAATCAAAGTGTCCCAAAAGCAAAGTGTCCCAAAAGCAAAGTGTCCCAAAATCAGCGTAGAACAAGCTTCCAAATAGAAGCGCGGAATTTGGGCGGAACTGCCGTGCCTTTCACGTGACTTTGTTCTTCTTCTGTCCTCTGTAGTCGCCGTCTAGCCTGGCCCTCAGCTACCCCAGATCGCTACGCTGGTTATATTTTAGTGCTTTCCGCGGTGTGGAGGTACGGGTGTAAAATGCCGTACTAACTTCCCGCGGAGTCTTGTGTTTCAGTGCCGTATTAGAGTGCCCGCGGTGAGGAATTGCGTGGGTGTACGGGTGTTTGGCTTCTGAATATGACTATCCATGGATGTGTGCAGGATTGCTCCGGCTCGCCGTAGTGAGTTCATGCCGCTGCACGTGACACCGGTGACACCGGTGGAGTGACAAGGCCGCTGCGGCGCCACATGCGGCGATGAGAGCAACCGGCGAAGCAACCGGCGACGACTCCTGGCGGAAGCCACAAGGCGGAAGTCACGAGACCGGATGCAGCGATTTGGCGCTCACATGATTCGCGTCACGAGACCTACGCAAGTTCAAACCAGTGAATCCATTCTATATGGGTATAAAGCAACAACTATAAGTTTTGACGGTTAGACCAAAGCACCGATAAGTCCGATGACAGCGGCTCCGAAGGAGGCTCCAACCTTGTAACCAGCGCCCGAAGAAGTGTGCGAGGAGAATAAGGAGGAGGAGGTGGGGGTGGCAGAAGAAGTAGCGGCCTCGGTGGTAGAAGCCTTGGAGGACGAGCCAGTGGAGCTGGCCTCGGAGGACTCTGCGCTGGAGGAAGCCTCAGAAGAGGACGATGGCTCCACGGAAGAAGAAGAGGAGAACTCCTCCGATGAGCTGATAGCTGACGACGAGGAAGCCTCTGTGGAAGACGAAGCTGAAGAGCTGGAAGCCTCAGTAGACGACGACGAAGGTGCGGCCGAGGAAGATGGCGATGCGGAAGACGACGACGACGAAGACGAAGACGAAGACGAAGACGAAGACGACGATGAAGACGAAGACGAAGACGACGAAGATGACGAAGATGAAGACGACGACGAAGAAGACGACGAAGTGGTCTTGGAAGACGACTTAGAAGACGTCTTAGACAGCGACGACGAGGTCGACGTTGTTGATGATGATGTCAACACCGAAGTGACGTAACCGGAGCAAGCGGACTCGTAAGCGGAGATGGCGGTGTCAGCGTCACCGCTGGGGCAGATGCTGTTCAAGCACTTCTCCACAGCTGTGTTCTCGGCCGAACACATGCACGACAAGTCGCTCAAGCTGTCGCAGGACGACTTCTTCTCGACTTGAGCAACACACGCCAACAAACAGGCGGGAGGGGTGGCGACAACGTGGGGAATGGCAGCAGCCAAGGCGACCAAGGCGGAGAGTTTCATTCCGTACATAGTGAGGTTAAGCGAGTGGAGGATCAAGAAGTAACTGTTCGAAAAAATGTCAAACTGCCTAACAGTGCAGATGCTGGGCTGTGCACGACCGCTATATATAGCTGTATTGTGTAAACACAGATCACGTGCGGCGCAGCTATTTCCTGGAGAGGAAAGCCGGAGTGCATACGTAGGGTCTGGCCACTGAGGCTGTGTGCACGTGACTTGTGACGAAGGCTGAGTGGGCGTGGTAGGGAAGAGGTCTTTATGGTTTGCACGGGCTGGGGAAGTTGTTCCGTGTGTAGGGATTACTTTGCTTCTCCTGTTTGAAATCTGGCCTTTTTTGGCGTTTTTTGATGCACCTATATTTTGTCTATGTGGAGGCTGAGAACACTCAGTGCATATACTATATTATAAGCCTGTTTTAAGCCAGATAAATCGTACGTTGGTTTTGAAAGCGCGAGCACGGGTTTGACCATACAGAGACTCAGGAGGTGGAGCTGCCTTGAAATTTTGGAGATGAGGGCTTCTTGGAGGAATATGAAAAGTACCATTTCCATTACAGCCATCTTCTTTCCGTTCCTCTCAATGAACTCCCGAGTGTCCTCTACCCTCTTCCCTCTACTCCTCCCTCTACTCTCTGCTCTACCCTCCCCTATACCTAACTCCATTAATTACAAACTTCTCAAATCCCAATTACAACTTCACCTTCGCCGTCACACCCGACCCCTGGTACAACAACTGCGCCAGGAACCGGTCAAGGCGAACACCTATGCTCGCTGTTACGTTGACAAAGAGTTCACCGTTCAACGCTTTCCGTAGAATATCCGCACCAAGCCCGGACGCTACCTTGATGGGAATTCTCGG
Organism: Danielia oregonensis; assembly: GCA_003707785.3. Lineage (NCBI taxonomy): Eukaryota > Fungi > Ascomycota > Pichiomycetes > Serinales > Metschnikowiaceae > Danielia > Danielia oregonensis. The sequence continues at coordinate 245,722 of PPLJ03000005.1, forward strand.
CGTCTTGTAGATTCCAGGCGGCACGATCATTAGCTCCGTCCGCTCGATGTTTGCCAATGTTTCACCCTTATACGTGGCCTGAGACTGCAAAATCTCAGCCATCAATTCGGCATTCGAGACAGGGTTGAAGATGGTCAACTCAATCTCGGAGGTCAACACGTGGATGGTTGCATCCACCAAAAACGGACTCGCCTGAGCAACTTCAACCTCTGACTCGGGCTCCTGAAAAAGAACGCCTGGGAATTTGATTGCAGGCACGTATATCTGTTGCAATAACTCACCTAACGCTCCGTTCAGCAGCTTGCTTCCTTTGATGCCCATGAAGACATCCTCCGCTCCAGATATCACATGACTGATGAAGTCTTCAGCATGGACTCTCTGCTGAGTGGTCTCGCATACGAGCTTGACAGTTGCGCTAAACTCGAGTCTGTCGTTCGATCTCGGAAGCTTCACGTTCGAGATACTCACTATTCCAACGCCGGTCGAGTTGTAGAGATATTCAAATTCAAGGGTAGCCTCTGGGATATCTATCTCAAGCGCCAACGGGTTACTGATCTTGAAGTCCACGAGTAGCTCCACCCATTGTGGTGAAGAATCGACGTAAAATATCTGGTCGATTCCCACCTCCATGGATCTGAGAAGCCAATCGAAAAACGATTCAGTCTTGTTGCGGCCAAGGCCAAACACTTTCTCGCTCAAAGAAATATTGGAAAAGTGCAAGTCTCTCAACAACGTGGAAACAATGGGCAGCTTCACGTAAACCTCATCGATTTGCAAGTCCATCACTGGGTATTCCACTATTGACCCGGTATTAATGAACGTGTTGATGGCCCTGCCGACATGAACAGGACTGCTAACATCCACATTTAACTCCGCAGATCTAAAGTCAAATACTGTTTCGTCTTCTGGGTGCAAGAGCGAGACTTGGCTATTCTTCGAAACGCTGATGCCAACCAAGCCATCGTAATCCGAAAGTTGTAGCGTTGACTTGATTTTTGAAAGCTCAAGTTCAAACCCTTCAGCACCGAATGGAAGATCCACGGCGATTGATGCGTTCACTTCTGCGTCAACTTCTAGCTTGTCTGACGGGTCTATATGGAGGGACAAGCCCTCTATGGTGTAGTTCCGAACCAACAGTTGAATTTGATGTCCTTCGAAAGAAGGCAATGGAACACTCAAATCGTAGACCACCTCAGAGAGCACATGGTAGAGCCACTTTGGAAGCTCTTTTGCATTACGTTCGCTGTTGGACCCACTCATGAGGATCCTCAATGCCTTCTTGTCCAAAACCAGACTGGCAAATCTGTTCAAAGGGTTGGTCCCATCAGAGCATTTCTGTAGTAGTTCATGAGGAATCCCGAACACACTTCCTGCAACTTCGATATGAGCTGATTCATTCGGTATTAGCGAGATTGGAGCCGATGATATAGACCCAAACGTGACGGGGTTGTCATCACAGTTTGGAAGTGCGATGTTCCAGTCGATAGCTGGAAGATCTAGTTTCAAAGGGAGCACTTCACGAAGTGTGAGCGATGCATTGACAGCCACACTTCTTTCAAGCATCTGCACATTCACATCATCAATTGTAAGTGGAATCTCAAAATCATGTGGCTTCAACACAAAGTCGCTGTAAACCGTGATAGGGCCCGAATTGTACGTGAACCATTTGCTCACCACAGAAGGTTCGAATACACACAGCAAATTGAGTGGTATGTCTTTCGCTCTGTCAAGCAGCATTATTTTGTTCGCTAACTTGGCAAACTCTTCTTCCACAAACGCAGCCTCAGTCATGAAGTCGATTTGCGTTAGTCTGTTGTTTGTCAAATCAACAGTCAATTCAGGAGGAAGCACGTCCAATGCATGTACCTTTGTGATACCTTTCCCGTCCACATAGACGCTCGCTATTTTCTGTGGATAAACGGTAACTCCTCCAACGAGTAAGCCCGCCGTTCTCAAAATGTACCGATAAAACAAGTTTGGAATCTTTTCGTACTCAACATACACAGATCCCACCACGTGGACAGATATTCCCGTGTCGGAAACACCTAAAACAGAGACGCTTTGCACGTTAGGGTCTATCGCTTGGTTCAAAAGAACGGATATGTTGCGGGCAGTAAAAAACATGGCTGCCGCAATCAAAACCAAGAGAATCAACACAATAAGTGACTTCCATGGATTCTCCTGGAAAATGAAAGTCAAAAACCTCTTAAACACCCCTCTACTACGAAGCACATCGTCGTCTGCTCCAGCCCATTGCTCTAGGTCTGTATAGGCACTCCGCGTGGGCCCTAAAAGAGGCGAGGTTTCGTCAGCCGTCGTCTCTGTCAGGGGAACTACATCCTCGTTTGCTGTGTGGTTATCTTCAAGGTCTTGCGTCTCCTCATCGCCTTTCAAATTATCGCTAGAAGTCGTACCCTGGATAGGCGTAGAGCTTCCCTGAATAGACACTTCACTCACAGCATCCTTTGGTGGTTCTGCCAAGACAATTGGTTCAATGGAACTCTGATTAGCAGGTTCGATTGGGTTAGCATCTTGCTCTGCGGGTGCTTCTTCCGCCAGTTCTACCGCAACAGCAGGAGCTGCTGGAGACTCGGGTATCTGAGCTGCCACTACCTCGGAGCTAGCATTGTGGCTCCTGTACCTTTCTCCACTAGCGTCGCTTCCTTTTGCTTCCTTCCCTTTCTTCTTTTTGGAAAGAGTCCGCGTAAGCGTGGAACGAATTGAATTGGTTCGTGATAGCTTGTTGCCGTCCTCATCCAAGGTTAGCCGCTCAGAAGAGGAGTTGAGCTTCCCCTTGAGTTTGTGAACTAAAGAAGACATGGGACTAATTTTACGATGCGCGTGATTAGATAAGAAACATATAATGCGACCTAGACGGTAGAAAGTCTCCAACGGGAAACTACCAGTAGATCACATGGTGAATTGTTATTATAATCATACAAACACAGAACAAAATAGGCTGGACATCCAGCTAAAAAAAATCACAATGGTCGACAGTTCAGAGTAAATAGAAAAGGTTGAGCAGTCAAGTATGGTACACAGAGGTCTCTCTTTTTCAATGCCCTAACGCACATGACCGTGGGCGTGGTCGTGCTGCTGCACGCTAGGGTCCACATTGGGGTCCACGCTGTCAATACTTGGGTCCACAGGAGGGTTCAGCAACTGCACAGGCGCAGCCTCCATAGCAGCGATCACAGCCACGTCCTGGACGGACTGGTGTCCACCGTCATCATGGTGGTGATGTTGGTGGTGGTGCTGAGGGTGCTGGAGGTGGTGGTGGAGCTGCTGTTGCTGGTGCTGCTGAAGGTGCTGGTATTGCTGCTGCTGGAGGTGGTGGTGCTCGAGGAGCTCGGGCTGGTAGCCAACAGCGGCGGCGGCAGCGGCGGCGGCGGCGGCACCACCATTGCGGTGCAATGGCTTCTCAACTAACGTTCTAGTGTACTTCGCTCTCTTCTTCTTGCCTCCGACAACAGCAAAGTTGGGCTCAGGAGGGTGGTTGTGCGCAGGGTGAATCATACGCAAGATCCACATCTCCGAGTCCTTCTTGTCGTCGTCGTGGTAGCCGTCAAACTCGTTGGCCTCCTTCTTCATCTTCTTGGCCTTATCCTTCTCAGGAGGGTACAAGTTGGCAACCAATCTGTAGCCACACTTGGATCTCTTGGTGTAGGCCACTCTCTGTCTCTTGGTGGCATCCTTGACCGTGGTTCTGAACAGTCCCGAACGCTCACACTGGAAGTAGACTGCCTTGGGCTTGGACGAGTTGATGACGATCTTGCACTGCTCCTCCTCGTTGAGAACGTTCTTCACGTACTTGACCAAATCCAGCTTGCTGCTGAACGTCTTGATGATGTCACCCTCACCGTGTCTCAGCACCAAAAATCCACCGTTCTCGTAGTCAATTCCAGCAGTGGGCATTCCCAACGAGTGCTGGTGCTGCGGCAACTGCTGCTGGTGCAACTGCTGCTGCAAGTGGTGCTGCTGCTGCAAATGTTGCTGAGACAAGGGGTGCTGTTGCAAGTGCTGGTGCTGCAAGTGCTGGTGCTGCAAGTGGTGTTGCTGTTGCAAGTGCTGCTGTTGCATCTGCTGCTGCATCTGCTGCTGCTGAGCAGCGGCGGCGGCGCTCAAGTGCACACCACGGTGGTACTGGTCCTCGTCGTGGTGCCCCATAACAGCGGCAGGGTTGGGGAAGTCGTGTCCATTGGCCAAAGCAATGGCAGCGGCAGTGGTGTGGTCCATCTGAGGCTGGTGGTGCATCTGTTGCTGTTGCAAGTGGTGCTGGTGTTGCGGGGCAATCTGCCCGGTGGACCGCTCGTTGGAGGTGGAGGGGCCGGACATGTCGGATTTGTTTATTATTTCAAATCAAAAATTCGAGCAGGGGGAAAACCGGGTCAAACAGAGACGTGTGGTGTTGTTGTTGTAGATGCTAAACACTGGGTGTGGATATAACTTGTTCCTGCACACCTGGGATGTTTGTTCGATTAAGTCCTGGACATAAAAGGAGTAGGTGTGTGTGAAGGGAATTTGTTGATGTGGGAGCGAGGGAGGAAGCCGGGCGTGCGGGTACCAAAAAGGGGCTATGTGTAGTGCTGGCTTTGTGGCGGCCAATGAGCGGTGCGGATTCGCGTGGATGCCTTTTGTCACGTGATGGTGTTGTTTTGATTTTTCGTGTGCGAGATGTACGGGTGGTGTTTGCTCATGTGATTTGGGTCATGTGCTTTGGGTCATGTGCAGTGTAGTTTGGAAGTTGTGTAGTAGGGGTAGAGGATTGGGACGGGTGTCAGCTTGGAGTATGCTGAAGAGAAGATAGTTCAGAGAAGCTCAGACGGTTCTGAAGTGTCACCATGATAATCACGTAATTATTGAGTCTCACTTTGCGAACATAGAAGAAGAATAAGCAGATGATAGAGAGGATGATGAGGAGAAAAGGTTTGTGTGAGTATAAGCAAAAGACGTCGGCTAAGAGATGGACTGTGAGCCCAAGAGCTGAAAAGAGTTAGGTGCTAAAGAAGATTGAACTGAGGATTAGAGGAAAGACACAGATGTGTAATAAAAGAGAGGGAGAGTTTAGGGAGAGTGTTAGAGAGCTCAGCGACATAGGGACAAGTCACCCTTCGAAATCACACTCTTCTCGACCACAGATACGAATTGGAACTCGAAGATAGGAAACCCACAAGCAATCAGCGATCTGAAATTCCTTCGACGAGGCTACCGATTGCTCTTTCACAAGGTTCGCCGAACCTACTCATAATTGCCGAGAGGCAGCTACTCACATGAAATGTCAAACTGATAACCCGAAGCACCGGGCTTCACGCCGGTTTCAACAAAAGACCTCCGGTGCCATCAGTTACGAGTCATGGCTCTCGCTAGTTCTGCCTCTGGGGAGGCCGCTGCACGGGGCCGACCGCACGAAGCTGCCTTTCGCAACCGATGCAAGGCCCACGCCTTCCCACATTTCGCAGCCGCTTCTGATGCATGGCCTACGCCTCGGTGGCTCAACAGGGACTACGCGGCACCTGAGCCTCGTTGCTTACTATGGGCCTGTAGCCGTTGTCATTGTGTTTCTAGCCGTTCACGATTTGCCCCGCCCATCGAGCCTCGCTCTCATGCGAATGCCAAGAAATGAGAAAGCTCTTTACTCACGTCCCAGGGCTCATCTCATGAGACCAAACGCCTGATTCTAATTCTGTCTTCGGTCCGAAACAGGCAGACGCCAAACATGCTGCAAGGTCTTTAGCTGTGGAATGTTCGCACATAGACGAACAGCACATTAACCGAAACGCAGGGTGCTTAGTATCTGATACTGCCATGGAGTAGTTGTCGCCAACTCCGATCTACAGTACTCGCTATAGCTTTCTGACAGCTTCATGTTCATCTCCACTCATCAATTCACATGTTCGCTAATGCACTCTTTTAAGGTACCGTGCAGCCTCTGGGCATGGTACGAGTACACTGTGCACTCGTGCACCACTGAATATGAAGCAGATGGCCGGCTGGGGGCGGTAATCTGCGTTATTACTCAGTTAGGCTCAAACCTCGCTGAAATGGTTTTCGCTAATTGCATCTCGTATGCTTTAGCTTGGAAAGCGAGTGGATGCGTTGCGGAGCTGCAGTATAAAGATGTGCTTCTGCTTGCTTTTGCAGCTGTAGCCATGCTTCTACCACTCGTTTTGTGTTTTTTGCCAATTATTGCAGCTAAAGATACCAACTTCCAATTTTGGGGTCTGGCAGGCCTGGCTTATCTTGCGTGTGGAGGCTTCATTTCAGACCAGGCTCTGTTCTGTGATGATTCTTCTGACAGTCGTTGCTTCTGTACAAACTCCAACGCTTTGGCTACGATGGCGGGCTGCGTAGTGGACAATGACTACAGCACCACTGAGCAGATAAAATACTTCTCGCAGTACTGTAATGATCATTATGGCATTGAAGTCACTTCAGAGATGGTTCTTGAAGCTTATGCGAGCTATGAGGATGATGCCAGAGCCTCTAATTTGAGCCTTGGAGGCTACCTTGCTTACCCGCTAAGGATGAATCTAAGCGATTACCAGGACTACTACGCTGGCTATTCGGTGCTTTATGGCAACAAAGACACCTCTATGTACTATGGGCTCTTGCTTTTGTGCTACTGGGGAGTGGTCTTCGTGGTAGCCAGTTTTGCAAATTGGACATTGGCAATTTTTCCGAGACTCCGGCTCCTTTTGAACGGCCATGTTTCCTCAGCTGTTCGTCGCTTCGTCACGCTACCAGCTCTTCACCATAAGCGGCTCTTTTCTCACCGCATTTTTGGTTTCATTCACTGTTACGTTCCCTCACGAAAGGAAACTCTAATAGTGTCTGTCTTCAGTATATTGACAATAGTCCTTAGCAGTGTCAACTACCGCAGGGTCAAAAATGACCCGTTGTTTTCTTCGGATTCAGTTGCTATTGCTCACTATGTGGCAAACAGAACGGGGATCATGGGTACTGTCTTGGTGCCTATGGTTATTTTACTAGCGGGCAGAAATAATATTCTCCAGTGGATCACTCGCTGGAACTATCTGACGTTCTTGTTATACCACCGTTGGATAGCCCGCATTGCTGTCCTCATGGTATTGGTACACTCAATAGTGGCCACTATCATGTTTGCTTTGCTAGGCACTTTTTGGCAGAACGTTCACCAATGGTACTTGGTATGGGGTGTTTTGGGAACTGTTGGAGGTGTATTCATCTGTCTTCTGGGCCTCTTGTATTTGAGACGCCATTGGTATGAGTGGTTCTTTCTTGTCCACATGGTTTTGGGAAGTTTGTTCATCGTCGCTACTTGGCTTCATTTATCCAAATTGGGGTATCTGGTACTCATGTACTTCTCTGTTGGAATCTGGCTCTTGGACCGTGTGATTCGCCTTCTCCGAATTTCCACATTTGGCTTTCCAACTGCTCAGGTAACCTTATGTGCTAACGAGACGTTACGTGTGGAAATCCCCAGACCGAAGTACTGGCACACGATTCCAGGTGGCCATGCATGGCTCACTTTTGAAACCAGCTTCTGGCAAAGTCATCCGTTCACATGTTACACTCTGGTGGATGGTAAGAAGATAGTTTTCTTGTGTGGAGTGAAGAATGGAGTAACTAAAAAAATAGCAGCAAAGTTCTCTCCAGGAGCTGAAAGAACTTGTAACCTTAGGGTTACTGTTGAAGGTCCTTACGGAGAACCCACTCCCTCCAAGTCGCATGACAGTGTCGTATTCATAGCAGGAGGAAACGGCATTCCAGGCATCTTCTCTGAGGTTTACGCAAGAGCACTCAAATCACCCGACTCAAAGCAACGACTCAAGCTAGTATGGATAATTAGAGAGCTCAAGTCCTTCACCTGGTTTTATGAGGAGTTGTACGCTCTTGCCAGCACCAAAATTGAGACCACTATGTATATCAGTCGGCCCTCTATGGAAAAGATTGAAATTGCAGACAACTGCAAAACCGATGATGACTTCTCATTTGACTGTCCCGAAGAAAAGGCGTCTGTCGTTGACGTTCTCGCTCTGCTAGCGTTAGAGTTTCCCCACATCCACTTCAAGCTGGGTCGGCCCAATATAGAAAGCTTGGTGGTGGAAGAAACAGAGGAATGTGCTGGCAGCGTGGCTTTTGTGAGTTGCGGTCACCCGGCTATGGTGGACGACCTCCGAAATGCCGTGGTGAAACAGATTTCACAAACAGAAAAAAGAGTAGACTGTTTCGACCAGCTCCAATCATGGGCCTGACATATTTATACACTATAGAAATCATAGACAACAGAATAGCATTCGATGCAATTCATTCCTGAGGTGGTTTAGAAGTAGAACTGAGTATACCATGTTTATTCGTTCTGAAACTCAAACTCCACTTTCTGGTACGTGATGTATGGGCTTTGAATGTGAACGGAGATGATATTCCAATACCACAGTGTTTCTGTCAGTTTTCGATTTTTGCAACAGCTTTTGAATCTTGATGATTTGACTTTATCTTGTGGAATTATTTATTTTTGCAATCTTATGGTCAGACTCCCCCAAATCATTAATTCCAAAAAAATCAAAGTAGAAGAAAAAAAGATGCCGGAGACATAATCGGCATGAAAGAAATGGTTCCATCCCACATACACATACTTACATTGAGCAGCCTTCAAATCAACACCACATATAAATGTTTCTCTCAGTACTACATACCAAAATATAAATCGCACTTAAGCGCAATCCCCACAAGACTATGACCACCATCCAGAAGTTGAAGGAAGGGAGCATAGACAAAGAGCTCCATTGGTTTGTGGAGCTGATGGTGAAGCCAGAGCTTGCCCAGATCATTGAAGCGCTCCAGATATGTTCCAATCTACTTCTCTACAACTCACCTCAACATCCAGATCCCAATAATCATGTGGAAAGAGGCCCCAGCATCACGCTTCCAGTGTCTTCAAACAAGCTGGAGGCTCTCAAAGGCATTGTCGTGCGCGATGGGGCTTACATCACGAAAATGACAGTGGTCTTGAAAGAGAAACATTTCAACCGAGTGCTCAACCGAGTGCACCTCACCAAGCCTATTTTGCTACCTCAGATCATCACCGCTAAGCGCCTGATAGACTCCGCAATCACACTCCTCGTACAGGCGGACTCCGTATTCGACGGTGCCGGAGATCACTCAGAGAAGCACCTACAACTTGTAGAGATCTTCACTTCGTTACTTCGAGAGTTACAAACGGCAAAACACAGCTTGCAGCTCCCTACAGACCCACTGTTGGTATTCCCTATGCATGTCATGACGCCAGACAGCTTTGATCCCGAACTCTCGGCACATATTGCATTGGATATCTACATATCCCAAGCTGAAGTTTGTCTTGATCTCAAGGACTTACACAGAGTGACCGAGAAACCGTGGGGGGACATCGGAGAGAATGGAAAGTCATACGTAGACCGGATCAGAGATGACATGTCGACTGGACAAAAGACAGAAACTCCAGCTGCTGCAGAGCACGAGAGTGTGTTCAGCGTATTCATGCGGCCCAAGTACGAGGCTCAAGACTACATCACGCGGTGCATTACCTACAACAACATGGTGGTGATGGTAAACCGAAAGATCGAGGTGTCGTCGGCCGATCCTGTTCTTGTGAGTGCATTCACCAAGCTCGACTCGGTGGAATACATTGTGAGCAGCTTCATGGAGAATATCCAGAAGCTCATGTGAGAGAGGCACCTGTGAAGACGAGACGGGAGGCTTCATATGCCACAATTATCTCGATCTCTGCAAATGGCCAAAAGGATTCCAATTACTCAGACCCCAACCCGTATTCCTCGTTCCTTGGACCATTCCTCAGCACTACAGTATCTAATCGTCTCCACATAACCCTCTCGCCACAAAACATGTGAGACTCCACATTCTGGCATATGCCGGTCCACCAGGGTCGCATTTCAGTTCATGCTTGGGCGAATATTCCGACGTAACATCCCCTCGTTTTTCCACCAACACAAGCTTGCTACCATGAAGAGCACATACACTGTATTGGCAGACGATTCTGCCATCGAGAAACCGCTTTTGGACGACCGGTCCTACCGCTTTGTCAAGTTAGAATCCAACAATATGCATGTGTTGTTGATCACCGATCCCACCACTGACCGCTCAGCAGCCTCGTTGGACGTTAATGTTGGCTCTTTTGCCGATAAGAAGTATGGAGTTCCGGGGTTGGCACATTTCTGTGAGCACTTACTCTTTATGGGTACAGAGAAGTACCCCGAGGAAAATGAGTATCTGAGCTACTTATCGAAGCATCTGGGATACTCAAATGCATACACCGCTGCTGAACATACCAATTACTACTTCGAAGTGGGCAGTGAAAACTTGGAGGGCGCATTGGACAGATTTGCACAATTTTTTATATCTCCCTTGTTCAGTCAGAGTTGCAAGGATCGCGAGATCAAGGCTGTTGACTCGGAGAACAAGAAGAACTTACAGAATGACACATGGCGTATGTACCAGCTCGACAAGCTGACATCCAACCCCGATCACCCGTACAATGGATTCTCCACAGGAAATTACGAAACTTTGCATGAGGAACCTGTCAGTAGAGGACTCAACGTCCGTGATGTGTTGCTTGACTTCTACAAGGAGCAGTACTCCTCCAATATCATGAGTTTGGTTGTGCTCGGAAAAGAGTCCTTAGATGAACTCACTGAATGGGCCATTACCAAATTCTCCGACGTGCCTGATAACGAGCTTGCTAGGCCTTCTTATAACAACGAAGTGATTTACACACCAGAACAGGTGGGCAAGCTCACGTTGGCAAAGCCAATCATGGACTCCCATAAGTTGGAGTTGACCTTCCAGATCCCTGACGATCAGGAACGTAACTGGGAGTGTAGACCCGCAGGTTACTTCGCGCATCTCTTGGGACACGAGAGCGAGGGTTCTGTTTTGCGCTATTTGCAGAAGAAGAATTGGGTCAACGAGCTTTCCGCAGGTAACATGAAGGTTTGCCAGGGAACTTCTCTCTTCATGATTGAACTCGAGTTGACTCCCCTGGGCTTGGAGAACTGGAAGAAAATCGTAGTGCATGTGTTTGAATATTTGAACATGGTTCGTGCTGAAGGCCCTCAGAAGTGGTTATGGAAGGAGATTAGCGACATGTCTAAGATCAATTTCCGTTTCAAGCAGAAACTGGGCACCTCTTCCACTGTTTCTAAGATGAGTAACACGTTATACAAGTTCACAGAAGACTTCTACGTGCCTCCAGAGCATTTGTTGAATTCCCACATTGTGAGCGAGTTCAACCCCGAGGAGATCAACAAGTACGCATCCTACTTGATTCCAGCAAATTTCCGCTTGTCTTTAACATCGCAGAAGTTGGATGGCCTCACGAGCACTGAGAAATGGTACGGTACCGAGTACCTGTTTGATGACATCCCAGAAGATCTTTTACAGCTGATCAATGCAATCAGTCCCAACGACGGCTTACATCTTCCAGTACTCAACAAATTTATTCCCGAGGACTTTACTGTCAAAGGAGAGAAATCTGAAACACCTAGTGCTCATCCATACTTGATCACGGACACCGCTAAGTTTGAAACTTGGTTCAAGCAGGACGACCAGTTCCGTATCCCCAAGGGATCAATCAACATCGTTGTTCATGCTCCAGCATTGAGCAACTCTATCGAAACAGCTGTCTTGGGCATGTTGTTGAGTGAGTTGATTGACGACGATTTGAATGAAATTAAGTACTATGCAAGCATAGTTGGGTTGTCATTCTCGATTCAGCAGTTCAGAGACTCATACTCGTTGAAGGTGAGTGGATACAATGACAAGCTTCCTGTATTCTTGAGTCAAATTCTCGAGAAGTTTGTTGTTTTCAAGCCAAAGAAGGATAGATTTGAATCGATCAAGTTTAAAATCACGCAGGACCTCAAGAATTTCGGCTTTGAAACACCATACTCTCAGATTGGTACCCATTTTTTGCAGTTGATCAACGAGAAGACCTACACTGATTCTGCTAAGTTGCAAGTCATCAAGGACATTAACTTCGAGGATGTTCTTGAATTCGCAACTAACAAGTTATGGACAGAAGGAGTATTCATCCAGAGTTTGATCCACGGTAACTTTGCTTATTCAACTGCGGTAGAAGTCAGCGATGTCATTGAGAAGTCATTCAAAGAGAAAAAGCAGATTGCAGACACTTCAGCCGAGGTTGACGCAGTTGTAAAATTCCAGAGTTATTCGTTGAAGGTTGGCGAGAGAACCAGATATGAGTTACCATTACAAGACGCTGACAACGTGAACTCGTGCTTGGAGTACTTTATCCAAGTTGGTCTGTTGGGAGAAGAGAACACTCGTTTGCGTGTTCTCACTGATTTGCTTGGGACGATGATTCATGAGCCATGCTTCAACCAGTTGAGAACTAAGGAGCAGTTGGGATATGTGGTGTTCTCTGGATACAGACAGAGCCGGTCATATTTCGGATTGCGCGTGTTGGTGCAATCTGAAAGACCGTGTGATTACCTTGAATACCGTGTTGAGAAGTTCTTAGAGAAGTTCCAGGCCAAGAACTTAGGGGCTGAGCTTACGGAGGAGAACTTTTCCAAGTTCAAACAGTCGTTGAAGAACAAGAAATTAGCCAAGTTGAAGAACTTGGGCGAAGAGACGGCAAGGTTCTGGAATGCTATCAACGATGGCTACTACGATTTCACACAGAAGGCGAAGGATGTCGAGATATTGGACACTGTCACGAAAGACGAGTTCCTTGGCTTTTTCAACGATTATTTCGTGGCCGGTGCTCCGAAGTCTGCACGGTTGACCGTTTACTTGAAGTCACAGAAGAGTCCCTCTTTCGATGAGGCCAAGTTATTCACCTCTGCGGTGCATAACTACATCTATCAGCATGAGGTTCCAATTTCTACTGAGGTTGTGGATGGAATTATCGAGGCCAAGGGTTTGGACTTAGCGGTGGTAAGTGAGGAGGTACTCAAGGAGATAAGCGACAAAGAGGCGGCCGCTCAGTTCAAGGAGAACTTCGTTGCTGAGGTCACCGAACGTGTTCACACACCTACACCTGAGGTTTATCCAAAGGGCGATCTAGTAACCCTGAGCGAAGATTTCAAAGAAACACACTCCAAGGGAGGAGCTCCTGTTCCCGTTGAGCCTTTACCCACTTTCTACTACCGTCAGGGCGAAGAAGCACATCTATAGATCATTCGAGATAGTACCTATATAGGATGTACGGGTCTGCGTATGGTATATCGCAATCAGACTGACCTGGAAATAGAACAGATAGTACTACTCAGAAATGTCCACGCTTTCCCTCAATAAGGTCAATCTGGTCTATTTCGACAAGCTCTTTGTTTCGAAAAACATTACGGCACTTTCCGCCGCCGTCAAGGCGAAAGTGCTTCTTGTGGACAACCATACCATGCCCATAATTTCCATGAGCTATACACAATCACAACTTCTCCAACATGACGTGATCCTCATAGAAATGCTAGAGAATAATCGCAACTTGAGCCCAATGAAGCACCTCAACTGTGTGGTCTACATCAAACCCACTCGAGAGTCAATTGTGATGTTGTGTGAAGAGTTGTCCTCGCCTCATTACAACCACTACCAAGTATTTTTCAACAACACCGTGGCAAAGAATGATTTGGAGAAGATTGCTGAAGCTGACGAGTTCGAGGTGATCAATCAGGTTGCAGAGGTATTTCAGGACTATCTGATTGCCAATGACAATCTCTACACTATAGCCCTTTCAAACGAGCTTGGTGCACCCAAACATAGCGCAACTATCCAAGAATCCAGCAGTGTTGTTAGCGTGCTATTATCGCTCAAGAAGTGCCCTGTGATCAAGTACGAGGCCAGTTCTCTCGAGTCGAAAAGATTGGCTTCTGAGATCTTATACTACATCAACTCTAACTCCAACAATAACTTGTTTGATGATTTGAATCGCAATAGCGACACTCCTCCCGTTTTACTTATCCTTGACCGCAAGAGCGATCCTATAACTCCCTTGGTTACACCTTGGACATATCAGTCGATGATTCATGAGTTGATAGGCGTGAGCCGGAATGTCGTGAACTTGGAATCTAGCGAGCAACTCACTCTTTCCGAGACACAAGACACCTTCTTTCAGGAGTCCATGTACTTGAATTACGGTGATCTTACCGAAAAGTTCCAGAAGTATGTGGATGAATATAAGAAGCAAACGAAACAGTCGTCCATTGAAAACCTCAAGACACAGGATTTGACGGAGTTGAAGCGTATTTTGACTCGCTTTCCAGAGTTCAAAAAGCTCTCCAATAATATCTTGAAGCATTTGAATATCATCAGTGAAATCGATAAGCAAATTTCAAAGCAAAATTTGTGGGCAATTGGAGAGTTGCAACAGACTATCTTATGTGACTTAGAGAACCATCAAGTTATTCGGACGAAAATGATGGAGATATTGAGTGATGCCACCATTTCCACTGAAAACAAGGTCAAATTGCTCCTCATATTTGTGGCGAAGAACCCAAACAGCAACGACTTGAGCGGGATGCTAGCTAAACTCAATGACCCTGCATTCACGCCTCCAACAATCACACAGCTTTCACTCATCAAGAATTTTGGCCGTTATTTTGGAATAACCAAAAGTTCAGCAGCTCCCAGACAAGATGACAACAACATCGGCCAAATCTTCAACAAAAACCGCATAAAGATACAGCAGCTCTTCAACACCAACAATGAATCATCAGGACACACACCAAAAACTGACAACATCTTCATGCAATATGTACCCAAGCTCAACGAGTTGTTGACTCAGCTTTCGGCTGTGCACCTACCGGAGCAGATTCCCAATAAAGACATTGCCGTCTTGGTGCCGGATGTGATAAGTTCGAGGTATCTGGCCAATGCGCCTGCTCAAGAGATTATCATCTACTTCAAGGGCGGTGCCACGTATGAGGAAGCACGTCTCGTGCATGAACTTGCTGCTGTGAATCCCAAAGTCAACTACATCATTGGAGGTGACGGTGTCTTGAATAGTCATCAATGGCTCGACAAGATGTGTGACATAGTGAACAGTTTCAGCGAGCCATCACAACCGGACCGCAGGACGCAGCTCCGCGAGATATTGTAACTTGGTCACCAGATTGCTAATTACCTTTATGATTCTTTATTTTCAATAATGATATACAATTAGGAATATCCAATAAGACCATCTTTCCTTCCTCAAATCTGCTTAGCGATAGCCTCCATAGGCGCCGACACAATGAACAGCCGCATCGTATAATGAATTAGGGAGCGTACTTGCCGTACTTTTGCTCCCACCCAAGAATCTTCTCTGTCAAATTTTCCATCATTTTCAAGTTCTCATCAAACAGCGTCAAGCTCGATTCCGCTTGGGCAAATTGTGTCTTCTTTGATTCCTTCTCTTCTTCTAGCTCCATCTGTGTACGGCCCAACCATTCCAAGATTGCGCCTGTCCTTTTCCGTAGTTCATAAAGAGACGACTTTTCATTGACATAACGTGGTCGAGACTGCTGATTCAAGAGCTCGTCCTTCGACATGGCGACGTCTTCGCTCTTTGGTGTGTTCTTCGCCTTGGGTGCCGCCCGCGGCTTAGCTTTTGGCCTGGCACGTGGCCGCACCTTGGTCTCTTTCTTTGTGCTTTCTCCAGTTTCGTCATTGGTGGGTTCAGCGTCAACTCCCAGCTCCTCAGAGTGTGTCCTCTTCTCGTTACCATTCTCCAGATCGCTTGGGCGCTTTACACCGCTTGTGCGGGCACTTTCTCGAAGCGCTCTCTGGAGCTGTTCATCAAAATCCTCATTATGACGTCTTTCCTTACGCGACTGGCGGGTGGGTGCTGTTTCCTCACGCGAAGTGGACTCTGGTGTCTCTGCACCACGCCTGCGGCGCTTTTCCTTTTCAGTGTTTTCAGTCTTTTCAGTCTTCTCCGGAGTTTCCGCCCTTTCTTCAACCTCTTTCTCTTCCTCTTCTTCTTCCGACTCCATGAGCTTTGGTCGACTATCATTCACAGGGCGGTATAAAGTACGCGAGCCTTCATCCACGAAACGATGGAGATCCGGTTTGCACTGTTCACACCAATATTTATCAGGAACATCTTCATTTATGAAAAGTCCCACACAGTAACCGTGCTGCCACACCAGACAATTATCACACTGGATAAAGAGCCCTGTGTCGAGCTTGATATGGTATTCCTGCCAAAGAAGAGATTGCACACTGTCATTTATATTGCTGAGTTCATCTTGTCCACAAACACACCTGGTTACTTCCTCCTGCTCGTCAATTTCTGGGCTGGTTTCGTCAGAAGGCTTGACCTCGGCATCGTCCAAACTGGATGGCTTAGAGCGGCCCGAACGACGTGACATTGGGATGAATAAGAAAAGAGTGGAGTTGATTTGTGCGTGCGAACTCCATATCTATGGGTGCGAATATAGATGGATATACTTTCCTAGTACTGCTGGAAGTCCAGAATTACGATGGGAAATGAGTGCAGCTTGATAGAGTTTGCTTCTAGCATGTACCTTCTGTCTAAAACGTCCATCTCTAGGAACTCTATATGTCTTGTCTTTGGTCTTCACAAATCAAAAAAGCCAGAACCACTAATTGCGCAAAGTAAGCGTTCCATCTCTGTCATATACTCCTGGGTTCCGAATGTAAGGATCAAGAGCAATGTAATTGTCCGACATTTGGTAACTGAGTTGAATTTTGTCACGCAAGTACTGTGAACTGACTTCTGGGTTAGCGGATTCCACCCATTTACGGGTAACTTCGATAAATCTCATGAAGAGCTCGTCTCTCTCCAAGCGTAATTGGCGATATTCGGCGTCTTTCTTTTTGGGTGGAACCACGTCATTTTTGGTAGGCTCAGGGTATGGAACTTCACCCGCACCTTCACCTCCTAGGTACGAAGGAATGTGCTCAGGGTCTATGAACTCCTTCAAATCTTCGTAACCTTTAGTAAAGTGGATCTTCGACAGCACCACCGGATCTAACCAATTTTTGATAATATTCCAGACAGTGGAAAAGATCCATGGAGCGTTATGCACAATGATAATGCCCAAACTCTCGGGATAATGGGCCTCAAACATGGCAGTCAAGAACTTGATGGGTGCGTTATCCGAGTTCTTCATCGAAAACCCTGTGAGATCGAACATCACAGAGCACAGATCCACCGATTCTGTAACTTCTCTCAAGAATAAACGACACCATTCGATGATGACAACAGCAAACCGCTCTGTGCTCTCCAATGGCGAGTCATGAGCAAAATGCTTTCGGGATTGGAACATGAACAATGGGTTTCCTTTTTTATCGTGCCCTCTGATTGCTGATTTTCCAACAGTGAAGTTCTTCACGAATCCCTTGTTAGTTCCTTTCACGAAAGACGGGCCATCCGCCTCACGAAGCCACTGATCAACAGGGTACTCCGTTTCTTTCCAGTGAAGTGAGCTGGTGATCATGACCATTGCATCTTCATAAACGTACTTTCTGGCTCGGATGTAGCGCAACACAAGATTGTCAATCAAATCATTCTTTACAAGGTTGCACATCGACTTGTGCACAACTTGGGGCTTATATTTCGCCATACCAGGCAAAACGCTGGGCCGAGCTTTGACTTGAAAAGTTCCAGAAGGTGTTTTCGCTTTTTGAACGACGCTTCCCAGAGCAGTAGTGACAGACGGCGTCGTAGCTGCCGTGTAATATGTCTGCATACTTTCGGCATCATCGTTCAACGAAGAGACGTCGTCATCGTCGCTGAAATAGTCGTCTGAATATTGAAACGCCTGCTTGTAGTGGTGGGTATACACATAGCGTACAAACTCAGATGGTTCCTCTACTGCTTCATGACGTTCACTGTCGGCAGCTTCGATCTGTTTCACGCGCTTCTGGCTTGTGGATCTGATCTGTTTCGGAGATTTCGAAAAGAATGATTTCTTCTTCTTCACCGCCCGTATTGTCTCCACCGACTGACGGCGCGTCATTTTGGGCGCATTCCGAGTGGCAGAAGATGCCACGAACGAGTCCTTGGATCGGATATCGTCGGAAGATATGCAAATTTCATAGCCCCAATATGTCATAAATGATGCCCAGCATTGTTTCAAGATGATTTCTTGCTCGGCATCGAGCGATTGAATACGCCCAGGTCGGTACTTGACCTCCGAGGGGTATACCGAAGGATAGTGTGACATAGTTAGCGAGGTGTGGAATACTTCGGTTTAGCTGATATGCAGAATCACAAGCATTTTACTTTGCCTTTAAGCGCATGTCAAATTTCTCTAAAAATAGGAAGAAGAGCCAGTATGACGAGAAACGGGCTCTTGACTGGAAGAAGGTTATGAAGTAGGTTCTAATGTAGCTCGTAAAATATTGGGTGCAAATAAGTAACTCGCAATATAGGCGAGTCTGAATATGATCTCGTACGGCTTGTGGTTCTCCTGCCACTCAATTTGTACTGAGTATACTCGAGCTTATCATAAATTTCCAGAGTATAACACCATTTTAACTAAGTCTCGGGGGATTCACTATGTAAGTCCTTCTTGCATATATTATACCTTAGAATCTCTTGCGATTACGCATGTGTGCAATCTTGCGTCCCTGCATCGCAAGTGGAGGTGTGAAGGGCTGCCCAGGAGCTTGTCCGTTGATTGCAGGTTGTCCTCCGAAAACTGGAGGTGTGTTTTCACGGCTTGCCAGACCGAAGCTACCTGGAGCACTAAATGGCGCACCAGCACCGCCAAATGTGAATGGGGCCGGCTGCGCAGTGTTTCCACCAAAGACAGTAGCAGGATTGGGCATCTGCTGGTTCTGGCCAAATGGCGAAGTGGAGTTTCCAGCAAAAGAGTTATTAGCACCAAATGCAAAATTAGATGTTGGAGCAGTAAGGTTGGCACTGCTGGCGGGAGCGCTAACATTAAATGTGGGGTTCGAAGGAGTGGCAGAGCGACTGGCACTACCGAAGGCAGAATTTGCTCCACCAAAAGTGAATCCCTCACCTACCTTTTGAGCAGGGGCACCCAATTTGAACGGAGTGGGCTCTGTGTTGAGTCCAAAGGAAGGTTGAGGTGCGTTTGATGAACCACCAAAAATCAGAGCTGGATCAGCGCTTGCGGTTTGACCGAAAGTGAAAGCTGGCTTGGGAACCTCCGGGGTTTCGGTCTTTCCGAAGGAAAACGCAGGCTTTGCGGCTTCAGCCGGTTGTGCAGCACCGAAAGAGAACGCAGGTTTTGCAGCATCGGTTGAACCAAACAGAAATGGCTTGGGTGTAGACTCCTTCGAAGAAAACGAAAACGCAGGAGTGGCTTCTTTGGCATCTCCAGCAGCATTCTGGCCGAACGAAAAGGACGGAGTGGATTCTTTGTTTCCGAAGGAGAATTTAGGCGCCTCAGTTGCTGGTTTTGTGTCTGTCTTAGGCGTTTGACCGAAGATAGTAGAACTTGCCTCAGCAGGTTTGGCCCCAAATGAAAACTTTGGTGCATCTGTTGTGGCACCGAATGAAAATTTCTTCGTAGCTTCTTCTGTCTTGTCTTCGTCGTTGGTACCATGAGTTCGCTTGTTCGACGGCGTTATCGTTGCCGACGGAGTTGAACCAAATGTGATTTTTGTGGCATCCTCTTTTGTATCTGTAGTTCCAAAACTCAACTTGGGAGCTTCTGTCAGGGTACCAAATGTAAGCTTTGGAGTGTCCTGCTTTTTCTCGCCGAAAGAGATGCTCGATGAAGCCTCTGGTACTTTTGTTAAGTCCCCGTTTTTCACTCCAAACAAAGGCTTGGGAGCATCTTTTTCTCCAGCAGGAACAATAGCTTCATCATTTTTCTGGCCAAAGGAGAACTTTGGAGTTGTGGCAGGTTTCTCTTCATCCTTCTTACTGCCGAACGAGAATTTTGGAAGCTCTGCGACATTGCTCAGACTGGGCTCATTAGATTTCGCTTTTCCGAATGAAAATGCTGGAGAACCCAAAGGTTCACTCGAGCCTTTCGGACCGAACGAAAATGAAGGTGTAGTTTCCTTAGCAGATTCCGGCTTTGCACCGAAACTGATGGATGGCTTCTCCTTAGAGGCACCGAATGTGATGGGCGTGCTGGAAGGCTCGGGTGCCTTCTTGGCACCGAAGTTGAACTTTGGCAAAACATTCTCTTTGCTCTCCAGAGCCTTCGAGTCAACCTGAGTAGTATCACTTTTGGCATTACCAAAAGAGAATGCAGGCATCGGTTTCGAGCTCAGCTTCACCAGAGGCTGTTCGCTCGTATCAACCAGGGATTTTTCGGTAGAAATTCCGAAGAATCCACTCTTTTCAGGGGATTTGAAGTTAGGTGCACTTGACTTCAGAACAAGTTCGTCGTCTTCCTTGCGCTTTTTGATGATTGAACCTATGCTGTCTTTGTTGATACCAAAATTGAATCCTGAACTAGGACCCAACAGCTTTTTGTTGTCACTAGCCAGACCCTTCACTTTGATGATGCTCGACAACTTCTCCGTCTTGTCAAGGTAATCTTGATCCACAGTCATTTCTGCAGCCTTGCCCGAACGAAGTGCTTCCTCCAAACCAGCACGTTCTCCGACAGATCTCCGAGATCTAGATGACGTCTGCGAGTCATCATCCGGCAATTTCTTGGGCCCATCATTGGTTTGGGCCTTGATAAACTCGGGTTTACTGATTGTGCCCAAGTAACCGGCCAATTGTGGGTCAGCCGGCGTGACAGGTTGAGCTTTTGCGGTATCGTAAGAAAACTCTCCACTGAAGAAACCAGGACCAGCTTTTGATCTCCTGTAACGTTTGGAGTTGCTGGCTAACTTTGATTTCAACAAGGTGAAGTTCATCGTGCGATTGAGGAATTCCTTGTCATGTGTTTGCGTCGACGACTCCACCTTGTTATTGGGCTTGATGATCGAAGTGGTCTCATCAGGATCCACCATGAACTTGAGTCGGTTATGTAAGAACTCTGAAGCTTCAACTGATTTCTTGAGCTGCAACAAGTTGTATCTTTCCCTGGGATCCAAATTGATAAAAGGTGGACGAACGAGATTGCCTGATCCGTCTCTGTAGAGAGGGGCAAACTCATGCTCTATAACCAACGGAAGCTCATTTTCATCAATATCCATATCAATATTAGCCGGTAGAATGCTGTCTCTTGGAATATTGAGACTGGGTGATAAATCTCTGTCGAAACCTTGCATGTTTGCTGCCGACTCGGCAACAACACTCATGCGTCTTTGTTCAGTATCACCGTTTATGGCAACCTTCTCCGATCGAAGAGTTTCAGAAATTGCTTGGTAGCGACTTAAATTTCCACCCACCGATGAAGACCGGGGAACAGATTGATTCAAGTGCTTGAGGTTCTCGTGCACAGAATGCTGTCTTTTGCGAGATGTGAATGTATTGGGGAAGGGATCCTCCATTATCTCGTTGTTGGAGGCATCAGCTTGCGGAGGTGGTTGCACCGGTTTAGATGTGGAAAAAGGTGTTTTCAACCCGGAAAAAAGGCCAAAGAACCTTCTCCTCTTGGTTGTGGGCTCAGCGGAAGTCTCCAGGACCGTCTGAGGACTCACTGAGCGCTTCATTGTAGACCTGTTATGAGGCGATTGTGTCATCTCGTGAGAAACCGATACTCCAATATACACCCGTACACCATTTATTACTTTCTATACTTTACTCTCCAGAGTCCCTGCTGGACATCTCAAAAGTGGCTTTGTGGCCCTCATAGGCCATCTCACCAGGGTTGAGATTGAGCACCTGGCCCGTTCCAGCGAAAATATCGTCCACAACATTATCGTAATATGATTGTGCCGGATTTTTCAATCCTGTAAGTGGATCATTTCTTGCAACTTCGTCGATCTCCTTGATGAGCTTGATCATAGCGTTCTCACCGTAGTTAACACCATACAGCACCTTGAGAGGAATGATTCCCTGCACCCACGCGTCGACAATTCTTGCTCTTTGCTTCGTACCCAATCTCGAGATAGGAAATTCACCTTTTTTGATGAAAGCAACGATATCCACGATGATGTGATGCTTACTGAAGACAGTGTTGACGATCAGTGGTACGAGAGCTGAAAGATTCCTTGTTCTCTTTGACTCACAGACGACAATGGTGAAGTCTGAACACTTAAAGATGCACGACCCGTTCTTGTACATATCCAGATGACAAGACTCGATCGTGCTTTCAATGTCCATGGGGAAGTGGTGCAATCCCATGACTTCAAACGTGTCAGAGATCTTACCCAACACGAAAAGTGGCTGGAAAGATGTCATCACTTGCTGAGAGTCGTCGACGTTAGAATTCTTCGAAATGGAAATGTGATGGAGGAATCCGAGATCACCAGTGCGCAAGTAAACCATATCTTGATTGCCGTCTGCAATCTTACCCATGAACTGGCGCTTGATGAAATTGTCAACTGGTCCCTTTGGCCCATTTGTGAACGAGAATAGGTTGGCTTCTGAGCAAACCCAAATCTCACCAAACTCTCCCTCTCGGCAGACTTTGTTCGTTTCCGGGTTGACAATAGCAATCTCAGTACACACCGGCACCATTCCTGAATCCTGAATATGCAAAGCATTAGGGAATTCTGCTTGGTTAACAATCGAAACATATCCCTGCCGTAAAGCAATTGGGTCCAAAAACAAATCCACTGGCGCAACTGTCATGTACGATCGCGTGGAAATGATAGGGTTGAAGCAATGGTTGTAGACAGCAGACATAGATGCAGCGCTAAGCTTAGTGGGCTGGAAAACCTTTGCGATTTTCCGAAGCAAGTCAATCTCAACTCGGCTCTCAGTACTGATCATCATGTTCTTCAAATTTGATAAGTTGAAGCCCTTAGGAGTGAATTTTGTAACCGCATACTTGAGCATTTGTTCTGTTACGAACACATCCTTAACTTTATAACGAGCAAGAGCCAAGAAAAAAGCCAATGGATTCTCTGCAAAGTTAACTGGTGAACTGAGGTAAGTCGTTGTGCCCAAATATATCCCAAGCAAGACGGATTGTACAAATCCAATACCGGCAGAATGGCGGACACATCCGACAATGGAAGACTTGGAAGAGAGGTTGCATGTTTCCTTGAAAACCTTGCAAATACTCAAGATATTTTTATGAGTCAAGGAGGCTCCCACTCTGTAGTGGTCTGAGGTGAAATCAAGCCAGATCAAGGATACTCTGCTCTCATCACGGAAGTTTGCGTCAGACTGGTGTCTGGCTATTTTCGAATGGAGAGATGCGAGGTTTGACACTTTGGTGATTTTCGATGTATTCTTAAGACGAATGGGACGAGACCTGCGGTGATTCATTTTCTTGATTGCATCGGCGACTAGCCCATTCTTCATGAATCGTTCCACATCGTCATTAACGAATACTTCCTGGATATCGAAGTCTTTGATCACTCCGACAAAGGCAGGAAAGTCTTCACCTATCCTGTTGGAGTCGAAAGGAAGCATGGGAACAGGAATAATACCACACATTAAACATGCATACACTGCAATAGCGAACTCCTCCGACAAGGAGTACATCAAGATGACGTGTTGTCCAGCCTTTATGTTCGTCTTTTCGATGAAGTAGTTGCAAACAGCATACACTCTCAACTCGAACTTCTTCCATGTCAAAGGTTTGGAACTGCTCTTACCACTCGTATCGATGTTTTGGAATGCAACAGACTCACCCGAGTTACTGACCCTGAACTTCAAAAGGTCAACCATGGTCTTGAAATCAGTGAGTGGAGCTCCAGTCTTGTCGTCAATGGATTTAGGCCGGTAGTCAATAGTCGAAAATTGAGCTGGAAATCTCAGCAAGGACGAGTTTCTCAACTGCGAGGCGTAAGGAGACCATATACCTCCGATGACATCCTCTCCATGAGGAATTATACTGATGGATTGTCTCATGAAGAACTTCACAAACTCTGCTTTGAGAGAGCCCTCTAAAAACCGCTTCTTGCAGAGCATATTGGCAATCTCCAAGCCACCACTTCTCATGATCTTTGGAAGGGTGTCACAGTCGACCACCAAAACACAAAAGAGCCTTAACAAGTGGTGCCTGTTCAACGTATCGAAACACTTTTGAGCAATGGCATTCAAGACAGGCTCGTTCAACGGAACCGCACTATAATCGAATTTGTCTTTCGATTTTGTGCCATTTGCAGAGACTGCTTCGGGATCGTCGATGACTTTTCGTATCACTTCCGCTTCCACTATAGCAACTGGCAAGTATTCATTACCAATGAAGACGTCGAATATGGTACAATCGTAAATCTGACGCACTTCGCTTGCTAAGGTAGCTAACAAGTGAGACGAGAAGTGGAATCGTGTGCCATTTTCCACAACCAACTCCTTTTTCAATTTCTTGAACAATTTTTGATCCATCCAACTCACACGCTGGCGAATTCTGTCCTCATAAAGTCCCAAAACATACACTTTTCCATTGTAAGTGAAACCCAACAATCCCGTACGAAGAAAGTCCATGTCCAAGGTTCCGTTAGCGTCTTTACATTTTGCATGGAAGATCAGTTTCGATTCTTTCTTGAGGCCGTAGAAGCCTCCAGACAAGCACGGACTATCGATCCAGATTTCACCCAATTCACCTTTAAAGACCAAAGTAGACAGTTCTGGATTCACAATTGCCAAGGCAGCATCTGGAAGCGGATATCCGAAGGCGTCGATTCTCAAGGACTCAGACAGATGATCATCTGTTTCGGGCGGATTCGTTTCAATCACTCGCACTTTGTTGCGAGATAGAGCCTCTTTGTCTATCAGAACCGAGGACACATCCTCAAAGGACTTGATGTTCTGGCCGAGACCCAAGTTTTCAGCTCCACCAACCCAGTCTCGCATGGAAATAACCATGCCACCGTATTCACTCAAGGTAAGCATAGGAATTATGGCATTTCGAGGCTGTGGACACCCTAATGGTTTGAGGTAACGTTCAGTGAGCACCTCAATGAACTCGCCGTCCACAGTGAGAGCATTGATTAAAACCCACTTCACTGTTGAGAAGTCCACTCGCTGGGTTTTCGAGTAGTAACGAGTTGTACTGGGTGACAGCTGGTAGTCGTATGTAACTCTTTTCAAGCCCAAGAAGTCAGCGAGCAATAAGTTAGCACGATGTTTGGAAATGATATTGGCATAAAGGCCTTGCACCTCCATAACTTTGGGTGGCGCCCACACAAGCATGTTGCCGGAATAGATTGTGAACATCACACCTACAATTAACCCAATGGAGATACGTATGTCGATGGTAGCCAAGAACACCTTCTTGTTCCTTCTGGGAACCTTTAGGCTGTGCTTTAAACTGCCGGCAGCGTCAGGTAGACTCAGCAAGGACATATCCAAACAATTCATCTGGTGTAGAATAGTACGGTGACTGAGAGCAATTCCTCTCAACTCACCAACCGGAGAACGAGAGAACTCGACGTATGCCAAGTCGTTCTTGTTGCCGAGGTCCTCCTTTTTGGCTCTAGCGAAGAATGCTTCCTGTTCAGATTTCCGGGCAGAACCCAAGTCGCTCGTTCTGAGCCTCGACACCTTAGAAGGCCATACTATTTTCGGATTCACTGTGCTTACTCTTTCGAGCTCTTTGGCAACTGTTTCTGAGATCAACACGAGTGAGGTAGACGTCAACGAAATTATGTCAAACATTTCGGGGAGCGAGATATCATGATGTATGGGAATGGCAGTGACATTGGCCATGAAACAACCAAAGAGGGCAACTGCAAACTCACACACCTCTCCGTCTTTGTAGAGCAAAGCCACAGTGTCATTCTGTTTCAAGTGAGTTCTATGCTTGAGCTCCAGGGCCACTTTCACGGCTTTGAGGAAAAGTTTCTCCCAAGAGATGCTCAGCTGCTCCTTTCCTTTGCCATCAACGACCAAGAGGGCCAATTCGTTCTTATACAACGCCGCACGCTCCTTGAGAATCAGCATGAGCCCCTGCTTCGCAAACGAAGAGAAGTCTGTAGGCTTTCGAGGAAGAACAATCTTCTCTAGCTGTGAGGCCGTAAGTTGCACAGGATTCTGAGGCTGTTGATGAAGTCGGTTTACCAGCTTCATGATCTCTTCCCGTCGATTAATGTAGGTCCATTGGTCAATGGTCTTGTTGACGGTGAAGTCTTCTTCTAGCTGTTGAAGAAGCAACACCATGTCCGGCGGTATATCTTGCGAACCACCCATGAAGGTGGTTCCGGCAGACACTCCCATATTCTCTGCGATGGAGGAGTCCTGACCTGAGCCGATGTTCATGGTTGCGAAGTTTGGTGTTTCTGTAAAATTCACTCGCGAATTATATGTTCATATACTAAAATGTTATAGTGAGAAAACCGATGAGAATGGTGGGGCTAAATTTGAACTACATGGGGAAGGAATTATGACTTCGAGGAAGTGGTGTTGCTACTGTTTTTACTGTCTCTACTAGTTTTTCTCTTTAAACAAAATTCAAACTTTATTGCATTTGTGGAAGTAAACTCTTTCTCAGAGGAAGTATGAACAGCGCTCGTAGATTGTTTGTAGGCGATCCAATAATGAATGTGATAGAGTTCCTTTGGAATCATTCTGATATGAGCTGCTCTTATGTCTGCTCTTATGGTGCGTTTGTGATTTGCAACTGACCGAAATTACTCGCTGGTTCGTTGGGAACCTCTACATTGATAAAGTTATAACCATGTAGCTGAAGAACCTTTCCCGTCTTCGTAGTTCTTCATTCTAACAATCTTCCATTTATATTATACATTGCTTCTTCGTTATTCGTGAGCAATTCCCGGACCCTTGTATATTAGCTCATTAGGGATAGGTATGCCCTTCATTCGGCACAACTCCAACAACTTGAGGTTCTCGTCTTTCAAGTAATCGATATAGTCTGCAGACTTTGTAAGAATGCTCAACTCAGACCTGTTGTCTTGTTCCGTGAGAGTAGGAGTCAACTCAACGATTCTGTCGAATTCTGCTCGAATGTTCTCCCTTCTTTTCTGCTCTGAGGCAATGTGGTGAGCCTGATGTTAGTATTGCTACCAAAGATCTGGAAACGGTTCAAATTCGATTCTGAAAAAGCCATACCTTCTTTTGTTCCTCTGTGAGATTCAGATTTCTTTTGCTTTCGTCGTCAGACATGTTTTGGTCAAGTTTCGAGGCTGTTAGTGAAACGAGAACTAATAATACCTAATGCGGAGAAACCCTGTCTGAGCCTCGCACGACTCTGGGGTCACTGCGAAAAAAATTGAAATTCTCCCGGGGGTGAGTCGAACACCCGATCTCAAGATTACAATACAATTACAGTCTCGCGCCTTAGCCAGCTTGGCCACCGAGAGGAATTTTGAGACATGGCAATCGGGGAATGCTATACCATGACGGCTTTTGGAGTTAAAATTACCTACGGTGAACTCTACGAGTGTAAGATGGTTTCAAAATTCGTAAATTATACTGTCATTCGTCAATCAGCCTTCTCAGAACATACAGGGTAAAGTTTTTCAACAATTATTTACTATCTGAACGAACACTTGGAGCAGGTTCTATCAACGAATCTCAAAGCTGCACTTCAATAAAGTAGGATCAGTTACACACGCAGTTTTATAGTTCGTTGCATAATAAGTGGCATCTTCTGGTACCGTCTTCCACTCAGTCGCAGACAAGGTATCGAAGTAGGCCACGAAACCCTTGCTGATTTGGATGTTTCTCTGCCGGAGGTGGGAGATGCTAACCGTGTCAGATTTCGCTTGAACTTGAAGCGTCTCTCCGGGTCCCACATCGCAAGAAAGCTTTTCTGACCTTGACCGTGAGAAAGAGGCAGATAAACCCGGCGTCCAGGTGATTCCAAGGAGCAGAAAAGCGATACTGGGGGCAATGGACTGTGCGTTTCTAGCGGAATACGACTTTGTAATAGACGTAATGGTTTCAGACCTGGAGTTATCGACACAACCGTCGATAGGTAACCATTCAGTTTCATTGTGGAGGAAGATGGCGGAGCTGAAATCAGTTTGGATGAAAGAAAACTTCCGAGGGTCTTCTATATTGGGCCTTTCGGCCTTCTCTTGTTCCGCATGGGCTTGAAAGTTAACATCTGTAGCTTTTTCAATAAGGTACTCCGAAACAATAACCGAGTCGTGATTCTTGACCCGAATAACTCCCTGCTTGAACAAAAGCGCAGGAGTCACTTCCTTGAATGAGTTGACCTCGTGAGAGAACTTTCCCATCTCTTTGTAGATGTCTAGAAGTGCGTCCGCTGTCACAACAGATAACAAGCAGACAACGTAAGCTGCTTTGGGAAACAACATAGGGATGAAATGAAGAGAAGCAGAAGCAGGTGCTAAGCGTCATACGGTCCTATTGAATAAACTAGCATGGCGTAGCAAAGTAGTATACAACACCAAAAAAGTTCTACAAAAGAGAAAACCTGTGCTATGCGTCTTACCCATACTCAGGTGAACGGCCTAGCAATATCTAGACTTGTCGGAGGATTATACTCTTTTGCACCCACAGGATGTACGGGTGTATAATATCGACAAAAAATTCTGGCATAGTCTTTCAACATCACCAATGCCTTTTAGATTTCCAGTGAAGTTCGAGCTCCCAAAGCACTCGTACCTCAACGGAAGGGTCATAAGAGACCAGTTCAAGAGAACACAGTTCGCTGAACACGAGGTCACCAGAACTGCGTTGAAGTACATCGCAAGAAACACAGAGCTTCCTGCCAGAGCCAGATTGGAGGCACAGTTGCAGCTCACGGCCATGCCCAAGTACACGTCATACACGCAAGTGAAGGAGAGATGTGTTGCGTCGGGCCACTCGAGATCGGTGATTACGGATTTCAAGTTGAACAGAACCGCATTCAGAGAAAGAGCACGCGCAGGCATGATTCCGGGAGTCATCAAGGCGTCGTGGTAGAGGAAAGTCATGTATATATAATAGACTCGGTGAAGGGAACGTGTAGACGGGGAGATGAAGTGAAGATGATGACGGAGATGAAGTGTAGATGAACAGGGAGTTGAGAACAGGGAATTAAGAACAAGGAGAAGAGGAGAATGCCCACGACATGGATTTCATGATACAGCAAGCCATGATACAGCTAGCCCTCTGAAGCAGTGGAGCTGTTGAAAACGGAGAAATGAGAAATCGTGGAAACGGTTTGGAGAGCTGGTACACTGGTCGAGCATGGTGCAGCGACTTAGGACGAGCCTGGGATAGACCGGAAGAAAATACCCCGAGCACTGAAACCTCCAGTCTTCTTGTCGTCGCTGATGTACTCCATAGTCTCGATCAACAGTCTCGATCAATAGTCTCTATCAATATTCTCGAGCATATTCTCGAGCATGTTCTCGATCAACACTGCCCACCCATAGTCAACCACATTCTCAAGAGCCCCGAATCCTTGAGTGGTGCCCTTTTCCTTAGTAATCAGACGGCGCCCTTGATCTTAGTAATCAGACGGCCGCAACTCTTTCGGCGAAAACGCTTCCTCCGAAAGTGGAGATAGAGGCGCATGGAAGAGACGGATACTGTGCTACAAACGTGCTCTCCAACGGAAAAACGGAGTTTGCTTCCGTGACCGGTGGAGAGCCACGGGGATCTCTGTCGAGTTTTTCGGTCGAACCTATTCGGCCGAACCTATTGGGAAGGTTGAGCCCATTCGGACTAGCTCCGCTCCGCAAAGAAGCCCCTCCGAACTCCTCACTCTCCGCAGCGGAAAGTTCGAGAAAAGCTTCCGTTTACAGAACCACAGGCCCGTCCTACACAGCCCTCCTGAATATTAAAAACTCCACCGTTGAGAAGAGTGCCGGGAAGGATACCCCAATTTGTCTAGAGGTCCTGCACACAAACCAAACTCCATGCACGGCAATCGGTGCTTCACCATGCACTCATGCTCGCAGAAAAGCACGCATACCTTGTTTAGCCGAAGCCCAACACTACCCCCCACAGCAGCCTACCGAGTCGGTACTGCACATAGGCGAACGGCACTTAGGACGGAGCGCACGGATGTAACGGCCTGCACACAACGGGGCAATATATTGGAGCCGCCTGCCATCAGCCACACTCCACTGTTTCTATGGAGCCATGATGCTCATCAACAGAAAGGACGAACAGAAGCTCGCGAGGAAGCCCGCGCGGTTCAACCTCGGCGGCTTGATCAAAAAGAAGATCACGTGGAAGAGATCCATCGACTCGTTGGCTTCGCCTGGAGATCTGCTTGACTTCTCCGCCAGTGCTGTGGAGCCGGACAGCTATGCGGCGTATCCCGACTTGGCTGCCTACGACAGCGTCAAGAACTACACGCACATGCACACGCCGGAGGAGCGGTATACGTCGTTCACCACAGAGTGCATCTCTCTCCAGAACAGCGACATGACTTCGCACATGGAGGAGGAGGACGCTTGGGACGCACAGGACGAGTTTGTTCCCTTTGACGCCAAGTCTGAGGAGGCCCAGTGCGACTACAAGCCCGGCGGATACCACCCTGTGAAGCTCTGCGATGAGTTTGGGCTGGACAAGGACAGGTACCGTGTGTTACGCAAGTTGGGGTGGGGCCACTTCTCCACCGTGTGGCTCGCCGAGTCGCAGACCCTGGGCCAGTATGTCGCCCTCAAGATCGTGAAACTGGGCAAAAATTACCTGGAGGCCGCTGCTGACGAAATCCGCATCTTGCGTGGTCTCCAGAAGAACGGGCCTCACAAAGCCACCAACGTGGTGACGCTCTTGGACAACTTCTCGTTCACGGGACCCAACGGCGTCCATGCCGTGATGATTTTCGAGCTCATGGGCGAAAACATGTTGCACTTGATTTATAAGCACAAGGCGCCACGCAAAGTGAAGCCCAGCCGCTTGCTGCTACTCCCGATGCCCATGGTCAAGCTGATCGTGCACCAGTTGCTTCTTTCGGTCGATAACATGCATCGCAACGGTGTGATCCACACCGACTTGAAGCCGGAAAACATCCTCTTGACACACGAGGGCGAGCTTAGTGAGGCGGCCCGTCATGCCACCCCCAACAACAACTTCCAGATCCTCCCTCTGAGACCGCTTATGCTGTCGCTCGAGGCCATCTGCGCCAACCCAGTCAACGTGAAAGTCGCTGACTTGGGCAACGCCACATACTCCAAACTCCATTTCACTAACCATATCCAGACAAGGCAATATAGAGCGCCTGAAATTATCCTCCGCCACGGCACATGGGGTGCCCTGGCCGATGTGTGGCTGGTGGGTTGTCTTATATTTGAGCTTCTTACGGGCGACTATCTCTTCGACCCGCACGACGGCCAGTCGTTCGACAAAGACGAGGATCACTTGGCGCAGGTCATCGAGTTGCTTGGGGAATTTCCCTCGGCAACCTATCTTCTGAACTGCGAGAATACGGACCGGTTCTTCGAGACGCCTAAATCGTTGGTGAACATCCGCACTTTGAAGTTCTGGCTGCTCGAAAGCGTGCTTGTAGAGAAGTACAAGCTTGCTTTCGACGACGACTTGCAACTTGCTTGTGATCTCATACTTAAGTGCTTGAAGTACGATCTTTCAGAAAGGTATGATTGCGGCCTGCTCATGGCACACCCGTGGTTCCGGGAAGAACCAGTGTTCAACCAACAGGAGGTTGACACTTTGCCAAACAACAACAAGACAATTACGGGTTTCACTAGGGAAGAGTGATTTACTAAATGGTATGGTTAGGATTATAGATAATGCATTTGATGAATTAGAGACAGAAACGGTGCGAGCGGAGCTGCTCGTAGGGGATTGTGTCAACTATATCGAGGTTGGCATTGTAGTTTGGGTGGTTCTTGAACAGTGCCAGTTTCTCCTCTATTTTGACCGTTTCAGCGACCTCACCCACGTTCTCGGATTGTTCGCCACTAGCCACTGCCTCAGTTTCCTTAAGTTTTTGCGGAACAGCATCTGGTACCAATACATCCTTTTCCTCTTCGGCTTCATTTTTCACTTCAGTTTCGGTCCTTGCGCCTGGTTCTGTTGCATATGCCTTTGCCTTGTCTTCTTGACCCACATCGGGAGAGTTTCCTTCTCCGGGTGCCTCTGTCGGAGGAGCCTCACAGGGAACCTCAGATGTAATCTTCAATTTCTTGTCGGCCAACAACTCATGTGCTGGCTTCATGACGAACCCAACATCGTCCTCCTCATCGTCATATGAAAGCTTCACAGCAGGCTTCTGCTTCTTCCGCTTCTTTGCTGCTGGTGCTACTTCCAGCTCCTCTATATCAAAGTATCGTTCAGGAACGTTGACATCGGTGATGGTGATCGGAAAGAGCGGAGTTTCACCATCTGGCTTCCTATCAGCTTCCAGGATCTTAATGACGTTGTAAATAGACTCTCCCACGACCTTCCCTAGAAGCACATATTGGTTATTGAACTGAGGTGTTTCCAGAAGAGTCACAAAAAACGCATCTGTACTAGCCATCTGGGAGTCTTCAACGTTGACAAGTCCCACCATGCCTCGCTTGTTGAAGCGTAACCTGGAATGGAACTCACGTCGTATTTGCTGGGACTCAGCCAAACCCAGCAGTTGGATTATACTCTCTAGTCCTTTGAAATCTAGCCCAATATATTTCTTGTCGACGCAATTCTGAAGGAACTGTCTGGATGCTATGGGAGTTTCCTTAGCCCATAGCTCCATCTCAATGTTGCCTTTGGTTGTGGAGAACACAACTCTGGCTGTGGTTGGAAGTTCCATATCAGGAGTGTCTAGGGGAGACGTGAACCTGTTCAATGAAGAAGGTATATGTTATTCTCACGGCAGCGTAGTGCTAGTATGAGTTTGTTTGATTATCTCTGTGAGATGGATATATGAATTCGCACTTTGGGTGCAAAACCGAAGAAGTGGTCTTTATGGTAAACCTGCGACTTCAGAAGACGATATAGAGACGGGGAAGAGAAAAGCCATCGAAATCTACTGCACAGTTTGCTCTGGTTGGGGTAATAAGAACAACATTGGCCAAAAGCGTAATTCCGAGGCTCACTGACCCACGAGACATGTTTACCTCGAAAGCTATATTACAGTAGATCGCTCAACTACTGCAATTGCTCATAGAGTGTTATGACAACATAGAGCTAGTAAGCTTGAAAATCACGTGACCAGAATCAAGAGCGGCCTTGCTGGTGAAGCGTACTTTGATGGTTTTATGGAAGTATTCAAGGCATATGGGACATATCTCAACAGTCTACCAGAGAAGTTTGGCTATCATTCGATCATTTTTGGTGCTTTTGCATAGGGGCCAATTGTCCTGGGGTAAGCTGGTGTACGGGTTTCTTCAACATCATAGATCACTTTGTAGAGTGAAGTTTCCGATATTGAGCCAGATATCGAGATGAAGAAGCAATTGTAGATTCGAGTCGACATGAGCACTGTCGTCTAGAAATGATCAGAGCGGTTTGAAGCTCGAAACACGAACTCGGTCCATAATCTTCTCCACTCCTTCACTTCTCCAGCAACAACAATGGAGTACGCTTTCCACAAGCTCGAACCTCTTCAGCCTTTCATATGTTTTGAATCATAACAAGAAATCAGTATGCTTGATCCAGGTCGCCAATCTTCAATCTCAAAAACCCATACACCAACATCCAAAACACCTCAACTTAACACCACTCCACGTCATGGGTTCGTTGAAACTGTTCATCAAGGCTGTCAGGAAAGCCAAAACCATTGCTGATGAACGCACGGTGGTGCGCAAGGAGAGTGCCGCAATTCGTACCTCGTTCAGAGACCCCAATTTGGACCAAACCATTAGACGCATAAACATCTCCAAGTTGCTCTATCTCTACATTTTGGGAGAGAAGACACACTTCGGACAAGTCGAGTGTCTCAAGCTTTTGGCATCTCCTCGATTTGCCGACAAGAGACTCGGCTATTTGGCTACAATGCTTCTTTTGGACGAAAATCAAGAGGTATTGACACTCTTGACCAACTCGCTTGACAACGACATGCAGCACCCCAATACGTTCATCGTGGGTCTTGCATTGAGCTGCTTGGGTAACATCGCGCTGCCCGAGCTCGCTCGTGATTTGTATGCCAACGTTGACAAAATCATCACCACCACCAACTCAAGCTACCTCAAGAAAAAAGCGTGCATGGTGGCCGCAAAGCTCGTGGAGAAGGAGCCCGACTTAGGCGAGGTGTTTTTGCCGCGCGTTGTGCTGCTCATTGGCGACAAAACTCCGCTGCTATTGTTGGGTCTCTGCAGAATGATCCAAGCTCTTTACCAGAACTACGGCGAGTCTAGACCTACACTCGTCAAGCTCTTACCAAAACTCATTGGCCACTTGAAGAGAGTCATCACCTCCGGATACATGCCAGACTACGATGTGCTGGGAGTGACGGACCCTTTCTTGCAGGTTGCTTTACTTGACACATTGCGTCTATTGGCCACTGACGAAGCATGTCCCGCACAGAGTCTTGAAGAAATGAACGACATCTTGACTCAGGTTGCCCTGAACTTGGATCTGGGGAAGAATGCGGCCCACGCAATCTTGTACGAGTGCATCAAGACTATCTTCGCCATCAAGGCAGACCAGTCATTGCGTGTTTTGGGAGTGAACTTGTTGGGTAAGTTCTTGCTGACTAAGGACAACAATACGAGGTACGTGGCGCTCGAGATGTTGTTGACGGTTATTCAATATGAACCCTTGGCTGTACAGAGACACCGTGCAACCATCGTGAGTTGTTTGTCTGACGGAGACGTTTCCATCCGTCGTCGTGCTTTGGAGCTTGCATTTGCTATCTTGAACGAGCAGAATATCCGCGTCTTGATTCGTGAGATCTTGTCTTTCTTGGAACTGTGCCCTGACGCCGAGTTGAAGCCTTATATCACATCGCAGTTGACGATTGCTGCCTCCCGCTACGCACCCAATCAGAAATGGCACTTTGACACGGTGCTTCGCATGCTTAAGGTGGCTGGTAATTATGTTACTCCAGACATTGTTTCCTCCATTTTGGCCCTTCTCATGCGCTGCTCAGACCAGGAGTTGAAGGCTCACGTTGTGGGACGCTTATTCCTGGCAAGCTCTGAAGACCCTACTCAGTTTGGATTGGCTTTGATTGCAGTTTGGGGTGTAGGTGAATACGCCGACTTGATCTTGAACTCAACCATTGAAGTCCATGGAAAATCACAAACAGCATCCGAGGGATCGATTTTGACCTGGCTTGATAGCTTGATCAATAATTCGAGCTTCTCCGACGTTGAGACAGTGCAGTTGGTCACTTACATCTTGACTGCGGTGATCAAGTTATCAGTTAAGTTCCGCGACGCCAAGTCGCTCGAACAGTTACGGTTGATCTTAAACTCTCGTTCGTATGACAACAACATTGAGATCCAGACTCGTGCAATCGAGTTCCAGCAAATTTTCGGCCAGGACGAAAAGTTGAAGCATGGACTTTTGGCAAGAATGCCCGCTCCTCCAGTAAAAGAGAGACAAAACCTCACTTTGCAAGGAAATACCACCAAAAAGACTCCACAACATACGTCTGTTGCGTCCTCTACCACGGAGGATTTGCTCAACCTTCTCGACGACACGCCAGCGCCGGCCAATAATGATCTCTTATCGGACATATTCGGTAGCCAGCCCGCAAAGACCACGAACAATGCAGACTTGTTCGATGCACCTGCGGACATTGAGGCATTCGCCAACGGCCAATTGCGCGTTGCTTTCAAGCCAGCCACGTTTTCCGAGGGCCAAGCTGTTATAGAAGCCAACATCACTTCTGCAGCTCCTCTGAACCAGATCGATCACATTCAATTGCTCTTTGCAGTGCCCAAGACGCAGAAGTTGACGATCGCCACCACTGCAGGCAGCGACTCGCTCGTGAGCAGTTCTGTGATCCGCCAGGTGTTGAAAATCACAGGAAACCCTGGCTCTAAGATCAAATTGCGGGTGAAGGTAAAATACAACTTAGACGGAAAAACTACTGAGGATCAATTCGACTTTGCTGGATTCAGTGGCGCATTGTGATGTATTTGCTATAGAAATTACAAGTGCACAGAAGTGGAAACACCTTCAGCAGCCTCGTCAACCGATGCGGCAAATGGCTTGCTGTTAACAATGTAGGTGTGAGTAATTGGGCGGATCACGTTGAGGTAGACCATCTTGGCTCCACCAAAAGCTGGGATACCGAGGTAAAGCAAGAACACAGTCTTGAACAAGAAGTAAAAGGGCACCCAGTACAAGATGGCACGAGACCAGAACTCGAGGACGTTCAAGAACGCAAACACGACCCAGTATGACAAGATTTCAGTGTCATCTGCGGTGCCCTTGGTCTCCAAAGCCAACAAGGAGTAGTAGCCTGGAACGACGAAACCGGCAATGTTAGACAACAACTGGCCGATTCCAGCAATGTTCAAGAAAATCAACACGAAGTACACGCCTACGGCAGCCAAGACAGCGTACGATCTGGGCAATCCGGTTTGGCCCTCGAAGAAGTGCAAAGCGGCGACTCCGGAAGTGGACTGCGGTTAGTATTTCCTAAGTGAGAAGATCTCATACGTACGTGGTCGATTGAGGCCAAGAAGTTCTTGACTTGGTCAGGAATTTGAGACATTGGTAGTAGTTTAGATAGTTTCAGGTGAGGATAAAAGGCTGAAGATTGCTTGGTGGAACTACATGCAGGATCAGGTACAGGCCCACGTCATTGTGTGTGTCTTTGCATTGTATTCGAGAATGTCGTAAAGAGGGTAATGTGTATACGGAGGGCATATTAAAGTCGTCAAGCAAGCAAAGTTTCCATGGAACTTATGTGTTTTCGATTGCCAAAATATTGCGTTAAATATGTAGCATATGAATAATTACAATATAGAGTAGTGGAACAATGAAGAGAAAACGTAGAGAAAAAAATTAAGAAGCTGGTTAAATAAATGGAGCATGGAAAGAGCTGAACACTAGAAAGCTGAACTGAAAAGATCGTAAATGAAGAGAGCTGAACTAAAGGTTCAGAGGTGGGTCACATTCAAGCCCAGAGAATCTTTGACCAGGAACTATGAAAGCCACTTATAGTCACAGTAAGACCGCGAAAACCGTATGGTCCCAGTTGTATACATCCAGTTGCCTACTTCTGCGCATCTCTACTCTCAGATTTCCAAATGTGCTCCCATTCTGTATTACATGCTACTTCCGCTTGCCCTTGGATTGAGCGCTTCCCTCGAACCCGGCACGCTTCTTGCCGTCGCCCTTGGACTTGGCACTTCCTTCAAACCCGGCACGCTTCTTGCCGTCGCCCTTTCCTCCCTTCTTCACCACACCGGTGAACTTTCTCAACCGGGGCTGGTTCTTGCTCTTTTTACCCTTGTTGTCTTTACGAGACTTCAAGTTAGCTTCTCTTCTCTTTTGGCGTGCGGAAATGGTGTCCTTAACGACCTGCTTTCTCTCCTTCCACTCGATCTCACTTTTAAGTTTCTGTCTCTCCTTTCTCTTCAACGTCTTCTTTAAAAGCTTCTCGTCATCCTTGACCTTGACACCTTCAGCCTGAGCCATGAGACTCAGCCACTGGTCCTTCTCCTTCTGCTGAGACTGCTCCTCAGGCGATAACTCTGCCAATCTTCTCTTCTTGGCCTCGAGCTTCACCAAATGCGCTTTGACGTCGTTGTTGGAAGGACCCTTCTTCTTCTTCTGGTCCACTCCGCTTCTCACCTTGGACAAGTCGGACGTGACTCTGGATCCGTCTTTGAATACTATATTACCGAAAAGCACAGCAGAGTCCTTTTCGTTATCTTCATCATCGTCGTCGGATTTGTCGTCGTCGCTCTCCATCTCCTCTCTCTTCCTCTTCTTCTCTTCCTTTTTCTGTTCTTGTCTGCGCTTTCTTTCGGCCAACATCTGCTCTCTAGATCTCAGAGGTCCGGCGTCTTTGGTACCAGGGGCTTTTCTCTTCTCTCTCATGGTATTTATTTTGGTGGCCAACTTCTCCCGCAACTCCGCTCTTCGTTGTTGGCGGGCCTGCTGCTCTTCAGGAGATAATTCTTTTTTGGGCTGGGATTTCTTGAGAGGTGGCACCTCTGTTTCGTTTCCTTCGTCGTCAAAGACCAAGCCAGACGGTATGGTGATGTCGTCGTCATGCACATTCTTGTCTTCTTCACTTGTCTTTTGTTCCTTTTTGGATGCGGTCTGTTCTTTAGGCTCCTTTGGTTCCTTTGGTTCCTTTGTCTCCTTTTTCTGACCAGGAACGACAACCTTCTTGGCTGTTTTGCTTCTGTTCTCCATAACATCTTTGGCACTGGCACCTGCATTGTTGTAAGTGTCAGCACTGGAGGCCGAGTCAGGATCCAACTTGGCCATTCTGTCTTTTGATGCTTCCTTTTTCAGTTTCTTTTTAGACTGCCACTGGTCCTGAGTGGCATCGTCGTAGTAGTATTTTGCTGGAATCAACGACAATAAGCCGTTGAACGCTGAGGAGTGCGTTTTCAAGCGTTCCTGGTGGTTAGTACGGGTTTCTTATTCAATTTTTGCCCCCTTTTTGAGCTTTTTCACGCTCGTTCGACACTGATTCAGACGAACGGCCAGAACAGTGTACATACCTCGAGTGAATTAGTCATGCTAGGGTTGGAGATGAAGAAGAGATGGTATTGAAAAATTGTTTAGGCATCGCATAATCTCAGTGCAGGACGTGGAGATCCGATAACCGAAACGGCACAGTAAATGGGGCCAACTCGAGGAATTGGGACTTGAGAGGCTGTAGACCGAGGCTGTTGAGCTCCTTGTTTGCGTTGCCTTTTTTTTCAGAGCTTTTTCCACAAAATTTTGCAGTTTTAGACCTTGGTATACCGGTGCGAGACCGCACGGCTAAGCGAGGGCCAGGCGACTTGAGATGAGGCGGAGGAGCAGAAGTAAGAGTAGTAGAGCCCTCGACCAATGTATACTCGCATGTTGAACTGCTTTGGTCAGTGGACACTAGGAAAGATTTATGTGTCTGCGTTCGACTGTACCACTTACACGGAATAGATGACGATGAGGAGACACGCTAGTAAGGTTAGGGTTGACTCTAAATCCACATCTCCAATGCTACACTCTGTCTGTTCCCACCAGCACTGTCTTGGAACCAATTCTCCACCTTTTCTGCCAATTCTTCTTCCGAAGACAACCGTCCCAGTCGCCACACTCGCCTCGTAAGAAGACTTGCCCTCCACCAGTAGCTTCCAAAAACAACGATCGACCCTAATTACCATTATCATTCGGAACCTTCCACACCCGTACACCTACTATCTATCTCACCCATGTCCAATTTACCTACACAATCCACCTAAGTATCATGGAATCCGCCCAGTATCTTGTGGTGTCGTTGCCGCAATCGGCCAACGCCCTTCCGTTCTTGGAGCGCACCTTAGGAGGAGGTAAAAAGACGCTTAGCGAGTTCAAATTGCCGGACTTTCAAATCAAGACGTTGGATCTGTTGGTTCAGCTTTCCGAGGAACTCTCCAAGACCGATGCTCTGTTGGCAGCGTCGGTCGCCAAGGTGGTCGATGTGTTGCTGGCGGTTGAGCCCAGCAAGCTGTTCGGCGAGACGAGAGTGGTGAACAAGAAGCCGGCAACCAATTACGTTGAGAACTTCATCTGGAACACTTCCAAGTTCCGCCTTGACAAGCCAATCAAAGACTTGGTTGACATGATCAGCACGGAGGCTTTTGCGTTGGACAATGACGTCAGACAGGCATACCAGCAGTACCAGACTGCTCGTCTGAACTTTCAGGCAGCCGACAGAAAGAAAAACGGTGACTTGTCGATCAAGTCGCTCCACGAGATCGTGCGTCCCGACCACTTTGTGTTGGACTCAGACCACTTGACTACGGTGTTGATTGCGGTGCCCAAAGCACTCGTTTCCGACTTCGAAAAGTCTTACGAGACACTCACCGACTTTGTCATTCCCAGAAGCGCTATTGTGGTTGCCAAAGACTCTGAGTACGTGTTGTATACCGTGACGTTGTTCAAGAAGTACCTGCTGGAGTACATTGCTGCCGCTAGAGAACACAAGTGGCACCCTAGAACTGACTTCGTCTACTCCGAGGAGAACATGAATGAGTTGAGAAAGGAATTCGACTTGACTCGTGCCACTGAGTCCAAGTCCAAGAACGACCTCATTCGCTTG
The DNA here is from genome assembly GCA_003707785.3 of Danielia oregonensis. NCBI lineage: Eukaryota > Fungi > Ascomycota > Pichiomycetes > Serinales > Metschnikowiaceae > Danielia > Danielia oregonensis. The sequence continues at coordinate 285,732 of PPLJ03000005.1, forward strand.
GCCAAGACCGCCTACCTGGAGATCTTCTCTGCCTGGTTCCACATCAAGGCCATTCGCATATACGTCGAGTCTGTTTTGAGATACGGGTTGCCTCCTCAGTTCGATTGCTACGCTATTCAGGTCAGTGGCTCAAGTGTCGACAAGTCCAAGAAGGAGTTGATTGCCAAGTTTGGCTACTTGGGAGGAGATGGTTTTTCGGAGTCGAGTAACTTGCATGAGTACGCTTCATTGGTGGACTCGGACTTCGAACCTTTCGTGTTGTATCACGTGGAAATTGTTTAGTACTTCGTAGTCAATAGAAGATGCTTTAGTCGGTGATGTGTAGTCTAAAAAAGAAGCTCGCACTCAGGTTCGAACTGAGGACCAACAGATTTGCAATCTGCTACGCTACCACTGTGCCATACGAGCTTGCTGGGAGCTTAATGAGGATATGTGTAAATGTGAAAGTTGCTCCGTAATTTTTTACATGAAGCTACGTCGCCATTAAAGATGGGAGATGGAGGTCCGCTTGTGCTGCTTATTGAGTCGATATGAACTTGATTTTGAAGTAATTTCAAATTAGATTTAACATTCCAAAATCTTAATTAGAATCATACAAGTAAGAATTGAGCAATGTTGCAAAGTATTATTTGTTTGATGTATACAAAAAAATCGTAAAGCCGTTGAAACAACAGAAACGACACAAAACACATTTATGCTACGTAATAGGTTCCACAAGAGACGCTTGGGTCCCGGTGTTCCCTAATGATTTCTAGATAGCGCTTCAAATCCACCAGAATCGGTCTGACAAAGAATAAGAAAAAGGTCATATAATCAGAAGATTCCAAACAACCCAAATCAATCATCAATATCTTTCAGTAACGGCGCCCAGTAGAATATAGCCGACCGTACAATATACTTTGTCCTACATACAACCGATATCACTTACGCAAGTAGATTCAATATATTACTAGTGATGTCTGACGAAGATGATTTCCTATCCGAAGAATCATATGAATTCGAGTTTGAGGACGATGACGATGACGAGATACACGATGATACGAACACAGAGCAGGATTCGCCCGTACGTTTACAATTGCGTACTCGCTATGAACTAACCCTTAGGAAAACAAGTATTACTATGCTAAAAGTCTAAAAGAGGACTCAGCAGAGAACGCAAAGCTGAATTTCATTGCACTTATCGAGGTCGCAGATAAAGAGGACGATACAGAGTGGGTTTTCAAGAGTTACAAGCAATTGGCAAAAATCTCCTACCAAGCGAAGGATTACGACCAGGTGCTCAGCTACATTGGTCGCCTCATTCTGTTGCTACCTTCTATAAACGGTAACTATGCCGAAGAGTCCATCAACAAGCTTCTAATACGGTACTCTGCGTGCCCCGACCATGACTTTGTGTCTCAAATGTACGAGGTGATTATCTCGAAGCTCCAGGGTACCATCGGATCCGGCGTGTCTGGACACAGGCTCTGGCTCAAGATCAATATCAATAGGTTGAACAATTTGCTTGAAAACGGGCCATTGGAGCAATGCCAACCTCTAATAGCCTCGCTCAACACCAAGTTGGAAACTGTATCTGAGCTGACACAGAACTCATATGCCTTGGATGTCATTGCAGCTGAAATCGAGTACATCTTCAAGACCGAAGTTGACTTAAACAAACTCAGCCAGCTTTACCACCGCAGTACAGCGATCACATCTGCAATTACACATCCCAGAGTAATGGGCATAATACGAGAGTGTGATGCAACGTTGCACTTCTACCGTAAGAACTACGAGAAGGCACGAGTAGAGTTCTACGAGTGTTTCAAAAACTATGACGAGGCTGGATCTGTGTCGAAGAAGAAGATTCTCAAGTATTTGAGTCTATGTTCCGTGTTGACTGAAAGCGAGGTGAACCCTTTCGAATCACAGGAGACCCAGACGTACTCAACGTTGAGTGAGTATGAAAACTTGACTATATTGGTGAAATGCTACGAAGAACAAGATTTGGATGGGTATCTTGCAATCATCGAACGTATGCATACACAGAATGATGTACTCACCGAAGATAACATATTTCTCCAGGCGTCAACCCAGATTCTTCACAATCTCAAAGTCAAGCTTTTGCTAAGTCTTCTGAAAGCGTATCGCACGATCAGGTTTGATTCGATCATCCAGAAACTACGGTTGGCTGATGACGAAGAGCTTGAGCAATTGGTCATTCGAATGGCCAATTCAGGAACTGGGGCAGATATAAGAGTGGACTTCTGTGACCGATACATTGAGGTTGTGGAGCCGGAGCAGTTCTTTCCTGTTTCTTTGGACGCCCGCACGATCACCAACAATTTTCAAATTCTTGCGGCCGTGGGATTCACAGGGCCCTGGAGCCAACAACCCCCGGAGCAGGAGCTGGCAATGGACGTTGACGAAACTTCGCTGGATCGATCATTCAATGAGCAGGATGAAATGACAGCAGAGCCCGAGAGGGAACCAAGACATTCAGTCTTTTATAAGTTGCTTCTGGCTTCTCGCGCAATCAATATCGACGTTGCAGCATTGAGTGCCATTCAAGAGTGGTACACGTATTTGCGCAGCGCAATTCCCGCCAAAGCCCACGGTCTGGTAAGCCAGAAAGATCAGATCTTTTCGAAGCAACAAGAAGACAGCGCTACCGAGCATAAGGCGGAGTCAAACCCAATTGCAGATGCAAATACGAACGCCGGAATTTTGGGATCTTCTTTGAATTTCGAGCACGTGCACGACGACGAAGAAGAAGAAGAGGAGCCTGTGAAGAAGCTAGAAACGCTTCAGAAATGGGCTAAGCAACTTTCCAACGACTACAAATCTCTGGTGGAGGGCAGGTGATCTGAAAGGCGGGTAATTTGGACCCATGGGGAGTGCAGGAAAGCATTATCGCTATGTATAAAAATCTTTTCTCTTCTCTCATCTTCAACAAGAAAAGGTATGTTCCAATTGTGGGCATTTACAATGATTTAATATATTATGCGTTATCGTCATGATTGGGCCACTTGTGGCTCCAGATGAAATCAACCAACACCTATATGAAAAATGTGCCTTCAATCTGTGAAACTTAGTACTAACATCCAGGACATTGTAGCTCAGTAAACACATGCGCACTTGATTTTGAAAGAAACGTCTAGAACACTTGTTTATCATTAAACGTATCGGAGCAATCGCTCTTCGTACGGGTTCCTTTAGACTTTCATAAAAAAAATGATTCCGCCCAGGATCGAACTGGGGACGTTCTGCGTGTTAAGCAGATGCCATAACCGACTAGACCACGGAACCTTTCTTGTGGAAGCTTAACTGTGCTAGATTGCTAGCCTATCTTATTTTAACTCTTGCAAGGTTTGACGCTTATGAAGTGTGTCTTGCACTCCGAGTAGTATAGTTTTGGTAGTATTATCGTATTGTGGATGTTGTAGGAAAGAAGCGCGAATTTCGAAATTTTCTGACAATCGGTCGAAGCAAGTGATGACGCATACCTTATCTCCAGCCTAAGTTCATGGTGGCGAGATCTCTATATCAATGCACTATGAGGACTCAAATAACCCATATGAGTCATTTTCATATCCTGCACATCTACTATGACATATAAATATCGCGTCCCTAATATTACTAGAACTTAATCAAACTAGGTATATTTTGATAAAGTACAATGAAAGACACGACTCTTAGCTACTATTCGATCAACCTGCTGCTTTCAGACGGCCTCGTTGTTTTGGATGAAGAAGGAACTATCTACTACCTTTCTTTAGGCAAATGGCACGCGTTAGTAGATGCTGTCAAGAAAGACTTCCGGAGTACCAAGAAGTACACGTTGAAAGCGGGTGGCGAGACAGGAAACACAGCAGTTCAGAAGTCGAGAGATACTATCGTTCAGATGCTTGAAGAGCCCATAAAGATAGACGTGCTCAAGAAAGATATAAATTACAAGTACATATTTGGAACGCCTTTGCAGCAGAAGGTGTGGGATTACTTGGGTGACAAAGTGACATTCGACGCTCGTTCAACGTACGCAAAGGTTGCTAAGGACATGGGCCGCGTCAATGGCGCCAGAGCGGTGGGAAATGCTTGTGCTGCTAACAAGATTGCTCTCATTGTGCCGTGCCACCGCGTTCTCACTACCCTGGGCGAGATCACAGGATACCGTTGGGGAACCACTTTGAAGAGACGGCTCCTCAATCTTGAGGCTGGTAAAACGGTCCAAACATGAAGTCGAACGAATTGTCTGGGTTCTGCTGAACGTCTAGGTCATCGTGAACTAGGCTCTGTTGTAGCGGAATGTCTTGCAGGATTATTTGGTCGGGTTGCAGCTTCTCAACGGTGTCGTGGAGTATTTGCTGGCTGTTCTGCTGCATCAGCTGGTGGATATTTCTGTGGTACGAAGTGTCGAAGGTAGTTTGCAAGAGTGATGCCGGGTACGACTGGTCAATCAGGAAGTCTAGAGTCTGGAAACTGAGAACATCCGTCTGGTACAGGGTGTGCATGGCTTTCTGTCTCTTGGGTTTGTTGGGACCACGCGACCACGCCTTGGGGATCCTCATGTTGATCTTTCCGAAGCACGAGCATTCTGGTATGTGGTCCTGGTAGTTGCTCTTTTCGAAGAAGTCGGGCTTGCAATCCACGAAGGTTTTGTACACCGATTCTGGTTTCCACTCGCATTCACGCTCCGAGCTGCGGCGTCGCTTGGGTTTGGGAGGCAGTAGACTCATCAAACTGAGACGATACCTGTCCTCCATTTCGAACTCCAACTGAACTGTGCGACGGACAAGCCTGTGCACTGTGCGGGCGTTCTGGTACGCCACCCATTGCACGAGTGAAGAGTCGCTTAGGTTTCCCCTTGCCACAGGTTGATCGTACTTGAGTGCGTAGGTGCTAGTGTACATGAAGATGGTACCGGGCGGCGCTCGAACAGGAGGCGAGGGCGAGTGGAGCTCGGAGGCCGTGGTGGTGACAGATGTGCCATTTGATGCAAAAGCCATGTCCAAACCGTAAGGGTTCCAATTAGGGTCCATTTGTGTTTGGGAAGAGCCGGACGAGTTGCTTTATGAACCCACCGAGACACGGATGCGAGCAGAACAAACGCAATTATTGAGCAGAGCAAAGTGGGAAGGGCGGCGATGTAGGCCGGATTGACCGATGCATGAGGCGGCGAGCGTCGGCCCCATGGTAGCTACGGCGAAGCAGACTCTCAATTACCAGCAGAGAGGTTTAATACATCCACAGATGAATTCACAGTTTGTTTTCGAGTATTGAACCCAACAACTCGAGCAACTCGAGCACTCTTCAACCCTTTGTGCAACATAGCTCTGCTTTTCTAACAGAGCACAAACTCTTCAAACTCTGGCTCAACGCCAATCTTTCTCTCCCTCGCACCAAGCGCAAGTTCAAAATCTACATTCTCAACTTCGAATATCACCAACCACATCTTCAGACTCTACACTCTCATCGACAGTACAACTGAGCCCTTCTCCCAACTGGGTGCAAAAACCCGTGCGACCAATTGCGCTTGTACTGCACGAACAACGGCAGAACATAACGATTCCGGGCAACTGACCGTGAAACACAAGAAGAAAAGTCTCCCCAAGGTGTAACAACAGCCGAGGAGGTGGAATTGCATGCACTCTGGCGCTTCTCCACGCAGTCCACTGTGTATCCAACGGCTGTGTGCATTCATCGCTGCGTCATAAGTTCGCGCTAATAATCAGGGCCCGTAACTATAGCGCATCTGTCCCTGTCGGGGTTTGGAGGTAACGGCCGAGTATTTTTCCGCACGAAACAAGGCGTCCTAGATAAAATTATAGCACGCCACTGGCTTGCTTCTTCTGCTTCGCCTGCTACTTCGATCCCCCCTTTCTCGTTTAGGTTGTTCGGGTAGACTTCCACATCAGTACATACTGGCTTCGCCGGCACCTCACCTGACAGATTCTCAACTGACACCTACTCTTTCATGGCGGAAAACGTGTTGCCGCTGACAGACCGCCGGAGTCCCTTCCACGTGAACGTGCCCGCTCACGATGCCAAGCCCGTGACCCAGCTTGTGGCGTATTTCAAGCTTTGGAAGCACTTCATTCTGGCATTGACAGCGTACCTTCGCGACCTTGTCATGGCGAAGGAGTTCGAGCTGAACCTCAATCTCCAGCTTGTGGGCTCCGTTCAGTTCCCGGGCTTCCGGGACCTTGCCTACAAGACACTTTGCACCTTGGAACAAACCGTCGGCTCTCCGCAGTCAACCCAGGCTTCCACCCCCAAAAGCGAGCAAAACAAGATGCTCGGAGCACCGCTAACGCCGCAGTCTACCCAGGACAAGCGGCCCGGCTTGGCGAAGACACTTTCGCTGACGCTGTTCTTGAAAAACCAGTCTTTCAGTCACCGTCGCACGGTCAGTGCCACGAACATGAAGAGTGACGTCGCCGTGGCTGCTGCCGGCACCACGACAAAGACGGAATCCACTGGTCCAGCGGTTCGTGCGGCCAAGTACGCTCCAAAAGCGGATGTTACTCTTGATCCGTCGTACTTTCCACAGAACTCACTCTTCACCAACATGCCACAGGTGCTAGTCAACCACCACATCCAGATATACCACGCCCAGGCTCGCTTGTGTCGCGACATCACACACAAGCTCATCCCTAGACTCGAGAGTCTACAGAAGAACTTGTCTCTCAAGATCAAAGAGATCAAGTCTCTGTTGAAGAACGAAGCTTTTGCCAATCCTACGTTGGTGAAGGAGGTATCAAAGACAGGAGCTATTCTCACCACTTTCGTGACTTGTGTGCGTAAGTACTCTGGACCCAAGCCGGTGATCAACAATGACCTTGATGAAGGCGACGACGAGACTTCGCTCAATGATCCGTTCCTTGTCAAATTGCGTCTTGACTACCAGCTCAAGAACCAATTGGTCCACGAGAACTACGTGTTTGCACTGTATGTCAATTTGCAGAACATTTCACGAGACTTGCTTAATTTCGTGGTGAAGGACTTGAATGGTGTGGCTGATCGCTTAGCCCGCCATTTGAGCTCTGAATCTGTCTATGCGTCCCTGTTAGAGAATGGCGTTTACAACTTGGCGCTTACTCTCAAGAATTACTTGCACTCTCTGCTGGATGATTGGGAGTTCTTCATGTCCAGTAATCCAAACTTTCTCAACATCTACAAAGATATGCCTGGATCACCAAAGCGCGAGAACAGAACTTCTAAGGACGTGGTGGTGCCGTTTGCAGACTCACTTCATAGCAAGTGCTTGCGTTGCGGCATCATGTACAAGAAACAAAAGCTTTTGAAGTCTTATACCTGTCACTTCTATCTATTGACATGCAACTACTTGCACGAGTTCAAGTTAGAGGCCCAGACAGACGCCAAAAGCTCTACTCCGCCCACGAAAAAGAAGCACAAGGGTAAAATCGGAGGCGTGGTTGGACATGACGACTTACCTGTGAAATCCTACAACTTGAACGACTACGTTATCCTGGTGAAGAGCGATAAGGACTTCAAGTTCGTGTTGACAAAAGTTTCCAACTCCTCGCAGAAGTGGACCTTCAAGTGTCTGAGCGAACCAGATTTCATCAACTGGTCCACAGATTTACACGACTTGCTCAAGTTTGGCAGCCACCACTTAAGGAGATTCAAGTACGTGGATGAGAAGTTGAGTGCCCGGGAACAACAAGAGACGTCTGGCAGACAAGCTCCTGCTGAGAACAAAACGGATATGAACCTCAACCTCAACAGTTTATTGTCGCACAAGGTTTCTCTTGACAAGATTGGCGGATCTGGTCTTACAGGAATTTTTACGCCCGCGATACAGTCTCCTCTGGATCATGATAAAAACCCATTTGAGAACACGTTCCTGAAGATTCCTACAACTGAACACCACGCTGAGGACAGTTCGCCGTTGTCATACAACCTGAGCAACTCACACGTATCGACTCCAGGAGTAGATGAGGCAATGGAGAGCCTGGTATCGCCAGATCACCAAAGAGAGCACGAACAGTACTTGAAGTTACAGGAGGAGATATTGAAGCAGCAACAACAATTGATGGAGCTCAAAGTGGTTCTGACACCACAGCGCATCTCTCTTTCGCGGCATTCTTCTGCCGAGCTGATTGTGTCTGTATTGGAGCAGAATAATTCCAATTTAGCGCTGTTTTTGAGCAAAAACAAAGACTTCATGGAGCAAGGCAACGAGCATCATGATAACGATCTGCATAGCAGTACTCACGACTTGTTGGCACTGGTGCCTACAGTGTTTGTGCTGAATCACGAGAACCCACCAAAAAATTTATAAAAAATTCATAGAACGGAATAGAGAACTACAGATTCAGATTTTATTATAGTAGTCGAACCTAGAAGCTCCATATGAGAAACTCCGCCCAGCAATCATTGTAAGGTTGCTGAGTCAAGTCACGTTTCGCACCCATTTAATTTATATGAAGGTACTTATATAGTCTCAAAGGTGTGATTTGCATATGAAAATTACTCTCGATCTCTTTCACTAATTGACAGAGATTGACAACTTTACAACCACAATAACCTTCTAAATGTCTCAAGCATCAGGTTTTAAAAGAAACGAGCTGGCGGTGGCTTCAGACGCCGAATCGGATGTGGAAATTGTCGACACCCCACACCCACCAATTAGAAGATCTTCGCTGTTGTTTTCGTTGCTGTCAAACCAAGAGCCATTGCCAAGACCAGAGCCCAAAGACTACCAGAACTTCTTGGGAGACAGCAGACACTTCTCGTTGATTCGCAATTTGCATATGGCTGACTTCATCACACTTTTGAATGGATTCTCTGGTTTTTACTCCATTATATCGTGCTTGCGCTATGCTCTTACTGGCAAGACGCACTACATTCAGAGAGCACATTTCTTCATCTGCTTGGGTCTTTTCTTTGACTTTTTTGATGGCAGAGTTGCTCGCTTGAGAAACAAGGCGTCTCTCATGGGCCAGGAACTCGACTCGTTGGCGGACTTGATCTCGTTCAGTGTCTCTCCAGCTATCATTGCTTTTGCCATTGGCTTCCGTTCGACTGTGGATGTACTTTTGTTGTCGTTCTGGGTTTTGTGTGGTTTGACCAGATTAGCCAGATTCAACATCAGCACCAACAACATCCCCAAGGATAGCAAGGGAAAGCTGCAGTACTTCGAGGGTTTGCCTGTTCCAAGTAACTTGGTGTGGGTATTTTTCATGTCGGTTTTGGTATACACCGACCGGATATTGGATAAGTTGCCAGGTGGATTAGCTTTTGCCGGTACCTTTGCTGAATTCCACGTTGTCGGCCTTGGTTTTGTGTTGCAGGGTTGTGCAGAGATCTCCAAGAGCTTGCACATCCCTAAGCCTTAAATACAAGATAGCAATTATTTTCAGATGTAGATTATGTACAACGGGAGGAGTAGTTCAATTGCCATCTGTAGTACCAGGTGTGATCGAGGATGTTCAGCCGGCAAAACCATCTTCTTGGCTTTTGGTATCAAGCAATTTGGCCGAGTTTATAGGTGCAGTGTGGGGGACCGAGTGCAAATATCATCTCGGTATGCTTGCGGGCGAACCAGTGGCGATGCCATCTGCTCAAGAGGGCGTATACTGATCAACAGTACAACCGTCTCAAGACCTCTCAACAGTCGGTACGAAACACCTCAGCAACTAGCTCCACTTTCTTCCGCCCAACATCTCCACGCTTTTGAAGTCAACATCTCCAAACACCCCCAGCTGGAGTTGTTCATAAACGTCGGGCTTGAAATGGACTGGATCAAGAACTCCGATCGTTTGCGGCAGCCATCCCAACTTGTGCTGGCGTTCAGCCACATCCACAAACCTACACTGGTCCCAGAACACACCATGCAAACCTGATAATCTCCATAACAGCGTTCTGTAGCGCCATGTCAACGCAGACGAAGGCTGGTGATGACTTGAAAATGGGGTGATTCCGATCTGGGCCAAGTCTCGATGGAACATCAGCAACAAGTAGAGAAGCTCCGGGCTTTGCAGGATGCGTGGCACAAGCTGGTCTGTTAGCTCCTGCTCCGGTGTTTTCTCCACCTGTTCCTGGAAACTGTCCACCTCTTTCACGTAGTTGAGAGCATTGACAATGAGGTTACCCGACTTCTTGAACTGTGGAACGCTATACGGGCGAACCGACCGAAGCGTGAATGGCTGTAGTCTTCTGATCATATGGAATCGGAATTTGGTATAGTCGTTATATATGTAAAGTTGCAAAATTCGCGGGCACCAAAAATTTTTATCGCAAACTTCCTATGGTTCCTTCAACCCTCTTGCGTATGGTGCCTCGCGGTGTCCGGACTCCTTATGTGGGCCGTTCCGTGACCGCCTGGGCAAGACAATACTCTGAAAAAAAAGAAGCTCCAAAGGAGGCAAAACTGGTGTTGGACGACGACATGTTGGCCAGAGCAGGATTTGAAGAGGGCGAGAAGAAGCCGGAAGAGTCTCGCCGCAGAAAGCGCAGAGCGCAAACATCCAAGGACATCCAGCGCGAGAAGTACGCCAACTGGTTCTACATCAGTACGCTCTTCGGTACGTTTGCTGGAGTTGGATACCTCAGTAGAAACTGGGACGACGAGTCCGAACAGAAGAGATTGGACGGTCTGAGCGTTGACAACGGCTTCACTCCTCAGTTGATGTACGGCCGTTTGAACAAGCGTGTGTCCGGCGTGCTCAATTTCTTCAGTGAGCCTGTTTTCGAGGACTTGTTGCCTCCTCCAGCTCCTGAGGCATACCGCCGCCCTATGACGTTGGTGTTGACTTTGGACGATCTCTTGATCCACTCGGAGTGGGACACTCGTCATGGCTGGAGAACCGCCAAGAGACCCGGTCTTGACTACTTCTTGGGATACTTGTCGCAATACTACGAGATCGTGATCTTTGGTTCCAACTACCAGATGTACCTGGACAAGACTGTTGCCAAGTTGGACCCCCTCAGAGCTTACATCCAGTACGCTTTGTTCCGTGAGGCATGTCGTTACAAGGACGGAAAGTTGATCAAGGACTTGTCTCTCTTGAACCGTGACTTGGCAAAGACCATTGCTATCGATGTGGATGCTGATGCTTTGTCGATGAACCCAGAGAATAGCATTGTGTTGAAGCCTTGGGACGGTAAGCCTGACGACACTTTGGTGAAGTTGATTCCTCTTTTGGAGTACATTGCTACACAGCCCATCAAGGATGTCCGTCCTATCCTCAACACGTTCGCTGACAAGGAGAACATTGTTGCCGACTACGCTGAAAGAGAGGCTAAGTTGCGTGCTCGCTGGAGAGAGGAGAACAAGCATCTCTTCGACAAGGCCAAGCTTCCCAACGCAGGTAACTTCTTTGCTTCGTTGATGGGTATTCCACAGGGCCAGATGAACAAAGAGCCCAAGATGCCTTTGGATATCATCAGAGAGCATGGCCAGATGCAATACGAGAACTTGCGCAAGTACTTGAAGGAGAACGAGGCCAAGTTCTTGGAAGAGGAGCGTAAGATGAAGGAGGAGTACGGTAAGATCACCTTGAACAAGTGGATGACAGAGGGTGTACCCAACGCCGAGGACATTGCCAAGGCACAAGCAGCGAAGGCTACCAGCGGGTAATCTTGGATATAGTAATTCTTGTATATTTTGAATATGTAGCGATTTGAGCGTTCTGAAGGCTTCGAGCTGGCGGAGAGAAGAGCTGTGGGTATATACTATATGTAAAGGAAATGCTACGGTAAGGAACTACTGTTAAGTCATACATCACGGTATGAAAAATACTAGAGGTATAGTGATATTTTGAGGTGAGTTGTACTTCATGTATAGTGATGCTTCGAGAATGTCAATACTCCATGATATAGTGATGCTTCGAGTATCAATGCTCCATGGCATAGTGATGCTTCAAGAACAGTAACACTCCATGTATAGTGATACTACAAGAAGAGTAATGCTTCATATATAGTCGAACTGAAGGAATACTTGTTGCAAGCATGGGATCTTTTCGTACTAAAAGAAGTGCTTACCACTCCTTCATCTCCTATTTCTCCCAAACCTACATTGGACTGATGGGCAACTTTATGCTTGGCAACTTGGCAACTTGGCACTCATCAAAATTCTCAAAGACGTTGAGGATAAAAAATTTAAAGAGCGATTTGTAGCACTTAGGATACCTGTTCCAGAATTCACACCCCTTTCAATATGAGCAACATAACTCGCTGGAGTCATAATCGGACCCTGCACTCAATGCTTCTTTAGCCGGACACTGCAGACCAATCCCGATCTCGGTGGAGTAGTGCCGCTGCTAAAACGGCAGTAACTTTTGAAGGAAGCGTCCAAACAGAAATCCGAAAGCTGGAGGCTGCTTTTGCGATTTTTGCCGATCAAGTGGATACCCCTAAATATCCCAACAACACTCCAAGAACCCGTCTCCATTTGTGCCCAGCTTCGGCTTGGTTCGGCGCAGGAGTGCGTATAGCATGACGCAAATTTTATCTAGATAATCAGTAAACTGATTTTCGCGGACTCTCCAACCAGAATAAACCACTCTTTTCTGCTTTACTCGTGGCGATATCCAACAAAAACACACGTCGAGTCCGGAACTTGGCCTCACAGGAGTATTGCACATTACCACATCACGAGAGCTGTCTTTTCTGTTTGTCATCAGTGCCCTGCTACGCCTTGACAGCAATATCCACTGCCAACGAGTCATAGCGACTTTACAGCATATCTCCGAACATCAGCAGCATGAGCTCGAGAGGCCCCACTATTGCGCCTAGAACGGCGTTGGCCCCATCTCCCGGAAGTGCACTGTCACCCGAATCAGCACCCGTTACATCGATTGTGACGTCGCGTGAATGGGTATTACCGCCCAGACCGAAGCCTGGACGGAAGCCCAGCGTAGATACTCCTGCTCTGAAGCGCAAGGCGCAGAATAGAGCAGCGCAACGTGCGTTCAGAGAGCGCAGAGCTACCAGAGTGCAAGAGTTGGAGGAGAAGTTGCTTGAGGTTGAGAAGGAAAACGGCGTGAAGGAAATGGGATTGGTCAACACCATCAACAAGCTCAAGTTCGAGAACCTGTTCCTCATGAAGTCACTCGAACAACTTCGGGGCGACTTCAACTCACTCCGTTCCTCTTTGAAGTCCCAGACGTCCCTTTCTTCTGCCCCTTCACCTGCGTTCGAGCAAATCAACCCCCACAAACACGAGCTCAACCAGAGTGCACAGCATCTTCTTAATTTTGCGAAGTCTCTGCCTATCAACCATTCAACAGGATCTCCAGCACTGCTGCTATACTCCGTGCAACAAATACTGCCTGCTCCATCTGCTGACTCGCCTCCAGCAGTGCAGATGTTCAGACCAGTGTTGCAAAGCCGTCCTAACCAAATCACCCCATTGCTGCAAAATGCGTCGCCCAGCAAGAACGACGATGACTTTGACTGTGGTGTGTGCCTCAAAGAACAGTGTCTCTGTGAAGATGTCGGTTTGAAATCAACATCGCTAGAAGAGACGCTCAGCTCGTTCACACCCATGGCGGCCGTATCTTTGAAGAAGAAGCGCAAAACCTCTACTGAGATCGACTTCACAGCAGAATTCCGCCCCAAGAAGATGCCTGATCTCGGCAGATTACGCAAGCAAGTCAAGAAGGAAGTGCAGTCACCAATGTCATTCAATGAAGACTCTCCGCTAGAGAACTGCGGCTTTTGCTCCGACGATACACCTTGCGTATGCAGAGAAGCTGCACAGGAGGCAGTTAGACTCAACGACTCACTAGCGCGGAACGAAGAGGACGAGGGCCCTACGCTGCTTCCGCCGATTCAAAATGCGTCTGCCTTCCGCAAGCAGCTGTTACCAGTAATGCATCCTGGCCCCACACTAGAGATCCGTGAGTTCACGAATGTTTCGGCGAGTTCAGTTCCTACTGTGGTGACCAAAATCCCCGAAGATGAAGAGAAAACATCAGGATGCACAGGAAACCCTGGTACGTGTGCACAGTGCCAGACAGATCCAATGTCGACTTTGTTCTGTACTACGGTTGCTAGCCGAGCTGACAAGAAAGACAGAATTTCACCCGAAGACACTCCTGCAAAAGATACATCTGCGAAGCCTGATGCTTTATCCGAACAAACCTCGCGAACAGGAAGCATTGCTCTTCTGACCAACCCGTCAACTCCTCGACCTGGAACTCCCGCTAGCTCCGGAATATTTATTCCTTGTGCCGATGCCTACAAAACGCTTTCCCGCCATAAGAAATTCAACCTGGTGGATTTTTCGTCCTTGGTTGGTAAGTTGACGACTCGAGGCATGCAAGTTGAGGTGCAATCGGTAGCTAACGTTCTTCGAGAACTCGACCGTAAGGTGTATGATTGAAATCTGGGATAAAGGTACGAATAAAACAAAGCAGCGACTGTAAAGTAAATATTCTATACTCTTCTAGGTCTTACGATCAAGGAGTCAATCTACTACTCTAACAGTTATAATGGATGCAAAATGTCGCACCATCTCCAAATGTCGCGTGCTAAATTTTGTTCCAACTCTTCACCACTACCATGATCTCCCGGTGCCGTCACGGCTTCCAAATACGATGTCTTCACGTAAACCAGATCATTCTAGCTCCTAAAAGCATATCTGTTGAGCCGAAAGATTCAGTTTCACAGGTGCTCAAGAAGAAATTGAGACTCCACAAATCTGAGCTCCGCAGCTCTAACCAGGATCTAGGCCCCCCTGTGAACTCAGACTACCACAGAGAGCTCAAGGAGAAAGACTCATCGAAATCAGATGACGCACTCATGGCCAAGGTGGACAAGACGTTCAAAAGTTTCAAGAAGCGGTCTGAAACTAGCCCGCGGAAGATGGCACGGAAGCTGCATACCAGGAAAGGCCAAAACGAGCCGAGCGCCTTCAGCATAGCGTCGCCAAAGGATCAAGACTTTGCTCGAGCCAAGGAGCTTGAACACGAACAAATACCTCGCTTGGCTCATGCATTGGACAGAGTGCTTTTCTCTCCAGGGGTGCATTTCCTCCAGGACCCAAGAACACGAGTATTCAACTTCACACCATACCTCAAGAAGATAGTTCGTTACGAGGACTTCAACTTTGATATGGTGCAGCATTTTGTCTCTGCCTCTAAAGATGAGACGTTACTCAAAGAGGCTATCAAACACGGAAAGCAGTTCTACTCCAGTACGAGTTCGATGACATCAACTCTCATCCAGTTCTACCTCTTTCTCAATAATTATTCGAATCTGCTCAAGTCGAACTTTCGTTTCAACTTTCCAAACTTCACTAGGACGGTGGAGAATCTACCTCTGTCGGTGATTGTGGAGCCTCAAGGAGTCAACCCAGAGACCGGAGACACTGTGTACTCTGTCACATCGGATAAGTCCACCGATGTCGAGATTCTTCTTGGAGCCATGGGCCACTGTCTCGAGGCGCTTCTCACAACCGATGAAGAGGCATTTCAAAGTTACTTGAAGCACAAGGAAGCAGAACCCATCGAGCAGGCCAACGTGTACAACTACCTGAAGTATGGTAACTTCTTGATGAGGTCTCAACTAGACTGCTACGACCCTCGTCTTCCTGGTAACGGTACGTTTGACCTCAAAACGAGAGCTGTTTGTGCCATTAGATACGACCGTGCATCCGATGCTTCGGAGAACACGTACCAGATCTGGAAACAAAACGGCCAGTTTGAGTCGTTTGAACGTGAATACCAGGACTTGGTAAGAACCGCTGGTTTGCTCAAGTACGCATTCCAGGCCCGGATAGGGCAGATGGACGGCATTTTTGTTGCGTACCACAACGTCAGCACTTTCTTTGGGTTCCAATACCTTCCTTTGTCGGAAATCGATAAGGTGTTCTACTCAGATATTCGTGTGGCACGCAGCCAAGAAGAGTTGTTGTACAGTCAGAAGGTTCCCGAGAAGGACGACAATATGCCCAGCTACGTGGCCGAGACACAGTTCAAGATGTCTCTTGACTTATGGCAAGACATTATGAAAACTGCAATTAAAGACCTCAACCATGATGGGCCATTCAGACTCGTTACCAAGAGGGCATCCTCTGCGGAAGGCAGTAAGGTAGCTACACAGCCAGCGTCTCAGCTCGAGGTGTACGCTGTTCCTCTTACGAAAGAGCAGGTTACGGAGCTCCAGCAATTTCCCAGCAAGTTTCAAACGTCCTTCAAAGAAGAGATCTCCCAAGAAGAGCGCATGGACAACTTGCGGGACAACAGAGACCAACTTATCGAGTTCAACAAGAGCATCGTGAAGGACACCCCGGTGTTGAGCTACAGCATCACAGCAGACCATTTGTTCAACGGCTGTGTAACAAAAATGAGCCACCCCTTCCCTTACAACGATAAGGCCAAATGGGAGCTCCGCTACGAGATCAAAGGCAACTCCACGAACGACGAAAGCACCGAACGCTACCTTCTGCTCATGGAAACCTCTGCCAACATGCTAACACTGTCGTTCGAGCCTGCAGGAAAGAAAGAGTACCGTTCCGATGGACCGAGCCTTGTTGAGCAGATGAGAATGTACTCGCAAGTCGGAAAACAACGAGCCGCCAAGTGGAACAAGCACGAGTCCCCGCCGCAACAGTACACTCCGCTTTGATTGCTTTTTCGAGCACGTGCTGTTTTGGGTATTGCCTATCGAAGAGTATTACAGTCAGTATTGCGCCTGCAGACAGCACTGTTCACGGCTTAGCGAATACATCTCGTCATAAGTTCCGGTGGTCCTATTTTTCCGTTTTCGCACCCAAAATCTCGGTCCGCAAGTCCGAACCTGACTCATATGATACCTATATTACGGTCGTATTTCTTTACAGAATCCTCATGACTTTCTCCTCAGAAATGACGGCGCTCAGCTCCAACGCTTCGACGACCTCGCTCGACTCACTCTTCTCCAGATTCGATGCTCCCTCCGCTTCTTTGACTCCGATCTTGCTGCTTCCACAGCCTTTGATCAAGGCGCAAGACGTCTCTGACTTGCTTCAGAAACGCATCCAACTGAAAACTGTGGTTATGCTCGTCGGCCTTCCGGCGTCCGGTAAATCCACAATCTGCAAGCAACTTGCAGTCCACCTACAGCTCCACAACTACAAGAGTTGCATCTACAACGCAGGAAACATGCGCCGCATGATGAAGCAGACGTTTTCTGATGCCGAATACTTCAATCCTGACAACGAACAAGCCACTAAGCAACGAGAGCTCTTTGCTACCGTTTCCATGGGCAACATGCTTGAGGACTTGCGCCAGAATAGAATAAACGTGGGCTTCTTAGACGCCACCAATACCACCAGGGCTCGCAGACAACGCATGCTCAACATTATTAGACAGCTGGACATTTCTTTTTCAAACGTCATAGTGTTGGACATCTCGTGCACCGATGAACGTCTCCTTGCATACAACATCAACGGCAAGGCGTTCAACGTTGACTACTGTGGGCGTAATGCTGCCGACTCGATTGCTGACTTCCGCCAGCGCTCCAAGCACTACTTCAAGGTGTACGAGCCGGTTGAAGCTGCGGAATTGGAGAGCTACGCCGACGTGGTGTCCGCCTACTCCAGCATCGAGAATGCTAAGACGGTTAGTTTTGTTGCAGACAACATCTCCGATGACGCTTGTGGCTTGTTCCGCGAGTTCGTGACAAGCTACTTCGAGACGCACGGAGAGGCATACCACGCGGCAGTGGATGGGTTTTGGGGTGCATAGACCGCCTTGGCGGATTGGGATTATAGGTTATAGATATAGGTTTGGGAATCTGGATAAATGATGCATTAAAGTTTATGTAAGTTTACGAGTACAGAAGACCTGGAATAGCACCTGCTCTTCTCGTATTCAAACCTGGCAAGCCTGGCGCCTCCTTCGGTGCTGTCGCAGCAGTGTCCTCTAGAACAGCATTCACATTATTGTTGACACCGTAGTACCATGCACCGTTTTTGTCATCTGTGTACAATGGGTCCTTGAATGCCATAGGATCGTTAGGACGAGCACGAGACCAGAATCTGGCAGACCTGTCGTTACCAGCAGAACATAACAAGTGGCCCAATGGGTGATATTCAAGAGCGTGGATGGCCTTCTCGTGTGCAAAGGGAATCTTGTGCACAGCCTCAGCTGATTTGGGTCCTGCTTCTGTGTCGATGTTCTGGTCCAAAACGTAGTGGTTAATCGAACCATCGTACGCGGCAGTGGTGAGGAATGAAGAGTGCACGGGATGCCACTCGACAGATGAAAGGTCGGTGTCATGATCACGAATAACCACGAAATCCGTCATGGTTCTCAAATCAAATACTCGACATGATCTGTCTCGGGAGACGGAAGCAAGAAGACGTGCAGTTCCTGCTCTCTGGAACTTGGTTTTCACCACTGTGTGTTTGAAACCATGTAGCGTGGAAATACATGCGGAGACTCTGGGGTCCCATAATTTGATTAAGTTATCTTTCGAGCCCAGTGCTATAAGGCCCATGTTGGGATGCCAATCTGCCGCTTTCACATCCCAATGGTGACCCAGCAAGGTTCTCTCCTCACGTCCATTGTTGAAACTCCAGAGTTTCATCGAAGAGTCGTCCAGGCAGGTGACGAACTTGGAATCGTTGGGTGAAAATGCAATGTCACGAATGGCATCGCTGTGCGCTTGCACGATGTTAACGTTGTTGAAGTTAGGCTGCCAGTACTTGACTGTACCATCTTGGTCACCAGAAAGAAGCCACTCATCGTTGTGTGAGTACTTAAGAGCAAGCACGGCCGAGTCGTGAGCTTGCATAATGGTTTCGAAGTTGAAGGTCATACCGTTCCATATGGTGAATTCACCACTGTGAGATGCAACAACCAACCGACGCCCTTCAGGAGTCCATTTCACAGTGTTGATCAGGTGTCTGGCTTTGTTCAGGGAAAGATGCACGAACTTGGATTGGACATCGAAGACAGCCGGGTTGGTGGGAGTGTTCTTGTATGCAAGAGCTGGAAGGAGATCAATTAAGTATGACAGCTCGGGGCGGACGGTTCCTATGTGGTTTTTCGTTTGACCTAGCGCTCTATGAAGATACCATCTTCCCATGTTGTTTCCATGGTCCACTGTTCGACGGTGCAAGCCTTTCTTTTCCTGCAGCTGGAGCTGCTGTTCGAGACTCAGCTGGTAACGGCCGCCGTTATTGTTGCCGTACATTTTGTGACGATAGTATGAGAGTACTTAGTAGTATAGAATTGGTGGAGTTGATGTCGCAGGTCGTGCAGTGCACATTTGCACCCATCAGCAGAAACAAATAGGGACGTAAGGAACGTTAGGTGGAGGATGTGCTGTAGATTCTGAGGTGCAAGGGGGCTGTTGATTGTCTTCGACATAAACATTCTTCTAATAGCTGTGCAGAGCTGATAAATGTTTTGCATCTTGGGAGTGCTTATCTTTCCGTGAACTTCAATTACCACTGTAGGCAAGGGCTGTTGCAGCTTTATCCTAACAGAAATAGCGTCAATCTCCATCTTATAGTCTTCATCTGCTCTGAAGTCATTGCTGGAGCTTTGAGCCACTTCAAATGTCACGTGATATTGGAAGAACAGGTTTTCCGGGGCCCTGACAAGAAGTTTCCTTCGACACTAGCAACCATTTGAATACTCTGAATCACTAACGTTAATATATCTCCCGTGCCATAGTTTCCTCCACACAATTGGGTACTGCTCCACGTTTCGGTCACGTGCATATCACTCATATATTTCATTACCAATCGAATCCACACTATTCATCAGCATGGTAGCCTTCTTTTACCACGACGACCTAGACACCCCGGAGAACTTTACAGACGAACACGACTCCGGAAGACCCGTTTCCCCCGAGAAACTCCGCGAGCTCGGTGTTGTCTACAAGTACATCGACAACCTGGAAGAGCTAGAAGCGCTTGCAAAAGAGAGAAACTACAAGAACAGAGACCAGGTTGTGCTCAACGTTTCCTCTCTCGGTACTGAAGAAGCCTACAACGCCAAAATGAAGCAGTTCTACAAGGAACACTACCACGAGGACGAAGAGATTAGGTACATTGTGGACGGCGAAGGCTACTTTGATGTGAGAGACGCCAACGACCTGTGGGTGCGTGCGAAGCTTGTGAAGAACGATTTGCTTATCTTGCCCGCTGGAATTTACCACAGATTCACATTGTCAAGCAGATTGAAAAACGTCACTGCCTTGAGACTTTTTAAGGACGAGCCCAAATGGGAGGCTATCAACAGAGAGGAAGGACGGAACTCGGTGGCACGCGAGGAGTATGCTCGTTCTGTGGGTATCACTGCAAGCTAAGTAATAATGATGAATCGTTCAGAGCATTTGAAAATTAATCTATCTTCGTTGATCTGGGATTGTTGTATCATCGAGATTGACATATGGATCCGTGTCGACTTGTGTACTACAAATTATGCTGTATGGTAATTAATTGATAAGCTGTAGGTATATAATGATTAACTGTAGGTATTACCGTCTCTCGAAGTCTCAGACTTCGTTCCTTACCTTATTATTGCCTCACAATCTTCACCTTGTTCTTAGCCATCCATGTATCCATCTCCTTGCGAGATGTAACCATTTCCTTCTCCAAAGCTTCCTTCGTCTTCGCTAGCTCTTTGGATTCCTCGTTCAAGATCTTGATCACATCATCCACACTCTTCTCCACAAGAACACCTCCGATCATCTTGAAACACTTGCGTCCTGCTCTGTCTTCGGGAGCAATCTCCGTTAGAGTCTTGTCCACTAAAGCGTGCTCCGTGATTTGAGACGTTATGGAAGAGGTCTGTGTTTGCAAATCACTTAGTAACTCTTGATACTGGTTGTATTGCACCTGGAGCTGCTGAGCCTTCTGATCTTGTGCCTGTTGTGATTCTGACATGAAGTGTAGTATGTTGAAAAGTTCAAGGTGTAGAACCAGTCACGTGATGCATAGTTGCCATATCGAATTATCTCCTGGTTTCGAGGTACTACATCAGCATTGGTTTCGTAATCCTTATTGGACGTTTGTACTATTTTACTTCTCCTCAACTTCAACTTTTTCGGTCTTCTTCTCGACCTTCTCAGTCTTCTTCTCCACCTTCTTCTCAGTCTTCTTCTCCACCTTCTTCTCAGTCTTCTTCTCCGTCTTCTCGGACTTCTTTTCAGCATCCTCAGTGACATCCTTCTGAGCGACCTTCACAGCCACAGGCGTCTGTTCAATGTTCATGAAGTTGGCAATGAAAATGAACCATGCCACCACAACCAAGAAAGCACTGGTCATGTATACCCACGAGTTGGTGATCTCCCACGAACGCTTGTACTCATCATTAGCTAAGTGGCGGACGGTAACCACGCGGCTGTCCTCCAAAAAGGACAAGCCCTCACGCTTGTAGTCGAGCTCGAACGTGAACATACCATGGTGGTCTGGCACCTTAAACTCGGTATAGAAGATGCTCAAGTCATTCTCACCGTTCTCAGCAGAAGCACCAGGACCCAACAATGTCAAGTTAACTCTCTGGTATGGGTCCAACATCTTGAACAGCAACTGGAGCACATCGTCAGCACCGGCAGGAACATATGGAACCCAGGCGCCAGCACTGTACTCAGAAACACCAACCGTGTAGTAGACATCGTCGGTGATGCGGTACAATGTACGGTTGGCCACACCAGGCTCCGAAGTCTTGTAGTGCTCCACGAACTGCAACTTCAACACACCAGTCTCTTGGAAAACCCACTTGACCAACTGGTCGTTGACCAAGTCGGGAGAGCCTACCCATGCGGCACGAGCGTTGTTCAATCCCTGCACGGCTGCAGCCAAGTAGCCCTGTTCACCGAGCGTCCACGACTTGTCGAGCGATAATGCGGCATCCTTAGGGTTGGAGCAGAACGACTTTTTTGGAGCTTTGATCAACGGAATAACAAACTGGTTGTTGGAAAGCAATGCTGCGGAACCAGTGTATTCTTTTTCTGGAACTTGAGTGTACACGCGAGAGACCAAGTTCGCCTCGGCCAATTCCACAGGACCAAAGTGGTCACCAACAACGAAACCCTTAGGAGCAGGGTGAATGCCGGCCTCGTTCAAGAAGGAACGCACATCGTCGGGCACGGCCTGCGACTCAGACTGCACAACAAGAACGTTCGCTCCCTTGTTGAATAACTCAAGTAAGCGGTGCTTGTCGACAACCTTTTTTGCGGCGGGAGAACGTTTGGACGAGGGCAAAAAGACGACGTGGTGGAAAACAGGATCCTCTCCGAGGAAAAGCTCTACCTCGTCGTCGGCGTAGTCGGCGAACGTGACTTTGTAGTCGTCGGTGAGCGTCAACACATTCTCGATGGATTTGTCCGAAATGGATGGATCGTACATCACGAGAACCTGCTTATGTTGCCATTCCACGGTGTGGAGAGCTGTGACGGCCACGAGAAGCGCCAAAAAGGCCAGTATCCGGGCAATTGGAAACATGAAGAGTAGTTGTGTTCGTGTTCTTTTTTGGAGTGTGTGCAGGAAATATCAACTGGAGGTCGAGTTAGTAGGTCGAACAAGACTGGATGAACACTATGTGATGGCGCAGGAGTTAGTAATTCTGTGGCTATGTTGCCCAATTGAGGTTGAGAGCCACGGGTTCTGGATTGTTTATACGAGCCTGATAATTTTTCAGCTTTTCGTCCTATTCAACCAGAGCACCAACATTGGATACGAGGATGGTTCTGGCGTAGTTTGGTGTCCAATCGCATCTATTTCGGTCCATGGCATCGTTGCGGATCAGAGGCATGTTGTCGAAAACTTGGGCCCGAGAACGTCTTCATAGTTCCATCGACTAAAACCACCGACCAATGAACCAAAAAGCCAAATGTATACTCCCACTATTGTTATGCACCGGACTTCAGTGAAAAGTCAACCTGAACATTTGCAATCATATCAGACTTGTCCTGCACCAACCTCATCTTTAATTCCATACTATGATCAAAGTGAAGGTCGAGTTCCTCGGGGGCCTCGATATCATATCAGGCAAAGTACGCGAGCACAAGGTGGCGCTACCCTTGGAAGAAGGAGAAGCCACCATGAAAGATTTGGTGGATTATGTCACCAAAACGCTCATCTTGGACCCAAAAGATATTCCTGTGTTCATCGATGATGAAACCGTCCGTCCAGGCATCCTAGTGTTGATCAACGACACCGACTGGGAGCTTGAAGGTATGGAGGACTATGTTGTGGAGAGTGGAGATGTTTTCACATTCACGTCAACTTTGCATGGGGGATAGAGAAGACAAGTACAGGCGATAGAGGAGATATGGATGCATTGATGATCCAAGATCGTTGTGTATTAGTCGTCCAGTGAAAGCTCGTGGAGATGAATAAGGAAGAGTCTATGCTGACACGTTTCTCCGACAAGCAAGCGAGCTTCCGTTCGATATAGTAGCAGATTTGTCTAGTGTTCCTGGCTGGATACTAGGTAGACACGAATGCATATCATGGTACACAGTTGACTGACGTCATAAGTAGTAATCCTTCTTAGCATGGCACAATGAAGCACCCAAGTAATCCCCTGCCATCCCATTTGTCAGTGGGAACCAATTCCACCACATGTGTCTCTCCGGCTCTTACAATCTTGACTTCAACTTTAGTGTCAGCTTTGCTCCTGACTCTCGCTGCTATAGCAGTGAGTTTGTTGTTATTACCCGCATGAATATCGCCGTCAAAAGAGACGATCTTGTCTCCCTGCCTCAAGCCGCTGGCGTGGGCTGGTCCATTTTCTGCCACCAGCTCCACGAGTGCAAAAGGAATGGTGAAGTTCACCAGAACTGGGGACGGTGCTGTTTTCGACAACTCGGTGCTGCCAGCTCCTGCTGCCAACTGCTTTATCAACAGCGATTCCAATAGACCCATGACGTACTTGTGATCGTTTCTCAAACGAATGATTTTGGTACGGATCAACCGAATCGTCACCACATCCACATCAGCACGTGGAAACCCGTCCACCACAAGCGGCTGCTCCATGTCGAAGTTGTACTTGTGCTTGAGAAGATCAAAAAGCGTCTCCAACTCGAATTCGATCTGTGATTTTGCATCAGCTAGCGTCTTGTAATCTGCGCTGGCCAAGCCAGCACGGTCAATCTCTTTGGTATCCAAGTTGAGATTCTTCATGACTCCGGTGAACGAGTCACCTAGATCTGTCTCGTCAACTGTCATAGTAGTTTGCTCAATCTGGGGCAAGACACCTGTACCTCTTCAGTAAGATGCAAAATATGTACAGCATAAATCAATATACAGCATAGTATACAGCATAGATTATTACATAGAGAAATGTTCATAGTAGAGACAGAGCTCCATCATATTCGAGTGGCAGGGCCGGTCAACGACAGCATTTCCTGTCCAGTTCTTCAGACTCAGCAATACAAGAGCTGTTCAACGGCTCACTATAGGTGAACAAAAACCGACCAACAAGAGCTCCCAAAATGCACGAGATGATGATGTACCCGTTGTAGTACATGAACAACAACATGATCATGTAAGACAAGCCCCATTCCAAAGTGTATAGCACTGTTCTTGTCAAATGCTCAACTACACTAAGGCTGGGGTTGGAGCGAATGAGCCATTGATGCGAGAAGGCAGCAATTAGAGGCAGCTGCGTCCTCAAAGTCTGACTGGAGGAAGGGGAGCAGACCGGGTCAGAAGAGGTTTTTGCAATCAATGCCAAATCGTACTCGCGGGCCACTCGGTGCAACCATTGAGCCGACATCACCAAGAAGAACACGCCGATGCACGACCCGGCAAACCCACCTTTGGACCTGACGTGCCAGCTCAGAGCAATGAAACAAGTGTCCACGGTGTACCAGTTCCAAAGCATGGAGATTTTGCACGAGTGAGCAGAAGAGCCCATGCTCATTTTGGATACCAAGTCAGTCATGGGGATCACTACGGCAGCGATGGCCTTATATGGTTCTCCAAGGTCTTCACGGTCGACGCTGTGCGCAAATTGAATTGCTGGATATGGGCAATTTGCTCACAGAAGGTGAGCTTGGCGAGAATTTACGGTAAGCGAAACCTTGCACACAGCCGTACCCCATGGGCGTAATGGGCCCACTAGTGGCGTGAGAATCCAGTGGAGTTGGAGCAAATTGTCGTGGTTTTCAAATACGAGTTTTGCAAGCACCGCCTTCTCGCCCCACCTTCCTAATCGGACGAACTCCAAGGTTATTTTCCAGACTGAAGATAGCAGAAAATAAATGTCGGCTATTTTAGTCAACGCTTTGCTTATCTTTGATATCTAGGTCTTTACCCCAGCATTCCAATGCCAGACTTCCGATGCCAGACTTAACGCCCGATCTTCCATTGTTCGTTTTCTCTTTGCATTGTCCATATTTAATACCAGCAGTGGATCTGCCTACACTTGTTCATGATGGTGTCTGCAGATATTGTCGCCGGGCGTTCGTGCCCACCTGTACAGACACAAGGAGACGTTTCCACAGCGCTTTGGCATATTTTTCCGGCTCGGAGACGATGTTCGTACTTGATATGGACTGCACAAACACATGGACGGCTTCATAACTCCACCCAGGAAAAGCCTCGTGCCGTTGGTGTTCCGCTCGTTGTCACGTTTGCTTTGCAACTTTGCTGTACTGCTCGACCCGCTTCTCAACGGCCAAATCGATGAGCATGAGGTGGTACTTGTAAGTGTCGAGAAGAAGCTCTTCCGTGCCCTTCCGCTCGAGCATAGGAGGAGGTGTCTTCGTAGGCGTCGCAGGGTTCAGCAGCCCCATATAGGATTTGGCCACCGGGATCCACACCCATATATAGTGAAATTCCAGGATTTGCAGTGAGCTGGCTGCAGATCTGGCCGCGCGTTCATGTGCATGAGGCATTGGGTCTCGAATCTCGAGCTTATGCATGTCGTCATCGTACGGCGATAGAACCCCTTAGACCCGCGGGCGTTGCGCTTGAGATGGTCCAGTGGACCCTGGATAGGAAACGCCTGCATATGCCATTACGAATTCCTCGTATATGTGCTTCAATATGCATGATTGCGCGTCTCACGTGTACGGGTCATGTGACGACAGCATTGACACGTGACACGTCAGAAATGATCTCGGATGCACGGGTGTGTTCTCCTAAAATTGCTTTTCCATTGCTTTTTCTGGGTGCAAAAACTAACGTAATGTCACGTGTGCTGCTGCTTGTACATCTTTTTGCATTACTAATAGCCACAGTTAAAAGCACTACATTGCTCTTGGATTCGCCCCATTGCTGCTCAATGATCTCTCTTTCACAAAAACACATCGACTACTTGAACAAGTCGCTTATGCGGCTTTCGGCTCCGGAGATCTTGACGTGGGCTGCCGTCACTTTCCCCAACTTGTACCAGACCACGGCGTTTGGCCTCACGGGCTTGGTCATCATGGACATGATCTCCAAAACTCAGCCTGTTGATCTCATCTTCATCGACACCTTGCACCACTTTCCGCAGACGTACGAGTTGGTGGACAAGGTGCGTGAAAAGTACAACCCAAAATTGCATATCTACCGTCCTGCCGGGGTCAGCTCGGAGCAGGAGTTCGCAGCCAAGCACGGCGACTCTCTCTGGGAGTCCAACGACAGCTTATACGACTACTTGGTGAAGGTTGAGCCTGCGCAGAGAGCGTACAAAGAGTTAGCCGTTAATGCTGTGCTCACAGGAAGAAGAAAGCTGCAGGGTGCATCGCGTTCCGCCTTGCCCGTTATCGAGTACGAGGCCTCGAGCGGAATTCTCAAAATCAACCCACTCTGGGACTGGGACTTTGCACGTGTGAAGAACTACATTGAGGAGAACGACGTTCCGTACAACGAATTGCTCGATTTGGGGTATAAGTCTGTCGGAGACTGGCACCTGACTGTTCCTGTCGCTGACGGCGAGGACGAGAGACTGGGCCGTTGGAAGGGCAAGGCCAAGACGGAGTGTGGTATTCACGAGACGTCTCGTTTTGCTAAGTACTTGCAAGCAAGTGCGACTAGTTCTTAAAAGCTTTGGGTATAGTGCGAATAAAATTTGGGATTCAGAAACTGTAAAAGTTGGGTTTCGGATGCTGACTGCAGAGGGAGAGGAGACCGTGGGGCCACTGCAGCAGCTTTACTTGACGGAATTTGTTATCGAGTGTAGCGGAAGTCGACCGCGATTCCGTGCGGAATCAGGCGCCCAATCGGGCCAAGTGCGGAATTTCCATTGCACATATAATCTTAAGATCCCAACCGTTAGATAGCCATTACTCATTACGATGTTAGCAGAGCTTGCCGTTGCATTGTGGCTGCTTGCTTCGGAAAACCTGAACACCACGCTAGTGGTGGCAGTTGCCGTGCTTGCCGCCTATAAGTTGGTGATCTACCCATTCTTTCTCTCACCGTTGAAAGACATCCCGGGCCCCTACTTGCACAGGATCTCTTCGCTTCCTGCTCTTGAAAACCAGCGGAAGCACCAGTGGATCGAGAAGGTCCATGCCTTGCATGCCAAATATGGCGAAGTTGTTGTTCTTCTGCCTACTGCGGTCAGCTGCAGTGGAGACTCCAAGTATATCCAGGACATCTACGTCAAGAACATGCCCAAGCTGAAGTTCTACGAGCACTTCAGAAACCACGGATTCCGCGACAACATGTTTGCTTCGTTGGAGAACGACCGCCATATTCGTTACAAGAGAATGGTGCAAAACCTCTACCTGAAGTCGGCCGTTTTCTCGCCCAAGAACTCCACACGCGAGAACATCGTGGCCAAGGTTGAGCAGTTGGTGAACCAGGTGCGTCTCCTGTCTGTCACTGCCGTGGAGCCTGACTTCATTAACGCAAAGCTGGAGTTGAATGAGCATGGAAAAGGTCACTATGTTGACTGGTTCCGTCCCAAGGACAAGTCTCTGGCCATTGACGTGTACTCTCTCTTCGGTTCCCTTGCCATGGACGTCGTTTCTGCTTTCGAACTCGGAGTCAAGAACGGAACTGACTTGCTTTTGCACCCAACCAAAAGACTGATTTTGGTTCCCCACAGACTCCAGGCTGGTATGGTATTCTGGACCACATTGATGCCTCGTTTCTGGGAGTGGGCCGCTGGTGACAAGGTCAAAGCTGCCTCCAAGGAAATCGAGGAATGGCAATTGAACTTGTACGGCAACGCGGAAGAAAACGTGCCTAAATTTGAAGACGACGAGAACTGGACTACCCTTGAAACTCTCAAGAAGAACGGGTTGCTTGGAAAGAATGCATACTCGTTCCTCAGTGACAACATTTTCGCCGGACACGAGACCACAGCTATTCAGTTGACCTACCTCACATACGAGCTCTCAAGACCTATCAACAGATACAGACAGGCCATCTTGAGAAAAGAGCTTGTGGATGCATTCGGTGAGCCTGGATCCAGCCCCATTTCCGACTTGGACCGCATCGACAAGTTGCCTTACTTGGAAGCTTTGCTCCAAGAAAACTCAAGAGTACACTCATCGATCCCAGGTGGAGAACCTCGTGTTGTGCCTAAGGAGTACAAGGTTCAGATCGGCAAAAAGACCGTTGCGGTCCCAGTTGGTACGACCATCTCATGCCAACCGTACCTGATGCACAGAGTGGAATCAGTGTTTCCCAATCCGGACGCATGGCTTCCAGAAAGATGGTTGCAGAAGGAGGACGAATCCGATGTCGCATACAAGGCACGTATGACCGCCATGCAACGTTACATGATGCCTTTTGGAAAGGGTGTGCGTATGTGTTTGGGTATGAATGTTGCTCTTATCGAGATGAAGGCTGCGCTTGCAAACTTGTACTGGCGCTTCGAGTCGGACATCTCTGCAGACTGGTGTCAGATCACGAAGTACGACTCTAAGACTAAGGCTGGTAACAATATTGGCCTCGGTGCTCATCACATGGTCTCTGACTCCGACGAAAGTATGATGACGATGATGGACTCGTATACCACTAGACCTTACTACGATGAGTGCTGGTTGGAGTGGCTGGAAGTGGAGAGTTAGGAAGCGCCCAATATAGAATAGAGCTAGGATGTGCGATAGCATTTAATGTTGAAAATGAAAAACAGCTATAATTTTAGACAGTTCTAAATTGTTCTTTTGCATTTTGACACATTTTTTCTGAAAGTGTCGTTTTGGGAGATGAATCGCTCAATCGTTGTCTCAACTCGCTCATTATATAGATGGAGCCATTAGACACAGATGAAATTTAGGGTATTCCAGACAACCCTAATACATACTCAGGCTCTCTTAGACGCAGTTGACCAGCAGGACCAAATAGGAACTGCGGCGAAGGCATGGAGATAAGACAAGGTTACAGACAATCACATACACCCGAAAACCTTACTCACCCTTGCAAGCGGCATCGTCATCCTTTGATCAGTGCCCTTAATTCAGATAATGCACCGTACTTACTCCGCTTGGCCCCTGTAGTCTTGTGAGAACTTACAGACTTCCCCAATTGAGTTACAGATCGCAATTTTGGACACCGTCGAATGCTAACAGTGAGGAGGACATTTCCTAGGCTTGAATCGTAAGACTCTGCCTCTAGATCCATATCACGTGGTCCACTGATGCACATCACCACACACAGCCGGAGGTTCCAGATCACGTGCTATTCAAACTCTATATGAAGGGTCTGATTGCTCCCATACCACCATATGCTTCCTTTCGCAATTCCCTATCCTCCAGAACAGCCTCACGGCTTTTGGGGAATCCCAACTTCCACCATAGATTGGTGTGAGGAGAACTATGTCGTGTCACCTTTCGTCGCGGAAGCATTGAACACCATTACCAATGCTGTGTTCATCGCATTGGCCGTCTTCGCTATTGTTTCGACGTACCGAAATCATTTGGAGCTTCGTTTCCAGTTGCTGGCTTTTGGATTCTTATTGGTAGGCATTGGCCTGTGGTTATTCCATATGACTCTCAGATATGAGTACCAGCTCTTGGACGAACTTCCCATGATCTATGCCACTTGCATCCCATTCTGGAGTGTCTTTTCGGAGTTTCGGACCACTAGGCAGTCTGTCTTCGTTGGCATTGGTATTTTTTCGGCTGCCAACCTTCTCACAATGATCTACCTCAAGATCAAAGACCCCACACTCCACCAAGCCGCATATGGTATTTTGAACGCAGCCATCATTCTAGAGAGCACTAGATTGGCTGGAAAGCACGTTCCTGATGCTCTTGCGCAGAAGCAAATGAAGAAGACAATGATCACCGGAATTACGTTGTTCGCTTCTGGCTATATTCTTTGGAACCTTGACATCCACCTCTGTCTGCACGTACGTGCTACACGTAGAGAGTGGGGAATGCCTTACGGCTTTTTGTTGGAGGGTCATGGCTGGTGGCACATCTTGACTGGATCTGGCGTGTACTTTTATTTGGTCTACCTCGAGTACTTGCGGTGCTGGTTGACAGGAACACAAAAATTCTTTGAGTTCCGCTGGGTATACGGCTTGCCTGTGGTAGTCTTGACCGATCTTGATGGATTGTCAGCTCATAGAGCTGCGGCGAAGACCAAGAAGACGATATAGTGTAGTAGCTTATATAGCTTTCAATGACGATATGAACTCAATTAAGCTAAAGCATAGAAAGCACCTCTTGTACAAACTTGTCATTTCTCGTTTCTTCTCCGTACTGTCCTTCGACGATCTTCTTCAAGGCTGCAATGGCCTCCTCCGATGGAACCTTGCACTTTTGCGTTGTGGGGTCCACACATTGAGATTTCCAGGCGATGAGAACTTTCTTCAATATCTCGACGCCTGTGCTGATCTCAGAGTTGCTGCACTTGGTCTTCTTGTTGCTCACGTAAGGATCCGCATCAGATCCGACATTGATGTTCTGCAACTCTGACGCCTTTCTCTTTGCCATGTTGATGATTTTTGTGGGAAATTTGACAAGCTCAGCAACGTGGATACCAAACGATTTGTCTGAAATTCCAGGCTCCACTCTGTACATCAACGTGATGTCATCATCCTGAGTACCAGGCTCATCGGTCTTCTCGATATGTGCGACAACATGCAAATTTTGAACCTTGCCCTCATACTTCTCCGACAACTTTGTAAGCTCATGGAAATGTGTGGCAAACAACGTGAAGCATTGCTTGGCCGTGATCAAGTGCTCACTGATAGACCATGCCAAACCAAATCCATCGTATGTGCTTGTTCCTCTACCCAACTCATCGATAATGATAAGCGAGTTGTGAGTTGCAGTTGCTAAGATGGAAGACGTCTCCAACATTTCAATCATAAACGTAGACAAACCCTTCAATTGCGAATCACCCGCACCAACACGAGACAAGATCGCATCAAAGATAGGAAGTTCGGGTGCAGATCCATCGCCCAGCGCTGGAACGTATGAACCGACCTGGTTCATCAAAGCGATAACACCCACTTGTCTAATGTAAGTTGATTTTCCACCCATGTTAGGACCTGTGATAATCACAAAAGGGCTACCTCCTGCGTTAGCAAGGTTCACATCGTTGGCAATGAAGTTGAGATCGTCCTGGACTTCAAGAATTGGATGTCTCGCACTTGGCAATTTGATACTTCTCTTTTGGAAATCGTCTGAGCTCACTCTAACTGCCATTGGATGAAGAATGGGCTTTTCAAAGGGTGTGGGTGCAAAAATTGCTACGTTAGCGAAGGCCGCAAGGACATCGATATGGCTGAGTGCCAACGACAACCTCAAGAATACTGTTTGGTATGTCATGGTTATGGCCAAGATCTCCTTGATCAATTCCTTCTGCTTCGCGTTGTACTCACTCGAGTAATCCATGTACTGTTGAGACAAGGTCCTCAACTTCTTTGTGGTGAAGAAAACACCGGCCTTAACTGTCTGCAATTCAATGTATTTGTCACCCGTGTTTCTCAAGATGGCAGAGTCGATACGCGTGACACGGAAGCACCATCCATGCTGCTGATGCTTCTCTAACTTCAACTTCTTCTCAATGTCGATGTTGAGGTCGTCTGCTACCTCCACATGAGTCTTCTTGATCTTGTCCGAGGTTGCCTGCAAGTTGTCGTTGATGGTGATGAGCGACTCGTCGAATTCGGGCTTGATGTTGAAATCAGCGTGAAGGAGGTCATGGGCAGACAGCGACTCCAATGGAGACAAGTCAATCGTTGTCTCGACCAATTCCAGGAACTTAAGTAACGCGGTGTGGTTCTTGGAGATTGGATCCATCCATTGTTCCTTCAACAAGGTGCCGATATTTTCGTCAGCATCGTCAATAGACATCTGCAACATATTAACGACCTCTGGCAAGATCGTCACAAGCTGGTATAAACGCACGACGTCTTCTAACTTCTTGTTCTCGGACCCGGACGCTTTCTTGACTCCAGTTCCGATTTTCTTGAGTAATCTCTTCACATCAGGAACCTGAGTGAGCCACTCCTGTGAGACGAAAACACGCAAGTTGGTATCATTGATCAAGTGTCCCACTATAGAGTGTCTGTCAGAAATAGCATCAATGTCTGTCAATGGTTGTTTGAGCCACTGGGATAGCAAACGCGTACCTGCTGACGTCTTGCATTTGTTCAAAAGGTCAAAGATAGATGCCACAGAAGCAGACTTGCCTGCAATAGACGAAGCCTGTGGAAAAATGTTGAGTGCTTTCATAGTGGAGGAGTCCAATTTCATGAATGTGGACAAGTTGTACTTGTCAATGGAAAACGACGAGTCTTCAACCAAGAGGTTGAGGTACAGAATGAGTGAGTTGCAACACGACAACGACAACGCGTGGTCGGCTGAAGAAATGCCCTTGGACGCCAAAATCAACTCGATGTTGGTAGAGTCGTCGATGTTCTCAGCAGTAACGATCTTCGCCAAGTCCTGATCGATGTCCTTGGTTGAATAAAGCGACAGCTTCACGGAGCTGACGACCAATGATCCGATCTTGTTAAGCACCTGGAAAAGCTTGACTACATCAGGGTTCTCATTCTCTTCTGGGTTGTAGTTGGAAGGTACCAAAACTTCCTTGACATTGACTTGTAAGAACAACAGCTCGAGATTCGTAAACAAGTCATTATCGTCAAACTCACAGAGGCGGATGTCGTGGTTCAGCAAGTCCACCAAGCAAACGCCTACCTTCTTAGCGGCACCCAGAGTGAATTTCACACTGGCAACCATGGGTGTGGAGCCGTCACGGAGCATGGCTTCCAAGTCCACGCCGTACTCGAGAGCTAAACCCTCCAAGTTTCCTGGCGAGGCCGTCAAGATCAACTGAAGCTGTTTGTTGTAGATCTCCACCTTGTACGCGTTCTCGACCAAGCAGTACTTGGCAACCGCAGCAAGGACCTGAGGAGAAATGGTCACGTACTTGCGGCCGTTTGACGTCTTGAGCACCAGCTGAGTCTTGTAGATGGCGTCAGCAATGAGTTCTGCATCATCTTCGTACGCAGAAAAGTAGTCCTTGTGGTCGATGATCCGGACCTGGCCGTCCGTGGCGGGAAGATTGGCAAGCTTCTTGTGAAACAGCCTTTCATCCACCGTGTCGGAGAATTTTAGATCGGGCCTGGTAGAAGACATGTAGAGTATAGGATAGTTAAGGCAATATTGTTATAATACGCGTCTATGTGCAGTATATCGAATAGCGTGTCTGAAAAGCATTCATTTCTGGTATGGTCCCGTGACCGCAGGGTAGATACGGGAGACTTAGGTGTCGGAGTTGGGGTTCGATACGGGAGAGTTGGAAGTCGGAGTTGGGATTCGATACGAGCGTGCTTCGAATATTTACTGGGAAAGGAAGATGTGTGGTCTGTGTCACGTGACTTAATTGGCATAATGTAGCCACTTCGACGTTTTGGCAATTGCTTATACAAGCGAGCCAACATGATGCAGAGAGGTGTCCGCATACGCTTGCAACTCCTCTTCTCCCGTCCACGTTGCAGGAATCGAACAAAAGTCACATGATTCTAATCAGCCTCGTACTTTAAAACTCCTATTCATTCCGCTGCTGTTCGGGCAAGAGGCAGGCCGACGCTTGGTGGCGTTCCTGTCGCCCGTCTCCCCATAACTGCATCTTTGCCTAACAATACTACTCCAGTCACATGACTTTAATTAGTTATACTTGTGTATTCAGTACCTAGTATCTGACCAGAGGCTGGCTGTCTGGCAGCCATTGGTCCTGACCACCGTAGTGCTGGTCGTAACCACGCTGGGCGTTGTCAATGGCCTGGCTCTTGGCCTGGTCCTTGTCCAAGTAGTCCAAACCCTTGGTCTCGAACAACTTGTCAACCTCACCGCCGACAATTCCAGCAAGCAACTCCTTGGCAAACTTGTGGCTGACAGGCTTACCCTCGCGTCTCTGTCTGTCCTCGAACAACTTGGCAGCTTCGAAAGAAGCGGCACCGGCAATGAGCTCGTGAGAGAACTTGCCCTCGTGCTGGTCGCCGTAAACGGCCTGGTGGCTATCCTCGTGGTCTCCGAATCCGAACATTGTAAATCTGTTAGTTTCTACAGAATACGGAGGCAAATCCCTCCTATTTATACTCCAACATGGGGACGTCCACTGCCTGTATAGGATACGTCAATGTCAAAGCGTGTGTCAATGCGCCTCGCACGTTAATTCTATTTCAGCTCGTATACTTTTGCATAGCGAGAAAGGCTGATCTTCACAGCATGATGAGGACGTCTAGTTCCTCGACTTTCTCGATTCTCTCTTGTTGGACGCTGCTCTGAAGCTTCCTTGATGGAATTATTCGTCGGCACGGCTTCCCTATCTCACGTGATTGACGTAATAGGGCAGTGCATGCCTGACCATATTGTTTGAAACAGGAGGCGTATACGATCCAAAAGGAGGTGGCCGGGTGGCGGGACCATGTTCGGCGCATGTGTGTTCCAGAAATAGAAGGCTACGGCGAAGTAATGTGTGATTTTACATCACGATCTGGTGCGATCAGGGCCATGTGGATGGGAAAGGAGACAGGATCGACGGCCGCTGATCCTTGTGATGTCATGTGGAACGTGGAGAATGGGAGAGATAATAGACTTCACAACCCCAAAGTGGAATGCGTGTTGTGGAGAAGAGCCGATCGTTTCAGGTTATGAACTTGTCGCTTTTGTGAGGCTGTACCATGTGCCTTATTTGGCATTCGAGGCCTGCACTGTCGTTTTCCACTTTCAATCTCCTCAGTTGGCCAAATCAGAATTTGGAAAATCAGCACTGTTTTCGCCGCTTCTTCAACCGTTCTGATCGCAATCTACCTGCACACCCCACTTCTTCTCTTTCTTAGACTTTGGCGATCCTGTCGTCTTGTCCCACAGTATCTGAACTTCGCACGACCTGAAAAAATTCGTAACTACATTTCATACTTATGTATTACGAGTTGTTCGCCATAGCCCGTATCTCGGACCCACTTATGGCCAATAAGGAGGCCACGAAGATTGCCTCCACGGTGGGAAAGTTGATCTTGAACAACAGAGGAGTCATCAGAGACATCACCAGTCTAGGACCCAAGCCGCTTCCAAAAATCATCTCCAAAGACCAGGAGAGACACTTCCAGGGATACCAGTTCATGATGGGGTTCGACACTTCCAGCGCCGTGCAACAGGAGTTGTTGAGAACCATCAGAAGAGACCCTCGTATCTTGAGATCGAGTATCATCAAAAACGACATGTCGAAGAAGTTGAACATCGCCACCACGTTCCAGAGGGTGTTTGACAAGGTCAACTGATTGGGCGGCTGTACATAGAGAATGCATAACGAATATACACTGGAAGGCTTTTCAGAATCATTATTCATATTTACTTGTTCTACTCGTATTTGGCGGGCACGATTAATTATTAGATAGACAGCCGTCTATATGATTAGGCATTAGGTGCTACCGCGGGGTACCTTCAATCCCTGGGCAGACTTCTTGAGTGCTGCCTGTTGAGTTTGCACCAGATCACTCAACGACGTGTTGGAAGTGGCCAGGCTAATGTGGGCTTCCTCACCGTCGAAAACCGAGTTCGTGGTGCTGTTGTCGGTGTCACCCTCCAGGTGATCCAACGTTGTCTCGGCCAACTGGAGAGAAGAGTGAGAGCGGAACGATTCACGCGAACGGGCCATTGCGGTCATTTCGAAGTTGGAGTTACTGAGAGAAGGAGCGTTGAAGAACGAGTATGGCAGGTTTCCAGTCAGGCTCTCTTCGTCGGCCACAGGGATGAATGCTCCCAATGGGTCCTGCTTGTGTGTGTCGATGAGATCAATCAGAGTGTACAGCCATCTGCAGAACTTGTCAGCATAGACAATGGGCAACTGGGTGTATCTCGTGTAAGTGAACACAACGTACGACAATGCAGCACCAAAGATCAAGTCGATAAAGTAGTGGTGGGTCAAATACATGGTACTCCACCAAAGAATCAGAGCGTAGCCCCACCACACGAACTTGAAACGAGGAAACAACCAGCACAAGAAGAGCACGTCCATAACGGCACATCCCGAATGAAGCGATGGGAATGCACCAAAGACTAAAGGAGAGTTTTTGAACGTGGTTGTGTACATGTCCACGCCAAGAAGGGCATCTATTCTGGCCAATCCACCCGCAGCGCCGTTCATTCCGTAGTTTGCTGGTTCCAAACCGTGCAAGTTCTTGTACCAGGGTGCTGCAGCAGGGAACAAAAGCTGTACCAAGACACCGGCGAGGTTCATGTATCCGAAAGCAAAACCGAAAGAACGTAACGACTTTGGAGGAGCAAAAAGGAACACCATGAGTGCAACAACAAATGGCAGCACGAAATGAATGAGCCCGTAAGGCAACCATGCAGCAATATCAAGCACCCAGTTGTTGGTCGCAGCCAAAACGTTCAGAAGGTTGTCTCCGTAGAGAATTGTTTCCATAGCAGGAAGGAACTTGACGCTGATGGCAGGCTTCCATTCCACAGGGATCTTACTGGCACTGAAGAAGAGCGCTAGCCACGAGAAAATGGGCAAAGCATGCACGAAGAACTGCGATGTAAGCGGCACCAAAAAGCACAACACGAATGCAGTGAGAATGGCTGTTTTCACGAGGAAAGATGCTGGGAAAATCACGTAAACAAACGCTATCACCAGCACCAAGAACGCGTAGTGGGCGATGTCGTTGGCCGTCCACGGATGGCGCTTTATTTTCGAGATCGAGGTGTTGACATCGGTGTCGAAGGTGAGATCCGCTAGCGAGTTACCCGGCTCCTTCTCCAGCAAAAAGTGGTAGTGGAAGAGCTTATATGGCTCTTGCACGAGGCGGGAACGGAGAAGAGATGACATGAGTTGGGATATTAAACTAGCGTAGCGAAAAAGAAGATGTTGCCCGGCACGTGACTCGGCACGATAGGGGTTCCGGCTCCCGGTAGAGCCGGCGTTACTGTGCAGGATGCACGGCGGAAGCATGATGGTGGGGCAAATAGAGCCCTTGTGTAATCGGAGTTCCGGTGTTTTGGGAGTGTCGGACGATATAATGTGTGTGAATTTCGTGGATTTGCCTAAAATTTCTTTTGATTTTGGTGCGCTTTCAGTGCTAAAAATTTCGCTTTGGGTGCAAAATAAGCAAGAATAAAGTAAGAGCAAAGGTAGAAGAAGTCAGAAGTAGGAAAGCGAGGGAACTAGAATAGCCAGAGGAATCTAGAAAAGCCAGAGGAATCTAGGCGGGTGCTGGATCTAGGATGTCTAACACAGTTCTTATTTATTCCTAATTCATTGTCTAGTAGATACTGGTTTGGACAAGAATCTCTCCAAGAGGTGCCATCTTCTGTCCAGCCTTCCACTTCTTACCCTTCTCCAACGTCACCATCGACGCCACGTGACCAGGCTCGATGCACAACATGTTCATGTAGCCCGACTTAGGCTCAAAGTCACCCATACCCTCGGACTTCTTGATCCATGGGTTCCACACCACAGCATCGGGCAAGTTGGTCCGTGTCATCGTCACCAACACCTTACCCTTGTCCACGATCTGGATGACCTTGTGCAGGTCCACGTTGTCGTAGATGCGGTCGAACTCCTCGTGGAACGAGAGCATGGGCGACTTCTCGGTGTAGGTCGTGGCCAAAAGCTGGTCGTAGCAGTTGGAGTCAATGAGGTTGGTGACAAGAGCGTCGGTGACGTCCGGAACACGGTAGTATGTGTGGAACAACCAGTTGAAGTCGAAAGCGGCCTTGCCAGTGTTCTCCACCTCGATCTCGGTGTTGAGGCTGTCGGCATCCAAGGTGACCGTCAACACGAGAGTGAAGTCGTTGTTGCCAGCCCACAACAGCAACAAATCTGGATCCACGTTCTCGGGGCCCAAAGCAAACTGCACCGACACCGGAGATGCCGTGACCTGGCCCAAGAACTCCCAGTTGGAGTTTCTGGCAAACCCGTGCTGGGGCAACTTGGCCGTCGCATGCGCCGCGTCCTTCTGCTTGCCGAAAATAGGGAAAACAAGTGGGATGCCGCCTCTTACGGGCTTGGATCCATCCAACTTTGCGGCGGACGAAACCCACAACTGCTCCACGCCTTTGTGTTTCCAGGAAACCACCGTGGCTCCGTATTTGAGGATAGTCACGGAGGTGCTGGAGTCATTGGGGTGTGTGAGAACCACCTGGGCATCTGTTTCTTCCACTGGCATTTTGAGGTCTACAGTTAGTATGGATTCGTTGATATAAGGTGCGGAGGTACGGGTGTGTTACACCAGGAAAAGGACCATAGTGCCACGGTGAAGGAATGCAATGGATAGGAAGCGGTAGAATGGAATCAGACGATGGCGGGGGGAGCCAGTTGTTCGTATCTCCGGGCGTTTTTCAGCCAAGAGTTGAGCAAGATCGACACTCAGATTACGCAATTCAGTGCAGGTAGCCATGTCGTAAACGCTACCCCATAGAGGGCTAAGGAGCACGGCTAAGTGGTAGAGGACGCTTCTGGGTCCATTGGATGCACTCCCATTTGGCCGTGTCAAGCTTGTGAGCTAAGATACAAGACCCCTACAGAGCCTCACCTCTCCACAATTACGCAATCTGCCACACCACTCCCAAATAGGCGCAACAAGTGGTGAGTAGTTCCGCGGACTAAACCATTGTACAGTAGCGATAAGGGTGTTAGCAGGTGACTGTTGCCGCACATGGTATTGGAATGGGACCACGATTCGCAATTGTGGACAACGTTTTTTGCACCCAAAAGGTTGAGCCCGATGGTGCAATTTCGTCCTATAGTTGCTCGGCTAGATCTGGACGTATATATAGCTGGCGTCTTCACTTTGAATCGCCATCATGGGTTACATTGGAGTCAACAAAAAGGAAAGCACCAGAGTGCGCCAACAGGTGAGCCCCGATGAGAAAGGGTTCTCTGAGGAGTTGGTCAAGGAGGTCCGCTCTTACTCCAGCTCTGACGAAGAGACGTTGCAACCGGAGTCCGGTCCTAACCCTTTCAAAGACCCCAGTATTGCGAAGTACTACACCAACTTGTACGAGAGTACCAAGTACGAGAGTCGTGGAGCCTTCGACCCAGAGTTCGAATGGACTAAGGAAGAAGAGAAGAGTGTTCTCAGAAAGATCGACCTCAGGGTGGCTCTTACTGCTTGTATCATGTTCATTGGTTTGCAGGTGGACCGTGGTAACTTGGCTCAGGCCGTTGCAGACGATCTTTTGACGGACTTGGGTTTGACCACCAACAACTACAACACCGGAAACACCATCTTCTTGGTCGCTTTCTTGCTTGCTGAGTTGCCTTCTCAGATCATCTCCAAGAAATTGGGTCCTGATATTTTCGTGCCTATTCAGATGGCAGCATGGAGTGTCGTGGCCATTTCCCAAGGTGCTCTCAAGGGAAAGACTGGATTCTATGTCACAAGAGCGCTTATTGGAGCGTTGGAAGGTGGATTCATTGCTGATTTGGTTTTGTGGCTTTCTTATTTCTACAAGTCGAACGAGTTGCCTATCCGGTTGTCTTTTTTCTGGACGGCTCTTTCCGTGTGTCAGATCTTGACGTCGTTGCTAGCGTTCGGTATTTTACGTATGCGTGGAGTCCATGGACTTGCAGGTTGGAGATGGCTTTTCATTATTGAAGGTATCTTCACCTTGGCTATTGCTGCCTGTGCGTTCTACTGGATGGTTCCTTCAGCAGTGCAAACTAAGAGTAAGCTCAATCCCAAGGGTTGGTTTACGGAAAGAGAAGAGAAGATCGTCGTCAACAGAGTGTTGAGAGACGACCCTTCCAAGGGAGACATGCACAACCGTCAGCCTTTGACCCCCAGAAAAATCTGGAAGTCGTTGTGTGACTACGATTTGTGGCCCATCTACGCTATTGGTTTGATTGCTTATATCCCGCAGGGAACTATTACACCGTATATGACATTGGCCATGAAGTCGTTGGGATTCTCTACGTTCAACGTAAATTTGTTGACTATCCCACAAGCTGTGATCCATATTATCCTCTTGCTCGCTATCACCTGGCTTTCGGAGCGCCTTAATGAGAGAACTTACGTGTGTTTCACTTTGCCATTGGTGACGATTCCTTTCATGGCTGCCGTCAGATGGTGGAAAGGAAGTATGGTGCAACCATGGCCAACCTGGTTTTTGGTCTCCATGGTATTGGCTGCTCCCTATATCCATGCTATCTGTGTGGCATGGGTTTCAAGAAACTCCAATTCCATCAGAACTCGTTCTGTGTCTGGAGCGGTGTATAATATGACGGTGCAACTTGGAAACATTGCTGCTTTCAACATCTACAGACAAGATGACAAACCTTTGTACCGCAGAGGAAACTTCCAGCTTTTCTGGATTTCGGTTGCACTTATCCCAGTGTTGATTCTTGTCAAGGTCTACTACGTGTGGAGAAATAAGTCCAGAGACGAGATCTGGAACGCCATGACAATCGAAGAGCAGGAGGATTATATCTTGAACACCACGGATGAGGGTAACAAACGGTTGGACTTCCGCTTTGACCATTGATTGGTTGGGTGGCCACCGCGGTGTGTATTGTGTGAATGTATTGATAATGGTAGATGCAATGAAATTATACAAAATGGCTCTGGGGTATCATATGTCTGCTGGACAGCTGCTGCTATAATCAGCGGATGTTATTGCGTCATCGTATGTGTTTGCAGCGGGCCAATGAACCACAGAAGTTGGTCTCAGAATCAAGAAAACCGGCTCTTGAATTTCTGGAACTTGCTCAAAGACCGCATGCTGGAAGATTTCTCCATGTTGGACAGGTTACTGGCAGAAGCTGTCAAAGTGCCGAAACTCTTTTGAGTAGAGGAGATGGTGGGCCTGTCATAGAGCGAGAATGGCTTGGGCACAGTGGTGGTGCGTACACTGCTGATGCTAGATGTGGAGGGCTTCTTATGGAGCGTTGGAACGGCAGGTTTCGCAAAGTGGTTCAAGGAAGCCGTAGATGGTCTTTTCTGTAGCGTGGGAACCAGAGGTTTCTTCTGCAATGTTGGGATCGATGGTTTCTTCTGAATAGTTGGAATAGAGGGTTTCTTCTGAAGAGTTGGAATAGAGGGTTTCTTCTGAAGTGTAGCGGTCGAGGGTTTCAGCAAAGGCCTGTTCTGCAAGTTCGAGAACGAAGCCTTGGTCTGTAGACTGGGGACCGAAGGCTTCTTCTGTAGACTTGGTATTGATGATTTCTTCTGCAAGTTAGGCGTACCGGATCTACCGTTTAGGCCGTAAATCAGCGGCGTTCCCAACACCGGCTGAACACCGGCTCTTTGCAAGGACGACTGGCGAACTCTTGGCAAAGGCTTGACGAAATCGTCGTCGTCGTCGTTCAACATCTTGTTCAAGTTGACCGAGCCCCTCGAGGGCGAGATTCGGGTGAATCTTGTGGGCGATTCCATTGCAGAAGGCGCAAGCACGGGAATTCTCGTAGGAGAGTCTGCTCTGAAGGGCGACAGAAGTGGAGCTGGAGCTAGTGTTGGCGAGCCAAACGAGGTTGTGAGCGGCGTGAGCAGAACAGCGCCCAATGCAGGCACCTTCCTTCTTATTGGAGAGTCGTTCTCCTTGTCCAAGCCTCCGAAGAGCTCTTCCGGCCCATTCAAGGTTCTTCTTTTCTTTGTTGCACTCAGGGCAAACTCTCGAGCAGGCGACGAGTCGTCGAGCCTGGCCGCGGCGTAATGTGTAGAAATGGACTCCATCTTGCTGAAGAGCGGGCGGTGGACGCCGGAATAGCGCTTCTTCTTGGCCACTGTGACTTTTGGAGCGTGTGAGGCGAGTTTGGTGGAGATCTCGTTCGCTCGGCAGTCAAGCTCCTGGAGCACCTTGTTGCTGAGCGTCTGCGAGTACCCTCTGTCAACCATGCTCAGGAAGATTGGATCGGCCACGGGGAAGTCACTCATGCTAGGGTAACGAACAGGAGAGCCCGGGCTCGCGAGCGTAAGGTTCCGGATCTTTTTGATCGGGGTGTTCAACCCCGACATCGACAGATCGTAGTCTCCCATCGTGTACGGAGGAGTAGGTCTTTGCGATGGTGCCAGAAATGTAGTAGGGACTGTTTACCTCTTTCCTAATCGGGCAATGATGTTGAATTGTGGTGGGAGAAAAGGTGAGAACGCGAACCGAAAGCAAGGCCGAAAGGGAAGGACAAAAAAGAGCACGAAAGAGATAACCAGGGGAACCAAAGCAAAAAGGGAACCAAAGCAAAAGGAAACCAAGCCAAAATGATACGAAAACCGTAAAAAAACGAATACCGTCAACGGCTCCCCACTGGAGGTGTGGCACAAAATACCCGCGCGAGCTACCCAGTTCGAATCCCGCGCCAGCTGCCCAGTTCGAATCCCGCGCCAGCTGCCGAGTTCGAATCCCGCACTCAAATCGGCTGACACATGTCGCTCGTGCGAGACTTCATCCTCGGTGATAGCGCCCATTTGCACGGTCAGGCAATTCTTGCACGCACTCTGCAGACTACAATAACTTCGGCTCCAGCCTCGGACGGCATCGCTGCTGTCCAAAGTCCGCTGGTGTACGGGTGTCGGAGTGCGGCCGTCGCTTCGGACTTGCAAATGCGGAGAAGCGGCAACACTATACTCACAGGCAGCAGCGGCATGCGAACAAAAAACAGCCCGAATCGAACATCTACGCCCCGGCCGCCACATCCACAGTTCCGCCCGCCCCGCACATTTCCGCTCGCTCGGTGGACCGTAGTCCGGCTTCCG
Source organism: Danielia oregonensis (assembly GCA_003707785.3). NCBI lineage: Eukaryota > Fungi > Ascomycota > Pichiomycetes > Serinales > Metschnikowiaceae > Danielia > Danielia oregonensis. The sequence goes on from PPLJ03000005.1 coordinate 328,730, forward strand.
CTGACTCAATTTTCGGGGCGAGGTCGGACTTGAGTCACGTCCTGTACACGCGCGGAGGCGATGCCCTCTTCCTGTTTCACCCGAAGCGCACGGGACACGAAAACCCCGGGTCAAGGGAAGTTCCTGCAGGCAGACATGTCAGATGGTACCCCCCATCGCTGCCGCGGACTCGTGGTGCCCCTCATTTCCGTCACAGGCCGACTCCACTTCCCGCGGCCGCTACAGAGAACACGAAGAGAAAGAAAGTAGTACGCAATAGTTCAGGAAAGAGCCCCGGCGCTCGGCCTTAGTATGCGGACGAAGCCGGGAGACCCATGCTTTCTGCGGCGCTCGGATTAATCGCGGCGCCCTCTCTTATCCGGATTCGCACCCGAGGTTTTCCTTCGGAGTCTTCGCTCAAGGTGGGGAGCGCGCGAAAACCACGGGACCGGAACGCAAATGGCACATGTAGCAACGGACTCCTGCACACAGCCGAGGCTGCGCTATCCGGATACCCCAGACCGCTGCAAACAGTATATATTCGCCGGGGTTTCCTTGTGAAAAGCCCGAATCACATTTCAAAATGTTCAACGACCTTCTTTCGTACTCCATTATGCTTAATGGCGAGAAGGCCATCACCCACACCGCGCCACACTACGCTCCGCTAGCGCTAGGCACGAAAAATGTCACGTTACCTCCCATCACAAGCTACGTCAGTTTGACGGAGAACAACTTGAACAAGATGAACTTCTTGCAGTCGCTCCGCAACGGCCAGAACAGCGCCACGCCGTCGTTGACGCTGCTGCTGGCGGAGGAGCTGCCGCTCAGCTCGCCGCGCATGGCTGCGGCCGAGTTTGCTTCGCCCAAGCTCAGCTCGCAGGCCGAGGAGCCCACGTCCAAGAAGCGCCGCCAGCGGTTGGGGCCCTCGTGCGACCTGTGCCGCGCACGCAAGGTCAAGTGCAACGCCGAGGTGATCATGTTGAGCCGCCTGTATACCGAGGAAGACACTGCTGCTCTTTCGTCGGACGCTCGTGACCAGCTTGCTGCGGGCCAGCCTGTCAGCGTGGGGGGCTACTCGCTCGTGTTGTCGAACGGCAAGCTCGTGAAGTTCAAGCCGTGCCTGTCGTGTGCCGGCAAGGGCTTGGGGTGCTGTTTCTCGAAGGGCTTTACGAAGGAGGACATTGTACACAGCAAGCGCAGCGGCAGCGAGGTCGCCGTGGTGGAGAAGAAGCCGGTTGCTGCCAAGGTTGTCAAGAAGCGTGTCGAGGTCGGCACACGCAAGAGCTCGTGTGTCGCGTGCCGCAAGCGCAAGGTCAAGTGTGTTATGAACACTCGTGCCAACAAGTGCGTTGGGTGCGTGAAGAAGGACAGCATGTGCTCGTTCGAGACGTGCTAGGGATGGTAATAGACTGTACATTAATCGGAGCCAGGGGCTCCCGGGTACCACTAGTGTAGGCGTGGGTGCAAAATGTGCGACTACGATATCTCGTACTCTGGATGCGGAGACGCTACTGCCTCAGTTGATGCGGGTAATTGTTCTTGCGATGGTAGCCGTTCAACATTTCCGCCTTTTTCCGGCGTGTGAGGCTCGACTGATCTCTGTGGAGCTGGAAACCAAAGCCGGACTTTCCCAAAGTGGCAGCCACTGCAGTCATCGAAGTCACCTGCACCCAATTATCCCACTCATCTCACTACATCCCTATTATCCCCCTACTTCCCTCAAACGCCCATCAGCATTCGTCCTCCACTACCCTTTGTAAAGCACCAGGTAGACAAAACGTTACAGTGGCCGAGTGGTTAAGGCGACACCCTGCTATCTGCAGTCTAGGTGTTGGGCATTGCCTGCGCAGGTTCGAATCCTGTCTGTGACGTTATCTTTTTTTGGATGGTTGTACCCCGGTGCACGTGACGATGAATCACTGAGGAGAAAACGCCGGAGTTTGCAACTAACCATCCACTATATAAGAGGCGCCTATCCCCTCAGACTGCCGCCATGGATCCCACTAGCGACCCGAACTTTACTCCGCCCTCGCGGAACCGAGACGTGGAGTCGCCGGCGCTTTCGTCCAAGATTCCGGCCAACATACCGATTCAGCCTCTTGTTTTGGCTGATTTGGGCAACGACGTGGACGCTCCGACGCCACACCCGTCCAGCATCGAGAAGAAGGACTCGCCCGTGTACCACTCCAAGATCCCGCTCTTCCACACCGAGTTGATGAATCTGCTGAGCGACGAGGAGCCACAGCCCAAGACCATCTTCCCTCCCACCATCAAGGTTCGCCTGCTGCAGATTGCAGACTTGGAGGAGGTGCCGCACGGGGTCGAGAGACAGGCGCGCACGTTGGCGGACTACCAGTTTCCCACGCATCGCTTGGCCACAACGCTTCGCGACGACACCAAGTACCCGTTGGTTGTGGTTGCGTGCGGGTCGTTTTCGCCCGTCACGTACTTGCACCTCCGCATGTTCGAGATGGCGCTCGATGCCATCTCTGAGCAAACGCGGTTCGAGGTGATCGGCGGCTTCTACTCGCCTGTTTCGGACAACTACAAAAAACAGGGTCTTGCTCCAGCGCACCACCGTGTGCGCATGTGCGAATTGGCGTGCGAGCGCACGTCGTCGTGGCTTATGGTGGACGCCTGGGAGCTGTTGCAGCTCAAGTACACCCGCACGGCTCTCGTGCTAGACCACTTCAACGAGGAAATCAACATCAAGCGTGGAGGCATCCGCACCACGAGCGGCGAGGCTCGAGGCGTCAAGATCATGCTTTTGGCGGGTGGGGACTTGATTGAGTCCATGGGCGAGCCGGACGTGTGGGCCGATCAGGACTTGCACCACATCTTGGGCAGATACGGCTGTCTCATTGTTGAGCGCACGGGTCTGGACGTGCGGAGCTTCTTGTTGAGCCACGACATCATGTACGAGCACCGCCGCAACGTGTTGGTGATCAAGCAGCTCATCTACAACGACATTCTGTCCACCAAGATCAGATTGTTCATCCGCCGTGGTATGCTGGTGCAGTATCTTTTGCCGAACTCGGTGATCCGCTACATCCAGGAGCACAAGCTCTACGTCAACGACACCGAGCCGGTGAAGCAGGTGATGAATGACAAGGGTGACTAGCTCCAACCACGGCCCAGAAGGGCTCTTGACACCTTGCTGTCACGGTTTGAAGCTGGATAACTGCTAATTTCGGGAGGCCTCTAGGCTGGTCCTTTTAAAATCCGCTTGAGACTTCAGGCTGGTCCTTACTATAGAGTTGCGACTCAGAGCTGCGCACGCCGCGTCTGACTTCGCCATGTTAGACTACAATGTTGGAGTATAATAATGTTAGATTTTGTCAACCTAGGGCCCGCGTGCTCGTCCAGACGGGGACAGGGCTCTCGTAGTCTCCGGGAAGCATGAGATAAAGGAACTTCATGGCTTGGGTGTTTCTCACCTCCACCTGAATGCCTTCCAAGAAGTTCAATGCCAACCGCACGAACTGGCCCTCCTGGCGGAATACGTAGATGAAGTTTCCTAGGATCTCGTCGTATGTGAGAGCTTTGTTTGCCATCCGAAGCCAATTGGTGTTCCCACCGCTGCCCTGAGACTGGAAATAAATTCCTCCTTGTAGTCTTCTAGAGTTTTTGAGCTTCAAGAGAATCACGAAGATCGGGTACAAGTTGAGCACCACAAGAATCTTATTTCCTAGCTTCAAGGCGCTCAAAATGGATACTCGTATCGCAAAGAACAAAACGTAGAATGCAAATGTGGTGGGCAACAAATACACCAAGATGGTGAAGATGAATGTCCCTAGAAGCAACTGGTCAACGTGGAACTGATCCTCGTCCAATTTGTCGATCCTGTGGCGCAACGAATTGTACTTTCTTCCTCTGAACAATTGCAATAGAGACTTGAGCACTTCGACTTGTCGGTAGTATATCTTGGTGGTGACAAGATTGAAGAAGTACACGTGGAGCGAAACAAGACGGGTGTAGTCCACGACCATAGCAATCATGAAGGAGAATCCACAGTAGCACGATGCAGCAAATACCAAATGGAGTGCTGGGGAAAACTCCTTGATCTGAAGAAAGTCCACGAAGAATGATTGCCAAGCTTCCAGCGTCCAAACAAACATGCTGCCAAAGAACTGACCCAACTCGTTGTTCAACTTGAAGCCTGCAGGGTGGTCCGATCCGACCCACGTAACCAAGTTGTGAAGGCGGACGAACACCAAGTTGTTGAGAGTAGTATTTACAATGGGCATCATCGACTTCAGATACCTCATGTAAAGTCTGTGCGCTGTCACTCCGAAGAGCATGTCGTTCACAATCAACCAAATCGAGTTGTAAAGATTGATGTAGTTGGAGTTGTTGATGTTGAGACTCTCGTTTGAGACCGGAAGCTTGAGTTTCTCAAGCATATTTGAATTAGGGTTTATCAAAATCGACGGGTCGTAGTAGCAAAGGAACTGAACGGGGAAGAACGCTATTTGGCGCATTCGGAGATCTAGCTGCTTGCACCAAGCGGAAAGGTGGACGAAACTGGTGCCATAAATGGGGAAATTTAGAACTCGAACAACATTCACCGCCACTGACAATACAACTAACACCAAGAAATGCAAGACCAGGAAGCTAATATTCCGGACAGCAAGAAGCGTCTTAGGACTAGCTGCCTTTGTCTTCTTCATTGAAGCCCTAGTTTTCTGACACAGGTTGATCTTATCTAGTACATCGTCTGATATGGACACTTGGTCGGGGCATCCAGAGACTCTGAACTGAGCCATCACATCCATGAGAGAATGGTTTTTGGCTCGATATCCTGTACTCTGTAGTAGTATGGGACGAACTGAAAAGTACTCCAAGTTTCGGAATTTGGGCGGAATAAACGTGACAATGGTGTAGGTGTTGCCATCCTCGATCGCTGCGAGCTTGTTGTGTTCCTTGTTATAGTGTAGGTTGAGCATTTCGGTGGGGAAATTTTGATGATACTTTTGCCAACTTTTCTTAGAAGTGGTGTCCCTGAGCGATCCATCCACATCTCCATTAAGGCATCCAATGATATTCTCCAGGTCTTCTTCCGAGACCTGCACCACCACATATGAGTTGCGAATGCGATGGCCTATCATGTAGAGCGTGTCCTTTCTTCTGGGCAATAAATCCTCGGGGAAATAAACATGATAGTGCATCGTTACTGGGTGAAACTATCTCTCCTCAAGTACTGAGAACTATTGTTGAGATTCTGGTAGAACAGACGACGCTCCAAGAACAATGGATCTTCTGGAGAAGCAGATCGAAATCGAAGAGGCAGGACCTGAGCACTTCCAATAGGCAGCAGTTCGGATAAATACGAGTCGTTATCGCTGCTCAAAACACTCTCGTCTGCCGCTGGAAGGGTAGCTTTCTTGGTGTGGGGTAGATTGTATGGAGAAATGATGAAACGATCCACCAAAGTATGTGCAATGAGGAAGAACGACGATGTGAGCGTGAGGAATGCAATAGCCCTAAAGAGGGATGAAGATGAACAGGCGAGACACCAGGAAATGTATGGGTCTGCTGTGGAAGAAAGTAGCATCAACTTTATAATATGAGATTCGCGACTGATATCTCGAATCATCATACAAATTCTACTCTGTTGTTACACGTATAAGATTTCACCTGACAATGTCTGAAAATACGAAATGAAGAAGAGGAAAAGCTTGCGCTGCAAATAGCATATTTGCATGGCGAAGCTATTAGAGAATTGAAGAGTTCACTTAAACTCACAGCCCGAGTTTAGATTATGCAAAGGTGTCCTGTTCATCATGTACGACAGGATCCAGGTGTCTCTCCTGGCGGTAGAGTACAACAGGGTTTCTATTACCGGACCCTGTTGTGATCTTCTGCCTCGAATCATCTTGTGTCTGAAGCAAAGCTCAATGACCGTCTATGTTGAGGTGGTGCGATTGATCCCTGCGCCAGTGAGCATTCGGAGGGACCTTGTTCGGGTTCTTCAACGCGTGCCAAAAGGAGTCTTGTGTAGGTTACTGCTGCGATCTCCATGGCATATATGACAGCAACAACGCAGAACACAATTTGCGGAAGATGCCAAACCTTCAACGAGCTTTTGTAGATTGATATGACGACGATTGGCGAGACGATACAGAGGCCGTTCTTGACCAAAGCAATGCCGCCAAACACCTCTCCAATCTTCGACTCGGGGAAGAACTTAACAATTGCAGAATTGAGAGCAGGACTTGCTAATGAACCGAAGGACGTCAACACGAGACTTCCAAGGAACAGTGCTCCTGTAGGTGCCCAACTAGCCATTATCAATCCAAGAATCTCGCATGTGAACGCAGTGATCACCATAGCATACTCCACTTGGTCAAATCCTCTTTTACTAACCTTCAACCCCAAGACACCCTGAAAGAACTTGTGGGTAAGAATAGGAGAGACCACAATCAATGCAAATGCACGAGAGGAGCACGACACAGCGAGAAGTTGTCCGACATTTTGCGCTGTCCAGTTGTAGCGATAAATTCCGTACAATACGTAGATTTCGCCAAGAGGCATCCCGATGGTGGTCAAGAGGCAATCGACGACGACCAATATCAACACCACAGTGCGGTGCGTGTCAATGTTAGCAAGTCTCAGATGGCCCACCATGTCTGCCGGGTACGAGATAAGACGGAGCGGACTGAGGAAGTTGAACATCTGGAACACCCTGTTGACACGAGCAGGCTCCATGTCGTTGAACGAGGCAACCAGCAGCGAGCGAGAGAGCGACCGTGACTTGCGTCTAGCCTTCTCGCTTCTGGATTCCGGCAATATAAATATGGTGAACAACAATCCGAGTCCCAAGAGAACAAGCTCCACGCGAAGAGGGTAGAACTCCTCCCGCGTGATCAGCGACACTGTGGTCGACTCAATCCCTACCTTTCCCGCAAAGGGCAACCCCAAAATCGACGAAACGGTAGATGTGACGGAGACTTTGTGCGCCTTTTCCGTAAGCGACAACAAGAGATTACCTGCCAAGGGACCCGTGCTGAGTCCCACAAACAAGCAGGCGATGTTGATTCCCAAGTAGTAGATACGCTCGTGTGCCTCGGAAATGTCCGAAACGTAGCAGTTGGTGAGAGTGACCAAGGTCAAGACTCCGCCGCACAAGTTGGCCAACACTTCCGTGAGTATCATCAAGTTCAAGTGAAGCACAGAGAACTTCGACATCACCAAGTACCGCAGGAACTTACCCGTCCACTGGAGCGCCACAATGATCACCATGAAGACCTTCCGTCCGTACTGATCAGACAAGGGTCCTACCTTGCCCAGCGCAAAAAGCGTGGTGATGGCTCCTGCGATCAGGTACGCCTGTTGGAGGTTCAGCACCAAGATCTGCGTGTCTGTAGAGTTGCACAAGTCGTCACCCGACCGCTGCAGAACCAAGTTGCAAGCTAGTTTGAACTGGATCATTTGTCTCGACGACTCGGCACTGGACGTGGCGAAAGCGGTCAAGAACAAGCTGAACCCCACCATCAACATCAGTGGTCTCTGGAGCCAATGAAGGCCCTTGTTGAGGTGACGTTGCTCACGAAGCCACATGGCATCTTCGTCGATGTCATCTTCTTCTTCGATAACCGCCTCATACGCCTCATTCACCGCTCTCTGAAGCGTGGCGTCGTCGTTGGTATCGACGGAACTATACTTGGTTTTGAAAGGCTTGTCCGTCTGCATTGTTGATCAAGAAGATGAGAACAATGTGGCGTATACTATCTGCGGAATGGCTTGTTTTACTCCGATCGTGTGGCTCTGTGGAGAACCGCTTGTGTGCAGGAGTGTTGATAATCTACTGCGAAGATGGTTGTTGTATCTTCTGCCACAGGGCTCGGGAGAATTTATCCACTCTCTGGGCCAATCATATGTACTACACCACCATCTCCATCAACTTAGCCTGGCGTTTTTGAGCCAATTCCGCAGGGGGAAGGGACCTACCCCAAGCTGGTGTACGGGTGTTTCTCTCACTCGAGTCACGTGACATCTACCCCAAATAGTAGCAACATTGCTATGGGGTCCACACAACGCCACCGGATTCGACATCCTCGGGATCAAGGCCGATAACACGTGTCTATCGTAGGTTCAATAGTAGAGTGCATATCTCATAATAGTGTTGTTTCCATTTTCTCGTAAATATGCCAACTAAAATTAGTCCTGTACCTCACATGTGGAATACGGTACTCTTTCTGTAATCGTTCATAAACGTAAAAATTCCGGTGTGACGAATAAGTTTCGACAATGTAGCATGGACTTGCCACACTTCCTGATCTCCAATAATAAGGCTCCCCAAGACAGAAAATTTCAAATCCATGTTACAGGTAACTGGTTCCTCGAAACAGCACATATATACAACGTGCGGAACGAGGCCACTACTGATAGAACTCTGCAGGGTGCACTCTGTAATATGCGACTGCTACTGGTGTAAATTATATAGGAGGATTAAAGAGGTTGAGCTAGACGCATAATACGCACATCTGAACACATTCTTGCAAAAGAGGTAGAGGTATTCGGTGGCAACATAGCTACGACTCATCATAAATATGTCTATCAGCGCAAAACAAGGCATGGAAGAATTGAAATCTAGGCAAATTGAGTGGGTTCTCTCATCAACTTTCTCACCACCAACACAGCTCCCAAACTGATGAAGGAAATGATGGCAAGTCCAAGGAACAGGTAACCTGGGAGGTCCTTCGAGACCATGTAAGTGTACAATTTGCTGAAACCGGCCACTCCAATCAAAGCAGTAACACTCTGCATGAACGCAATCGCTCCATAAAGCTCTCCGATCTTCGAGCTCGGAATGATCTTAGTGATAGCGGCATTCATAGAGGGAACCATCAAACTGGCAAAGGAATCTACCAATGCAGCTGCAATAAAAGCAGCCGAGGTAGGTGCCAATCCACGACCAACAAGGGCAATGAAACTCACGAGAATGGATCCAACAATAATGGTGATGTCCACGGCATCAACCAGGTACAGCAGCGTGGTGAGCCCCATGTAAGGAAGAATGTACTTGATGATAACTTGGGATCCGACCGTAAGCACGAAGATACCGGTGGCCTGGAAGGCCATCAGCGTGTACGAGATCATCACCAGATCCCAGTTGAAACGGTAAATACAATACTGGGCACTGAATATGGCAACTGCCGTCATCGTCATCGAGTAAAAGCACTCAACGATGATAAGCAAAATAAAGGAAATTCTTGCACGACCAAAGCGGTGCTGATTGTGGATATTCTTCAACTCCGCAGGATAAGTAAGGATCCGGAGAGGACGAAGGAAAGCGATGATGTTGGCACCCACCAGAAACGTACGAATCTGGGGTGCCGACTGCGCCAGCGCAATGGAAGCGGACCGGGACTTCGACCTAGAAGTTGGAGAACGTGACTCGGGCAATGCAAACATGCAGAACAACATGAGAACAATTGCGAGAAGAAGAGCAGCCTGGATGGGAACAAACTGCAGCTTGGGCACAGCGTTCACAATCCCAGGCGTAGTGTCGAAAGCTGCAACTACCGAGCGGGCCCCGAATTTGGGAGGTGATGGAATAGGGTTAGGCACTCCGTGCCTGCCAGCCAAGTTCAAGAGAACACCGGACAAAAACGGACCCACAATGGCACCCATGTTTAGTGCAACCACCATGAATCCCAACGCCTGGACTCTTTCGCCTGTCGTGGTGATATCACAGATGTAAGCCTTCATAAGGGCTCCCAAACCCGCCGGTCCGCCAAAAATCCACGACACGAAGGAGCCACACCACATCCACCACACTGGCATTCCGGACGATAATGACATGGCGAAGTATATGATGCTCTGACCGATCAAAAACGAGATAGAGAATGCCACGATGAACGCCTTACGCCCGTAGATATCCGAGAGTTGGCACACCTTGGCTGTAGAGGCAATCAGAACCACCATGGCGATCACATTGTCCCACATCTTGAAGTTCGTCACTAACAGCTGCACACCTATTGGGTCGCAAGTTCCGTCAACTTTGGCAAGCTCCTGGCATGCCAACTTGTAATAGATGACCTCTAGCAGCGGTGTGGCACAGGTGGAAAGAAGATTTACAAGAAATGTAGCAAACGCTACCTTGAACACTGAAGGCTTCTGCGACCAGGGAAGCGACTTCAACTCCATGTGCCACGCCTTGGTGTCCTCTTCGTCGTCGTCCACGGCGTTCTCAGCGCTTCCCGCTATAGATTCCTCGGCAATGCTCTCTGGGCGTTTTGGAGGCAAGGCTCCAGCATGATTCCTCTCCTCTAAAGCTTGTTCGAATATGGCTGCATTTTCGATGTTGCGGGTAGGCAATAACGGTTCCGATTCCATGACGCCCTTGTCAAAAACTGATTGCGATTTTAACGGTATATATAGTAGAGCCGTGCGTGGAGGAGGATGAGCGCGCGTAGATTGCGCAAATATACATTACGTGCAGGCCGCTTAGTAAAATGGTTGCGAATTTAGAGGTAACGAAACCTGGGGATTTGGCTCCTTTATATGTTGGTGTCCTGCAGCATTGCATGAGATAACTTGGTTGTACCTGGCGACGTAGGGTGTCTCTTCATGTTCTGCGACCATAAGTTCGAACTCATAAACCATAAAAAACCCGATGTGTTTCTGAATTGAAACTTGATGGAAGTTAATGATCCCTCACTAACCTTTTGACCACCAAAATCGCTATTAAGCTCGTAAACGAGATTACAGAAAAACCAAGGAACAGGAATCCTGGATGCCCTTTCGAAACAGCAAAAGTGTATAGCTTGCTGAACGCGGCCACTCCCACTAAGCTGGTAACACTCTGCATGAATGCAATCGCTCCATAAAGCTCACCAATCTTCGAACTGGAAATAATTTTAGTAAGAGCAGCATTTAAAGAGGGAACCATCAAACCAGACAAGGAATCTAACACGGCAGCTGCAATAAATGCAGCCGAGGTAGGTGCCAATCCACGACCAACAAGGGCAATGAAACTCACGACAATGGATCCAACAATAATCGTGATGTCCACGGCATCAACCAGGTGCAGCAGCGTGGTGAGCCCCAAGCAAGGAAGAAGAAACTTGATGACAGCTTGGGATCCGACCGTGAGTACGAAGATTTTGATGCCCTGGAAGGCCATCAGCGTGTACGAGATCATCACCAGATCCCAGTTGAAACGGTAAATACAGTACTGGGCACTGAATAAAGCGACTGGCCCGGCTGTCGTGAGAAAAAGGCACTCAACAACAATAAGCAAAATGAATGATGCTCTAGTACGACCGAAGCGGTGCTGATTGTGAATATTCTTCAACTCCGCAGGATAAGTAAGGATCCGGAGAGGACGAAGGAAAGCGATGATGTTGGCACCCACCAGAAACGTACGAATCTGGGGTGCCGACTGCGCCAGCGCAATGGAAGCGGACCGGGACTTCGACCTAGAAGTTGGAGAACGTGACTCGGGCAATGCAAACATGCAGAACAACATGAGAACAATTGCGAGAAGAAGAGCAGCCTGGATGGGAACAAACTGCAGCTTGGGCACAGCGTTCACAATCCCAGGCGTAGTGTCGAAAGCTGCAACTACCGAGCGGGCCCCGAATTTGGGAGGTGATGGAATAGGGTTAGGCACTCCGTGCCTGCCAGCCACGTTCAAAAGAACACCGGACAAAAGAGGACCCACAATGGCACCCATACTAAGAGAAACCATCAACAATCCCAACGCCTGGGCTCTTTCGCCTGTCGTGGTGATATCACAGACATAAGCCTTCACAAGAGCCTGCAATCCAGCTGGTCCACCGAAAATCCACGAGAGTAGCGAGCCAAACCACATCTTCCACACAGGCATTCCAGATGACCATGCCATAGCGAAGTATATAATGCTCTGGCCGATCAAAAACGTGATAGTGAATCCCACGATGAACGCCTTACGCCCGTAGATGTCCGAGAGTTGGCACACCTTCGTTGTCGAGGCAATCAGAACCACCATGGTGATCACATTGTCCCACATCTTGAAGTTCGTCACTAACAGCTGCACGCCTATTGGGTCGCAAGTTCCGTCAACTTTAGCAAGCTCCTGGCACGCCAACTCGTAGTATATAACCTCTTGCAGCGGCCTGGCACAGTAAGAAAGAAGGCTTGCGAGAAATGTAGCAAACGTTACCTTGAACACTGAAGGCTTCTGCGACCAAGGAAGCGATTTCAACTCCATGTGCCACGTCTTGGTATCCTCTTCGTCGTCGTCCATGGCGTTGTCGATACTTTCGCTTATCGACTGCTCGGCAATGCTCTCTGGGCGTTTCGGAGTCAAGGCTCCAGCATGATTCCTCTCCTCTAAAGCTTGTTCGAATATGGCTGCATTTTCGATGTTGTGGGTAGGCAATAACGGTTCAGTTTCCATGACGCCCTTGTCACTCACCGAATGCGATTACAACACTTTATATAGCAAGAGCCGTACCCCTATCTGGATTAGCGAAGTGAAAACGCAGGTGTATGTTACATGCAGGGCGCTTATGACAGCGGCTGCAAATTTACTGATGGCCGGGGATTTGGCTCCTTTATATGTTGTTGTCCTGCAGCATTGCATGAGATAACTTGGTTGTACCTGGCGACGTAGGGTGTCTCTTCATGTTCTGCTACCATATATTCGAACTCATAAACCATAAAAAACCCGATGTGTTAAAGAATTGAAACTTGATGGAAGTTAATGATCCCTCATCAACCTTCTGACCACTAAAATCGCTACTAAGCTCATGAACGAGATTACAGAAAGACCAAGGAACAGGAACCCTGGATGCCCTTTCGAAACAGCAAAAGTGTATAGCTTGCTGAACGCGGCAACTCCTAGCAAATTCATAAGACTTTGGACCAAAGCAAGTGCTCCATAGAGCTCTCCGATCTTCGAGCTAGGAACCATTTTGGTAATAGCGGCATTCATTGAGGGTGGCATTAAACTGGAAAATGAGTCCACAACCGCAGCCGCAATGAAGATTGCTGTATTAGGTGCCAATCCACGGCCAATAAGGGCGATGAAGCTCACCAAAATAGATCCAACGATAACTGTAGTATCCACTGCATCAAGCAGGTGCAGCAGTGTGACAAGTCCCAAGTATGGGAGAATCACCTTCAAAATAACTTGCGAGGCAACTGTGAGCACAAAGATGTTGACGCCTTCAAGTACCATCAGCGTGTACGAGATCATCACCAGACCCCAATTGAAACGGTAGATACAGTATTGTGCACTGAATATCGCAACTGACATTGATATCATTGCAAAAGCGCACTCCAGAAGCAAAAGCAAAATGAAGGAAACCCTTGTACGACCAAAGCGATGCTGGTTGTGTATGTTTTTCAAGTCCTCTGGAAAGCCAAGGATTCGGAGCGGGCGGAGAAACGCAATGATGTTTGCACCAACCAGGAACGTACGAATCTGGGGAGCCGATTGCGACAGCGCAATGGAAGCAGACCGGGACTTCGTTCTGGATAACGAGGAGCGTGATTCAGGCAACAAAAATATGCAAAAAAGCATAAGAACGACGGAAAGGAGAAGGGCCGCTTGAATGGGTACAAATTCCAGCTTAGGGATGGCGTTAGCTACGCCGGGTGCAACAGCAACAATGGAGCGGACCTCAAGCAAATTGGGCGGTACAGGCATAGGACTGTGGACCCCGTTCCTTCCAGCCAAATTCAAGAGAACACCAGATAACAATGGTCCCAAAATTGATCCCACACTTTGCGACACCACAACCAAACTCAACGCCTGGGATCTCTCACTGGTGGAAGTGATGTCGCAGACGTAGGCCTTCACAAGAGCCAGCAATCCAGCTGGTCCACCGAAAATCCACGAGAGTAGCGAGCCAAACCACATCTTCCACACAGGCATTCCAGATGACCATGCCATAGCGAAGTATATAATGCTCTGGCCGATCAAAAACGTGATAGTGAATCCCACGATGAACGCCTTACGCCCGTAGATGTCCGAGAGTTGGCACACCTTCGTTGTCGAGGCAATCAGAACCACCATGGTGATCACATTGTCCCACATCTTGAAGTTCGTCACTAACAGCTGCACGCCTACTGGGTCGCAAGTTCCGTCAACTTTAGCAAGCTCCTGGCACGCCAACTCGTAGTATATAACCTCTTGCAGCGGCATAGCACAATTGAATAGAAGTCCTACGAGAAACACAACAAAACCGATCTTGAGCACCGAAGGCTTCTGCGACCAGGGGAGCGACCGTAACTGCACGTGCCACGCCTTGGTATCCTCTTCGTCGTCGTCCACGGCGTTGTCGGTGCTTTCGCTTATCGACTGCTGCGTAAGATCGTCTGAAAGGTGGCCGTATCTCTGCTCAATCGCCTGCTCAACAATTGCGGCATTTTCAATGTCATTGAGACTCAACAATGCATCAGTCTCCATGATGCTGTGGCAAAACCCACCGCAGCTCCATCTACTTATACAAACTCGAGCCGTACCCACAGCTGGATAAACGAAGCGATAACGCAAGGTGCATGTTACGTACAGGGTTAGATTTTACAGGTGCAGAAGGAACCAAGGGGAACACGCTTCCTTATATATTCGTGTCCTGCAGCGGCGCCCGAAAAGTTCGGATGCACCTAGCAACGGCTTACAATCACCTTCTGTCTCTCCTTCAGGTCTCTGCTGGCTGCTACAACGACAAACATAGAAGGAATACTGCACATTATGACGATGGCAAGAGCTGCTAACAGCTCATCACGTGACTCATAACCGCTGCGGCTCCCCGGCCTGAGCTCCCCACGCCAACCTAGAGACCGCCCCCTGTATGATGGCAGATCAGTGCGACACGAGGGCACAAGCCCTATCACTCACATGACCCACAAATTGGGCTATACGCACTCCGCCGCGGCCCGCACCCGTGCCTCCGTCCTGCGCACACTCTGAGAAATTTTCATTCTTTTCTCACTTTTTCCACACTAGTTGTTCTAAAGAATACCACCATGTCCTTGCCCGAATCTTTTGCTTTGACTGCTGAGGACGCCAAGTTGTTGTTGGCTGCCAACGTCCACTTGGGCTCCAAGAACGTTCAGGTCCACAACAAGCCTTACGTCTTCAAGACCAGACCCGACGGTGTCAACGTCATCAACATCTCCAAGACCTGGGAGAAGATTGTTTTGGCTGCCCGTATCATCGCTGCCATCCCTAACGCCTCTGACGTTGTGGTGTGCTCTTCTAGAACCTTCGGCCAGAGAGCCGTGTTGAAGTTCGCTGCTCACACTGGTGCTACTCCAATTGCCGGTAGATTCACCCCCGGTAACTTCACCAACTACATCACCCGCTCTTTCAAGGAGCCAAGATTGGTGATTGTCACTGACCCCAGAACCGATGCTCAGGCCATCAAGGAGTCCTCTTACGTGAACATTCCCGTCATTGCGTTGTCCGACGTGGACTCGCCTTCCGAATACGTTGATGTTGCCATCCCCTGCAACAACAAGGGTAAGCACTCCATTGGTTTGATCTGGTGGTTGTTGGCCCGTGAGGTCTTGAGATTGAGAGGTATCATTCCCGACAGAGAGTCCGAGTGGTCCGTCATGCCCGACTTGTACTTCTACAGAGACCCTGAAGAAATCGAGCAGAACGCTGCCGACGAGGCCAGAGGTTCCGCTCCTGCTGAGGAGACCGAGGAGGCTTCTGCCGATGCCGAGACTGACTGGAACACCGAGACCAACGTCGAGGACTGGGCTGACTCTGGTGTCACTGCCGCTGGTGAGGAGGCCGCTGCTTCGCTGTGGTAGGTATTTCTGTATATTGTACCCATAAACATAATGCGATAAAGAAGAGTAGAGCTTTGGTGCTCGTAATTCGGACTCTGTTCCGTGCTTTCTACAGCCTCGCCTCAGATCAATCCCCCATATATCCAAACCACGCAAACTCCTATAAAACATTTTCACTCCACCAAGACCCGTACACCGGCAACATCAACTGTCGCGCTCCACCTTTTTTGTGCCGCCCACGACTAATGAACCGACCATAGTCCATGAATTACGACCCGATTCACGACACATACCCCGTCCTGCACGGGGATCCACCTTCTGAACCTGTTGTATCGGAACCTCTGAATTTCGCAGACTTCACGACCACGATACCGGCTTCCTCCATGGAAAACCAGCCACTTTCCACACCTACCGTTCCAGTTCCAGCTCCCGTCTTTGTGGCAGCGCCGCAGAAAGGAACGCCTTACAATTCTGGCCCAATTGGGACTTCTCTGGTGATTCCTCCGGGGAATCTCGCTGTGCATCCACACCTGAGTAACCATCTGAACATCCAGCTGTTGGTCCACCAAGGTCCACCGTCTCACGTGGACAACCCTCAGCCACTCTACAATGGAATAATCAAGGACGAAAGTGCTGCTTCACAGCCGCCCAGCGTACGTCTATCGGGCCTGCACCTGCCGTTGAGAGATATGGATCTGGAGGCCGAAACCCAGCCTGGTGCACTTCCAGCAGACTTCCGTCAGACGTCCACTGGGTTCAAGCACTTGAAGAAGGCAGACGGTGAGCCGTTCTGGCGGAAAGACATCCAGTACGACTTCTTGCACGAGCTTTTCACCGATGAACACCGAGTGTTCACCAACAACTTCGCCCATTGCGAGGTTGCCAATGCTGCCAACGGGCCCAAGTTGACCTTCTCCGAGCTCTACGTGCGCACGTTGGCGGAGCTGCTGAAATCCTCGAAAGTGTTGAGAGAAAGATTGATCAGAGATTCCGATATGGGCTTGGCCGTCTCCAAAGTGTGCTTGTTGGTGAACGCAGGCCGCATGAACACCACGGTTAACTTCGTCCCCGATATGCGGCTGGCTCTCAGAACATACCACCTGATTCCTTCTCTCCAGGAGACCCCAGACGGTCCTAGACCACTCCAAGATACGCCTCGTCTCAAAACAATCTTGAAGGCTGTTTGCGACGGAGAGGATCATTTCCAAACGTTGCTTGATCTCTTGAAGACGCCGCCGGCGGCACGCCCCAACACCAACGTGATAAAGTTGGTGTTTTTGATGAGCACGTTCTTCCAAAACATCCCGTTCCATTACGACGACCTGTACGAGCACGACCTGTTCTCGGAGAAGTTACGGTTCATCAAGGCGCTGCCCGGGCCACAGAACAAGTTCATGGAGTTCTTCTTGAACGACGATATTACCCCCAAAAATAGATCTCGTCGTTTCTTGTGGCTCATCTACACATACTTAGAGACCGGCTTCACCGCAGAAGAACTTGCCAATAACCCTTTCAACCCCCATGTGATTCCTCCCATCGAGTACCTTCCTCCTAACTCGACTTGCGATGTTGATACTGAATCTGAGATTGCTTACGCTGTGCGCATGTACCACACGCGTATGATGCATCTCGGCGGAGAGGTTGTAACGACACCCAAACGAGCCCAAAAGGCAAGAGAGAAAAAGGCTCGAAAGCTGGCTGCTCTTGAGAGTCGTCCGCTGCCTGGTGCAGGCGACGACGACGCTAACGACCTGGGAATGGTGGATGACGAAGACGGCACAGATGATGAGGAGCCTGTGGCTGCGCGAGTAGTTCTGGAACGAATTGCAAAGCGTAAGAAGCCTGCTTTGCCGCTCGCAATTTTAGAAGAACACAATCCGGAGTTGGGCTTGCCTCTCGGACCACTGCACCCGTTAGGAGTCGACTCTCTTCAACGTCGCTGGAGTGTGTTCTCGCCCATATACACGCAACCTTTGAACCGCGAGAACCCAACTTCAGTTGTCCGTCGAAGAGCCATTGCTGCTAAATCACGCACGCTTGTTGCACTGGTGGCACGTTCCGCGGAGCACTATGACCAACGTCGCCAGGAGCTCTTGGGCTGGATGTACCAATACTTTCAGCACAGAAAGAACGAAGATGGACTCTTGGCAATTGAGTATGAAGACATCAGAAGTGATATCATGCACTCGGTGGAGACGTACTTGTATCAGCAGACAGGCAAGCTGCTCATAATCCAACATCACGCTGACCAGATGCTTGACGAGCGAAATGAGCAAGGTGAGCCTGAGTTGTTACGCCGTGAAAGCTTCGTTACTGCCGTTGGGCCACTTGCCGGCGACTTGGCCCCTGTGGATGTCGGCAGCATCGAGAAGTTGGGCTCGGGGTACGTTCCAGTGCATGACTTGAACCACGCCAATGAGAGGACTGCGTTTGAATACCAGATGATGAGTTTGGTAGAGATGGCAGTAGCGCAGAACGCATCTTTGCGGAGCGTGAAGGACTCGGAACCTAAATTCGACTTGTATGGCAAGACCATTAGGTGGAGCTAGTCGAGATAAAACTACACTTTTAAATATCAGTATAATTCATGACTGCCTCATTAGCTATATTACAGCTCAAACATGTTCCGTACCATCAACTGGAAAGCACCAAACACTCCATGCTCTGCCACAAGGCCCAAAAACACGTTGTTAACGCCATTGAGGACCAGACCATCACCGTTCATCACCACCAATTCTAGTTTTGATTCTACTTCTCCAACAATTGAATCTTCCAACACAAGACCCCAATAGAGGCGTACGGTGAAAGTGGAAAACAAGAGCTCCACGTATTGAGCTGTCCGTAACGCTAGCGAGCTTGTGTCTTTGGGGTATAGCACCTTCTCTTCGTATTCGGTCATTAATCTCTGCAAGATACTTATGCGGCGTTGTTGCTGTTGTGCAAGCGAGTGATAGCTGTACATTAGCAAATCAATTTTGCCCTGCCTCGTGTAGTTCTTGAGCGAACGACCATAAGTGGAGCTTATTTTGTGTAGTAGTAGAGATGCTCTTTCATCGACTTCTACTCTCTTGACGGCTTCGTTCTCGGCGTATACTGTGATATGCAACGACGGCACGTCCTTCGCGGCTGCCGTATAAGTTGTCTTTGCAACTAGAGCACCGTTTTCATAAACTTGTGCCTGGACGCTATCTCTCACCTCCAAGCACGGCAAAAGCCGTCCTATAAGCAGCATCCGCAGATTCCAGTCTCTGGAAGGTAACACATGCAAGTTTTCGAGCACAAACCCAGCAGCTGCGTCTGGAGCCGCCAACTTCGAATATTCATGGTCGTTCTGCTGGAGGTAGTACTCCAATTTTTGGCGTGTCTCGTACTGGTGGTGCTGCAGCTTGTAGTGGGCGAGGGTGAGGTTCAAACGATCGATATTCTCTTTGATCTCGAGCCGCTTCGCAGCCAAAGCGTCTCTTTGCTGAACAAGGTCAACTTTTTGGGTTTGAAGCGTTAGTAGCTCGTCATGTTCAGGTGAATCCAGCCCACTAGGGGAGGTGTTGATGTTTTCTAGTAGAGAGAAGTCGATATTCATGTAAACATGGGGTGTTGATAAGAATCGCGTTTGATATTTGTGCACTACTCTTTTCATGGTTTCTGCCCCGGAGTTGAAGAATGTATGTATTAAAGAGCACGGAGGACGTGGTGGTAAGATGTCGATGAAGCCCCATGGCGATTTGAATCAAAGTCATTTGCTAGAAACAGAGAGGAATCAAGAGAGCTCATAATCAGATGAGATGACCAAGATGAGATGGTCAAGATGCAATTTCAAGATGGCTTTTGAGGTTGGGCGAATAGAGAAAGCAATAGTTGGATTTGTGAGTTGCTAGTGCTTCGACAACCGTGGCAGTCTGGTTGAAGAAGGGCAAGATGAAGAGACATACAGCGTTATTTTAAGATTGCTTATTTCCGTTGGTAGCAATGTCTTGGACCTACGTGGTGTGCTGAAAAGCAAACCCGAAAGGCAAACAACCACAGGATAGTCGCCATAACTTGCCTTCAAACCGTCCTTCCACGATATAATCAACATATACTAACTACCAGTACTTGGACAAAAAGGTGTCTGTCCAGCTCAACGGTTCTCGTACCGTTGTGGGAACCCTTCGTGGATACGACGTCTTCTTGAATATCACAATGGCGGACGCTTTAGAGCACTCGCCCACAGAAAAGCTAGCACTTGGAACGATAGTCGTTAGAGGCAACTCTATCGTTTCGCTAGAGGTATGTTGATTACTACACCCGCCCGTTTTACTAACCACAGGCTCTCGAGAACTAGCTGTCAATGAATATCTAATCGTACCTTTTGGTCATCTCCACTCCGGCGTTTTTGTAGCCACACTTCTCGTAGAACCCAACGTTGTGCGGCAGACAGTCCAAGATCACCTTGTAGCACGCCTGCTCCTTTGCAATGTCGCTCAACAGCTGGATCAATGCGTTTCCAAGCTTCTTACCTTGTTGAGACGCCAACACGGCAATGTCCTCGATGTGGCCCACCTTTCCACACCCGTGGATGAGCTTCTGCTCGACCACAAGCATTCCTGTTGCTACCACGTTGTTGTGCTCGTCGGCAATGACTCTGGGGAAGTAGATCTCGGGTGCTTTCTTCCACGTAGCCACGAGCTGGGCGAATTGCTCCGCAGAAACTTCACCAACGGAAGTGAGCACACGAAGCGTATCGACATAGTTTGTGTGGTCGGAGGCTTCGACCTCCCGAAAGGTGTACCCGTTGGGAAGAGACATGTCTTTGATTTATGATGATTTCGCACGCATTGGGTGCAATAGGTAGTCCATGTAGAGGTTGATGGTTGTGAAGATATTGGACCAAGGAGTGAAATAGATGCAGAAATTGTGTATCGATACTGGTGTTACCAGCTTTGAAGGTAAAGAAACTGCTGGATCGAGTGTTCAAACGGTTCTCGTGGCTTGGTTCCACGAATTGTTTCAAAGTAACTTCCTACTTTCTTCTACTCGAGTCTTCCTCTGTTTCACCTGAAACTTTCTCTGTTTCGTAACCCTGGAGGCTATGATTCACAGTGGTAACTCGACTCAAAAAATACTTACTAATATTTCGTTATCGCTATTTCGCACCCAATTCATATTTCTACTTTGAGCCTTACTCCGATGCTGACATATTTCTATTCAGCTCTAAATTGATATTGGTTACCTGGTGGAAGATTTTTTGAATCATCTGATGGCGCCGATATCTCCAGCTTTACAATATGGTCGCAATCTTCTTTTCGGAGGTTTCCTATCTTCCGATGCCGGTGATCTATATATGTGTGTTTTGCACCCATTATACAACCTCCAATGCAGTATAGGGCCCTCAAGTATAAAGATCGCCGAGCATTTTTCATAAAGGAAGAGACTCTCGACGCCGCTCAGAATCCAGACAGCTCCTTTGTCGTGGCTTCCTCCAAGATCTTGGTGAAAGTGCACTCTGCTGCTCTAAATCCGATCGATGTCATGTTGAAGAACGCGGCCACGCCATATCTCTTTAGCGCAGACAAAGGCTTTGGACTGGACTACTCTGGAGATGTTGTGGGTATTGGGAAAGACGCGGCTGCCAAAACGGGCTTAAAAGTGGGATCTAAAGTGTGTGGAATGAACCAACATATTTTTGGACCTGGCACAGTCAGCGATTATACGTTGGTTGACCCTTTTGTCAAGTCAGGAGCCTCAATCCAGCCTATACCACCCAATATTACTTATCAAGAAGCAGCAGCGTACCCATTGGTCTTAGGTACGGCTGAGTCTATGTGTTCAGGAATTCATCCGGAGAACGCCAAAAAGAAGTTTTTGGTCCTCGGAGCGGGCACAACTCTTGGAAAACTAGTCATTCAATTGGCTAAGAACGTTTATGGAGCTACTGAAGTCGTCGCCACATGCTCTCCAAACTCAGAGAACCTCGTCAGGGAATTGGGTGCCGACTCTATTATCGACTACACCAAGGTGAAGTCCATCTTACTACCTGTGTTGGAATCTGTGGCCGAGTCAGGCCGCTTTGATGTTATCTTGGATTGCTGTGGTAATGGAGACTTGTTTCCTGAAATCCATAATGTCTTGCAATCTAGAGAAGAGTTTGGGTTCTACACTTCAATTATCGGAGATGTCAAGCCCAAGTTCACTGAAAGTTACTTCACCTCCATGTTCCATCAGGTCTTCGGAGGCTTGAGAGCTTTGCGCTCTTCCCTTGGTTTCTTGTGCTTCTATTACACAATGACTATGATCGATGGTTCCAAGCCTTGGCCCCCAAAATGTGCTCAATACGTAGCTGACGGAAAGGTTAAGATCGCTATCGACAGCGAGTATAGCTTTGAAGACTATCAAAAAGCGGTGGACCGGATTACCTCGAACAAGGCCGCTGGAAAGGTGATAATAAATCTTTGATATGCTCTATCAATGGAGGACCTAGCAATGGTCGAGTCTTACTTGGATAAACTTGTTGTTTCATCGTCATTCGTTCAAAGCTATTAAATTGCTCATATGCTTTTTAACAAAGTCAAGCAATATGCTCTCGCTCTCTCTTATGTAGTGTTCGTGTCTCGTAAATGCAACAATGCTAATGTGGATTTGATGCCAACTCCCGGCTGACCATGTCGAGATCCCACCGTCTCGTAATGTCCCGCTCTAGACAGCCTTCCACAAGGGAACAAATCCAGCTGTAATCACTTGATCGGTCATCCCAATCACGACGTAATGCCGCAATTTGAGCCTGCCTGCTCATATCAACAAGCGAGCTGCTTTGTGCGGTGGTGTCTTCGAATAGCCACTCCATGAGGCATGCCTGTAGAAGCTCGTGGCGATTATGCCTGCCGGCGGAAATGATGGCCCGCAATCTTGGTTCGTAAGGATGCTGGAAGGGTAGTTTTCCCACCACCATAGTGTAGAACAAAACACCCAATGCCCAAATATCAGCTGAGGGACCCAAAGGTGGAGGCAGCGGCTGCAAGAGCTCGGGAGATGCATAAGGCAACAGGCCAATGTGCAGATGTGGAAGGTCGGACTCAATGCTGAGCTGACTGTCCTTGCTCTTGAACTCGTGGAAGTCCGTCAATCTTGAGTGAGTGGGTGTAAGATCAAATGAATTGATCGATGGGCCATGCAGCCTCATGAACTGCAGCACTCCGATCTTGCAATCATCTGCAAACAACCCTCTGGTACTTGGTGTATCGGGGCCACCGAAAGGTTTACGTGCGGAGAACAGACTTTTGGATCGGCTCATAGGTGTATCAAGCAACAGCAGGTTACGCAGGAGTCGAGATGTATAAACCCTCGACATACCAAAGTCGCAGAGGATCATGCGGACGTTCGTTGGATCGGTGTCATCCACCAAAACGTTCTCCAACTTGAGGTCGCCGTGAACTATGCCCAACTCCTGATGCATGTAGAGAAGAGCTTCGACGATTTGCCGCGCAAAAACAACGGAGCTCGAAAGTCGCTGTTGCTGTTCCGCTAACAGGAATTCCACGGGACCACTGGTGCTATCAACTCCTTCGTTGGAAACACCCCAGCGAGCTACAACCTCAAATAAGGTGCCTCCTCCAATGCGGTTGGTCAAGCAGAAAATGGCGTCAGGTGTCTCAACGTGGTCTATCAATGGCAAGATGCTCGGATGATGTAACTGGCGCCAGATGGTGATTTCAGACCGGAAAACTTGTAAAACTTTGGGGTTGGGAGCCTTATCGCCACAACCCGTCGACTTCACTATCTTCACGGCACGTACAACGCCGTCCTTAGAGCACTCACGAATAGTACCCCACGCGCCAAACCCAATGACTTTACCAAGTTCGTATCCCAAAACAGTTGCGCCTTTCTCATCAACATTGACTTTGGGAGGAACCGTGAGCTTGCGTAGGTCTGTGGATGACGAGAGCGCCAAGAGGCGGCCTGCCACTGTATTGGCGCTATTGCGGCGTGAACGGCGCAACAGACCACTTGACTGGTTAGTCCGTCCCAGACTCACCGAGAAGCGGTCGGAGTTCTTGGCAAAAATCAGAAACTGGGAGTAGTCTATCAGATCCGAGAACAGCTGGACCATCTTCTTCCGCTGCAGGTAAGGCAAGTCCGCAAAGTTTGGAGGAAGAGATGCAAGTACGGCCTCGTAGTGGTCCTGCTTCTGTTTCTTAACGGGCTTCTCTCGGAAGGGCATCCGGAAGATAGGCTGGGGTGCCACCTGGGCGTGCAATTGGTTCAAGTCGAGGTACAGGGCTTCTCGAGACACTGGGGTGCTGGTGGTCAGCCAATGCAGTAGAACGTCCGCAAAGTCTAGGCCCGGGATGTACTCGTCTTCGAGTCCGGGAACGTGGTCTGCTGGTATCGCTTCGTCGTGCAGTCGTGTGAAAAGCCTTGGTTCGTAGGGCCTTGTTGGAGAAGAAGCTCGAGATGGCTTGCTTCGAATGCGTCCGTCGTCGAAGAGCCGGTGGCCCGTGTCGGCGTCAAAGTTGTTGGTTTCAGTCTCCGAATATGTCCGTGTGAGCTTGTAGTTGTGCTCAGGCTCAAGCAGAGGTGAAGTAGGCACTCTGGGTAGAACCCGAGGCCGGAGGTCGAGCCGGCTCAGACCCAGGGCAGACTCCCAATTAGAGAGCGCTACCTTGAGTTGCAGCTTAACTGGTATGTCCATAATGTTGGGTAGTGGCGCCAGGATGGCGGAAAAGAATACTTATGTAGTGAAGGATGCGATCATTCTTTACTCGTGGGGAAGTCCTGCATATACGAAAAGTTCCTGGGCGTTTTTGCTGCCACCCAGCTCGTTATATACTAAATGGGGTGTAATGACTGTATTATGGGGTGTTTTCTGGAATGGACCTATATCTCTCTTTTACATGAAGGTAAGGAAGGGCCGGTTCGAGTTGGTACTGTTATCGATTGTGTGCAGGACGAGACCTTGAGCTTCTCTGTATAGAAAGGTGACTAAGTCATATAGGGTTTTTTAGTGACTCAAATTCTTCTTCATGTACTTGGGTCAAAATACAGTGCAGGTCTTCATAGTCCGGGATATGTCCTTGATTGTCATATTGTGTACTCATAATTCTTGTGGATGACAAGTCCTATTCTATTCCTCGGCGTGGGAAACTATCAAAGGATTCATAAAAGGTTCAGCAAGAAGCTCAACGGCGTCGGGCCGTTTATCGTAGTCAAATTCGAAAGTTTTCGACATGAACTCTTTTCCTTCGGCCGTGCATTCGGGAACCTGGGGCTGGGTATGGGTACCAATCTTGAAAATGGCTTGCATCTGACTGAAGTTGGGGAATGGGTGCTTACCGGTGAACATCTCCACCACCAAGCATCCAACAGACCAGATGTCTGCTTTCTTCGTGTAAGCGGTTTGCTTCACTACCTCAGGTGCCATCCAGTATACCAGCCCTTGTAGCGATGCTCTTCTTGCCAGCTTTCCATCCTCCTCAGCGGGGTCCACTTTTTTACTGATACCGAAATCACTGATTTTTACGGTTCCTTTGATGTCGATCAAGATGTTTGCACCCTTGATATCTCTGTGGATAATGTCAACTGAATGAAGATAGCTCAATCCCACTAGAACCTGTCTCACGAAGTTACGGATCAACGGCTCTTCGAAAGGTCCGTACAGTCGGAGCATGGACTGAACCAGCCCTCCAGGAACATATTCCAAGAAGATGTTAAGAAAGTTTCCTTCAGCAGACAGGCCGTAGTAGCGAACAATGTTCTCATGGTTGAGTTCTTTGAGCAACGACATCTCGTGATGGAGGGCCTCCATGACGGCTCGCTGCAGATCATTGTGCTTAGACCCGGCTATAGGAACCTGTTTCACTGCCATCAACTCACCGGTAACAGGATCCATACCGAGGTACACAGTTCCGAAACTGCCCGCACCGATTCTCGCACCTTGTAGCCATTTCTTGCCTGGAATAAATGCCTCCTCTTCGCAGAAGTCTCCGTAATCATCTAAAAAGCTGTCATCGTCAGAGTCAACGGACATGAGTTCAATGCGAGAGTAGCGGTGGCGGGCTGAAGCAAACAGTGTGGCTACCGAAAATCGGTGTCGACTGTACGCTGTTTTCTGTGAATGAACCAGTCTATCATCGAAGCTGGAATTCTCTTTTTCAGCCCTGTCTTTCTCCAGCTTGCTGATATCCAGTTGCACGTCGCCAGGATTGATAGCCTCCTCTAACATGCTAGCATTATGAACCATCATGTCGCCAATCGTACGGCCAGTGACTCTCCGGCGGTCTGAAATAATCAGTTCTTTAGCCAGCATTACCAGCGAAGAGCCTGGAAGACGGAACCGACGCAGAAGACGTACCAGGTAACGTACAGAGTTACGAATGGTTGCTTCGAGATCTTGCTGTGGCGCAGTGGGGAAATATTCTCCTAAGTTAGACAGGATGAGTTCGCTCGGAGGTCTTTGGCCAAAGAAATTGCGGAGTGCTGGCAGCTGGCGACCCGCCATGCGCTGGAGAATACGAAGAGATTGTTCTGCAGCGGTAGCTGTTGGTTCTTCGTTCTTAGGCGTGAGCATAATACGATGTTTCTCTGGTCGGTCTGGAGAGAAGCATATCGTAACAAATTCCACATCATAGAGTCCGCTAATTTGGGGTCCATCAGTTCCAGTGGAGTGGATGTAAGTGTCGTATTCATGGTCCCTACCCCGTACACCTAGCTTTTTCAAGACTTTTCTTTTGATCAGTTGGGCATTGAAACAGCCTTCCACGTTCACCTTCTTGATCGAACCATCTGGCAAGATAAACGTCACTAATCGTGCGGGAAGTTCTCCTACTATTGTGTTTTCACTAGCATCAAGGTCTGAAGATTCAGGTGCATATGATTCCACAGCTCTTTGTATGTGGTCAATCGGTATTCTGGTCAGCAAAAGCTCGAGGCGAAGCTCAGCTATAGCCAACTCTAGACGAAGACGGTCTCCCAACTTATAGACGCCGATTTCACGCAATGCTGCGGTGTCTAGCTCGGGCACAAGATCGAAGGTGACACCATTTTCCATGAATTTTGAAGTGTAGCTCAGACAAGCACTTTTGGCAAGCCATGCTTGAAGCTCGGTATCCATGATTGTGTAGCTATCAAGGAATGTGTATGGCTTTGAGCGGCCAATGGGTTAGTTGCAGGCGTGGATCAAGTTATAGCTATGATCTCTGTCAAATGAAAGGAGATAGCCGTGAAGGAGTGTGAAGCTGTTCAGTGAGCTCTTAGGCTTCGTAGCGTGCAGCAGATCCGCAAGAGTCTCGGTTGAGTTGGAGATTTCGAACCTCAGATCAGAATAACACTGCAGTCAATGGATAAGAACAAGTCAGGAAGCACAAAGGCACACGAGAATTCAAGAGCACCGCTTGGAAAATCAAGCAGTAGCTCCTCAGACTGGGAATAGAAAGGACGGTTTTCAAATCAAAACGTGAGTTCTAGATGGCCTGTGTAGATAGTCCATAATATTCTGTTTTGCCGGGGAATGCTGTACTATGGGAAATGCCGATCTAAAACTACATATAGGAGGAAAATATATACGAACGAGAGGCTGAAGATTTAGCTGCACGAAGGATTTGCAAGTGCCTGTAGGCACTGTTTATGTACATAGAATATATGGGACCGTATAGCCGAGCAGATAAGATAAGTTTGGAAATCCGCAATGTGAATTGAATAGAGTTGGCGATTCTCTTAAGTTGGAGATTCTGATGAACATTCGTTTGGTTGCTGTCAACCCCGGATTCTCTCCGGCTTGATTTCGCCGTTATCTTGTGAACGTTGGTCAACGCCAATCCTTAGCCTTACACCAACCTTCCCTCCGAGACGACAGCCTGTTCGTCGAAAATCTTCTCTGGTTCGTCTTGCCTCCGCTTCCAGGTGCGGACCGTTCTGGTGCTTGTTTCCAATTCGAACACTCGCAACCGACGGACGTATCCTCCGTAGCCTCCGTATCCACCTTCTCCAACTCCTCCTCCGTAGCACAACCACATTCTGTTTTCGCCTGTGTCGTCCTTGTGCTTATCACGCAAACAGTAGTCGTTAGCATGATCATGACCTACAGAAGCAACCATGATATTTGCTTTCGTAAATGCTGATCTCATGTGGCTGTTGTAACGCGGAGCGGTGATACCCTCACGGTGCTCACCAATGATCTCCTCGTTCTCGAACCGGTCTTTGAACTCAGGAATGGGAATGTGGAAGAATGCCATTCCGAGAGGCTTGTCAAGCTTTTCAGCTTCTGACGTGATCCATTCCACTTGTGACTCTTTGAACCAGTCATATCCGGGGTTTGTCTTGGGCATCTTCGAATAGCTGTGTGAGTCCATAAAGAATAAAGCGGCAGAAGTTCCTTGGACTGGCAATGCATAGTTTCCATATCCATCCACGCCCACTGGCCCAGTCGAAGCCACCGAGAAGGGCAATGCTGCAGCTAAAGCCATCATCTGCTCACGCAGCAACACGCTCTCATCGTCGTGGTTTCCTAGAGTTATGGCGTACGGGATCTTTCTCTGCACGAAAGGATACACCGCTTTGAATAACGCAGTGGCCGGATCGGGGGCTCCTTGACCGAAAACCTGATCTCCAGTCATAACCACAAAGTCGGGCTGCTCCAAATCGAGCACTTTATTTAAAAATTCCAATGTCCGTGGGTCAGCCTCGCAATTTGCAGCAGAAGAAGCAGGAACAGGGTCTCTACATTTGCCCACGCCCGTGGAGAAGTGCAAATCTGCCACCTGCAAGATCTTAAACTTGCCATTCTTCGCTTTAACTGGACGCTGGTACGTAGAACTCTTGTAGTCAAGCTTGGGACCTTTGCGAATGCTCAAATAAGGGAGCACTCCGTTCTGTGCACCCGTTCCGGAAAGCGGGTTTGGGAGTATGGTCCAGTTAGGGCGGGGATCTATAGCGTCGGGGCCGAAAAGAACATCAACTCCAGTGACGGCATTGGCCGTGTGCGGTCCATACTTGACCCAAATACCGTGGCCTTTGTCGACCCAACCGAGCACTTTGAGCTCATCAGAGTCGGGGATTTTATAGTAGCCTTTAAGTTTGTGACGAGACGTTTCCTGTGTTCTACGCTCTATGCGTTTTATCTCTGGGGACTCAGTGTTTTGGACGAACTTCGAGTTCTCGTCGACAGTTTCCGCTACCGCTTGTGCCTGGTCGTGTGCCTCCTTAGCCTTGTTTGCGTTGGCACTGGCCGCTTTGTTCTTGTCTGTGTTAGCATCCAGAGGCTCGTCTTTATTGAAGTCTTGTAGTCTCGTGTGCTCATCGGCATCGAAAACACGCTGTAAATGAAGCTCTTTCAACACAGACTCTGGGATGCGCTGTGAATTGCCCTTGATCAAGGCGTCGCTTGCTGAGCTGACGGCAATATCCAAAACGACGTTCCCTCCGTGTTCCTCGAGATACTCCGCCTGCACCTTTTTGATAGCAATATAGCGTGGAAAGAATAATGACAGGCCCAACACCAAGTCCTTTTCAATTACCTGCCACCCTCCGGAAGCTCCAACATCGCCTCCTTCACCTTCGTAAGATTGACGTAGGGCGCAAGACGGCTCTTTGCGGAATACCTTGAAGCATTTGTTGATGCTTATATCCACCAAGAAGCTCCCAGACAGTGGCTGGAAGTACAGCGGCATGAGATCGGCCGGAAAGTAGTCGTTGAGGTGGATTACTCTGTTCTTGTTTGCTAGAAGTAGCAAAAGAACAGCGAAAAAGAAGAAAGAACCAGCATATGAAATCAGGCGAACCCAACGCCGAGGTAGGCCCATCAAAGCCATTCTGGACAGGAAGTGCTGAGGATTTAGGAGTAAGAATTCGCTAAGCGCAGCGCGATTATGAGTAGCTATATGTCCTGTGTAATGCTTTAGAGTAGAAGTGACAGGTTATATGTATTCCGGGCTATGGAGGAAAATTCCAGGGTGATTCTGTGGTGAAGATGGTATTCTAGCAGGTATAATTATACTAGGCTTATGAGAAGTTGATGGTGGAGTTCGGATGTGTGTATTTCTCAAGTCTGATAATACTCCGCATTTCATCATTCTGCTAGTGTTCTGCAACAGCATGGCTGGAGGCTCTCTTCTCCTTCTCCATAAACTCAATTAGTGCGTATGCGACAATCACAGCTTTGCAGCTGTTGTCTTCCGGTTGATAGCAGTACTATTTCACCTCATATGTCCTGCCCCACGTTTGCACCCTACATCTCGCAACTCTCAACTACACGCACAGTGTGCAAACGACCCATATTTTCCGTCCGTTCCATTCCTATACCTATTTGTGGGCTCTTTCTTCGGCCAATTTAGCCTCTCTTTCCTTGGCAGCAGGCTCAAGGTCAGGGAAGGTCTCTGCGTCCGGCACAGGCTTGTGGCGACTATCGATGAACGCCTTTTGCTGGTCTTGCTCCTTGGCTTGAGGCTCAAGATCAGGGAACCCGGCCGCATCAGGCACAGGCTTGTGGCGGCCGCCGATCACCACGTTATGAGGCTTTCTGATCAGGCTGAGAGGAACCTGTTTTCCTCCGATGTTAACTTTGATTTCTTCCGACATGCTGGTAAAGATGTAGTATGGGTAACAGCAAGAGCTTATGGATCATGCTTTATAGAGTTGCGCCTGCCTGTATATACTGAGAAGGGTCCGTGGCAAGAGTGCATACACATATGGCTACGGTGCCCTGGGACGGTCCAATTAGGTAATCTGGGACAGGAGACGTCGACACGGAGAGCTGTGAATTTACTCCATCAAGAGCGGCTTCGAGGGAGCATTTTCGGGGAATTGGAGCACAAGAAAAGCAGTACAACAGTGCACAAGAAGAGGACTAGAGTCACATTCAGTGCTTATTCGGACGATATCTGGTTCTTCTTGGCTGGAGCCTTCTCAAGGGCTTTGTGGTTCTAAGATCAATGGATCAATGAATTGGTCATCACGTGATAAGCTGCCACTTTCGGCAGCAGCAAGGCAAACACTGGCCACAGCCAAGAAAAGGTGACGTCAAGATCGGCAACTAGGGCGCCCCTCTCGTCGCACAAAGTGAGGAGCTGCATACTGCAACTTCGTACTTTGCAATTTTACTGCACCAAGTTACGCGACCGCTCGTAAACCAAAGCTTCCATCGTATCATCTTGCAGTGCAGCAACCGATGAAACATACGCTACTTGCATTAGCGTTGCAGTGTTATTGTTTCAGTTTTTGGCCATAAATTCTGTGCTGATACCGTCTAGGTCGCAAACCTGTATGTATCAGGTTTGGCAGTGCCATTTAACACGAGCCTCGTCAACTTCTACCGTAATGCCCGAATCGTTTCTTCAGTGGGACGCTGCCCAGGTGCTGTCGTACCTCCGGCCTGAGGTCGGAGACGATATTAGCTCCGAGTTCATTGAAAACAATATCGACGGCTCGCTTTTACCGTTTCTCACTACGGATCATTTGAAAGAGTTAGGTGTGGTACAGCTCAGCGCCCGGCTCAGGGCCAAGAAAGCAATCAACGAGCTCATTGCGTCTCACTACTCACGGAACCCACCCACGCTGGCGTCCGACCCCGAGTTTCGGCTCACTTCCATCAATATCAACTCCAACTATGTCAGTATGGAGGCTCTCACCCTCTCGCTGTTGATCCTCCGGGACATGGCCAAGAGCAGCAAGATACATTCGACCCACACCCAGGAGCAGTACAAGAAGCTCAATGAGAACTTCAACAAGCTCAAGACTGATCTCAACCCGGTCCTTCGGCTCGTGAAGGAGTCCAAGCCACTTCCCACACCGACGCTAGACCCCGGCATCCCCCAGAGCCTGCCTACGTATCTGTTCAACTCGGTTTACTCTGCTAATTCAACAGGCACCGATGCTGAGAGCATATTGCCTACTTCGGGCTCCAGCAACACAATTGCTACTTTGGGTACGCCCACATCGACCACTGCGCCTACTGTCACCATAGCAGCAGCACCCATATTGCCCAATTTGGCGCCTAACCTGGTCTCGCGTGCTCCCGCGAGCCCTACTTCGAAGAGATTCTCTTCAGGTTCCGTCTTGTCTATGGGTGTAGGTAAGTTGGCAGATATCAAGCCTCCATCGAGACTATTTCCAAAACCACGTCTCGTGGAGTCTAAATCACTGCCTAGTGGGTTGGGCACAGAAGCCCCCGAGCATGCCAAGCCCACCTTGAAGAGCAAGCCATCTTCTGCATCGGTAGCACAGGCACAGCCTCCGCTACAGCCGCTCAAGCAGCTCAAGGCATCTCTGGACGACACATGCCTCAAGATCTTACAGCAGGCCATGAAGAGGCACCACATCCCTCGTGACAACTGGTCCAAATATGTGTTGGTGGTCTGCTACGGCGACAAAGAAAGAATCTTGAAGCTTACGGAGAAGCCTGTGATTGTGTTCAAGGAGTTGCAGGAGCACGGGAAGAACCCAGCCATAATGTTGAGAGAGCTTGCGACTTCCACCGAAGAGAAGAGTGAGGAGGAGATCTACGAAGACTCACGTATTGGGTCGGACATACCAGGCGGAACACTTTAGGAAGGCATTGGCGTTGGAGCAGTTGCAGATGCTGGATTACAATCGTTCTGAAGCTAAACTGGTTGACTGTGTTCTGTTATGGCTTTTGTTGCTGGCTTTTGTTGTGGCTTTCTGTTGCTGGCTTTCTGTTGCTGACTGCCTTTTGTGGTGCAGTAAGAATGCAAGCTGCATTGGCTAGTAAGATCGTGAGGAGTGCTTCGATACAGCTGGCTTGTATCCCCTGGTATAGTTAGAGTGGATCGCCGGAGTAGTACCATCCTCCATTAATGAATAAATATGACACTGGGCCGATTGTAAGTCACCAGCAACAGAAGCTGTACCAGGTGAGTGGAACAAGACCTCTTTAAAACCATCCTTCACACATCTTCATCCCTCATACATCGAGACAAACTCATCTACATCAACACTTCCTCCACTAACACTTCCTCCACTAACACTTCCTCCACTAACACTTCCTCCACAAACAGATTTCGCAGCCGCTACTTCAGCACAACACCCTGTACCCTTGTCCCCATCTACGTCCACTCCGTCAATGAGCCCCAAACCCAACCTAAAACACTCACTGTATCCCCATTCCACCGCAAATCAGCAATCACATAAACACTATCTGCTTTCACCACCATACACTATATGTCTAGGGCTCCAGCCCTAATGTACCCAGTGTGCACACAATTCCACTGTGTGCACGTGACTGGAAAAATTTCCCTCCCACCACCGTAACCTCAAATTTTTTCTTCTCACTCTTCACCAACTACAGACAAATATCATGCCTCCAAAATTCGACCCTAGTGAAGTCAAGTTCCTCTACTTGAGAGCCGTCGGTGGCGAGATCGGAGCCTCCTCCGCTTTGGCCCCTAAGATTGGTCCTTTGGGTCTTTCCCCAAAGAAGGTCGGTGAGGACATCGCCAAGGCCACCAAGGACTTCAAGGGTATCAAGGTCACCGTGTGTTTGAGAATCCAGAACAGACAGGCCACCGCCTCGGTTGTGCCATCTGCCTCTTCTCTTGTGATTACCGCTCTTAAGGAGCCCCCAAGAGACCGTAAAAAGGAGAAGAACGTCAAGCACAGTGGAAACATTCCTTTGGAGCAGATCTACGACATTGCCAGACAGATGAAGGAGAAGTCTTTCGGTAAGACGTTGGCCTCTGTTGCCAAGGAGATTTTGGGTACTGCCCAGTCTGTCGGCTGCCGTGTTGACTACAAGAACCCTCACGACATCATTGACGCCATCAACAACGGTGAGATCGATGTTCCAGAGAACTAGTCATGTACACATAGGTAATTTGATAATAACGAAGCTGGTGTAGGGCTGATGCGCAGCATCGAGTCGGGTTGCTTGGTTACGCCGAGCTTATGTATGAGAATAGAGTTTCCCATAGACACAGATGTAGAGAGGCTTTCGAGAGGCTGGCATAGCCTGAGGGCTGAAATTTGCTGAAATTTGCAGATTTAAGTGAAAATTTAAGATGACCAGATTAGGATGCCGTCACGTGCGAAGAGACCTTGTGTGTCTCTTGGTGTCGTAGCCTACTAACTATCGCAACCGGCAATCGATAGGTGGCTCGGTCATTGGCACTTGGGCGCATTGGATCTACTGAAGGAAATCGAGAAGTTCAGCATTCTTTCGAAGTTCTTTCAAACCTCCGAATTTCCGGAATTTCGAGCATCAGCTCTCGTTGCGGCAAACGCTATGTCCTAACCCCGATTGACTCTTCCTCGTATCCCCGCTCCTTCCTGGCCCAGGTAGAGTATCTACACTTTTCACATTCTCCCGAGGCGATAATGCGCTATCACGTGATGATATTGGAATCAACAAGTTACCCCAAACACCACCATGTCAGACTCAATAGGTATGTGTCACACAAGCTCCGTGGCTCCTACTAACGCCAGATCGTGTATTCGTAAAGGCCATTACTACAATTCGAGCCCTATCTTCCAGATCGAACTACGGCCTGTTGCCTCGACCACCAGCTGAAAACAGAATCAAGCTCTACGGCCTTTACAAGCAAGCCACCGAGGGAAACGTGCAGGGCATCATGGCTCGGCCGGAGGGCCATACTTTGGAAGATGAGGGAGCCAAGAAGAAATGGGACGCTTGGAAACGAGAGGAGGGACTCTCCAGAACAGAGGCCAAGCGTCAGTACATCTCGTACCTCATCAACACAATGCGTGTGTATGCCAGCGGAACGTTGGAAGCACGCGAGTTGCTCGGCGAATTGGAGTACTTGTGGGACCAGATCAAAGACGTGGAGTTTTCGGACGAGGATAGGTTCTACAATGTGCCTCAGCTGGTAGTGCTGAACATCGACCAACTGGACCGGTTCTCCACAGGAACTCCGTGGCCCATGCAGAGCACGTATCTGCAAAACTTCAGCCAGCCACAGAACACACGGAGCAACTTGGAGCAGATCTACCTGCACTCGAGGCGAAACACCCAGCTCTCGCTCAATGAGTACGTACGTAAGGGCACGGCATCTGTTTACCTGATGCCTGCACGCAGGGAGCAAGCTAGTTCAGCTATGCCCGCTTCCACGTTGGAAGATTTCCGTTCTTGGCAGGGTGAAATCAACCTGATCGTCAACAAGCTCAGCAAGGAGTTCGTGACACGTAAAGACTCATACAGTGACTCCGAGTCTGAAGGAGACCTCGACAGGCGCGAACGGCTCCGCAGACGGGTGGTGCATGTGTTGAGGGTTGTGGGAATACAAGCATTGCACTTTGCCAAGAACGTGTCGATAGCGCTGGTGGCGATCTTGTTCTTGGTATGGTGTGTCAAGAAGAATGTGGTGGTTCAGCGTACTGTGGTGAAGCAGGGCGGGCGCAAAGAACTTGTGGTGAACATGGTGATTCCCGACGAAAACAAGTGGTTTGTGCGTTTGCTCAACCTTGTGAATAACATTGTTGGCTTTGTGTAGGCAATCTGGGCTGGCTCCGCTAATGGCGTGAGAGCTGCGCACATTTGTTGCAGACTCAAACTTGTTGATAATGCAACTCCCAAGTTTGATCCATCTTGCATGTCATAATCCGCGGGTCTTCCATATGCGATTCAATGTGCTTGATTCATCTATGTGGAGCGTCCAGTGGATACCGTTGACACATATGACTTCTCACAATTAACGAAATGGACTGTGAATAAATATCACAATATCAACCTCTGATCAGCTCCTTCTGATATAGAAAGTAAGCATGGGCAATTGCACCCTCGTAGCATCATCATCATCTCATCATCTTATCATCTCTCTCTCATGGTCTTTTTGCACCCAAAAGAGCACACGATAAATCCCAGTCAAAAGTTCCTAGAAAAAGACCATTTCAAAAACAAATGCCAGTCATTCCGACCCTTCTGTCCCTTCTACCGATCACCAGCTCTCTACCTCCAATAATACACCTACTCCTCCACTCCACATTTCCTGGGATGCACGGGTGTATCGGTGAAAATCTTGAGATGAGGTAAAATAAATCCTAACTAAAGCCAAACTACTATGGATATTCACCGCCTCCGGTTTGTGGACTACACTCCTCATACCGTTACGGCGCTTGCATTCTCGCATACGGAGTCTTCCCCCGAGCTCCGTCTCGCGGTCGGCCGCTCCAACGGTGACATTGAAATCTGGAACCCACGTCACAACTGGACACACGAGTTGACGCTACCGGGCGCACGTGGTCGCGCAGTGGAGGGACTTGTGTGGGCTGGTGAAGAGCCAAGACTCTTCCTGATTGGCGGTTCCACTTACGTGACTGAATGGGACTTAAAAATTTGCAGACCAAGAGCCTCTTACGACTGCAACGCCGGTGTCGTGTGGTGTATCGATGCAAACCCCAAGGGCGACACATTGTCTGTCGGTTGTGATGACGGTAGTGTTGTTCTCGTGGACATTTCTGGCGGCGTGATGGAGCATCTGCTCATCTGCCAGAGACAGGACCAACGTGTGTTGGGCATCCGGTGGTACGGCAACGATTTATTGATCGGTGGATGTGCTGATGGACGCGTTCGGTGCTGGGCAGCTGCCGGTGAACGTCGTGGCCGCATTGTGGGAAGCATGAAAGTCGACAACTCGAAAACAGAATCCACACTCGTGTGGTCCATCGTGGCCTTGCCCGAGCGTCAGCAGTTTGCAACAGGTGACCTGACAGGATCTGTCAAGTTCTGGGACGTCAACACATTTACCTTGGTGCAAACTTTCAGTGTTCACGAGGCTGATGTGCTTTGCTTGGTGCGTGATTCTACCAGCAGCCGTGTGTTCCTGGCGGGTATTGACCGTCGTATTCACCAGTTCGGTTGGTGGGAGCGCACGTGGCTCCACAATGGTAACAGACTCTTGCATCTGAACGATGTGCGTGCCCTTGCCATGTACGATCTGGATGGCCAGAGTTTATTGGTATCCGCTGGAGTGGAGCGCCTGATCATTGTTCAGCTGGGAGCCAACTTACAGGGCTCCTACAAGAAGATCGCCATGTCTCAGCAGCGCTCGAATATCGCCACGTGCGCCGAGGGCCGGCTTGTGGCTCTTTTCCAAGATCAAACTGTGAAGATTTGGAGACTCGAAGACGACCGTCCACGGTTGGTGTGCAAGCTAAGCTTGGCAGAAGACGACAACATTGTCTCGGCGGGCTTAGGTGCACCTGACGAAGGTGTATCGGTGCTTGCTGTAGCTACCATTAACTCTGTCAAGATCTTTGAATTGACCGAGGCAGGCCATAAGCTCCACGTGCGTAAGCTCCGTGACGAGGCTTTCGACTCTCTTGCTGGTGGTGCTAAGAACGTGTGGGTCCACGACCGTAAGCTCTTGGTGCACACTCCAGAAGACGAGCTTTATAAATTCACAGTCGGTGAAAACACCGTCGATTTGGATGATGAGATCGAGACAGTCGGCTCTTCTGCAGCCAGCAAGCTCGAATACAGTAACTGCATTCGCGGCGTCGCCGTGGCCAGCGACTTCTCTAAAGTGGTGGTCTCTCGTTTCAACAACAGAGTGGAGGTGTTGCCCTTGGACGGCACTCCAGGCCATGTTTTGGCCACTCTCTCCACTCCTGTGCATATGCTAGACTTCACCGCACAAAACACCGTGGTGGTGCTCTCAGCAGACAACAAAGTGTACGAGTTTGCCATGCAAGGTAAGCTTTTAACCCCTTGGTCGCAACGCAACAGCGAAGTGATGCCTCTCCCATTCTTGAAGATGGACGACAAGGCCCAGGGTATGTTTTCCGAGGGTCAGCGTGTTTGGATCTACGGCTCCAGATGGTTGGCTTTCTTCGACTTGACACTCAACCTCAGTGTTCCTAAAGAGTACATTCAAAAGGCTCGCAAGAGAAACAGAGATGGTTTGAGTATTCGTGATGGAGACAGTGAGGAGGTTCCTCGTACGGTGTACGGCCGTGAAGCAGACGATGAGGACTCTGAGTACCTGGAGCGCAAAATGCCATTCTGGATCACACAAAAGTACCGTCCCATCTTGAAGGTGACGTCCTGGGGAAAGGAAGAGATAGCAGTGGTGGAACGTGACCTGTTTGCGTTGCCCACAGCGGCGGCATTTGAGGTGCCGCAGATTCGCATGTAACATATAGGCATTACTGGAAGTTGTGGATCGATCTACTCGCTACTCGATTCAACAGCATAAACTCTAATAAACATTCAATCTTTGATACTAATACAATTACTTGATGTCAGGAACCACCCGTGCACCTTGGAAGAACACTCTAGCTGCTGCACCCAAACCCATCAAACATTTCTGTACATTGTCCCCATCTTTCTCCTTGTCTTCTCCCTTCATCGCCCAGTCCTTCTTACCATGAAAGTCCTCGGCGTAGAACTTGTCGTACGTCTCTTTGAAAGAGCGGTGAGGTTCGAAACTCTGAATGTACAACCCGTCCTGAGGATCTTTCAGGTACTTGTAGAACATCTTCAAGTTACGTGCAATTTCAGACTCGATACGGCCAGGCAATCCCTCTGGTGCATCTGGAACATACAACAAGTAGTCTGCCAAACCCTCAATCAACAACTGGGTAAAGTACGACGAGTCACGCCAGTATCTGAGTTCATTGGGAACATCACGATCATAGAATGGGGCGTTGCGGTTGATAGCGGCCTGCGCCAATCCGTCTGCGATATCTTTCCATTTCTTGTCCTTGGTGATCAGGTACAAATGGGCTGCGGCGGACAATGTGGTTCCAGTATTATAAGACAATTGACCTCCCTCGATTTTCATTCCGTCAGGCTGAATTCCGTCCTTGATGCACTTATTTCCCGGGTCTTGAAGAGTTTTAATTTGCCAGTCCACACAATTGGCCGCAAAATCAATGTACACTTGAGCCTCGTCAGGTACAAACTTTGAGAGCTGCAAACAAGCCTTGGCGACTTCTGCAGTGGTACAAGCGTTAACGTAAGTCTTGGTAACGTGCCACTTGACACCACCAATTCCTTCGTGCCAGCCTCCCATCAAGAAACGAACCAATTCTCTTGCCTGGTCCAATATCTTTTTGTCTCCAGTCACCTCGTACGCTGTGATCATTGCACTCGCAACCTGAGCATCGTCATCGTAATAGATATCCATATCGGTGCCTCCATTCTCAGCAGCAGAATAGCCCTTCACCATATTGTTCTTGTACTTGCGGAATGTGTCCACAGCAGGTCTCACGAGTGGCAAAAACTCGGGATAGATGCGTGCTCCGTCCACAATGGCCTGTACCGCAACTGAAACCGCCCATATAACAAAACGGTCTTTGTTGTAGCATCCTGTGCACTTCTTGGGCGCAACGAAGGTTTTCTCTCTGGGGTTGTAGAAGTAGAGCCAGAGAGCACGTGCCACGTAGTAGCCTTCGAGGTTGGGGTTCTGAAGCGTCATTATTTCAAGAAGAACAGAAGTAATGATAAAGAAGATTGCTTTGTCTACGTAATTGTGCAGGTTGGTATGTTCGTCACGTGGGTTCTATTATGACTTTATTATGTTACTGTAGGTGTCTTCGTGCGTATGGTGAGATTGGTAGAATGTGAATATAGAACTATCTCTAATTCGGGAATCATTTTGTGTTTTGATGTAAATACGTTTTGTATAACTCTGGTGGAATTTCAGGCAAATCTAAATTATGAGAAGTTGCGAAATCTTACATAGTCCATAAATTATTTCATACTTTACACTATCATAAATCGTACAGTGAGGCCAGAAGAAAAAGAATAGTAGATCATGGTGTAATATAAAGAGAACGTTTAGCTATGGTGGTGTAAGCATCATTACTTCGAAGCAACTTCGAAATTTGAAGGTATCTATTTTGTGTAGGAATACCCGCCAATTTTGCGCATAAAAAATGTACCTTTTGGGCCCTAACGTATCTGTCAACCTATAGACTTGTTTGTTTTACTTTCTTGAATTCACTTGGATTACTACTAACTTATTATTCGGCCCAATAGTTATTCTCAATAAGGGCTCTTTGGCCGAGCGGTCTAAGGCGGCAGACTCAAGTTCTGTTATCGTAAGATGCGCGCGTTCGAATCGCGCAGGAGTCACTATTTTTTTGCACCTTCTTCACAGTTTAGGAAGCGTTATACTGAATCGCCTTACCGCAAGCTACACTTCATTACCAAATGCTTGTATAAATATGCGAACTAACTAATCTTTAGCATCCAAAGGCTTTCTAGCAATGTACAACATCATGGGGGTGAACAACTTCTGCTCACCTCCAGCAACCAAGTTGACGGCAGCATCTTCCAAGGCTCCAGTGACCTGCTTGGAGCCCTTGGGGGCCAATCCAACCTTCTCCATCAATCCCACAAACTCGGTGGTAATAGCTCTACCGATGCCGGAGGTTCTGAAAATGGTGAAGTAGTCGCCGAAAGTTTGGCAGTACTTCCACTCACCAGACAAGGGGTAGTACCATGGGATCTCATCGTCCACATCGGCCAAGTCCCTCTCGTACTCAACGTCGAAACCAACGTTCTTCAATGCCTGCTCGGCAACCTCTCTCTTGTACATCTTGGGGATTCCATCACCAACCTCAATACCGTAAGCAATCTTACGGTGCTCCTCGTTCGTCTCGTC
Organism: Danielia oregonensis; assembly: GCA_003707785.3. Lineage (NCBI taxonomy): Eukaryota > Fungi > Ascomycota > Pichiomycetes > Serinales > Metschnikowiaceae > Danielia > Danielia oregonensis. The sequence continues at coordinate 368,992 of PPLJ03000005.1, forward strand.
GTACTTGTCGGTCATGACCCACTCGTAGACACCGAAAACTCCGCCGGGCTTTAAGACCTTGTAGATTTCAGAATAAACACCCTCCAAAACTGGAGCGTGGACAGTGGCCTCGATGGCGTACACGGCGTCGAACGACTCAGGCTCGAAATCCATCTGCATGAAGTCACCCTTGACGTAAGACAACTTGTGGTCCAACTGGTACTTCTGGGCGTAGTGGGTAGCTCTCTCGATCTGGTAGTCGTTGTTGTTCAATCCAACAATGGTACAGTCGGTGAATCTGCAGATCTCTCTGCCGGGACCACCAACACCACAGCCGACGTCCAACACCTTCATGTTCTCGTCGAGGCCCATCTTGTGAGCCAAGAAGTGCTCGTGTCTGGCGGTGGCCTGTCTGAAGGCCTCACCCTTGTAGTAACGAGAGAAGTGGAACGACGAACCCCAACCGTACTCGTAGAAGTCGGTGACCAAGTTGTAGTAGTTTTTCGTCAAGTTGGAGTAGTCGTCCAATCTTTTGGTCTCGTCAGTCTCAGCCACACCTCCGTCCCAGTGCTTGAAGTAGCCGTCAGTGGCGACGTTGGAAGCGTCCTTGGCCTTAGCCATAAGAGCACCCAAACCGGATGTTTTGTAGGACTCGCCATGCATAGCCTTAGCAAACTGCTGGTCCTTTTCGAAGTTCTTCTCCGCCAATTTGATGTTAGACATTATAGAAAGTGATAGTAAGTGAAGTGTTGAAACCTTGGTGGAAAATTCTTGCAAACACGGTAGTTTTATATAAAAAACGCGGGTTCAACATCGTACCGTCGCTTGCCTGTATATCGTATAGTGTACGAGACGCAAACACGACCTGCAGACAACGCAGCTGTACATAGAATGCTGCATCAACTCTGCATCAACTCTTGATACGCTCGTATAAGGTTTAAAGTGTTCGCCTCGTATAGAATTATTCCATGTCAATATCATAATCCACGTTCTCCTCGGCATCGAGGAGTCGGTCGATCTCCGATAAGTCTGGCTCTTTGGATTTGGGTGTTTCGGTTTTGGAATTTTCGGCCAGAGTTTCCTCTTGTTTCTGCTCCGCTTCCTCGCCAGCAGTTTCCATCGACACTTCGATCGTTACAGAGGAGACCGACGCTGTGCGAGAGCGCACTGGAGTTCTGGCTCTAGCTTCACTTTCAGTACGCTCAGCTTTTTCAATGAATTCATCAATTGATGCCTGGAACTTGTCAAGGCCCTTATCTGTAGCAGAATCCAAAGCAAAATCTCCGTTATCTTGGTTTGAGCTAATGACTTGCCTCGTATCATCTAGCGCACTCTTGAGGCCCTTGAGTAGTTCACTTCCCAAGTCTTCTGATACTGCCATCTTGTTCAAATTCAGAAGGATTGCCTTCTTCACGTTCTTTGGTGAATCTTGCTCCACGACTTGCAACAATTTGATGATCTGCCAGAAGTGTGAGGGGTTCTTCCGTGCATCTTCAGGAGACACATTGACTAGATTGTGGGGATCACACCAGTAGATTAGCTGTTGAATGACAGTGCTAGGGCTGGCTAAATTTTCGTACCTGCCTAGCTCACTGTCGGTTCTGAAAATGCGATAGAAACAATCTCCACTAACAGCACTTACATTACGCTGGTGGTTCTCGTGACTGAATGCATAAACCGGGATGCAGAACGCCAAAGTCTGCTTCAACTCCTGATTCTTCGCATTGAGTGGGTGGAAATAAGACAATAACAACATCTCGAGCAATTGCGTCTCCTGCTGAGGTTCGTCTTGCTCGTCATCGGAGTTGTGAAGTTCCCCCTTTCCAAAATTAACCAACAAATCTGCCAAGAAGAGCTTGCAGAGACCTTCAGCCACAACTGCTTGGAGCTGCGGCATCTCATATGTCTTCAAGAGACTATAGAATAACCTGGCAAGAGAGAGCGAGTCCACAGATTCATCCCCCTTATCGTCCAAAATGCCCACACCATGTGACGATAAAACATCAAAGATAATCTTCGTAGACAAGATCTTGAGTTCTTCGTCTTGCGCTTTTGAGGCACTCATTCCGAAAAATTTCAAGTTAGATGAAGCCAACCCTTTGTCAATAAGAGAGAACAACCCCAAAGTCCGGTAGCCTAGAAGTCTTATCGTGGAGTTGAGGTTGTTAGAGATGGCTGGTCGAATCAAAGTGTCGATCAACGACTCAAGTTGGTGGATATTGGCCAACGGGTCTTCCACAATTTCGAGGTAGTGTTGAAGAATCATCAAACATTGAATCAAGAGGTCATCAGGAGGCAACGAAGGCGCCACCTTTCTTCTCTTTTGCGATTCGTCAGCCTGGCTTTCCTGGTCATCATCTTCGTCATCATCATCTTCGTCATTTTGCTCGCCAAAAATCGACGCTGCAGACACGAACGTCTCATCGTTCTCATCCAGCGTAGAATCTCTGATATCGGTGATAATTTCCGTACACAAACCCGAGAAATAACTCTCGTCAATTGAGATCTTACGCAAGATACTCACGGAGATGCTGATGAGCTTGTCGGCGAGCTTGTCATTGGTCAAAGCATTTGTGATGCAGGGAAGAAGTCTTCTTGTACCTGCAACATCCGCAAAATCACTGCCTCTGATTATGAGCAAGAGTTGCTCAATAACGAACTCAAGCTCTTTGAGTTGTTCTCCGAGAGGATGGAATTTCTCTTCCAAGTCTAAAGTCGATTCCACAAATTTACCTTTCTCGTTGTTCTGATGAACGAGTATCTTAGCGAGCTCTTTAAGGCGGTCTTCTTTTGTAGTTACAGAAGCAGTGTACTCCTCCAACGCGGATGCCGACTTTTCATGTTCTGTTTCCAAGTCTTTGAGCTCAAGCTTCAAGTTGTTGATGTACTGTTCGGCTTCCTCTTCGCTGAAGTCCACAAATTTTCTTCCTGATTTCTTCTTTCTGTCAGCACTTAACAGGCGAATATCTTCCTTTTTACTCTCCACATCAGCTTCAATTTTCTGAACATGCTCTTCTAGCTGTTCTTTGTAGGCCGACTCTTTGACAAGTCTTCGGCTCAACTCTACCTTCTCTACTTGACCATCCTTGATCAAATGAGAGAACTTCGCCTGCTTGTGTTGATAGGTTTTATACTCGTCCAAAAGATCGCTGTTTGACTCCAACATCAGGTTTCGGAGCTTGAGGTATTCTTGTAAGATGAATGCTAACTTCGTGAGTTCTGGAACATTTCTCTCAATGTTATCATAAAGCTTGTTTGCGTTGCAGAAGTCGAAGTAGGTTCTGATGAAGAAAGCCTTCTCAACTGTGAGCTCCTTCCAGGATTCTGGAGCAATTTCCACTGCATCCAACTTGTCTCGCTTCTGGTCAAATAAAACATCCATAGCCGTTTCAGCAACTTCACTGTCAACAACCTGCAAGTTCTCAATCAACTCCAAGATCTCTTCGTTTGCAAGAGAAAGCCACGTCTTGGTGAGCATACCGACAGCAGCAGATTTCACACTGGGGTCCCTATCGTTCAAACCCCAACTCAAAAGCTGTTCACGAATTTCCACGTCGATGTCTTTGAATGCGGTGATTTCTTTTAGGATTCGCGAGTAAACCAAGCGTCTGTTGATGGCATTGACGTCGTGGGCTCGCCCCAAGATACTGGGAACGGTATATGGGTTCTTAACCAAGTTTAAAAGTGCAGCTCTTCTCACCTCAGGAGAGTCGTCGTGTTTCACAGCTGCAAGCAAACTTTTGGTGGCAGAATTGACTTCGTTCTCATCTCCCAAGTGGAAATATTGAAACCTGGAGATCGCAACCACGGCCTGAATTCGGACGATAGGTTCTCTGTCGTATAGCCTGCGATTGAGCGAGTAGTGAAGCGCCTTGAAAAGCTGCTCATCTATCTCTGTGATGTAATTGACCAAGTAGGCGAGCAATTGGACTACTCTGTATCTGACCTCTTTGAACTTGGATTCGATTCCTCTGAGCAAATGGCGAATTAAGTTGTCCACAAACTCCGAGCTCACTGTCTCCAATTCATCTTCGCTGTTTTCATCGTTTTCGGGTCTACTGGTGGGCGTTTCTGTCTCTTCCTTTAGTATGGTGGCCACAAAAACGGAACAGAATTTGGCTATTCTGTCGGCCGCAGGAATTCCTTTTCTGAGCTTCAAAATCTTGGATGTGAGCTTGGTAAACTGGAAGTTGAATGCCTCCTCGTAGCCGATAGAGATGGCCCGGGTCTGGATATTCCTGAGAAGCACAACCAACTTCCGATGGCCAGAAAGCGTCATTTGCGCGTCCTGAAAAACATGAGCCATGGCATCGGTGATTTCCGAGAGGCTGCTGATCTCTTTGATCAGCACTAGCGTCGGTTTATGTGTTGTCATGGTGGAGGAGATAGTATATTGAACGGTGATGATCTCATACATAAACAAACGCGCGCAGATGCAGGATCATAGTGTGGAGATATAGAGCCTTACGACCGTTATATCCTCGATTCGCGGAAGAGTGAAGAGGACGAGAAGAAACAAGGATGGCTATTAAGAGGAGTTGATGGGAATACTGCTATTTTTCAGTTTGGTGGGGTTAGAGAATGTAGGAAGAAGTAGTGAGAATTAGGTGGTGAGGATAAGAGTGGAGGAAATGGAGGACGATTTGGAAATGTAGGAGGAAGTGAGATTGGAGAAATGGAGCCATTTCGGAAATGAGGCCGTGATTCGAAGTGGGAAGGAAGAACACACATACGTGGAGCTCAGAAGTACATCAGGTGAGAGTTGGGCTCAATGTTCTACATCCACGATTTTCACAGCGTCGCAAGGTTAAATTTAGCGAAAGTGGAGAAAAAAAGAACCCCAACCCACTAAACCAATTATCTCCGATTAAAGGCAGCGTTGTTTCCTGGAGCCTTTCTCCTTATTTAGCTAACGATAGTTGAAAAAAATGAGTGGTACGGGAATCGAACCCATGTCTGCTGCTTGGAAGGCAGCAATGCTAACCATTACACCAACCACCCTGCTGTTATGATCCGGCTTCAACAATCTTCATAAACCACATCAACAAAACACCTTTGCTGGATTTTGTATCTCTCATTTAAGGTTTGCCGGATGAACATTCCACGTAATCGAACCGGGTTAACATCCCGCCGAAGAAGCCGCTATGTGCAGCACCCGTATACTTGGTGCATATCTACCTCCCGTCAAGGGTATTCTCATGGGTCCATTACCCTAACGCAGTTCCAAATTGCGCTCAACGCGGACGCATGCATCCTTCTTCCGCATGCATTGACCACAGATACGGCCGAAATGCCCAGCGGTACGAACCACACGTCATGTCGCCGAAGATATCATTGTCTGATTGATCAAACACTCCACTCGCAGGTTTGCCGTGCATGCCGCACGAAATAGACATTTAGTGGACCCCAAAATAGACTGCGCATACTCGTATCATGCAGAAGCTGCATGGCGCACTATTGCGCAGGATAGCTCTTACTGCAGGCATCCTTGCTGAGTTCTGCACAAGTGGAATCTAGCCTGGAGCTATAAAACGATAAAGATGGCCTCATTCGCTATCCCCGAGAACCCATCGGGATTCTGCTACCATGGCCTCCCCTCCCAGTAAGAAAAGACGTGCCGGAAAGGCATGCAATCTGTGTCGAATCAAGAAGACACGATGTGATGCACGAAAGCCGTGCTTTCGCTGCGTGGCTGACAATAAGCTCTGTGTCTATACGGAGAAGAAGCCAAAGAAGACGGTGCATCCTCTGGGGTATATCGAGTTGCTCGAGATGAGGGTGGAGCTACTCACTGCGCTGCTCGAGACAATTCTTAGAATGGCTGAACCCCACTTGCCGTTCTTTGCAGCTATGAGGACTACTGCTCGCACCAAGGCCGTGGAGAGGACCCGCATTGAGTTCAAGCCGGCGTTTGTGCCCATCAATGACGTGGTAAGATATTTGATCTCGGACTTAGGGCTCCTCGAAAGTTCGCCAGTTGGATGGGAGAAGGGAGCTCACATCGCTTCCAATATGGAGCCTGAGACAATCAAGGACAACTGCCGCGACTTCGCCGAACATATCGTGCAGCCAGAAGCCGATTCCGACAATGAAAGCTGCGCTCTGGGAAGCAACCAGTCTGCAGCAGAACTTAGCTTGCAGGAACCAAGCGTGCAGGAGATCAGCTTCCTGTTGTACCGGGAATTCCACTCACCCAAACGGGCCCATCTGCTTCCGGAAGCAGAGCGTGTGGCGATGGACAGGGCCAATCAAATTGGAGAAGTCGAAGAGTTTGCCGTGTTTGATGCGGAAATCGACAGCTTGGATGACGCGGCTGATACAGAGGACAGCTTTGCTCCTTTCAATATCCACGACTTCCTCAATGGGCAGCAGGAGCGCTCTTATGCCTACAATACGGCGTTTTCCACCCGTAACGACTTTGTGTTGCCATTGCAGGAATCCGACCTTCCCAAGGACCTCATCATGGAGGCTTCCTTTGAAGGCGAGCCTATAGGAGCAGCAATTAGTGAAGCAATGTGACTAGCTAAAGAATATATATGCCTTCGTGCATGCCGGAATATTGTAATCGCATATTGAATCTACTCATCAAATCAGATGTCCTCCAATTCTGGCCCACAGGGTTATAAGGGCCACTCCGATGGATACGTCGATGTCACGGACACGTTCTTCGAGGCGGTGGCTTCCATGGTCCCTGGAAAGGTGGTGGCGTCGCCATATTTCGACATGCTCGATGGAGCCAGAGCCGTTGAAATGGGCAACTTACGCTTGGATACGGGGCTCGTGCCGCTTGAAAAGGCAGATGTACAGTTCGACTCCCTTCAGGGACTACAGTTGGACGCCGTTGCGGCCATCATGAACAAAATTGTCGTGCTGTACATGAGTTGGCTTGATGGACTGTCTCTTCTGTTGACAATGTTCGGCTCTAGACACGTGCTTGACTACTTGGAGGGCTTCAAGATTCTGGGAGACCATAGATCTGGCTTTTTGGTGAGGAAAGAAAGAAATTGGGCTGAAGTTGGAAAGATTTTGGAAGAGGTGAGAAATCTGCAGAAGACCACCGACACAGGCACTTCTGAGAGTGCAAATACGAACTCGCAGAGCAAGGAGATTATCGACACAGACTCACAAGGACTCTCCGGTCCCGAATCTGCCGATATTATTCTGCAGAACACAAACCTTGTTCTCCGTGCCTTTGTGGCCGCCATGTGCAAGTTTGCGGGGTTCACACGAGCTGTTGGAACCACCGTGTTATACGACGAGGAGGATTTAACGACGAGAACGATGGACTTCGATCTTTTGAGCTTGGTTCCTACCCCAGAAATTGTTGAAGAGCTTGAAAAAGCACAAACATGGCTTGATAAGCATCCTCAACCTAATGACGATCAGGTCTCAATTTACTTGAACCTAGCTAACAGTTTAATCCATCTCGAGGGTCTCTTAAAGGTAAATTTACCATTATTTACGCCAGCACAAGCTACAGTGCCTGCTGTGACCTCGGCTCTTGAACATTTGAGCCACATCACGTACGAGAAGTTCCAGGCAGTCCCCGAGGGCGCTTTCTCTCAATTTGCGCAGGTGGATTGCAACAATAAGCATATTCCTAATCTGAACTTTGCCATAGCAGACGAAGAGGCTTATGCTGGCCTCAAGTCCCTCTTGGAGCATGTACAGGAGTTTATCAAAGACCTTGCAAGTATCTCCCACGTTGGAGAACTTGCAATGTATCTTCAATACTCCGTTGCTCCCAAAATGGGACCCGAATACAATGTGATTGCACGTGGTCTCTTCCAGCTCTTCTTCATTAGAGATGACCGTTCAATATGCGGCCTGCTGGAAACAGTCACACTGATAACGCTCGCCATGATGCAGAGGCTCTGTTGTTGCGGAAACCCAATGCTCACTCCGAACCAGTGGCCAATAGAAGACCAGGAACCTATTTCGCGGCTTCTAGAGGATGTAGAAGCTGCCATGTATATGAGCTTGAGTGTCGGAGGTAACAATAGATGCCGCCAGCGCCAGCTCAATACAAGAAGCATTTTGACTTGGGACTCACTCCAATTTTCGGCGGAAACCACGGAACTCGCATTATGGAAAAAGGGACTCGGTGACCGTGCCGATGAGTCCGAGCCGGCACTCGCCGTGTCATCGTTCGTATATCACACAAAGTTAGGAGTTATGTTGGACGTTGTCTTGAGCGGTTTTGAACTTCACCTATACAAGGTGCATGAGGCAGCACACATGTACTGGTACGCAGGATACTTGGCACAGATGGCGCATGACCACTTGATCAGCCGGGTCCAGCGTGTGAATCAGAGCAAGATTGGAATGGGGGCTAGCATGGCCAAGAAAGTCAAAAAAGCGAAAGCTGGGCCCAAAAAAGAAGCGTTAAAAAAGGCTCATCGTGTATTGGTGGACTACGTGGTGCCGGAGATACAGCAGAATATGCTCCACATCCAGAACTACGAGATACCCGCCCAGTTAGCCACCCATTTATTGTGTACGTCGGTTGCACAAGCACTTCATCTTTTCGAGGCGTTTGGAGCGGCCGTGGCAAAGCCAAAGGCATTGGCATCTCCAGAGGCACTTTACAAGTTGCGCATGAAGCCGTGGTCATCTGTTGGAGTACCGGAGTTGCCGACGTACTCCCAATATTGCGCTGCTACAACTTCACACAGAGAAGTTGCTGGCACCAGTGCTGCACGGCTCGAGAATGCCGCAGCCGGAGTTAGGGAGCGCTTCGGGCGGGCACTTGCGATCTGCACAGACATTATCTCGCGGTTGGATGCGGAGACCGCATTCTGTGGGACCACGGATGCTAAGGCGCATTTCGAAGGTTTCCGCAAAACATGTGCGGCTTACCAGGTCGAATTGAGCCGTTTTTCGCTGGTGTTGAGAAAAGAGAAAGAGGCCAAGAACGACAAGTACAAGGTTGAAGTGCAGCCAGGCTACCATGCCTACTTTCCGTTGTATGGCTTGAAAAAAATCAGCGCCTAGGCTTATGTGCGTTCTCCTCCTGGTCGGCGCCGCTCCGACCAAGGCTCTCGAACCACATTGTCTGCACTAGTGGAGAACATGCACCTGGAAATTGCAGTCTCAATGCAGCAATTTCACTCCCGCCGTATGGACATGTACATGAACAAGTGGAGGTGCACATCATCCAGTGTTTTGGGTCTCAAAGCGAGTGGTACCACCACGGCGTGGCGCATTGCGCTTCTTGATGTGGCTCATTGTCTGGGGCCCGTTGCGTTGTCTGGGTCTCGATGTCTATTGTCGCCAATTTCTGAAGCTAGTAATTTATTTAGTTTACGAGGTCTAGACGTGGTATTTTTAACATCAATAGCCACCAATACATGCTATCACCCTACTTATCTATGGAGCCATCTGGCGAAAGACCCAGCGCAGAACCTTTTTCACAAGGGTTCTGCAACTCCCGGTATCGTCTGCAGGAAACGCCCTGCTGATTGTCTTCAGAATAACTGGGAAGCAGCCGTAAGCAGATGCAACAACAAGCATCATTACACGAGCCACAGAGCTGTAGCTCAATCAGCTCTTTGCAACTAGACTCAGGAACAGTCCTGCATTTCAGCCTCGATATACGAACCATTTAGAGCACACGCATGGGAACAAACCCTACCCACAAACCCCCCTTCTTTTTGATGGTGAGTGCAGAATAGCGCAGATTCAGCTCTGCTTTATGACCACTTTAAAGGCAGCCGCGTTATCCACATAAAGGTGACACATCCGGCACACAAGCGCTTCGTGCGCATGTAGGTCCATGCATTACATCTTATAGTGTAAAAGCATGCAGCACATCTATCGGGAAGTGCATTTTCTTTCCCTGTTTCACCTTTAAGGCGGCCAATTCCCGCCGTATCATACGGAGATGCAGCCTTTCGCATGCACACGTCAACTAACATACAGATAGGGGCTTATCGCACCGATAATATTGCAATCGGACGTAGTTACACGCGAGTACGAGAGCTGCAACCGCTCAAACAGGTTGCGGGGAGCTATGGGGAGCTATGGAGAGTCGAGAGCGATCTACGAGTAACGGCCAATAGTTAGTTTTGGCGCGTGAGGTGCTCGATCCCTTGTATCGTATTATCCGTCTGCAGATCCCGCTCGCTTGGAACGGAAGCAACATGCACAAGTCAGCCGTGGCTAGAGGCACAATGGCACGTGCACGACAGGACACTCCGAAGACTCCGAGCCACTATTTAAGACGACTTTGTCCCTAACTCTTTAGCACTGCATAAGAGCTCTTTTTTCCTTACCCTTCCATATTTGTCAGCAGTAGAAAGACGGTTCTGTGCGGCTACACCCTCGGAATTGGGACGTCGGAGTCAGGTGGGAGCATAGTTAAAGAACGTGGTCCAGCCTTGCATTCCGAGGGAAGCGACCGACATAGCCGTGGCAGATTCGGGGAGGCCAGACTTGGAGGTTCCCCACCACGTAGGAAGATCCGGGGGCATATTACCCTCGGATCTCGCGGAAAAGAAACGGTCTCACTACTTAAGCAATCTCAATTCCTCCTTTGTCTCCATACGCCCTTCTTTTTCCCTTCGGCGTTTTTTATTCCTCCACGTGATATTTGGTTTCTCCGTGTTAGCCAGACAACTTTCCTAGCAGCTCGCCGTATCACTTTCTCCTAAATTTGCCACCCACTGCTTACTAATCATGGAAACAAAAAGAGCCTACGTCGAGGACGAAGCGTTCGGCCACGATGACAAGAAAGCCCACACAAAGCCTGGCCGCAAGCCGATAGAAACCGAGCCCAAATCCAAGAGAACCGCCCAAAACAGAGCGGCGCAGAGAGCGTACCGTGAGCGTAAGGAGCGTAAGATGAAGGACCTTGAAGACAAGGTGGCCGATTTGGAAGACGCCAACGTCAAGGCGGTGTCGGAGCTGGATCTTTTGAAGGCGCAGATTGACCTATTGAAGCGTGAGCTTTCGAGGTATAGAGGCCATACCGACTTCACAGACCTCAATTTGCCACAGAAGGTGGGCAAGCTCACACAGCCCAACGTGAAGCGCGAGTCTTCGGACTCGCTGCAAGATCTTTCCCTCGGCTTCCCGTGGTCGAAGGAGAACTTGAACTCAGACTATACCAACGACTCTGCCAGCAGCAACCTACCGGACTTGGTGAGCGGGTCTTCTGCCAACAGCACGCCTAACGAAATCACCAACGTGTCGCCCGACTCCAACTCCAGCGACTCCAACCAGCTCAACTTGAACTTGAGCCCGCAGAACCAATTCAACATTGCTACTACATTTGAGGAGCAGGTTGATCCGTTCTGTGTCAAGCTCAACGAGGCGTGCGGAACCAAGCTGTGCCCTGTCCCTAAGTACAAGAGGTCCAGCAACGAAGTTCCTCCTGTCGAATACGCGAAGTATGACACTGCACTGGTCACGCTGCCAAACACAAACTCACCATTCAATACACTCTTCACGCCGAACGAGAACTTGTCTGACCCGTTCTTTACTGACGGTAATTTCAACTTCTCCGCCACCGACGGCGGTGATCCTTTGTCGTTCTTGAACGACAACAACTTCGACGTGTCGTTGGCGTTTGGTAACGTCGCACATGACGTGGTTGAAAGCGGGAAGGAGGAGGACCCTCTTGAAGGCTTGACCACCGAGGACTCGGCCTACGACGCCTTCAGCACCGTGAACACCGACTTCAACTTCAACGAGTTTGTAAAGAGCAGCTTGCCTTCGGACATCAGCTCTAGATCGGACTCGGTGTCGGAGAACCACAAGCCCGCGTCTTCGGTCACAAGCTTCAACACTACGGCCAGCCCTGCGATTGCCGAGGACGACGAAAACGAGGTGGTCCCTGCTCCCGAACGCACCATCAAGTGTGCTGAGATCTGGGACAGAATCACCTCCCACCCACGTTACACGGACATCGACATAGATGGCTTGTGTAACGAGTTGAAGAGCAAGGCGAAGTGTTCAGAGAAGGGGGTGGTGTTGGACGCCAAGGATGTTAACCAGCTCATTGAGAGATCGGCCATCAAGCGCTAGTGCTACACAAGTGGCTGGTGCCATGGATTTTCATTTTCTCGATCGCTTTGGAATCTCCAGGTTCCGAGAAGCAAGTACATAATTTACCACAATGGAATCTGTTCAGAAACACTGTAAGTCCAGCCAGCGCTCAAGAAAGCTCCTACTAACTCTTCTGGTAAAATCCTGCACACAACAATACTCATATCCAATCAACGAGCACTCAACTAATCTTCAAAAACATGTCTACTTCTATTTTCCGTACAATCAAGAACATCTACCGTTCGGGCATCAAGAGACTGGCGTGGCAGATCCAAAACCACAACGACACCAAGAGCGGTTGGCTCGTCGGCCAGGACGACTGGGGAAACAAGTACTACGAGACAGACTCGCCAGACGAAATCCACTTGAGAACCAGATGGGTGGAGTACGCCGACTGGGGAGTGGACATCTCGCGCGTGGAGCCCGGCTGGCACTACTGGTTGGGATACGGAACCAACACTCCTCCAGACCAGCTTCCTGCGGACCAGAAGGCGGTTAGAGCGTATCCTTTGACGAAACACAAGGAGAACTACACCATGACGGACGGTGCATACGTTCCATACAACACGGCCAAGCCCAAGGTGCAGAGCTGGGCTCCCGAGGTTGCCCCAAGAGTTTAAGCAAGAAGTGAGGATTAGAAGGCGGGTGAGCAGGAGACGAAGGACGAGCAAATAGAGCGGCGTGCTTGTATAGGAAGACGATTGCATATGTTAGGCATTGTAGCGGTGACGACTGACAGTTAGAGGATGTAGATTCAGAACAGTGAGCAGTGAGTTTTAGAAGAGCAGTGAGTTTTAGAGGAGCAGGAAGTTTCAAAAGAACAGAAAGTTTCGGAACCACTGGTGTACTTGCAAGTGTCACGGGGCTCTGGAAGAGGCTCGATACGTCGCATCAAAAGCACGGAAGCTTTGCTTCTCCTCCATCTCAATCGCACCATTTTTTTTCAAATCCATCACCACATCTAAGAACTCCACATGAGTAAACTACCCCCTCTTGCAACCGAGGCTGTGCTCAAGCAGTCGATTCCTGTCCCCGACTCGTTCGTGGAAGTCAAGGGAATGGACTACTCCCAAGATAAAGCATACAACCTGAAAGCCACTGATCTCATCGACTCCATGAGAACGATGGGATTCCAGGCCTCGTCGGTCGCACAGGCATGCGACATCATCAATGAGATGAGCGAGTGGAGAGGCGAGAAGCGCGAGGACTTGCCCGAGCACGAGAGAACCGGCGAGTTCGACGACGAGGGAAAGCAGAAGACCACCATTTTCATGGGTTTCACGTCCAACTTGATCAGTTCGGGACTCAGAGACACGTTACGCTACTTGGTGCAGCACAAGAAGGTCAGTGCCATCGTGGCCAGTGCAGGTGGTATCGAAGAGGACTTGATCAAGGTCCTCGCCCCAACGTACATGGGAGAGTTTGCTCTTCCTGGAAAAGGGCTCCGTGACCAGGGGCTCAACCGTATCGGTAACTTGCTTGTTCCCAACGACAACTACTGTAAGTTCGAGGAGTGGATTGTGCCAGTGTTGGACAAGGTTCTCGAAGAGCAGGAAGCTGCCATGGAAAAGCTTGGTCTGCAGGGATTGAATGCCGATTCCGACGCCATCTGGACTCCGTCGCGTCTTATTGACCGTTTGGGTAAGGAGATCAACGACGAGTCTTCTGTTCTCTACTGGGCCCACAAGAACCAGATTCCTATCTTCTGCCCCGCTCTCACAGACGGCTCCATCGGAGACATGCTCTTCTTCCACACATTCAAGGCATCTCCCCAGAGATTCCGTTTGGACATTGTGTCTGATATCCGCAAAATCAACTCCATGCTGATGGAGGCCTCCAGAGCTGGAATGCTCATCTTGGGAGGTGGTTTGATCAAGCATCACATCTGTAACGCTTGCCTCATGAGAAACGGTGCCGACTGGGCTGTTTTCATCAACACTGGACAGGAGTTCGATGGCTCGGACGCTGGTGCCAGACCCGACGAGGCTGTGAGTTGGGGTAAGATCAAGGCCGAGGCTAAGCTGGTGAAGGTTTACGCTGATGTCACCGTGGTGTGGCCATTGATTGTGGCTGCCACGTTTGCTGCCAAGAGGCCCTAGAGGCGAGGGTATCTAGAGGCGAGGGTATCTAGAGGCGAGGGTATCTAGAAGCGAAGATACTTGGAGGCGAAGATACCTTGGCCTTGAGACCTAGGAGAGGATACCTAGATCATGTGAATAAAGAATAACGAGAAGTACAAGACCTCGCCGTAAAGGAGTGGATCTGTAGCCGTAGTCTGAGGCAGAACACTCTAGAGGTTGCTTTATGAACGGTACCTGCCCAGTTAGCCGGCAAATTAGGTCTTTTACGTTTGGCTACGAAAACTTTCTTTTGCTTAGTGGAACACACGCAAGAGAATACTTCCCCAGTGAACTGACCTACAATACACTCCAGTCGCCGCAAACACCCGCCAATTCCAGATGGGTGCAAATTGGATCACGTGACCAGCCAGCGACTCGGAGAAGTCCACAAATTCCAGAGATAGAGGGTGCTTGCCTCTCTCCGGCCACTTTGGTGGCTCTGCCAATATAATCCACCTCTTCAATGGCTCTTCTGCCACAATTGAAGGGCTTACGACGATGGAGCGGAATAATTCCGCATTCCAGTCGCTCTCTGCTCCATCTGCTCATATCGTGCCAAACTCTGCCAGAACTCTCTTCCAGCTCTCCTCTATCGCTCCCCAATCTCTATCTCCGCAATTCGTCCTCTAGCTGCTGGCACTGCCTATTTGGAGCCGCACTTCGCTGTGGCGCGATTACATATATAAAACCGCTAATCTGCTGCGAAATTCCGTTGACCAGCATTCTTAAAAGCACCCAAAACCAGAACCACAGCCGTCACTAGACCCTGTCATATTCGTTCGAAAGCAGTTAAAAACACCCACCAAAAAGAAATCACCCGCTCGACAATGTCCGTCGAAGAATTGGTCGAAGCTCTCAGAGCCGTGATGAAAGACTCCGACGAAAGCCAGGTGGAGCAGATCCGCCGGTCGCTCATGCCTACTGCCGAGAAGCGCCTGAGCGACTACGACGACAGGTACTTCGACGACCATGCGTCGTCGTACATCGACTTCACCTACCGCAACCCCACAATTTACCATGTGGTGGAACACTTTGCGTACCGCCTCAACTACGCCGGCTTCAAGCACGTGCACGAGAAGGACTCGTGGGACTTGCCTCCCGGAAAGTACTACACGCACCGTAACGGGCTGGCTTTGGCTGCTTTCGTGGTGGGTCCAAAATGGACACCTGAGAAAGGTGTGGGCATCATTGGATCGCACATCGACTCGCTTACGGTCACGTTGAAGCCCAACTCCACGAAGGCCAAGGTGGACGGCTACGACTTGCTTGGCGTGGCTCCATACGCCGGCACTTTGGGCGATGTCTGGTGGGACAGAGACTTGGGTCTTGGAGGCCGTTTGTTGGTCAAGACCGACGGCAAAGTCTCGTCGCAGCTCGTGGACTCCACTCCTCACCCCGTGGCGAAGATCCCCACCTTGGCTCCCCACTTCGGTACTCCTGCCATCGGTCCTTTCAACAAAGAAACCCAGGCTGTCCCAGTCATTGGCTACGGCTCGGGCGACGAAAGCCCTGCGACTGACGCCGAGAAGGCCGCCCCGCTCTACGGCAAGCACCCCTTGAAGTTGTTGCGTTACGTCGCCGGACTTGCTCGTGTTGAGGTCGAAGACATTGTTTCCTGGGACCTTCAGTTGTACGATGTCCAGCACGGAACCAGAGGCGGACTCGACTCCGAGTTCGTGTTTGCGCCTCGTGTGGACGACCGTGTGTGCTCGTACGCTGCCATTCTGGCCTTGATCGAGGCCGAATACCACGGCAAGATCGCCGACGATGCTTTCGCTCTTGTCGGCCTCTTCGACAACGAGGAGATTGGATCTGCCACTCGTACAGGTATCAAGGGTCAATTGATCGAGTCCGTGGTGAGCCGCGTGGTGCTGTCGTCACACTACAACCCCAAAGCTGCTGACACTACGGAGCCTCTCAAGGTTGTGTGGGCCAACACCATTATCTTGCTGGCCGACGTCAACCACTTGGTTAACCCCAACTTCTCCAACGTGTACTTGGAGCACCACAAGCCTGTTCCCAACAAGGGTATCACGGTCGCTTTGGACCCCAACGGCCACATGGCCACTGACTCAACCGGTTTGGCGTTGGTGGAGGAGTTGGCACGCAAGAACGGCGACGAGCTCCAGTACTTCCAGATCAGAAACGACTCGCGTTCCG
Source organism: Danielia oregonensis (assembly GCA_003707785.3). NCBI lineage: Eukaryota > Fungi > Ascomycota > Pichiomycetes > Serinales > Metschnikowiaceae > Danielia > Danielia oregonensis. The sequence continues at coordinate 385,299 of PPLJ03000005.1, forward strand.
GAGGCACCATTGGTCCTTCCATCTCTTTGCAGACTGGTGCTAGAACAATTGACTTGGGTATTCCACAATTGTCAATGCACTCGATCCGCGCTACTCTTGGAGCCAAGGACATTGGTTTGGGAACCAAGTTCTTCGCTGGTTTCTTTGCCAACTGGAGAGAGACCTACGATGCTTTTGCCGACTTGTAAGCCACACACCTTCAAGAGTGCAGAAAATATCGTTAGCTTTTTAACAAAATTATATCAAATGAAAAGGAACAATTGCAAGAAGGACATTGAACTCCGACTGCTAGTCTATTTTCTTCTCCCTCGTCCTCCCTCGTATACATCTCCTCCTTCCTAAAGTCTCACGAATTGCAACGTAGTATTTTTTCAAGAAAGCCAAGTGAACTCCCACAGCGTACACTCACCGCCACTGCTTTGGCTTCCTTATTCCTCCATATACCAGTTTTCATCACGTCACTGGAATCCACGTCATTCTATCATACCGGCCTGCACACACCCGCTCCATAATTGTTTTCTTCATCTGACACCATCAACAATCCACCATGAGTATGTCAATTGAGGCTCAGTATGCCGTATCCAAAGCCCCAATACTAACAAGAAGCGCCCCCCAAAAAGATGTCCTTGCAGGAGTTCATCTCCGACGAATGTATGTACCAAATCACTCTTCATAAGCATTACTAACAACCAGCATACGGCGGCTCTTGGGCAGATGACGAGATCGATATTGCGTCGATCTCGGTGCCGATAGAGAAGAATTACGGGCACAACGACCCGTTCGGCGGAGGCTACGGCAATGGGTTTGGATCAAGGAACAGACTGGGCTTTGTGGATGGCGGGCCTCCCTATATCGTTAAGCTCACGAACATCCCAGTGAGCAGCGACGAGTCGTTTGTTGAGGACCTCTTCCGAAGCAGGTTCACCACGTTTGCCAAATTCAAGATCGTGTTGGATCCACTGTCAAGACCGTTGGAGACCGGAGCAGTCAAGAAAATAGCGTTTGTGGAGTTGAACTCATTTGCGGACCAGAACAGAGTGCTCAAGTGGCAGGACTTATACTACCGTGGCAGCAGGAGGGTGGTGATCGAGATGGCGGATTTCGCCGACTTCAAAAATTGCATTGCATTCAACCAAGAGAACGAGCAGGCTCTACAGCAGGTACAGCTGGACTTTGCTGCCGGGAAGAACCGCCCAGAGCCGGTGCGGCGTGTTCTACATAACGATCACATGAATTCTGGTGGAAATACACCTCACCAAAATATTCTGATTCTTCCGCCATTGAGGGCTCCGGAGCCCAAGCCTGAGCCTGTTCCAGCAAAGCCGAAGTCCAACCCCTTTGGTAACGCAAAACCAGTTGATGTTTTGGCCAGACTGCACGAAATTGATAAGAAACTCATCACCGTAAAGCACGCAGTTGTGACGACACCAGGACTATTACTCGATGACGGGCCAGTGAAAAAGGAAAAGAAGGAGAATGGCAAAGCAGAGGAGAAGAAGAAGGACATCAAACCAGTGGACGCCAAAAAAGACGAGACAGCCGCTCCAGGTTTCCCCGGACTCACTCCTGCCCCCATTCCATCTTCAGTTTACGGGCAGAAACAGAGCTTGGCCGATTTGCTCGGGTCGAAGAACGACTCGGACTCTTTACTCGTGAACAGCAAGACCGTGACGAGGAAGAAGGTGACCACACCTAAGCCACATGTTATCAAGCCCACAGTCTTGAAGAAGAAGGCAGTCGCATCTCCAGTCGAGGAAGAGGTAGTTGAAGAAGTTCAGGAAGAGGTTGAGAAGCCCAAAGAAATAACGGAGCAAGCTCCAGTTTCGGAATCTCCAAAGGAAGTGAAGAGAGATCCTCGTCCAAGAGAAGAGAAGCACCGTCGCCCTAAGTCATGGAAAGATGCTCGCGAGGCCACTGGGGATATCAGGTTACCAAGAGAACCTAGAGCTCCAAAGGACGCAACCGAAGCTACTGAAAAGGTTCGTCGGGAAAGACGGAAGCGCGAGATCAAAGAGCCCAGAGAAAGAAAAGAAAGAAGTGAAAAGCCCAAAGGTGATGCTCCTGAGCAAAGCGAAACGGAGAAAGCTGCTGCTCGTGTCAGCCTTGCTGAGCGCAATAAATCCTTCCCTTCACTGGACAGACCTGATTTCAAAAAGCATTTAATCGAAATCACGAAAGCCCTGGACAAACCCAAATCCTCTACTTCAAGACCTGATTTCAAAAAGCACTTGATGGAAATCACGCAAGCTCTGGACAAACCGAGAGTTCGCAAACCCAAGTCTCGTGAAGATAAAGACGTGAGACCACCAAGAGAATTTCGGGAAGGAACAGAGCGCAAGAAGGATAGTCGAAAGGAAAGAAACACCTCGGAGAAGTTCTCAAGGGCAGAGAAGCCCCCTAGAGACGGAAAATCTCCAAGAGACGAGAAGTTCACAAAGGGTGAGAAGGTATCCAGTGAAGAGAATGGAACGAGGGCGCCAAGGCCCCCAAGAGCGGAAAAAGCACCACGAGAAGCAAGGGTTCCTAGGGAGGATACAAAGGAGAATAGCCCCAAAGATGAGAAGAACCTCGATACCATGACGGAGGGTAAACCTGCTAGAGAAGCAGATTCTGGACATGACCGCCCAAAAAGAGGCCGTGGAGGTGTTCGAGGAAGAGGAAGAGGCAGGGGCGGACTTCCCAGAAGGCTGGAAAGGGAAGAGGGCCACAAAAGTAAGGAGGAAGCTGTGTAATGTTATGTGCTACAATATACCACTATCTCTCAAGGAATTCTCCAAAATAGTTTCTTTCACCGCAGCAAACACCAACTGAATATTGGAGGTGTCAGTAGCTTGCGTCACATGCGGGTAGATGTTGAGGCCCAGACGATTGACCTGAGTGAACCGCCAAAGGATGTACTTGACGGCCTTGTTGATATTGTCACCGCCATTGTAGTCAGGGAAGTAGTTCTCCAACGGCGAGTAGGGCAATTTGCTAGCGAAAACATCAATTTTGTTGAGGAATAAAACCACGGAGGTTCTAGAAAACCACCTAGAGTTGACGACTGAGTCGAACAACGTCAACGACTCCTCCAACCGATTCTGTGTGGTTTCCTCCAACAAAGCCTGGTCGTACTCCGATAAGGCCACGCAGAAGATGATCAACGTGACGTTATCGAAGCAATGGATCCACTTCTTACGCTCGGATCTTTGGCCACCCACGTCGTACATATGGATACCAAGCCCACTCATCTGGAAGCGGAAATCGAAGATTCCTGATGTCTTTTTCCGCGTACGCAAGATGTCGCTTTGGCTTGGCACATAGTCTGGCTCAGCGATGCGTATGATATCACTTAAGAAGTAGTCCGTCAGGTCGATTAAGTAGAAGTTGCCCTGTTGCGTCTTAATGAACTGTTGTACCTCTGGGAAGTTATAGAGCTTGTGGATCAGTTCCGCCATCGCCGGGCTGAACACTTCATCAGCGTTCACGGAGAGCTCGTAGTCCAAAATCTCGTTCAAGCTGTCGTACAGCAAAATGTGTTTTCTTTCGCCCTCTTCGCCAGCCAAGTCGGGTTCCAAGCCCTGGGGCGCGATCAAGTCCGGCTCGAGGTCGATGATGGCGTTGATGACGTTCTTCACGCAATCCAAAACGTTTTTGAACACAAACGGCTTGTATTCGTGAGCCTCCTCTTTAGAGAAGCCATTTTTATGCAAGATCTTCATCTGCTTTACGATCGTGGACTTACCACTCTCGCCCGACCCAAGTAGAAGAACCTTGGTTTCCTTGTCAGAAGTAGCACGAGTTTCCGCTATTTGTTTTTCATGGTCCAAGGTGTTAGACGAGCCAGCCGAAGGCGACGTGGGTATATTGCCGGACTGGGCAACTGTACTAGGCTTTGCGAGTGCCGCTTGTTGTGTTTGCCGTTTTGCAACGGTAGATTTCGTAGCGGGCACCGCCTGAGGCGTATCTTTGGAAGTGCACGAACCCATAATTATTCGAAAGTCAAGCCCAATTGGGCAGTACGAGAATGATTCGAATTCTCGAATTCGAACGGAAAGCGAGGAGCTGTGACGGTAAGCAAACTCCTTAAAATGTGTAAGATGACCGGGATGTCCTGCACCAGAGGTACGGGTGTGAGCCTCCCGGGCTCAGATGTCATGTGCCTGCATACTGCGTCTACTCTGCTGCCGTCAGTCGATGTGCTATTAAGATCTTCGAATCTAAAACCTCAGTATGGATATCATATCGTGGTACTCACTTCTCTTCCTCTTTCAGTTGTTATTCGGTTTTTTTCTCCGAAGTTGGAACCTCTATTTTCGCTTCCGAGGTGAGTGTGCCAGAAGCACCTTCAGCTTTCTTTTCAGTTATCGTAGCGGTCACAGACCCAATTACCGCTTGTGGATGTTCAGATCCTTCGCCGTTCTCTATCTTTAAATCCTTCGCTTCAGCCAGCTCCACAGGTTTGGTCACTGCCTCGGTCTTAAACTCGGCGTTATCGACTTCCATATCGTCTCCGTATGGAGTTCTAGAAACAGACCTTAGCGTGGAGTTGTCAGCTGTTTTGGGGGCTCCAGGTTGCGTGGGAGGAAGGGAAATATCACGTCCCTTGCCTCCGCCTGCAGCTTTCAAATCTGCCAAACGCTTGCGTTCATCACGTCTTCTCTTCTTCGTCTCGAACTCGTGCCATTCTCCCTCCAAAGTCTCCATGAACGTCAATGGCTCTGGTTTTGGATCGTTGTGAAAATATGGATGAGAAAGTGCCTCCTCTGCGGTAAGACGCTGTGATGGAACAAGCGTCAACAATTTCAGGGCAAGGTCGAAGGAGTCTTCCGTCATGAACAGCTTGAAATCTTCTTCGAAGCGAGATCTGCGGTTTATGCGTGGTTTCAACATCTCGAACCAAGGTAAGTTTTCGATACCGGGCCAGCTCTCTATGGACGGCGTGCCCATAATTTCGAATATCTTGAACAACTGCGACAACTCTTCGACTCCTTGAAATGTGGCGTTTCTAGTGTACAACTCCATTAATAGGCACCCAACTCCCCAAATATCGACTTCTCTACCGTAATCAGTGGACCCCAAAAGTAATTCGGGAGGTCTGTACCAAATGGTGATTACACGGTTGGTGTAGTCGGGGCTTTCGCCATCATTCAACACTTTCATGGTACGCGCCAACCCGAAGTCGGCGACTTTGACTATGCCTTTGTTGTTCAACAATATGTTGGATCCCTTGATATCCCTATGGATCACTCTGCGCTTGTGGAGGTAATTCATACCTTCCATCAACTGTTTGAACATCATTTTGCGATGGCCCTCGGTGAGATTCAAGTCTGGGTGTGCAAGCAACCCAGTGAGGTCATGGTCCAAATAATCGAGAATCATGAAGATCAGGTTGTGTTCCACCATCATCTCAAATAAACCCACGATGTTGGGGTGGTCAAAGCTCTGTAACAACTTGATCTCACGCAAGGCAGTGATGGGGAAACCTTCTCTTTCGCTCTCGAGGCGCAATCTTTTCAAAGCAACGAACTCCTTTGTGAGTGGGTTGATCGCCTTGTAGACTTTTCCGTAAGTTCCTTCACCCACTTGTTGAACACGCTGGTACAAATCTGTGGCCCTCATGGAGTAAAGCAGATACATCTGCAGCGGCCGGAGACGCACTGGTTTCTTATTGACTGGAACTGGAGCTTTCTTCTTGGCTGCGAACTTGCGGTCTTGGGGGCCAAGAGGAGGACCCTGTGGCCGTGGCTTGGGTCTATCTTGCTTTCTCTGGTCTTGCTGTCTTTGGTCTTGCTGTCTCTGATCTTGCTGTCTTTGATCAGGTTGTCTGGGTTGTCCAGGTCTGGATGGGCCAGATGGCCTCGATGGGGGTGCTTGTCTGGATGGCGCAGTGGGCTTGGCTGAAGCTGCCGGCTTGGGTGCACCGGCATCTCGAGCAACCGGTTCACTTTTGTGATCTTTGACTGAAAAGTCTCTTCGTTTGTTGCCGTACTCCTCCTTGTTCAGATACCTTGCGTCCTGGAAAGCACGCTTCTGGCTGTAGTTCTCTTTGTAGGCAGAGGGTCCCGCAGGTCTATCCTGTCCCTCGGAGGGCGCCTGGGGCTGTTTGTGTTTTTCAATCAAGTTGGGCCTGTAGTTATCTCTTTCTTTATACCTATTGGGGAGCGGTTCGTTGTAGTAGTTCTTGGAACTGGACCCTTTCCATCCATTTTTGGCTGGTGGTGGGGCGTTTCCTCTTGGTCCTTTGGGCCCTGAAGGCGGGCGATAACGGTCAGACATTCAGAGTAACTGAGGATGCACGGGGTTTGCAGGACTTGCACAGATGGTAAACACGTTCAATCAGGTGTGACGGATAGCTAGAGCCTGGTTTTTTTAGCACACTTGGAGTGGAGGGCGTGTGCAGGTATGGAGCAAGTTACCCGGACCGTCCACAAACATCTTCCCACCGTTGCTGCCGCCTACGCTTCCTCGTGGCGTATGCCAACAAGACTATATACAGAGAGACTACCAAGGAACTATGCAACGAGGTTACGGAAGCAGGCAGAAGCTCGGGGTGCGGGAAAGTCCGAAAGAGGCCATTATGGGGCAAAGCAGACGGACAGGGAGCCCGCAAGCTGGCGCAGTGGTGTCAGGTGACCACAGTTTGGGGCGAGAAGATCTCGCGTGGCTGTTGGGTGGCGAGTCAGAACCACAGCTCTGGTTCGAGGCAATTATCACGACGACATCAACATATCTATCGATTCTATCACAATACCGACGGCATTCTAACAGTGTTCACGTAACGGCTGCATCCGAAGTCGGCTCAGCAACAGCTGGACCAATGGTCCTTGCCGAATTATCTGTTCAGAAACTCTTAGCGAGCTCCGTGGCCGGGTTCTGTAGACCCATGTGCAGGCCAGAAGTAATGTCCTAAGCTGGTTGCAGTCGTTTCATCTTGCAGTAGGGCCCACGTATCCTCTCCAGAGGAAAAGAAAAGGGTACTTAATGTTAAAGTCAACTTGAAGCCGCGAATGCACCTATATGCAGTACAATAATACAAGATCGCCTTCCTTAATCTAGCTTATTGTTATCTACTACTCCTCATGGTATGTTGCCGCCCTCCTTGCCACGCCTCTAACACCAGGGTTATATCACGAAAACTTTTCACTTGGCAGCCGACGCCGTCATCCTCTCCGCCTTTTTGGCCGGAGTCCGCAGAAACACAGGCTTAACGTATGTATACACTATGTGTTGCACCCCACTAACCACAGCCCCAAGCTCGAGAGCATTCCGGACGAGAACGTGTCGTACTACACGAAAAAGTACTTGGATGTGGGCGAGAGCGTCTTCGACATGACGTCTGCTTACTTTGGGTCGTCGGATTATTTTAAGAGAACTTAGGTATTGTTAATGAGATGAAATTGGATAAGCCGCTTGGCTCTCGTAGCTACGTACATGGTCTATGCGTCACAGACTAATTGTCCTTAAAGATATATATTACTACTCCACGGTCACCGACTTGGCCAAGTTACGAGGAAAGTCCACGTCAATGCCTCTGTTCACTGCCAACCAGTAACTCATCAATTGCATGGGGATCACGTTCAACAAGCCCTGCAAACAGTCCACCGTCAATGGGACGTGTAACGTGGCAAAAGCCTTATCGCTCATCACGTCGTCTCCTTCGTTACAGATGACAATTGGTCTTCCGTCACGCGCCGTCACCTGCTCAATGGCCGACATCACCTTGGGGAATAAAGAATCACGCGTGGCAAACGCAATGATGGGCAACTCGCCGTCGACGAGAGCCAAAACACCGTGCTTCAACTCACCGGCCAAAACACCCTCCGAGTGCATGTATGAGATCTCCTTGATCTTCAATGCACCCTCCAACGCCGTGGCGTACTGGTAACCACGACCCAACACCAACAAAGACTTCTGCTCGTTCAAAAACGTGTCACACAACTCCTTGATCTTCGTCTCCAACAACAAAACCTTCGTGATCTGCTCGGGAATGCTCTTCAAACCCTGGATGATCTCGATGTGGCGGTCGCGCTTGGAAACCAGGTCGTTCGACAAGGAGAGGGCAATCATAACCAAAGCAATGTATTGCGAGGTGTATGCTTTCGTGGAAGCCACACCGATCTCAGGACCGGCGTTGATGTGGACACCACAGTGGGTCTGTCTCGACATGGAGGAACCCACAGAGTTAACAACACCCACGGTCAATGCACCACGCTCCAAGCAGTACTGCAACGCCAACATGGAGTCGGCTGTCTCACCGGATTGCGAAACAAAGATGCATGTGTCGTCACGGAACACTGGCGACTTGCGGTCCAAGAAGTCCAGGGCCAACTCGACCGAGACGGGAATATCGGTCAACTCCTCGAACGTGGAGCGCGTGGCCAAACACGAGTGGTACGAGGTTCCACATGCGATCATGATGATACGGCGACATCTGCGGATTGTGGGCAACCACTGGCGCAAACCGCCCAAGTTGATGGTGTTGTTGTCGAAGTCAATTCTACCACGCATGGTGTTGAAAGTAGAATCGGGCTGCTCGAAGATCTCCTTCTGCATGAAGTGGGCGTATGGGCCCTTCATGATCTCGTTCAATTCCATCTCTAAGGTCTGGATAGGACGAGTGGTAGACTCACCGGCAGCGGATTTCTTGGCACGGTGGATGTGCAACTCACCGTCGTAGATGTGTGCAATATCGTCGTCCTCCAAGAACAAAACCTTCTTGGTGTGTTGGATCACGGAAGCTGGGTCGGAAGACAAGAAGAACTCCACAGGCGAGGGGATGCCGTCGTCGGCGAAGAAAGCACGCAGCTGCGAGGTACGCAAGCTCAGCTCGTTGTTCACCAGCGTAGGAGCAAAGTTGTCCTGGGCCTCGGGGAACTCAATGTCCACGAAGTCGACCTTCAACTTCTTCTCGGTCTTGACACCGACCAACAAGGGCGAACCCTTCCTCGTTCCACACACCTCGCCAGGGAAATGCGTGGACTTGACCAACAAACCGTAGGAGCCCTCCAACTCGTAGAGGACCTGCTTGGTCAACTCATTGAAGTCGGTGTGCACGCCCTGGGCGGCGTTGGTGTCGTAGATGTGCTTGAAGAGCTTGGCAATGCACTCTGTGTCGGTCTCGGACTCGAATTTGAAGCCCTTGGCCAATAACAACGTCTTCAATTCACGGTAGTTGGTGATGATACCGTTGTGCACCACGATGAACTCGCCGGTGAGGTCTGAACGGTGAGGATGGCAGTTCAGGTACTCGGGCTGACCGTGCGTGGCCCAACGCGTGTGTGCAATTCCAGCGTGGTTGTCGAACACGGTGTCTCTGTTGATCTGCTGCTTGACGATCTCATCTCTCAACACCTTCACCTTACCGGGGATCTTGACGATGATGTTCTCGCCCTTTTCCTCGCCGTCCACGGCAATACCACTGGAGTCGTAGCCTCTGTACTCCAATCTCAGGAGGCCCTCAATGAGGTTGTCCATGATTTCGCCTCTGGTTCTGTCGACCAAAAAGTTCACGTAACCGAAGATTCCACTGGACGTTAGTATAGAGCGCAAGGCACGGTAGAGAGCACATACCACATGATAAAAAGTAGTTGAAGCTTGCAGTTTCAGGTCTTTTCGCAGTTTTTATATGCGCTTGTTTTTCTCCTCCATAGACAGTCCACACACCTCTTGGATCAGGATGTCGCTGTGTTTTGATGATGTCACAGTTCGCTTCCTCTCTCATTCTGGAGCCCGAAAAAGAACAGGCTCGCTATTTTACCGATGCGAAACGCCTCAGGCCCTTCAAATCGCCACCTAAGGGCCCCAAAAACCATATGTCTCGGGGTGGTGGGGCAGCCACGACATTGTCGCGTACTCGCGGAAGCCTCTCTGTTCCGGACTCACTGCTATTACTTTTCCCAATGCGATCAAATGGTAAATACGCGTGTTCACAAGCAGAGGCGTAGCTTCCGCCCCCTTCTTAAAATAGGCGCATCGTGACCAGTTCGGGCTCTCGCTATGGTGGCTCCTGCAGATAGCACTCTTATTCCAAATGCATACCTTCTTGCGATTCCAGCCTAACGGACACCTGGCTTGATTGGAACCGATATTCAGGAGGCGTGGGTCAACCGAGCTCGCACCCGTACGGCTTACGTAAGCAAAATCGATCTCATTAAGATGGACGTACTGCAGGTAACTCACCTGGCATCTTGAAACCACTCCATGTTCACTCGTCAAGTAGCTCGCACGTTCGTGCGCTGGAACGCAAAGCTAGCACAGCAACTTCATGATACACCCGTACCTCTCCCCAAGCATGGCAAAAAGAAAGCTCCGAAAAGCGGGTTGCAATCGTTGAGACGGACCAACCAAGCGAGCACCAATGAACTGGCCATTCTCTCCGCACTTTCCAAGTACAGCGACCGCCAGGTGGAGCCCAGCGATCTCGAGCGGTACTTGAAGCCCGTGACTTCCATCACCGTGGGCGAGGCGTTTGACTTGGACCGAGTATCCGAGATTTTGCAAAGAAACGGACTTGCACACCGTATTCTAGTTTCCGACGAAGTGATCAGCTGGAAAGTGGGAGGAAACGAAAAGCCGCACGATATCATGGTCTTGGGAAACGGCACCATGGTCGGTTGGGGTCTCACCGAGGACCAAATGCACAAAGCGTACATACCGACAATACTAGGAGCCGTGGCAGAGAAGTATGAGCCTGAAAGCGAAGAAATGGACTACGTGGAGATAGAGGATGCCGAAAGCACCACGTCGTTCATGCAGGGCGATGTCTTGGTGCTCCAGGGCACCGAAGAGCAGAAGCAATTGGAGATGGCCGCTTTTGCAATCGGGCTTCTGAGGTCCACACGTCTCTCCATATTGGAGGAGTCGCTTGAGAAGCACATTGCGCTCACTCGCGAGAACAGCGAGGCGTTGTCGGAGGGCTTGGAGCTCAAGACCAAAGAAGCCGATATCTTGAAGCTCACGGGCCGGCTCTTCTTGATTCGAGGCAAGCTCAACCTCTACTCCGAGCTCATCGAAACACCAGACCTCTACTGGTCCGAGCCAGCGTTGGAGCGTATCTACGAGTCCGTGAGCCGCAGATTGGACATACAGCTGAGAATCTCCATCATGAACAGAAAATTGGACTATGTCACCGAAGAACAGCGCGCTCTACTCAGCGTTCTCAACGAAAAAAAAGGAACACGGCTCGAGTGGATCATCATCATCTTGATCATGGTGGAGGTGTGCTTCGAAACGGTTCACTTTGTGGAGAAGTACCTAGACAAGGCACGTGACACGCCGGCTTACGCGCCCTGCGGTAGCCGAAGACTCATTTCGTCACGTGCGCAGAACTAGCGCACGTGCCCAAGGCTTAGTTGGGCCAATGGAAACGGATGCCGCTGCTTATCACTGCCGTATGCAGGTGCCGTGACTCGCATCACGAGCACGTACCCAAACCGTATTGGCAACGATGAAGCATTTTCTTGGCTGAGATAAGATTTGCGAAATGGCTAGAAGTTGTGGCCTTCGGGGTTGCCCGGTTCACGTGCAATCCGTCACGGCGCTCGTCGGCCACATCTGGGTCACATGACCAGCGGGTGGCACGGCTTGGTCCACACTTATAGGCCGCCTGCAAGAGAAACGGCGGAAGGAGTGCACACAACGCAGAAGGCAATCTTCATCAAATTATCGGGCGCATCGTACTGCACACGACAGCAAGCACCTTCGCGAGCCTGCACATGGCCGAGGCACTAGACCAGCTATTGCAAATGCTATATATGCACAGGTAAGCCTTTTTTCTGGGCCCAATGATCCCTTCCAGGCGGCAGCTCTTTACGGAAAACACAGAATACAACGAGAGCTATGTGCTTCTCTTTTCCATTGCATCGTCCGTGATCTGGATCATGGTGCCAGGTTTGGCGTTTCTATATTCGGGCTTAGCCCGGAGAAAGAGTGCCCTTTCCATGGTGTGGGTGGTTATCATGGCGTCGTTTGTGGGTACGTTCCAGTGGTATTTCTGGGGCTACTCGTTGGCGTTTTCTCCGTCGCAGAACAACTTCATTGGCAACTTGAGTGCTTTTGGTTTCAAGGACGTTGTGGGCAAGGCCGGGCCCGACCTGAGCTACCCGGAGATTGCTTTTGCTCTCTTCCAGATGCAATTTATGTTGGTGACAGTGGCCATTTTGGCTGGCGCATGTGTGGCCGAGAGAGGTCGCTTCTTGCCAAGTATGGTGTTCATCTTCCTCTGGGCTACGCTCGTGTACAGTCCTGTGGTGTATTGGATCTGGGGCGGCGGATGGGCCTCTAAGTGGAACGGAGGTGTTTTAGACTACGCTGGAGGAGGACCGGTTGAGGTTCTTTCTGGTGTTTCTGCATTTGTCTACTCCGCCTTCTTGGGGAGAAGACACCAAAACTTGATGGTCAACTACCGTCCACACAACATCTCCACCATCTTCTTGGGCACGTCGCTTTTGTACATGGGCTGGTTGTTTTTCAACGGTTTTTCGTGTGGTAACGCCTCGTTGAAGGTGCCTTACGCCATGATGAACTCGCACTTGTGCGGAGCCTTCGGTGCCATCACATGGTGCCTTTTGGATTTCCGTTTGGAGCAGAAATGGTCCATGGTCGCAGCTTGTTCCGGATGCATTTCCGGGCTCGTTGCTGCCACACCTTCTTCGGGAGTCATCCCCTTGTGGGCTTCTGTGATCTTGGGAATCACAGCCAGTGTGGTGTGTAACTTTGCCACGAAGTTGAAGTATTTGATGAGAGTCGATGACTCACTCGATGTCATGGCAGAGCACGGAGTGGCTGGAATGGTCGGCTTGATCTTCAACGGTATCTTCGGCTCCTCCACCGTCATCGGATACGACAACGTCACCGAGCATAAAGGTGGCTGGATCGACCACAACTGGAAACAGTTGTACATCCAGGTTGTGTACATTTTGGCCGTGACTGCTTATTCGGCCGGTGTCACTGCCATCTTGTGCTTTGTGATCGACCGCATTCCAGGCTTGAAGTTGAGAATCGACTACAACGCTGAGGAAATCGGTGTGGACGAGGACCAGATTGGTGAGTTTGCCTACGATTACGTCGAGGTGAGAAGAGACTTCTTGGACTGGAGTGTGCCACAGGAAGCCAAGACATTGGCAACCACGGCTGCACAGTCGGAGGCCGCCCCCAGCGAGGTGTTCGAGGCCGCGGCTTCAACAAGCGATGAGCCAAGTCACATCGAAAAGAACAGCACTATGGATAAACAGGGTAAGGACGAGAAGGATGATTGATAGCATAATATAGGTAATAGCAGCAGGAAGCGCAACCAAGAGTAGAAAGTAGGGCAGAGAAAAAGAGACCAACCAGTGCCCGCCTTCTTGCGCGTGCAATAGTGAAGCGTTCAATTCCGCTCAGCATTTTTGCTATCTTTTCGTATTACCATCTTCTCCACACTAAATCTCCAGGCATCGCAGCTCAATACCTCAATGCGTGGAAAATGCACCAACCAACTATTTCTCTGGGATACCAGGCCTCCACAAGACCAATAGTCTGCAGTACAGCTGTTTGCTTTAGTCCACGCGGCATCAGACCCCGGATCAGGTGGGTCCAGCAATTGCCCAATGCGGAAGTCGAGATGCCGCATCGCCGGCCCGCTAGCGGCGAGTCACGTGACCAGCACAGCTCAATTCCGTGGTGTGGACATGAGCGTACACCAAGCCCATACGGACCCAGCTCCTGTAGCTTCCGAGTGCTCTTCATGCGGCTGACCGGAGTTTGATAGCCGTCAAAAAGAACTTTTGAGGTTCCGCTGGTCCTACCTGCAGGACACGAAAAAAAAAAAGCGAGAAATCTTTTGACTCACCAAAACTCTCCAGAATCTACCTCTCTCTTCCCATGCTTACCAGGATCAGAGCGACGCCAGCGAAAAGAGCCTCGGCTCTCCTCGCCCGCCACGTGCGCTACATAGCGAACACGAATCTCCAGAAAGCCACCATGCTGGCCACAGAGACCAGAAGACCTACCCCCGCACCAGCCTTCGACCAAGAGCTGCAGAAGCTTCCACGCCGCGGAGCCATGGACGACTCGTTCATCGGCTTGACCGGTGGTGAGATCTTCCACGAGATGATGTTGAGACACAAGGTGGACACTGTGTTTGGTTACGCCGGAGGTGCCATCTTGCCCGTTTTCGACGCCATCTACAACTCGGACAAGTTCAAGTTTGTGTTGCCACGTCACGAGCAGGGTGCTGGTCACATGGCCGAGGGTTACGCCCGTGCCACCGGCAAGCCCGGTGTGGTGCTCGTTACCTCAGGACCGGGTGCTACCAACGTGATCACGCCGTGTCAGGATGCCTTGATGGACGGAGTTCCTCTTGTTGTGTTCACTGGACAGGTTCCTACCACTTCCATCGGTACGGACTCGTTCCAGGAGGCCGATGTCATCGGTATCTCCCGCCCATGCACCAAGTGGAACGTCATGGTGAAGAACGTTGCCGAGTTGCCCAAGCGTATCAACGAGGCTTTCGAGATTGCCACTTCTGGCCGTCCCGGTCCTGTCCTTGTTGACTTGCCAAAGGATGTCACTGCCTCCATCTTGAGAGAGGCCATTCCCATCCAGACCACTCTTCCCTCGAACGCTCTTCTGCAGATCACGGAACGTTTCACCACCCGTTTCACTGCCGAGGCCATCGAGCGTGCTGCTAAGCTTTTGAACAAGGCCAAGAAGCCCATCTTGTACGTTGGTGCTGGTGTTTTCAACCACCCCGACGGCCCAGCTCTCGTCAAAGAGCTTGCCGACAAGGCCACTATTCCTGTGACCACTACCATCCAGGGTTTGGGTGCTTTCGACCAGAAGGACGAGAAGTCGTTGGACTTCTTGGGTATGCACGGTAATGCTGCTGCCAACACCGCTATGCAGCAGGCTGACCTCATCATCGCGTTGGGTGCTCGTTTCGATGACAGAGTTACCGGTAACGTGAGCAAATTTGCCCCAGCTGCCAGAAGAGCCGCCGAGACTGGCAAGGGTGGAATCATCCACTTCGAGATCTCGCCTAAGAACATTAACAAGGTCGTCACGGCCACCGAGGCCATTGAGGGTGATGTCTCCACCAACTTGGCCGCATTCCTCCCGTTGGTTGACGAGGTCAAGGAGAGAAAGGACTGGATGCTGTCGATCCAAGAGTGGAAGACAAAGTACCCCTTTGCATACATGTTGGAGACCCCAGGCTCGAAGATCAAGCCCCAGACATTGATCCGCGAGATCGCTCGTCAGAGTGAAACCTACGACAAGGAGGTTATTGTCACCACCGGAGTCGGTCAGCATCAGATGTGGGCAGCACAGCACTTCACGTGGTCCAAGCCTAGATCGTTCATCACGTCCGGTGGATTGGGAACCATGGGTTACGGATTGCCTGCTGCCATTGGAGCACAGGTTGGAAAGCCCGACGCTATTGTTATCGACATCGACGGAGATGCTTCGTTCAACATGACGCTCATGGAGTTGTCGTCTGCAGTGCAGGCCAACGCTCCCGTCAAGATTTGTGTCTTGAACAACGAGGAGCAGGGAATGGTGACGCAATGGCAGTCTCTTTTCTACGAGCACAGATACTCGCACACCCACCAGTCCAACCCCGACTTCATGAAGTTGGCTGACGCCATGGGTGTTACTGGTATTCGTGTTCTGACACAGGAGGAGATGGTCGACGGTGTCAAGGCCTTCTTGGACTGCAAGGGTCCTGTCTTGATGGAGGTTATGGTTGAGAAGAAGGTGCCAGTGTTGCCTATGGTGCCTGGTGGAAAAGCATTGGACGACTTCATTGTGTACGACGCCGAGGTGGAGAGACTCGAGAACGAGTTGCGCACTGAGAGAACCGGAGGAAAGCACTAGTGGTTATAGTAAGATAGGTTGAATTCATACGGTATAAAACGATTTGTAAGACCTTGGGTAGATTTGAAGACCTCTGCAAGGGACCAGAGCACTATTTCAGGTCGTGCCTCGCACGTTGCATTCACATCCGTATGCCCCAGACTTCCCTGCATTTCGGGTGCAAACTATAGGCAGACTGCACACAGACCAATCGGTAATGTTCCGCACACCCGGAGGCTTTTCTGGGGTAAACCGCGCATATATCTACCCTTCCTTTTCTCCGGATGAGAAACTAAACACAACTCAACCACATCTCGAGTCTTCATCAACTTTCGAGCATATCTACTGAAAACCGTTTTCGGACTTAAGACCTCGGATCATGGATGAGAAGACCTCGGACGCCGACAACCTCAAATTGATCAGCACAACCTCGGGTTGGCGTGTGTCACAGGCGTGTGACAGATGCCGTATGAAGAAGATCAAGTGTGACGGAGGCACTCCGTGCAAGAAGTGCTCCTCAATCGACTTTGAGTGCACGATTTCTGACAAACTTTCGAGAAGAGCATTTCCAAAAGGCTACACGGTCAACTTGGAGAAGCGGCTTCGGGAAGTGGAAGAAGAAAACGAAGTGCTCAAGGAGCAGCTTCAGAAAGGCGGGGCATCTCTTCCGCGGGTTGAGCAGGATGAGAGGGCCAAGAATCACGTTCATAGTGTGACTACGCTAACAACAAATCAGAACACGATTCACATCAATAATCCCATTGACCAGATATTCAACTTGGACAAGAAGGGTATCATCATCGGAAACGACAACCTCAACTTCGAGCTGCAGTTCAACCACTTGCTCATCAACTTGAACTTGCCTTTTCTCAAAATCACAAACTTCCACAACTTTTTGTTGAACGATCCGGATTCGTACTTGTACCATCCTTCATACTCCAACTACAATGATTTCCACAACAAGAACTTGGATGTCATCTACAATCCAGTTGCCGTGAACACACAGTCACTGAGTGTTCCTAGTCTCGTCAACAATCAGCTACCGCATGATGTGTACGATCTCTTCATCAAGCTCATCAACAACTTCAAAAAGATATTCAATTCCAAAAAGGAATTGGACTTCCAGATTGTGCAATTCTTTTTGAACTACAACACTTTCATTCCAATTTTTGACTACAAGAAGTTCATGGAGAGTTACGATGCATTCCACACGATGTACCCCTTCATGTTCACTTATGACGACGCTACCATCAACGGATTCAATATTCTGACAAATGACTATCATGTCGTTAATGAGTATCTCATGGTGGTAATCCAGATATATGCCATGATTCTGATGAACGATCCGCTGCTTAATTTGAACTTGTTGTTGAATCACCCTTATCCCAACTACTCGTTCAAGTTCCGCAAAACAAAGCCCGGCAATGAGTCCATCATCCGTTCGCTCTACGATTTCCTTCCTTACCTCAATTTCTTCCATGTTTCCCGGAACCAGTTACAGACGTATCTTTTGTTCTTCTACTACTCTTTATTGACGAACAATAAGGAAAAGTCACTATTGCTTTCGTCGATGATAAACAGTTTCATTGGTGTGCTCGGCATAAACTTGAACTCAAAGAATTTATTTTTCAACGACTTAAGTTTGTCATTGCAAGAACGGAGAGATCGTGTCAAGATATTCTGGGGTTTTAAAGTGCTCTTGAAGTGCTTCAATCTCAAGTTTGGTTTCAAACCATCCATTAACACTACAGTCATCAATCCTGTTACCATTGAACGTTATTTCCGATTGACACCAGAGAAGTTGAGTTCCTTGCTCGACACAACCAACGGCTCGGAAGTGGATGCTCTTTTCCACACTCTTCTTCGACCCAGCGTGGAGTTTTTAAACCTTATGAATATCATTATTCCTTCTTCGTTTTCTCCGGATTACTATCAATATTTACGCCGGGACAGACATACTGCCAGTGACAACTCTACCCCGCAGGGTGGCCCCCATAAGAAAGGCCACACGAACAATCTTGACTGGATTCTCAACGATGATGATGGAGATGGAAACGACGGAAATTTGAATTACAACTACACTCAATTTTTGACCATCGACAAGAATTTGTCGAACTGGAGATACGCCTTGAAGGAGAAGCGCCTTGATCTCATGCCGCTCCACATGCATATGGGACTCCCTGTTCTCTCGAGCGTTGGCGAGAGTACTCTTTATCACCGGGTTACTTTTGATGGTGAATCCAACAGCCAAAACGGTATCTCCGAAGAGGGACACATCAATTTTACAAACACAGGTCTTCCAGATATACACACTGCATCGCAACTTATTAAGATGCAATTGAACTTCCACTACTTGTTGATCAGGTCCCTGAACTACTTGAACTTTGTCATTGACCGCGAGCTCACGCAGAGCTACTATGTCAAAATAGCCAATATCTCCAGAGAGGTTTTGGCCTACTTCATTCTTATTTTCGAACACGTGGGCAGGTCCTCCGAACAGTACGAGAGTGACACTCCAGGCACATCTTTTGATAATAGCTACTTCGACAAGAAATTGCCCTCAGGCGCAATGTCGCCGGAATTGCGCATTGATGTGGATGAAGACGGATTCGTGATCAATGACTTCTCGGTCAAGCGCAGAAAGCTCTCAGCGGCTGCTTCTCTGCAGCCAAGAGTGAGAGTCAAAGAGGTGCCTATCTCACCCTTCAATTCTATTCTTAATGGGCTTTCGTTGACCATCATCAACTTCAAAAAATCTATCGTATTGCAGATGTTGTATTTGCTTATTTGCACACTAAAGATTGCCAAGAAGGGCGGTACCATGAGTGCCGACACTGTTCGCGTCTTAAACAAAAGCATAGCCTTGTTCATTCGTGTCTTCATCAACTATCAGCCCGATTCTAATAAGTTCATGAAAACCAAAAAAGTGAAAGAGGATTTCTTATTCAAGCGCATCATTAATGACGAACTCAAGGACGAGATCTTGCGAGACAAGACTAAAGATATGTCGGATGATGAAGATGACGGCGATAACGAGATCGACTGGGATGACGAGGACATGGATGAAGACTTGAAGTATTTGAAAACATTGAAGTACATCAAGTACAAGTCAAACTTGCTCTTTGAAAGATCACAGACTCATGGAAAACCCAAAACCGATATGGTCTCGGGTGCAGTGAAGACAGAATCACCTGAGCAGACCAAAGCTACACCACTTCCTCCCGCAGCGAAACAGCACCCAATGGCACTTCCTCCGCTTATCCCACAAACAAATCCAGGGAGCTACTCAGGACTTCTGCAGACCTCTCCAGTGTTCCCTGGCCAGCTATCTCCCCCCAGCTTTTCTCGGGGCAGCGTTCCTAAGAATTTATCCGTTGGCAAGTTTGACTATATGATGGAAGAGGGAGATATGAAGGAGAAGGTGGCCACTGACTTGCTCAATATGAAGCACGGACAACGAGGAATGTATGCGGGAGGTTGGCAATACGGTGAGGCCAGTCCTCCCAATTTGCCCGACGCTACACACGATTAAGTTGAACTAGTGGACTAGAGTTATTATTGCGAGATCATTCGCTGCCCGACTTATCATTATTTATTGAATCTATAATCATTCCGGTCCATCGATGATGCACTTCACGGCTCCTCCGCCGCTACGCACAAGATCGTAGGCCTTGATGGCGTCCTTGAACGCAAAACGATGGGTGATCAAAGCCTCAAAGTCGATCTGGGCCTTTTCCTTACCGTTTTTGTAGTTTTCATCCAAGATGTCCACTGAAGTCTTGTAGTCACCGTAGCCGTATCTGAAAGAACCGAACAACAGCAATTCCTTAGTGGCGAACTCGGTGATGGGGAACTTGACATATCCGCCAGCATTACCAACCTGAACAAAACGGCCACCAGTTGCCAATGCCAACACTCCCAGCTGGATGCAAACCTCAGCACCAGTGCACTCCAAAACAACGTTGGGGCGAACGCCGGCAGGCAAGGCATCCACAAACAGTGTAGTACTGGTCTTGGAGTTGCACACGTGTGTGGCAGCACCGATGTCCTTGGCCATCTGCAATTTGTTGTCGAAAACATCAACCACTGTCACAGAAGCAGCACCGAATTTTCTTGCAACAGCAGCAGCAAGCAAACCGACAGGGCCAGCACCAAAGACAACAACGTTGTCTCCGAAAGTGACCTTAGCCAAGCGCGAGGCGTGAACACCGACAGTCAATGGCTCGACCAAAGCTCCCAACTCAAGAGAAACGTGGTCGGGCAACTTGACCAAAAAGTCCTCAGGCGACTTGTACAACTTACACAAGGTACCCGGTGGGTTGGGCTCGCCCTCCGTGGAGTTGGGCGTCGCAGCAAACACCATGTGTGGGCACAAGTTGTAGTGACCCAGCTTGTACTCGTCACTCAATCTAGATGGCACACCAGGCTCAATTGCAACCTTGTCGCCCACCTTCACGGACTTAACGGCAGAGCCTACAGCAACAACAACACCCGCAGACTCGTGGCCCAACACCATTGGCTTCGTCAACACGAAATCGCCGATCTTTCCATGAGCATAGTAGTGGATATCGGAGCCGCAGATACCGGTCTTCTTGACCTCCACAAGAACCTCGTGAGGCTGCTCGATGGTAGGCGAGGGGTAGGACTCGAACGAGATATCGTCGATTTTGTTGAGAACAAGCGAAGGGTTTGACATTGATGAAGAAAAAGTGCGCGATACTTTATTTATATGTGTATGTGGGGCAATTTTCGCACGAAATGTGGGGACGGGAAGACTGCCGCATTGGGCGGCCGTGAAATAATTATTGAGCTCCAATTGAGTCTTTGCGTGGTTGAAGAGGCGAGCCCAGTGTATGAAGAGTAGGTCGGGAAGCACGTGATGTGTAAGTTGGGTTGTTTTGGTTATCATCTGCGGAAGAAGGAGAATGGAAGAACGAAAAAGGTGAAGAGATAGAGGAACGTGATGAGGTGAGTGTTCCTTACTGGAGTCGGGGATATTGTGAAATCAACATGCCTTCTTGTTGGCCTCCTTGTTGACTTTCCTGTTGATGCATAAATTGACGATGAAATGTCTGAAAACGATGTCAGCCGTGCGTGAAATTCTTGGCCGTAGCTTTGATTTTCACCATCTGCCCTTGAAAATAGAATCAGTATAGTAAGATGATCAGTCTGCTTCCGCTTTGAGCCACGCAATTGACCGATCATCCTACCGCCTGCGGTCTGACACTCCCTAAAATCTGGGAACTCGTGATGTTCATTTGTATACCTGGTATCCATCCAGTGCCTTCCGTTGTCCTAATCCACCTGGTCCACCTTTAAAGTCCCCGATCTGCTGATCAAAGTGGACTGGCTGTCCCCATACCTGGCCCAAGCGTGAGCCGAGTCCAGCTCCTCCTTCTCGTCAGCATCCTCCTTATCATCCGAGTCGGCCTCGTCGTCAGACCCACTGGGCGTAGTGGCCTCGCTTTGGTTGTGATCTTCGTAGTTGGCGTATTCGCCATCAGAAATCTGGCACGCCATTCTGATCTTGTTCTTGGCAAGCTGGGCGTTGCAGTAGTCTGCGCCGTGCTGAAGAATATCTGCTGCAACCTCTAGCACCTTCTCTCTATTCGCCACCACCGCAACGGTGCCCCCTATAATGGCACCCACGGTAAGGGCAGTTTTTGTGGAGAAAAGAAGAAAAAGCGGCATCTGAGTGGTGTGAAGGTGTCGTGTGATCTTGGAAAGCTTCTCTTATTATACGCTGGTGTATTTTGCGTGATCTGTAGAAAGAAGAGGCGTAGCGATACGGGGAAACTGCGTGCACTTCAGTTGCGAAATATAAGCAAGCTGGAGTTATGAGGGACAATGCTCCGATAGGGGGCTGGAGGGACTGGGAAGTAGGTGGCAATTGGTTTTCTTCCCAAATGATCTACTTTATTGTCTTCAGCCCGTTTGTAAATTTTTTAGATACTCACTTATTATCTGCGAATTTCATTATTAACGTCTTGTTTCTGAAAAATAAAAGAGTTGTGGCATTGTAACCAGACACATGTCCACAAGAGCACTCTCGTTTTCTCCGCAAACTCCTCTAGCGTATCTCTATTCTGCACGTATACCCAGCATCACCTTGAATGCTAGATCTCGTATCAGGTGCACCACTTACACAATGCTGCATACAGAACCACCATGTCCCCGTCGGTCACGATCCCAGATCCACAGCGTCTCCTGTTCGAACCCGTGCCGGATCATCTTTTCCCTCGGCATCTTCTCCTTTTCCCGTAAACAAGTCTGGAGAACATTATGTACCTGCATGACTGCGTACGAATATGCGGAGAACATTTCACTATCGAGATATCACTTGAAACGCTGATATCTATCGTGTTTGTATGAAGCCACCTTCGGAATCAGCAATTCCTCAAAAATCGGCAATCAACCACGGCTCGGCCCAATGGCCAATCTCGGAGGCGAAAGCACAACGCAAATTCATCCCTCCCACAGCCTCACACCACAACTCTGGGCTAGGCACGACCGCTCTGGAAGGTTCGAGGTGGCGTTACTCGGCTTACGGGAAGCGTAGCACGAGATAATGGCGAGATGATAAAGTGGCGCCTTGAAACCGTCCGGCATAAAAGCGCAAATACGGCATACAGCCGGGCAACCTGCTCTCGGACGTACAAGTCCGCGTCGGCATGGTGTTGCCGCAAACTGGGGAATGACAGAATCGGGGACTGTCTGCAGGAGTGATTTCTTATCATGCCCCACACTTTTTTAGCATCTGATCTATAAAAGGGGACTCTTCCCCTTCTTCTCCTCCACGCCCTTTCGGTCCTTTATTCATATCCACTTTATTCACATCAATTCCAAATGTCCTCCTTCACTAAATTTCTTGACAACTTGAAGACGCAGCAGAAGCCGTCTTTTGCGGCCGACTCCACCATTCGGCCTATGGCTCCAGGCACAGTTGATGACTCTACCATCCTTTCGGCGGTTCAGCAGCAGCCAAAGCGCCGCTGGAGTTACGTGACGTACTTAAACGAAGGTACGTTGCACGGTGACGGCGACAACTTGATGGTCGGGTTGTAGTGGGACACTGGTCGTCTATGCGCTGGTCGCAACGGTAGTAGGTTAATAAAAATCAAATGCATGAGAGTGCCAACTTAAGTTCTTGTAGTCTTGGTTTGGCTTCGCCGGAGTCCCATTTTGTGTGGTTTAGCACCGCTATGACGGAGTGATTGGGGTCTAATTCGTTTGCAATTTCGAAAACGCTTTCACTAGCAAGAACACGGACTCTAGGGTTCGGGTGTAAGCAGCATAACCAACAGACTCTTTGCCTTGTCTTTTGTTTCAAGCTCTCCGGTACTTCTGGAAGCACCGAAAGATATTGGAATATCTTGAGAACAAGAGCAACCCGAGACACGCTCAGGTTGTTGATGTGTAGATTGTAGGCTCGAATGAAGAGCCCCTCACAATTGAAAGTATCAGGAAGTGGGATGCCCGCATCCAAGATTTTACCCACGAGGTTCAATGTCGCAAGCACCGTCTTTTGTGCTCTCTGATCCTTTTGTTCTGGCACCTTTAGACCTCTTACCAATTGTGTCATTACCATGTCCACTGTAACAGGACCTCCTTCATAAAGGAGCGACAAAACGTTGTTGAAAGATGTATTAATCACGGTGTTAGCACCTGTGATGGCTCCTGCGCAATGCACTATTCCTCTCCAAAAAGCTTCATCCTGGTCACTGGTACTCGCGTAGTACTCGAAGAAGTCCGAGAAGTAGAGACTATAGTCGTTATTGTACTTGTGGTAATTGTTTGCGTAGGTGTCAATTCCATCAAGCTCACATAATAACGAAAAGGCTTTCACTCTGAGTTTATCCATCACCTCCCCAGATATCCTAATAAGTTTGGATTTCAAGTCTGATCCCCGGAATGATGCTAGGTTATTCTTAACGAGATGAAGACCAGCAAATCTAACCTTCAGCCCCACGTCTCCTTGCTTAGTGAGAGTGTAGTCATCAAGAAAGTCGAGAAACTTCGAAACGTCTCTCTCTTGACTGTATAATGCCGGACTGATTCCAGAGACGACAAGTGCTCTAGTACCAGCATCAACAGAAGGATCTGATGCCAATGAACAAAGGATGTTCACTTGATTTGCATTCGAGCGAAAGCTTGCAATTGCTTGGGCGAAAAGAACATTGCCATTTTTTAAGTAACGACAGATCTCTTTGAAGATTGCCGGAGGTATCTCACTGACGCCAGAGAAATATGCCCTGAACTCTGAAATCATTTCCTTCGTGGCCTGTGATCTGGATATCGCAAACACAAGAGTCCACATATTATCCATATCGAGTGGGCTGGAAGCTCCTTTAGTCAAGCAAGCATTGATCCAATGCAACAAGGCTTCACCCTTGTTTCCAGAGTCCTGGTGGTGGTCGAACGTAGCCGAGTTGATGAGCCCCGTCACTTTCATGAGGATGTTTTCCGTTAGTATGTCAGATGCAAGAAATTCACCCAAGCAGTATAAACAGCTCTCCTGAGGATATAGTTGCGCTATCGTCTCAGAAATATCATATTCCTGGGACCTAGACGAGAATGTCACAGATTCCACATTTGCCTCAGCGAGAAGTCTGGCTAAATGCTTGGAGCCCAATTTTTGTACGATGAAAGGTACATCTTCGCTCAAGATGTCTTTCAAGATGGGACCCACGAATAGCGCTTTAGGAAAGCCGAGAGCAACTAGTGAATGTAGTAATTCATAAGAGTCAGACAATGTTCCAACACTGGTAGCTCCAAATAGCTCGATGAAACGAATGGTGAAGGCTCCGATCTCAGACGCATCACTACGCTTCAAGACTCCAGAAAAGTAGACGGATCCGAACCGTCCCACAAACTCCTGGAGCACTGCAATACCGCAACGGCGAATGGTAAAATCTTCATCGAAAACGACAACCTTCAACAAGTCTTCGAACATATCGTCAAACATTCCTGGATGTGAAGTATTCAACAGCTCAAAGTGGCCGCGTGAAAGCATCCGGAGAACTGCCCAGACGCAAAACAAAGACGAGTCTCGAACCTGGCTTCCTTGAACGAATGAGAGAGTTCTTTGGGAAATGAAGAAAGTCTGGTGAACAAGGGAGATCATAGCAGGAACGACCTCAATTGGTGCACATCTGGTTAGTGCTAAGTGACCTAAGAATAGAAGCACCGTATGATACTTTGCAATGTGAAGGTTGGATGGATCCAAGGTTAGTTCCTTGTGGTATGTGGGCTTGCCCGCAACCATTAGCTGAGGGATTCGTAGCTGGCGGAACATGTACCAGTTAAGCTGGGAGGCATAATTCGTGGCTCTGGTTGAAAGATGGCCAACCAATCTACTTAAGGTTTTGGCCATAGATTCCCTCAAATTGGCGTCGAATCGTTGCACCATCGGGTTCATGATATCATTTACCATGTTATTAACGATCGCTGAAACAGTGGCGTAATCCAGTTGGAGCAAATATATCCTGGCAAGCTTACCGAGGACTTTAATTAGAAACAAGACGTTCATGTTCGTTAGCAGCAGCCCTGACCTGTACTTGACTAAGATCAAGTCGTGGGCCACGATGTCTTTGTATATGATATGCGCATGCCTTGTCACTTCAGTACTTGAGGTGCTTTTTAGAATCTGGTTGATTGCCATAAGGTGGCCTAACTTGAAGTTGTAGTTTGCCTGAGCCCATTCGGAAGAAGTGGTGTCAAGATACAGCTCGAGAAGCCCCATTTCAACCAGATCGGGTCTCGTTAGGAGGCGAGAAAGAAGAATCAGGCTGATTCTTTGGGTTTTTGAAGCATTGGTGTGAACTGCAAGAAACCGTGTAGCAACGGAATAAAGCATGGTGTCCAAGTCTGGATGAACGGTCCGAAGCGGAAAAGGGACCATAACGAGCCTCGAGAGCCACAATAGAACTAGAAAGCATTCACAATCGGAGTCTTCAATGCCTTCCTGACGCATGTAACCGACCAATTGAGGGAGTAGGTACACATCACTGGCCAAGAAGTTTGCCACGTACTTGTCTCCACGAACTTTGGTGAGCTCATACACAAGTTCAGCGAGCGAGTTGGACAAGCCTTCATTCTGTACCAATTTCGTCTCTTTCTTGAGCTGAAGATACGCGTTGGAAACAAGATCCATGTACAGTTGCAAGTGTGAGTCTAGCAACTTGGGGGCCGTTTCGAACTCGCCAAATCGGGCTTTCACCTTGGCGATATTCTGAAGCATTCGAGACGCGCTGTGAGCATCTGGATTTTCGATGTCCTTCTGGATCTGCCGGAGTCTTGCGGCGATCTCCTCTGTTACCTCATACACACGGAGAGCGATGCTGTTCTGTTCCATGTTCATAAAGACATTAGCTTATATATGAGATATCGCGAAACTGTATGGGTGCAAAAAGAGTACCAACAGTGGGTGTGAAGAGAAAGTAGGTCGATGTACGAGTTCAGGAAAGGCTCAAGGAGTCAGATCAAGAGTTCTGTTCTGATTTTTAGGCGAATTCTGCTCTGAAAAGAAACCGACAAATTTCAAAAATTGAGGCAAAACAAGCAGATGGCTAAGACAATTATGACAAGGAGGACTGTTGCAAGCCCGAAAGGAGCAACAATGCCGAGACTTACGCTGATAAGTCCCATCACGTTGAGCACCTTTGATCAAATGGTGTACGGGTGCGAAGATACATTTTTTTCCACTTCACAGACATCCATATCCATACTTCATCATGTCGTCAAAGCAGATGTTCTACAGAATTCAGCAGCTAAGATCTACCATCGGCATGCCTCCTCCAGTGCGGAAGAACATCGCCGCTTTGGGATTGAAAAGAAGAAACCACATCGTGTACCAGCAGGTATCGGCAGCAACAGCACACAGACTTAGAATGGTCAAGGAGTTGGTGTCCATAGATTTGATGGACAGCGAAGGAGTTAAGAGTCTGCAGGAGAAGGAGCAGCAAGGATTCCCCAAGGGATTCGAGAAGATCGGTGAGTTGTGAAAGCTTGAAAATTTGGAGAGAGCAGCTCTGATCTCGGGTGGCTGCTGACACCGAAGGACCGTGCCTGTGGAACAGCACGGAAACGGCTAGTCGTGTACATATCGCCAGCGTCCACGCTGGCTCTTAATAGAGGCATAAAGAAGTGAACTGTAGTTGAGCACATGGAGATGTACTTGGAGAATACTTAGATGTTGGAGATGTACTTGGAGATGTGCGTAGATGCACTTGGAGATGGAGTCATTGGTGTGTTTGTGGATGTGCTGTCGCGAAAGTCTTCATGGAAGTGTTTTCATACTCGGCTTCTTTGCGGTATCTGAGCATGGACTTTGTATATCACTGATTTTGACTCACCGGCGGTCTCAGAGCCGACTAAAGACCTACAAGAAAAGGCACAATCGTAGTAGCAGAAGATGTGCTTGTTTTTTAAGCACCGGCCATATAGTACTCGAGTTAGTATAATTCCGGTATTTTCCAATATCCAGGTATCTTCCAATAGCTTTCTCCGCACAACGAGGCCAAAGCGACAGACAGTTCTATGCCTAAACATCTACAAAACAGCACAGAGCAATGGTTCCCAACCTCTCCACACATTCTCCGCAATCTACCTTCTTCTTCACATCTTCCACATTCAATTGCGACTTTTGGTGCAAAAGTTTATCAGCAACTTTACAAGTCTTGCTCCAAATTTTTCGTATTACATCGCTTTCAGACACCTCCCATCACCACAATGAAGGTCTCTTTTTCCCTACACCACTTTGCCAATTGGAAGCCTTTGATTGGACTCATCAACATATTTCCTGCACACACTTCACATCGAGGTCTGGCGAAAAAACACTCCATATCAAATATATTATACCAAACCCTAGCTGGTGCCTATATCTGAAGCCTCTTGAACTGGCATTACCTTGTGTTTGCATACAATTCCCCATCCGAGACTTTATATATTCTCCATTGCCTCCACACATCCGCAAGCAACATGTTTCTCAGAGCTACGCAAAGAAACAAAGTCACGTCGTCCATCTTCACCTCCACATTTGCCATCTGCTTTCTTCTAGTTGGCGCCAACTCTGTGCTTCCGTGTCCCGTTGACAGCGTCCACGGCAACGACGCAGTTGTTGATGAGAGATTGAAGAAGTTGGAACAAGCCAAGAACGCTTGAGAACGCCGCGGAGTCGTCGGAAATAGCATGATAAGTCCCGACTGTGGCGACTAGTGATACCACGGTGCCACGGCGAAGCCGGATGGTGACACCCGGAAATCAAAGCCGGAAATCAAAGCCGGAACGTGAAACTTTGCCGACGTTTGCGAAGTCATGAAGTCACAGAGGATTGTACAATAGGAGGTACGGTGCCTACATACTCATATAAAAATATTTACTAGCCAGGTAGACCTAATCACGTGATATGTACATTCTAGTCACATGACCATATTCATGTGATTGCGGATCACATGAGACGAATCTGTCATTTTGCACCCATCCAAATCGGGAACAACATAAACACCAATATGTTTTCCTTATTAGTACAAGATAAGACTGGAATCCTCATCTCCCACAACCAGAATGCAATCTCTTTTGCTACCCTACCGGTTTCCCAGAGCACCCTCTGAAGAACCCGAGAACTGCAATTTGGGCAGAGATGCTCAGATCGGCCGTGATTTGGAGATCGAAAGAAGCCCAGCGAAAGTGGGTCCCGTGCTGGTCCACGAGCCTTATGTGAAGACTTTCTGCCGCAGCAGCAGCCCCGAATCCATGGTGGTTTCCTTCGATCCACTTGACGATATTTTGCAAGAGAGCAAGCTTCAAATCGATGCCTATGTGGTTGACATGCCTTATACCAAGATATTTGAGACGAAGCAAGCTCCTGCAACTCCTCGCAAGCCAAGAAGCGCTGAACAGGCCTCTTCAGTCGGAAAAAAGAGAACATGGAATGTTTTGGACAACGTGGACCAGAACCAATTGGAGAACGTGGGCAACGTCTCCATTGGCGGTATTAAGACTCCCACGCTGAACTCTGTTTTCCACTTGAAACCATCCTCTGCAAGCAAGAAGGCAAAGGCGACCCCAGATCTGAAGTCTCTCAGAAACAAACAGAGTTTCAGCTTGAAGAACTCTGTGTTGAAGAGCGAGACAGCCAGGAACGAAGAGGCCGATCTTTCGTACGATCCATTGGCTTGTCATGCTGAGAACATCATGCGCATGGCTATGGACTCCACCATGTTGGGGTCCTTCAACAACAGTTTCAACTCCACATTTTCCAACTTGGGTGAAGACTCAATCTTGGGCAAAAGAGCTGGAGAGTTGCATGGAGACGATCCGGAGAAGAGCTTGATCGAGACCATGAAGAAAAGATGGCCTGGCATGCTTGACAAGCAGAGAGCTACTAAGATTGAAATCAGTGCGGATGATTTACAGAATGCTGTCAACGAGCCAATTTTTATAAAGTGATGTGTTATGTCAAAATGAAATGAAGATACCTAGAATCACGCATATCGATCTCGTGGTAGTAGTTGCGGTTAGAGGCTCCTTGCTCCTGAACAATAGAAGGATTTATCAGTGTCAATCTGTTCTCCTTCCAAAACTGTTCGACAATCTCCACACTGGGTACGGTACCTTGCGTGTGATACAGTCCAAGAAAGTCTGCGACAAGAGTGCCCTTATCATTTAAGCCATGTAGTAAAGACATGACTTGGAAGCTGATAACCTCGGGACTACTATGCAAGTACTCAAAGATGTAAAACTCCAAGAGTGAGTTGTAGTCCTCCCCTCGAATGCTTGAGGAAATGAAATCTGGATAGTGAGCAGGTTCTATCTGCGCCAGTAACTTCAAATATATGTAGAGTTCAAGGCCCGTTAGCTTACCTGCTGATGATTGAGATAGGGATTTCACGATGATGTTGTACAGCTCGGCATCGAGCCATTCCTGTGCAGCTCTATCATTGAGGGCGTGAAGTGTTAGGAGAACACTAATCATTCCCGAAGAGTTTTGGTATTTGTTGATGTGTTCCAAGACGCAGTTCACGAAAATTCGAAGTGTTTCTGTCGAGTAGTTCTTCTCCAAGATGTAGTTGATGTGACTAGTGACAAAGTGACGCAATATTGCGGTGTTTTTTAGTATGTTTCCGTTCTTCGAGGAAGTTATGTTGGGGTTGGTAATCTTCCTAGGCATGTAAGATTTATCTTCCAATGTGAGTTTTTGAATGGCAGCTGTTTCTTTCTCCTTTGCTCTTTCAATGTTGGCATCATGTACCTGGAAGGAGACAAATTTCCGTGACATGGAGTCAGAGATCTCTTTGTAGGAAAATTCGCCATCTACTTTCGCCACAAAGCCATCGAGAACATCCAAAACCCTCTGGATACTCTCGTCAATAGCACCTTCCGGTAACTCCTCATGATGGCAACAGTATGAAGCTATTATTTCGGCACATAGCTCTTTTGTCAATGCCTTTTCTCCACGCATTGTTTTATGTATGTAATGCCACTCAATGAGGTTTAATGTCAGGTTCACATCGCCGTTAGAGGCAAGAGTATGCAAGATCTGATGAAGTGTTGCTTCACTCAATGTGGCCAATACCGTGCTTCTATTTTGCAAGACAGTGACCTTATTGGAAAACAAAACATCTTCAGTAGATAACAGACCATCCAAATCTGCCATGATTAGGCGAGTGTAGATGAGTTTCACCAAACCATAATGATTAGAGCTAAGACCTAAGCTTAGATAACCGACCCATTCAGACAACGGGATGATCCATTTGTTTTCTAGAATGGTATCAAGCCATTTCGTCAAATTGTCGAAATCTTCAACTTCGCTCATCGCCCCTAGCATCCGGCTTACAGGCAACTGGAGACAGATTTCCTTGACATTGTGTGATGGTCCGAAGTCTTCAAATGCCATTTCAAACATCTGGAGCGCCTTTTGATACTGTCCACAATTTAGTAGGATATCCAAGTGTGCACCAACATATCGAATAGCGAAGGACAGGTCACTAACGTTTCCTGTCATGCAGTTTTCGTAGAGGATCTTCAATGCAAGCAGGTGTGTGAAGTCGTTGCTAGCACTGTAGATATTTACTATTAGCGAGGCAGCCAAGTCATGCTCTTCTTGACGGAGAGCAAATCGACTCTTGTATAACTCTTCGTATAGGGACCCGGCCAATTCGATCTGGTTCCGGTCGCGTTTCATGGCAATCAGCCGAAGTAGAAGTAAGTACAAGGTCGAAGATAGAAGCAAGGTGCCAGAAGGCTCCTTTTTGATCCGCTGCGCAATGTCCCACACCTGGTCGTATTTCTGAGCACATATACTCAAGAACACGGTCTCTTCTATCTCTGTTGTGGGCACTTTGAGAAGGTTCCTGCTCTTTTTGAGATCATAGTAGGCCTTCATGCTATGAGGTTTGGCCGAATTGGCATCACAAGGAATCACGTGAGCCAACCCCAACGGTTGTAGTTTGACCAACGGGTCAAGGAACCTACGTCGGAGCATCGTAGCGGAGTTCTCTATATAATGAGTTGAACTTCATACAAATCGATGCGCATTGAATATCTTTAAATCTGAGATTTACCTGCTTCTTCCTCACAGATAGTTATCGCGTGCCGTCTGACGAGAGGAGTCCACGTTATAGCCTACCACAATATTGAAATGCTGTCGAGAATTCTATCGAAAAGGTTTGCTTCCGCTGCAAGCAAGCAGTTCACTGTGTTTGACAGAAACGCCAAGGTGCTCCAGCGTTCTCGGGTATCCCCAGAGCTCTCCAAAAAAGCCGAGTATCTCCGTGACGAAGTCGCTATCCGCACAATCGAGCGTCTTGGATTCATTACTAGAGATTTCACTAGAGTGCTTGATTTTGGCTCGAACCTGGGGAACTTCCTCAAGAACCTATGCATCGACACCGAAGAGCCACCAGACTGTGACAGCGCAGACAAGCAGATTATAGAGCAGCTCAACAAAGACAAGGTCACAATCAGAGGCAAGATCAAAGAATTGGTGATGTTGGATAGTTCGGCTGAAATGCTTCTGCGTGATGTGGATGACGACTTCCATGGTAAATTTCCAGGAAAAGTCACCCGCTGTGTTGGAGACGAGGAACTCTTCGACCATGAGGTTCTTCAACCCGAGAGCTTTGATGCCGTCATCTCCAATCTCTCCATGCATTGGATCAACGACTTGCCACAAGCGCTCATGAACATCAATAAAGTCCTCAAACCGGATGGGTTATTCATGGGAACTCTTTTCGGCGGAGACACACTCTACGAGCTTCGCACATCTCTTCAGTTGGCCGAGTTAGAGAGAAAGGGTGGTATGTCGCCCCGTGTATCCCCTCTTGTCCACGTCAATGACATCGGAAACCTTATGAACCGTGCTGGATTCAGTATGCTCACCATCGACACCGAGGATATTATTGTGGGTGGCTTTCCAGATCTTGTCACGTTGTGTCAGGACCTACAGAACATGGGTGAGCTGAACAGCTTGGTGGCAAGAGCAAACCACCTTCCTAAGGATGTCTTGTTGGCAGCCAATGAGATCTGTAAGAGCTTGCACGGAGAGGAGGCCGAGGATGGAACCGTGACGATTCCTGCTACATTCAATGTGATTTTCATGATTGGTTGGAAGAAGAGCGACACGCAACCACAACCTTTGGCGAGAGGCTCGGGCCAAGTCAACTTGAAAGAGGTGTTGTGATGAGGTAATAGGGTCTACAAGAGTTCACCGGGCCAACTCTTCAGTCTGAGTAATGCAGGGATTTGACAGTGTTCAGTGCACATTTGGCCTTCTGGATACCTACTTGCTTCATCGCGGGATTGAATTGTCCCGGAAGACGATTGAAGCGCTCTTAAAAACTCGTTCAGGGTCGTTCAATGTTGCCTGAGGCTCATTCTGCAAAGTCATATTCTGCAGAGCCAGAATTCACAGAAACACAACTCCTACTTCAGATCAAGAAAGAGATATCAACCATGCATTGTCCATGCGATCCGTTCCCCATGCTTCCCCTTCTACTGTACATATATCCACCCAATATAAATTCATCATTATTACTCACTGAGATCTCACAAGTGAGCAATTAGCCAAAATAGGCAATCGCTTCCGGTGACGATGTTGGCAACAACCACCAATACTGATAGGTGAAGAAACACATTGGTGAGTTCAGAGCCCCCACAGCATTTTGGTAGAATCTTAGAATCCCATACCCTCTACTCATCAGCCATGTGAATAGGCTTCCTCGGCTCCTGCACATACCGTCTTATCGTGTGGAGAACATGACATATATAACGCCATCGTTTCTCTTTTGATACCTTCTTGCTTCACACACTAGATCACAGAAGAGGATCATGTCGAAATTCAAAAATGCTACTCACGTGAAAGACGGCAGCGTGTCTCAACAGGTCGTTTTGCCAAACTACATGTTGGACTCATCTTTGGTTCTTCTCCCAGGAATCGTGTACAACGTTACATTCTCCAGAGTCAAGGCGGCTGCACTCCTTTCTAGATTCCGTGACAAGTCAGGAACAGACCCCGTGATCAGAAGGCTTTTGGACGAGTTCAAGGACCTGGCAATCATCGACGCCACAACGTTGTCACGCTCAGCCATAGAAGGCATTGAACAGTTTTATCAGGTAGAGCAGCTGGTAAAACTGGCGGGCCGTCCAGATGCTGCTATTCCTGAAATCAAGCCGGAAACCGATTACGACTGGCTCGTTCTCTCGATTAGTCCGAACTCCTCGAAGATTCCTGATCCCTCTGGTCCGGAGCTTACTTCTGGAGAGGCAGTTACCGTTGCGCGGATTGTGGGGTTCATTGACGACACCACCAACGTAAAGCTCACGTTACAAGCACTTGCACGTGCATCGAAAGTTACTGGGTATAAAGGCAAACGCCCAGACGAGGAGTTGGTGTCCGTTCAGTGGAACGAGGACCTTGCAGACCTTCCTGGTCATCTCCAGACGCTCAAGTCTTCGACAAGCTGTTTGTTCAGATCTATTGATAAGTTCGTGGGTGAATACCGTCAGTCAGCAGGAACCGGAAAAAACAAAGAGAGTGATTTGTTGACGCTTAATCCTTTGGCCAACGCCCTCTTTTTGCAGTTGGCTGGGTCTAACGACTTTGCGAAGGCATATGCCACTTTACAGAAAATAGTTGGTGGGATGACTGTGGACACTGGTAGCCCACGGTCTTTGCTGAGGATAATAGATTTGACCACTGCTATCATC
Organism: Danielia oregonensis; assembly: GCA_003707785.3. Lineage (NCBI taxonomy): Eukaryota > Fungi > Ascomycota > Pichiomycetes > Serinales > Metschnikowiaceae > Danielia > Danielia oregonensis. The sequence continues at coordinate 419,319 of PPLJ03000005.1, forward strand.
CCATTCCCAAACCACGAGAAGCTCAAGATGTTGTCTACATACGAATTGAGAGACAGAGTGGTAGAAATCAATGCAATGGTGGCTAAGATGACCGAGGTTTTCCGTACTCTCAAGGAGAACAACAGCATGGTCAACCACTGGTTTTACCATGAGGCATCCAACATGCAGAAGGCCAACGTCGTCGCCAACCAATTGAAGTCTATTCGTCTTGTATTGGAGGGTTTGACCAACAAGCCTTCTCTGCCCAACAAACAACTTGTGAGGCGTAAGGCACCACTCTCTCCACCTGTAAAAAGAGGTGGGGACGACGATGACGACGATGAAGAAGACGACCTTCGTTTAATCACTCAATTCATCAACAGAATTCCGGAGATTTCCTCCCTCTCTGAGGACAGCAAGCGCATGATCATCAAAGACTTCAAGCGTATCAAGTCCATGTCGCCCTCCAACGCCGATTATCATGTCATCAGGAACTACTTGGAGATCGTGGCCGATATGCCATGGGACAAGTATATGTCTAAGCATAAGTCTAACAAAGACATTGATTTGGAGGCCGCGCGTCAAGCATTAGATGATGATCATTACGGATTGCAGCACGTGAAGACCCGCTTGATTCAATACCTTGTTGTATTGAAGCTTTTGGGTGCAAATGCTGACAAAGAGTTCGAAAGACTTGGACTCAAGGAAGCACAACGAGAGAAGGAGTTGCAGGCACAACGCGAAAGCAGAAAGTTTACTCGCGAGTCTACGAACGGCGAGGCCATTATCATCCCCAACAATGATGAAGCAAGAGCTGTCAAGGAAGAAGCTACCAATCAAATCAAGCGGTCCAGGGAATTGACGAACATTGACAAGGTGGCAGATGCCAAGGCCCTTCTTGCTTCTAAAAACAATAAGTCACCTCTCATCATGTTGGCTGGTCCTCCTGGTGTCGGTAAAACCTCCTTGGCTAAGTCCATTGCCAACACTCTTGGAAGAAAATTCCAGCGTGTATCTTTGGGTGGTGTTAGAGATGAGTCGGAAATTCGTGGCCACAGAAGAACTTATGTTGGTGCTATGCCTGGATCCATCATCCAGGCGATCCGGAAGTCTAGGTCAATGAACCCAGTCATTCTTTTGGATGAGATCGACAAGATTGTGGGCGGACAGAGCAGTGGAGCCAAGGTGAATGGCGATCCAGCCGCTGCTCTTTTGGAGGTCTTGGACCCAGAGCAGAACACTCAGTTCATTGACCATTATTTGGGCTTTCCTGTTGACTTGTCGCAAGTGATCTTCATCTGCACGGCTAATGAGCCACACAATTTGTCTAGGCCTTTGCTTGACCGTTTGGAAATGATCGAAATCGGGGCCTACGATTACAGTGAGAAGCTTGTCATCGGTAACAAGTACTTGATGCCTCGTCAAATTCGTCGCAATGGATTTCCAAGTGACGGGCTTGTGAGCATTGACGATGAGGTGATGCGCAAGGTGATCTTGGACTACACCAGAGAAGCGGGAGTGCGTAACTTTGAGCGTAAGCTCGGAACAATCTGTAGGTTCAAGGCCGTTGAGTACTCTGAGAGTTTGAGCAACAGCAGTATTCCTTACAGCCCTAAGGTGGAGGAATACGACTTGGCCAAATACTTGGGTCTTCCTTTCCCAAGCGCAAGCAATGAGATTGTCGATTTGCCTCTTCAATCAAGTCGCTACGGTGTTGTCAACGGATTATCGTACAACAGCGACGGATCGGGATCAGTGCTCATCTTTGAAAGCATTGGATTGACTACTGACAAGGGTACATCATTGCATATGACAGGACGCTTGGGTGAAGTGTTGATGGAAAGCGCGAAGATTGGTTTGACATTCATCAAGAACACTTTGAACAAGGGTTTATTGAACTTGAACCACAGCGAGCAACTGCTTTTGGAGAAGCTCAACAGCACGGAGATCCACATGCACGTTCCCAGTGGAGCCGTTCAAAAAGATGGTCCTTCTGCTGGTATCACAATGGCATTGCTGTTTTTGTCATTGATTCTAGAGAAGCCTGTGCCTCTGAATATCGCAATGACAGGCGAGATCACCTTGAGAGGCTTGGTGTTGCCCATTGGGGGCTTGAAGGAAAAGATGCTTGGCGCACACTTGACAGGTCACATTCGTAAGTTGGTGGTGCCACGTGCAAACAGAGCCGATATCATTGAGGAATACGTTACGAAACTCAACGACCCTAGCAAGATGAACGAGCTTTTGAGAGACAATGCGCTGAGAAGCTTCAAGAACACCGCTCCAGAGGACTACTTTGCTGAGAAGTACGGAGTCCAGATTGTGTACGCCCGCGAGTTCTGGGATGTGATCAGAAACGTCTGGGGTGACGATTTGTTGGCGAACGTGGAGCAGGCGCAGGTTGACGAATACCACTTGTAAGCTACCAGATGGGTGTTTTGACAAGGTTATGATATCTAGAACCAGATCTGTAGATCTAGCATTGGTTATGGTGCAGAATGAAAATATCAATCAAGGCTGAGCTATACGCTTACTATCATGAACCTATAAGCTTCATGCACTTTTAGGGTGCAAAAGCAGGATTGCGCAGGGCTTCAAACTATTGTACTCTTCTTACACGGCTACACATGCATGCGAAAATGTCTATTGGGATATTCGGCTACAGCTAAGCAAGCCTTTCCATATAGATTTCCCTGAATTTCACCAATGTGCTTTCTTGGACTCCCAAAACTTCTTATTGGCCGAACATGTAAACAATGTACTTGGATCGAACAAGAGCCGAAAACGCGCAGGCTCTGATTTTCTTTTTCGCGCCTACGATCTTTAAAATAGACTCTTCGCAAGAAACTCACAACACCCGGCTTCTTTCGGCCTCTCGCTATGAACATACTCTTCGTTGTCGTGTTTTTAGCGTCGTTCGCTTTGCCTGCATGGGCTCGGAGATCGCTTTCGGCGACTTCTTTGGTCACTTGCATGGACAACTCTCAGATCCTGCCTTCGTATTTCAACGTTACGTTTGATCCCGACAGCAGGTCTATTAAATACAACCTCGACTTGACGACCGAGATATCGGGCAACGTCACTGCGCACGTCCAGGTTTACGCCTATGGGTTTGTCATCATCGAGAAAGACATCGATATGTGCACATTGGGCTGGAAACAGTTCTGCCCTGTGTATCCTGGCTCGTTGCAGATTGAGTCTATCGAGTACGTCTCGGAGAAATACGTCAAGCAGCTTCCAGGCATCACATACACCGTGCCAGACATCGACGCTGTGGTGAAGGTTGTGGTTAAGGACAAGACCACGAAGGAGGTCTTGTCGTGCTTGCAGAGCTCTTTCACCAACGGTAAAACTGTGTCGCAGACAGGCATCAAGTGGGCCACGGCTGTGATCGCTGGTTTGGGCTTGCTTATCGCTGCTGTCTTGTCTACTTTCGGAAACTCCAATGCGGCGCTGCACATCTCAGCCAACGCTGTCTCTTTGTTTTTGTACTTCCAGTCCGTCGTTGTTGTCTCTATGCAACATGTGGAGAGAGTCCCTCCTATCGCCTCTGCTTGGTCCGAGAATTTGGCTTGGTCTATGGGTTTGATTCGGGTTGAGTTCATGCAAAAGATCTTCCGCTGGTACGTGCAGAGCACGGGAGGAACGCCTACGTTGTACTTTGTGGGTACAACGAAGCAAATTTTGGTGCAAAGAGCTTTGAGCTATTTGAGCAACTTGCACGATTTTGTACAAAACGATTACCGTGTGAACTTAGACCGCCGTTCTTCGACTACATTAAGCTCCAACGAGAACTTGATTGTGCTTCGTGGAATCAAGAGAATCGGATACAACTCGCACATTGAGCCGACATCCATCGTGGTGACAGGCTTTACGTTCTTTGTTCTTTTTGGCTTTCTTTTGGCTGTCTTCATCATCTTCGTACGCCTGGCTGTCGTTCTTTTGGTGAGGTTCAAGAAGATCAACCCCAACCGGTTGTCTCACTTCAGAAGCTCATTCGGGCTCATTATGAAAGGCTCGTTGTTGCGCTACCTTTACATTGGTTTCACGCAGTTGATCATTCTCTCTTTGTGGGAGTTTACCGAGCGTGACTCACCAGCTGTGATTGTTCTTGCTGTCATCTTGCTTCTTACCGCTCTCGGAGTTCTTGGATATGCGTTCTGGAGCACGCACAAATATGGTAATCTCTCTCTCGAGAAGCACTCCAACCCTGCAGCTTTGTTGTACGGTGACTCCAAAATTTTGCACAAGTTTGGCTTTTGTTACACCATGTATCACGCCCAGGTTTACTGGTTCGGTGTTGTGTTGTTAGCCTACACATTTTGCAAAGGTGTGTTTATTGCTTTGTGTCAAGGATCTGGAAAAGCGTCCACGCTTGTTCTTTTCCTTCTCGATTTGGCCTACACAATCTTCTTGTTCATCAAGAAACCTTACATGAATAAGTCTACCAATGTGCTCCATTTTTGCACAGCGATTGTCACTACTATCAATTCGTTTTTGTTCGTTTTCTTTTCTCAGCTATTCGGCCAGCCTGCCCAGGTGGCATCTGTCATGGGTTGGGTATTTTTCATCTTGAATGCCGCCTTCTCTTTGGTGTTGTTGCTCATGATTCTTACCTTGATCTGCTTGGCGTTGATGTCCAAGAACCCCGACTCTCGTTTTGCCCCTGCTAAAGACGACAGAACCTCATTCCAGAGGAAATCTTCCTTGAAGCACAAGAGTGTTGCCCCTACGACGAATGCACAACAGCAAACTCACAATGAGTTGTTTGCATTGGGTGCTGCAGCTCAGGATCACCTGGCAAACTGGGAAACCGAAATGTACAAATTGAATGACTTGAGCAAAACTTCCCTCTCTGCCGATTCAACTGATGCGTCACCACTTACTGCCGATGATGACGAAAAATTACAAGCTAACGAGCACCCTTCGCCAACGGTACAAGATGAAGAATCCGAAGCGGGAAAATCGTTCGGTGCTAAGCTTAGAGCTAAGTTGAACAGAAAGTCCTCAACCAAAACCAATGGTGAAAAGGTTATAAACCGCATGAGCGACACCTTGAGCGATGAAAATGGAATGCCCAACTCATCTTCGAAAACACCCATTGCACACAATCGCAACCAGTCCACTTTTTCTGAGTCTGCGTTTTCTAACAACTCTGAAGCCAACCCCACGGGCGTCAAGGGCTTTCTCTGATCGATAACTTCTTTCGTTGTACATTAGTAATTAATACATGGTTTATTGACTAGTTCCATAGGTTCTGCATTTGGCGAAGGATGTCGATCGCTTGGTTGGCAGGAACAGATGCTAATAACATGGCAAATCTCGAACTATTGGGAAGGGAACTGAGATTAGTGTTGAACTTCCCAGCGCTGAATGGTACTAAAGTGTTCATGATAAAGTTCTCAATCATGAGACTAGTCGGAGAAAGTGCTGTTGGTGGCTCTTGAAAGATGTAGCTTTCGTTGATTCTTATTTCTCGTGCCCAGTCACCTTTCTTGTCAAAACGGACATCCCATGCCGGCGGAGTTTTGAGATATGGGATCAGTAGAGTTAAATCTTGGGAAGACATAGTGAACCAGTGGTTGGTGACATCATCCGCAAGTAGAGGAACAGGTAAGCTGAGATTATACTTCGTTGAAGCGGGATTACTGGGAGCGCAATCCACTACACTTGAGCACTCGTACAATCCTCCAACAAATGTGTAGGGGACGTAGAAAGGGAGGCTCAGCCTCGAATATTTTCTTCTTCTGGACAACTTGAAGCATTTGGTACCTGAATCCGGTGTCTGTTTCTCTGCTTTCTCGCTTTTCCCATTTGTGACTTTGTGCAATGCATCCATAACCTTTTCTAGCAATGACTTTGGACTAGTTTTTACTTCTGAAAGGCACACGAGCTGTTTGAAATCAAACTCTTCTTCTTTGCCCAACTTTATAGCTGTTTCATAATCGGCTCTACCCTTGGTGCAATGAGTGAAAACAAGAAAGTTCACGCTAGGAAGTGAAGATCTCGACACCTGATAAGTGTTCGTAACTTTGAGACCAGTAAAAGCGATTTCATTCGGTTTCGAGCAAATACTTGCAAATGAGAATGGTAGAATTAGTAATAGAAGTAGCATGCTTTTGTGGTTTTGCAACTTGTTGCACAGACATATGCAGGATGTACATTCAAAAAGTGGATCCATGGTGGGAAATAATGAAACAAAATTCGAGAGTTCTAAGCCCATTACAAAACTTGCAGACTCTCAAACTACCAGTTCCGTACGTGCTATTTCCCAACTTCTCCATAATCTTGAAATGTTTTACAGGGCCAAAAAGTTGACCTTCGCTGGTGTACGGATGTCATCACGTGCTCGGCTAGTAAAATCTGCGATGCCTCGATGAGTATTAAAACTACCATGGATTCCAACCAGCAGCTGAATAAGCCGCATCGCGGAGCCGATGGAAAGAAAAATACGGCGAAGAAGAAGCTTCATCAGAACGGCCATAACGCCAAAGCTTTTGCTGTCTCGGCGCCGAAGAAACTCGAAAGACAGGCCAGAAGAAGTCATGATGTGGGTGAAAAGCGTCTCCACGTCCCCATGGTGGACCGTACACCGGATGACGATCCACCACCAGTCATAATCGCTGTTGTCGGTCCTCCGGGAACGGGAAAGACGACGTTGATCCGTTCTCTTGTCAAGAAATTGACCAAGATGACATTGACTGAAATCAAAGGACCCATTACAGTTGTCAGTGGAAAGAGAAGACGGCTTACGTTCATGGAGGTCAACAATGATTTGAACTCGATGGTGGACGCGGCCAAGATTGCAGACTTAGTTTTGCTTTTGATCGATGGAAACTTCGGTTTGGAGATGGAGACCATGGAGTTCTTGAACATAGCACAGCACCACGGTATGCCCCGTGTGTTGGGTGTCTCTACACACTTGGATTTGTTCCGCAGTCAGAGCACACTTAGGACATCGAAGAAGAGATTGAAGCATCGTTTCTGGACTGAAGTCTACCAGGGTGCCAAACTTTTCTACCTCTCCGGTGTAATCAACGGCCGGTACCCCGACCGTGAGATCTTGAACCTCTGCCGTTTCATCTCGGTGATGAAGTTCCGTCCGCTTAAGTGGAGAAACGAGCATCCATACTTGTTGGCTGACAGAGTAACAGACTTGACTCACCCACAGCTTATCGCTGAGAATCCCAAATGTGACCGTAAAGTTGCTCTTTACGGATACTTGCACGGTACTCCCTTGCCCGCACAGGACGCGCACATGCATATCGCCGGAGTGGGCGACTTCTATGTCCACTCGGTTGAGAAATTGCCTGATCCATGCCCCACACCATACTACGAGCAGAAATTGGACGACTTGGAAAGAGAACGTGCCAAGGCCGCTGCTGATGCGGGAGAAGAAATTGCTCCTACCCGTAGAAGAAGAAAGAGACTCGAGGACAAGCAAAAGATCATATACGCTCCTATGTCCGATGTTGGCGGTGTCTTAGTTGACAAAGATGCTGTCTACATTGATGTCGGGGAGCAGAACTTTGTCGCCGGCGAAGAGCAAGGTGAAGGTGAGAAGCTTGTGACTGGATTGCAAGAGGTGCAAAAAACCACTCTGGAAAGATTTGCCGAAGGTCCAGGGTTGCAGTTGTTTTCCAACTCAAACGAAATCAACGAACCTGAAAGTGAGGAAGAAGAAGAGAAAGGCGAAAACACCGGCCGTAGAGCCATGAGAAAACCCAGAATCTACGGAAAGTCTATTCAGGAAGACGACGAGTTCGACAGCTTGCCAGATGATGAGGATGACTTCGACGAAGATCATGAACCTAGAAAGGTCGAGATTGATTTTGGCAACGCTCCCAAGGAAGACTTGGAGTTCGTGGAAGACTCTTCCTTGTCCTCGGACGAAGAGGATTACGCACAGATGGCTTCTAAGTTGAAGGGCTCTGTTCAGCGCCGCTGGAACATCAACAAGTTGTTGTATTTGGACAACATCGATCCAGCTGAAGTTGTCAGAAGATGGAGACAGAAAGTTGTCGAGGAAGATGATGAGGAAGAAGAAGACATTGAAGAGGATGAGGACTTCTTCAAAAAGCGTGACACTTCTCTGACTACAGAGGATATGGACACGTTCATCCCGTCATATCCAAAAATCGAAGAGCTTCGAGCCCACTTCTGTGAAAACTCGGATGACGAATACGAGAACGGTTATCAACAATTAAAAGACCGCTTATTGGTTGCGCCCAAGCTCGATGACAAGGAAGAGGAAGGTGACAAGGCCAATGATGAGGAGGTTTTCGGCGACTTCGAGGACTTGGAAGGTGGAGACGATAAGGAAGAAGCCAATGACAAGGAAGATTCTGACGAAGACGACGATGATTCTGACGACGAAGCTGGGGAAGACAAGAAGCAGAGGGACGACTTCGCTGACTTCGAGGAAGAGGAGAAGGAAGAGAACCTTACAGTCGAACAGAGAAGAGAGCTCAACGCATCCAAGAAGGCTGAACTCAAGTTACAATTCGAAGATGAAGACCGTGAGTTTGGAGCAGAAGACTTGGAAGGTGACACTGAAGCAGACACATGGTACGAGTTCCAGAAGAACAAAATGGCAAAGCAGTTGGAGATCAACAAGTCCCAGTTCGAGGAGATGGACGCTGAAACCAGAGTCAAGATCGAAGGATACCGCGCTGGTTCCTACGTCAAAATTGTCTTCGAGAAGTTGCCTTGCGAGTTTGTGGACAACTTGCAACCTGACTATCCAATTGTCTTGGGTGGTTTACTCTCGACAGAGTCCAGATTTGGTATCATGAACGTTCGTATCAGAAGACATCGTTGGCACAAGAAGATCTTGAAATCGCAGGATCCTTTGATCTTGTCTTTGGGTTGGAGACGATTCCAAACCATTCCAATCTACACCACGACGGATTCGAGAACGAGAAACAGAATGTTGAAGTATACGCCAGAACATGCGTACTGTTTCGCCTCATTCTACGGTCCATTGGTTGCGCCAAACACCACCTTCGTTGGTTTCAACATCGTTGATCAGTCATCCACCACAGGCTCCTTCAGAGTCGCCGCTACAGGTGTGGTCGAAGACTTGAACTCTTCAGTTGAAATTGTAAAGAAGTTGAAATTGGTTGGACACCCACACAAGATCTTCCGTAACACAGCTTTCATCAAGGACATGTTCACCAACTCCTTGGAAGTGGCTAAGTTCGAAGGTGCTTCGATCAGAACAGTTTCTGGTATTCGTGGTGAAATCAAGAGAGCTTTGTCTCGTCCCGAAGGTCAGTTCCGTGCTACTTTCGAGGACAAGATTCTTATGTCTGACACAGTTTTCTTGAAGACATGGTACCCTGTCAAGGTTAAGAACTTCTACAACCCTGTCACTTCGTTGTTGATGGGTAAGCACAACCAGTGGAAGGGTATGCGTTTGACTGGTCAAGTTAGACACGAGAACAATATCGCCACACCTATGCAAACCGACAGTGCCTACAAGAAGATTGAGCGTGAAGAGAGACGCTTCAACCCATTGCGTGTTCCTAAGTCTATCCGTCAAAACTTGCCCTTCAAATCCCAACTCCGTGAGATGAAGCCACAAAGCAAGCAGACATACTTGGCTAAGAGAGCCGTTGTCTTGGATGGCGAAGAAAAGAACATGAGAGACTTGATGAACAAGATCAACACTCTCAAGAGAGACAAGGATACGAAGCGTAAGGCTAAGAAGAACGACAAGTTCCAGGACCGGTTGAAGGAGATGGCCAAGAAGGAGGAGAAGAGAAAGGACAAGGAGAAAGAGAGAAAGAAGGACTACTTCTCAAAGCAGGGCAAAAAGCGTCCTATGGAGCAGAGTGAAGGCAACGCTGCCGCGTTTGGAGCCAAGAAGAGAAGATAGATAGCATAAGGGAGTTAGATCTCAATTCGATAATAGAAAAGAAGACCTGGCAATGTCCGGAATTGTAGATGCAAAATTGCAGATCCAGCGATGCAGATCGCGGATCCTAAGCCACCACCTTTAGCAGAATATCCCTGAAACTAGTAGGGTTGTTCACTCTTCAAGTAGACACATCACGTATGGGCAGTCATCTCGAATGTGGTGTTTCTGGGCATCGGCATATCGTTCTTCATGATTTCTTGTCTCGGCCAAGCTTCGTCTTCTCTTATGATCTGGGCCATACCCCCAATTCCCGAATACCGTAGTGATAATACACATCTAGGCACGGTGGTTTCGTCGCATCTCAGTCGTCCTCTCCAACTATCATGCCTTCATTTCATCTTCTATCGGTTCCCCACAGATAACTAGTGTTCTCTGCAGAACTAGCAACGAAAGAAAAACTAAGCGTGCTTTTAGTTCACGTTACACTCCATCACTTACATTATCAGCAAACGCTACAGCCCCTAATCCCGTGATTCACAATACTCACACGACCTAGGAGAAACTTCAGTTGACGAAAGAACCCAAGCTACCAAAAATTTCAGGAAATGGGAATGACCTCGGTCTACACCAACAAATACGTTTCGGACATTCCATTGAAACGGCCGCAGGAGACGTTTGTGGATGATCCCAGTCTGCTTGATGAGATCTCCATTGCTGAGCTCGAGTTTGATTTGGCAAACGACATCAAGAACATAAATACTCTCCATGTTCTACATGCGATAGCGGTTCTCAACGCCATGATTCACGACCTCATTGCACTTCACGGCAACCGTGAGCTCTTTGAGAAGTTTCGGCGCCAGCAGCTTGAGAAGTACTCGATCGATATCGATGAGTTGCAGCTGGAGGCTGGAGCTGCTGCCACGGGATTCCACGACGACGATCTTCCGCTTCCAGTCGAGTCATTTGGAACCTTTGATGACCCACTACCGCCTGGCTCGCTGGCATCTTCTACCATGAGCATGTCTCCAGTTCTCAAATACACCAGGTCCAGTGATAACATCAGCACCACGTCATCTGAAGCCAAGCTTCCAGTCGAGCCAGAAGAGACTGGACTAGGTACCACGGTGTTCATTTCTACCGAGTCTTTAATCCAGACGACCTCGCTTGAAATGATCGCTGACCCTATCACGACTCACAGTAACGAAAGACTCAAGAAGGAGGTAGCATACCATATGGCTCCGAAGATCAAGCAGCAGGCTGACCATTTGTTACGGTGCTTTGGTCTTGCCAAGGCTCCTCCTCTCACCATCGAGAAGTTCCTACTCCGCATCCAGACATACTCGCCCTCGGTGTCCGTCTCTGTGTGGGTGCACAGTGCTTACATGTTGTTCAAGCTCTGTGTACTTTTGGACGTGGCCCCGTTGACATTGCTCAACGTGTACCGCTTCATCTTGGCACTGATTCGGTGTCTGACCAAGAAATTGGAGGACATCCACCAGAAACAACGAAGTTTCGCAACTGTTGGAGGAGTCGCTCTCAAGGACTTGTGCAAGATCGAAGTAAGCTTCCTCTACTTGTGCAACTTCAAGTTGGTGGTGAGCGAGCACATTCTCAACGACTTTTTGACCAAGGACTTCTTGTCCTTAAGGCTGTTTTGTCGTGAATACGTCCACGAGACATGAACACACGCAGTCTGAACGCTACCAATGAACTTGGATACATACGTATCTTACGAACTGTACTAATAGTATATCAACGCTCCAACTTTCGCAGTAATATAATCACCACAACCTCCAATATTAGGTACCAAAAACCAACCCGTCTACTTCCAAAAAATATGCGATTTCTGTGGATCGAACACAGGACCTTCAGATCTTCAGTCTGACGCTCTCCCGACTGAGCTAAAGCCGCAAAACAGAACCCATGCCGGGACTCGAACCCGGAATCTTTTGATTAGAAGTCAAATGCGCTAACCATTACGCCACACAGGCTTAGTTGATGGCATCTACGCTTGCAGTGTGGCCGTGGGTGCAAAGTTTTAGGATCACTGGCCATGCAAATAGTCAAACATGGCCAAACTTCCTTCTACTTGGCACCAAGCCTCTCCCAATTTGACCAATTAAAGCCAGGTCGTGGACCACAAACGGAAATTGAAAAAAGTAGCAACGAGCACATGAAATTTGCGCTTGCACAAAAGGGTCTCGCCTACGGACCGAAGCAGCAGGGTACTGCGGACCGCTTATATCGGAGACGTCGCCTCCGCGCTAAGTTAAAGATTCTAACGGTTACCCCACACGATGCTCCAAGGGTGATGATTGGATTTATGAATGTTTCGCATATACGCAAGGAACAATAATGGCCGATTCGTGCGTCCGGGCGCAGCTTGGCCATTCGAAGATCGGCCCATCAGCGAAGACATTAATGACGAAATCACTGCGACGTCATCAAGACCGAGGCACACGATACGAACCTCGAGAACTGCCCCAACCTAATTGGGGACTACAAAGGGCGCTGGAGCAGGCCAAGATTGCCGATAACTAATTAGGTAAGCGGGAGGTTGCTACAACGGAAGAACGGAAAGGCCCCACGCCAGCGGGGCGCAAGGCACGGGTCTTATGCGCTCCCCGGGCGTAACATGCCAGCGAAGCGTGGGCGCAGGAGAGGGGCCGTCGTGTTATTTCCCTAATAGGAAAGAATGAGGGGCGTGGCGGACGCGGCGCTGCAGGTGGCGACGCATTCTGCCCGATACCTGCGTTAAATCCGCCGCAATCTCCATATAACCAAAGGGGGGGAAGGTTCCAGCCCTTGCGCCTGCGTGTAGCGTCCACCAGGGCACTCGCAAGGGTCCGACGTCGTCGATGATCCTGGCTTGCCACGGCCGCAGAATGCCCCCAAGAAGCTCGCATTGTTCCTTATCTCGTCCCCAATTCCCTCTTCGGTACGCCCGTGACTAACGCCCGAAATGTGCATGGCGGAGTTCAATGCCTGAGGTGACAGACTCCGGCGGACTGTATGCAGTGCGCCTGCGCGAAGGACAATTCTCTCGGTACATCATTTTCCACTTCGGTTCCCCAGACTTTCTTTTTTAGGCATCGACCGGACCTACCTATATATAGCGGCAGCTGCCCCCGATTTCTCGCCACTATGTCATATACAGCTACTGCCACCAGAGGTGTTGCACCAACCAGTTTAAACCTCAACGTATTCAGCCACCCACCTCGTTTCGAGAAGCAGAAACCTAAATCGCCCGCTCCTTCCGCGTTCACCGACGACGAGGATATCTTCTCGCTGGATATGGTCACCATGGACATGGACTTCGATCAGGCGTATTCCATGTACACACAGATGCAGCAGAAGAACGCCATCAGCGGTGTTGAGCAGCTTCAGAAGGCTCAGCAGCAAAATATGTACCCGCAAGCCGGCTTGGGCGGTATGCCTTTACTCGCACAGCCCAACCAAATGATGAACGGTGGGCTTTTCGCCGAGCAGCTGATGACCAGCGTGCCATACGAAGAGGAGGACAAGCTGGACGACGAGTTCGACCAGTTCTTCTCCAACACAGAGACAAACGCCTTGGAGAAGTTCTTGGACAACTTGGCTCTGTCGCTGCTGGCCAACCCTCTTGAGTTGTACAACCAACCACAGCATAAGATGGTGTACGACTTGCACACCATGGGCTCTTCGGACAAGCCTTCCATGCCTGCGCGTGACATACCCGACTACGTCAAGAAGGAGATCACCGACGCCTTCAGACACGTCCCCGTGCAGAACTTGAAGAGCTTCGGCCAACACCAGCAGTTGCCCACTCCCTTGGACCTGAGAAACTCGTCCACGCATTCCGAAAAGAGAAGAGCTTCCTCCATGGAGGCGCTGCTGCCCTCGTGGTCGCCCTCGCTGGAGAAGAGAAGAAGATCCAGCACCAAGCCTTTGCTTACCTTGGAACAGAAGAGATTGAACCACTCTCACTCTGAGCAGAAGAGAAGAGTGTTGTGCAAGCAAGCATACGAGAGATGCTTGAGACTAATCACCAACGTGGAAGACTACAAGAACGACTTGGTATCCGCCTCCGCGGTGACGTCTTCGAAGAAGAAGTCCAAGAGAAAGCAGATCAACAAGGATGGTTTGCCTAACTTGCTGAAGCACACAGCGTTGTTGAAGATCAGCAACGAGATCTTGAAGATCCGCGGGAAGAACGACCAGTTGCGCAAGTTGATAGAGCAATACTAGTGTTGGGCGTGGAAAGGTTGGGTTTATTTCTACTTGTTATTATACTTAAAACATACTATTTATTGGACAACTCTGTAGAGGAGACTAGAATTCGTTGGGCGTTCCCTGGGAGATGACACGACCTACATGGGCTATCGCATGAACAAATTCCCGTTATTTGGAGAAATTATAATGGAAGATTTGGTTGGGCTCTGGTTGTGCCCAATGCCCAAGGAAGATCTTCTGACGATCTTCAAGATGGTCGTCCAGAGCTTGTGCATGTACTTCGACCTTGGGTGCGAAAACTAGTGTAAGCAAATACAGAAGCAGCTACCAAGCAACCATGTAGGGAACCTCATTCAGCCATGAGTATCGAAAGAAATCACACAGATGGACACAGTACGCAAAAAATATTTGTCCATGCCGTATCTGACCGTCCTCAAACTCTCACCGTATTAGTGTTATGCTCGCTAGACTAATTTCGTGAAAGTACCAAACTAAACATCTATATCAGAATCATAACACGTTCTAGTATAAACCCCCTCAGCGATCCTTACACACTTTCTCAACTCTCTTCCCATCTGACCTATCTTGCCTTTCTTCTCGCCTACACGTCCTAAAATATTCAATCGCGAAATCTAAAGATTCAACCTCAACTACATACCTACAGCAATGCCTTCCAGCAACACGCTGACGCCTGTACCTACGGATCACCCTGCCAATCGTCTCACCATTGGCGATGAGGAAGATATCGCCACGCTCCTCAAACTGGCGTCGTCGCTTCCCAACGATCAGCTTGTGGAGTCTCTCGAACAGCAGTATCCCAAAGAGCCGCGTTGGCGTGAATTCCGGAACGATTTCCGTTATCTCTACGTGCTCAACTGGATGTACCAATGCCGTGGCTATATCAAGTTGGCCAACGAGCATTTTGACGTGGATTTGTTTGAGATCGAACTTTTCAACTTGGTGTATCCGCCACCGGCCGACGAGCTCACATTGCTTGTGCACCGCGCCCGCCTAGCTCTTCTTAGCCGTGTTCACGGTAAGAAGGTCACGGAGCTTGCTCAGTTTGAGCCGTTATTCAGATATTATTACGGGTCGGAAACTCCGTTGGGTGGAACCGACGAACCTGAAGAAGACGCAAGCAAGTTGCCACGGTTCGATGAGCTCTATGTTGACGAGAAGATCGAGGTCTTGTACCTTCTCATGTCAGAGGTTACGCAGCACAATGACTTTAGAACGTTTGTGGAAAAGAACCAGCTCACACCCGATGCGTTGCGTGTTCCATCCCTCTATTTCCATGCAGAAAACCGTGTGGGTAGAAGCGAGGACTATGTCTTATTTTTCAACGACACAGCGTTGTACAAGCGCACAACCACTGTTCCAGAATTGATTGTTCCTCGAAAGCGTCAATTGGCTCCCGCAAAGCCTGACGAGGCTTATGAGCCAGAATCATTCGATGTGGCTACAGTATCGTTCGAATTGATCTTCAAGAGCGTTTATGGCCTCAACGATCTTCTTGTGGAATTGAAACAAAACAGGAAAGCAAAAAAGAATAGGGCTCTTCTCGACACATTGAAGCGTTCGGACTTCATTGAAAACGTCTTTGAGCACGAGCTTCGCAAGCGTCGTGTCCTTGCTGGCCGTCGCAGAGAGTCTGAAATGGCCAGATTGTTGGCTACAAGAAAACGTTCCACGAGAATTGAGGCTAAGGAAAGACAAAAGCAAGAGGAAGATGAGAAGAAAGACCGTGACGGAGACCTGGCTCCCAGCAGGCGCTCCGACAGAGCCCGCAGGTTGCGCAATAGTACGATTTCTCAAGATTACACCCAGCTTTCGAGAGCCGACCGGTTGGCCATGCGGAAAGGAGGTGCTATGCCGATGATGGACGAGAACGAAGAGGTCCAGGAGATCTTGGATGCGGAGGAAGAAGAGGAAGAGGAGGAAGAAGACGACGATGACGAACCTGAAGCAGAAGGTGATCCAGAAGATGAAGAGCAAGATGAAAAAGATGCCTCTGTGGAAGACGCTATGGAAATCGATGATTATGCAACAGACGAGAATGTTGACGAATCCAATTAGGTCGCCATACGCTTGAGTGGTCAGAGATACGTGGTTTGTCGGAATGGCTACGAATACCTGTTTATGAAGACTTTGGAGGAGCGCGTCCAGTAAACAACGCTCATCGTGCTAGGCACTTCTATACTTCTCCTCCATCTGCCGTTCTCGATCTTCAAACAACGGTATGCACCACAATGCTTCCACTGCACGTTGCTCCTTCTTTTGCAGCTACGGAGTGCCCGTGCCCGCAATGTCTACCCCAGTCGTTGGCCGTATCCCCACAATTCCTATTTCCATATTCGGACATGCATTGTGCACTATCTTTATCTCCCGGGTTAAGGGATCATCGTCTCTCCTCTCCGGATGGAAGGGTCTGGGGGTCAAAGCCTAACACCCTTAGACTACGTCATAACGTGGGTTGATAGAATGTGTCTGTGCAGATCGAGTGACTAATAGAGATAATGTGTATGCTTGCATCGCGAGTCTACTTGGGTGCAGTCTCCATATTGTGACTAACTATGTGGACTCTTCCTTACTATTCGGTTGTGTTCAGCAGCCAATTGAAGTCGTTGAGTGAGGAGAATGCTGCTTACTATGAAGAACTTGGACTGAAAATGGAACTCTTGGCGTCACAGCTGCCTGGGTATCTAGGTGTGGATTCTGTGAGAAACGCCTCAAATACTGGCATCACGGTGTCGTATTGGAAAGATTTGGAGAGTATCAAGAACTGGAAGCTCAATGTGGAGCACACTATGGCTCGTAACGAGCGTGAAAGGTTCTACCAGCATTTTCAAACTCGCATTGCGAAGGTGGAACGCCACTATGAATTCAACCTGGATTGATGCACGTCTTTCAATAGATTATTTAGATGCTAGAAATAAAGCTACCCCCTCATAAGTTCAATTCGTTCAAAATCTGACTCGCCAATGTTTTGTAGTTCCAGGTGTTTCCTAATGTTTTCTTAAATTGCACTCCGTACAATCCAACTAGAGGTACCTTGACAATATTGATCTCGAACTTCAATGGTGTCTTTCTTGCAGCACTACTGCTTGGAGGCACTTCGTCGTCGTCGTCGTGCTGGCCAATTGAGGTACTAGGCGACCGTTGATGTTTGGCACGTTGCTCAATTCTCGATGAGATAAGCATATCACTGCCTCCACCGATCATGATGCCGCTGAGCGAGTCAACCGAGTCATCGTCGGTGAACTGCTGCAACTGTGCTCTGGTAGCCTCGTCGAGGTCCTCATCATCCAAATCAACGGATCCGATGAGCAGTCTATTCACACGAGCGGTAGCAGGTGTGTTTGGTGGCATTAACGTTTGCGAACCGTTCTTCTTACGGTACGAGTTCAAGATCGATTGTCCGATAGAGAACTTGCGCCTGTGGCCACTACTTCCAATAGAGTTGGATGATCTGTGACCCTTGTGGCCATTGGCGGCATTTGGAGACAACATGTTTGTGTTCAAATGCAATGAAGGCTGCCTACTGGGCTGTCTTGAGTGCTGATGAGGAGTGTGGATCTGTGGCGTCTGGAGGTGTTCTGGCTCTGGAGTACGCGATCTTTCAGGCGCATCCTTGTACTTGTTCAATGAGTCGGATGACGACTTGAACGCGTCTCCGTATAACTCCTTCTCCTCGCTATTGTTGTCCAGTCTGTACCCGTCAATAATGGTGCTGGCAGTTGGCGTTATTTCGCCAGAATCTTCCTTCACCGACAACGATGGCGAATGCACACACACAAATCCTCCCTTCACTTCTTGAAATTTGACTCCCAACTTGCTCAAAACGTTAATGATGTTGTAGCGAATAACAGGCAATGGTTTAGTAGATGTTGTTTGCACACTGAAGAATCCCTTCAAGAAAAGCGTCTTGGGGTACTCGATAGAAGGCATGCTGTTGCGTCTGGCGTTGTTAAACTGATCTATGATCTGCTCCTCAGTCAAGTTAGGAAGTTGTGGATGTTCAACGTCATCCAACGCAACATCATCAAAGTATGTATCGTCGTGTCTATCGCGACCATTGCTGGAATCGACACCTTCATCACTGTTCTGCAATGCCATGACATTAGGTAATGCTGGTTGGTTGTTGCTGCGGTTGTAGTATGAATCCTTTCTGACGTGGCCACCAACAGATTTTGCTCTTGCGGTAGGGTGGAACTTTTTGGAATCGTTCAAAGGAGCGAGTTCGTTTGTTCTCTCTACCTTTGGTGGAACTCTTGGAGAAGCTCCGGTCATCGCTTCTGTATCAATAGTAGGCAATGGAGGCAAATACTCCACAGGGATAAACCCATGAAACTTGTTGTTTCCTGAACTGGATGACGAACGTGCATGGGATCTGTGCAGACTGGGGTCGAGTGTCTGTTTGGCGGGGCGGTCTCTCGACTTCGCCATCAGCTCTTTGTTGACGCTGACTCTCGAGCCACTCGACTTCTCCTTGGCAGTAACCTTCATACTCACGCCACGACGAACCATTGGGTCCCTCTTGCTGCTTGCAGATGATTGAGGCGACAACCTGTTAACAGATTCCTGGGAAATACGAGCAGGTCTCTGAAGTGAGATCGGTTCCATGTTAACCGGTTCTTCCCGCTCCGATGGAGTGTTGCTCTTCGTTGGTGATGGAGTTGTTCTATGTTTCTTGGTAGACAACTTGCGCAATAACAGATTGAAACCCAGTGGCTTTCCAGCATGCGGGTCCAAGGAGTCTCCGCCACTGATGGAGGTTCTGGGACTGTGTGGCAGCAACAACTTCTGCTGCAAGGGGTCTGAATCCTCCATACGCACTGGTGGCGATTGTGAGTTCCTGTTCAATACGCTTGGTAAGATAGGAGTATGCGCCTGCTCGGGAAACTGCAA
Organism: Danielia oregonensis; assembly: GCA_003707785.3. NCBI lineage: Eukaryota > Fungi > Ascomycota > Pichiomycetes > Serinales > Metschnikowiaceae > Danielia > Danielia oregonensis. The sequence goes on from PPLJ03000005.1 coordinate 438,280, forward strand.
AGTGGGTACCCGCTGTTGTGGGCGAGGCGATTGCAGGCCTTGAAACGGGTTGTCCGAGCTGGTCTCCATGCGTGGTGGCTGTGGTGAGGGCTTGTATGTGATGGGGCTCGGTGGCACAGCCTTGTAGTTTGCCTGTGGAGGGGGACCCTGTGGAGAAAGCTGCTGAGAAACATACAGAGGCTGCGAAGGTGGCACAGGTTGTTCGAGTCTTTGGCTTTGCGCCTCCTCTGCCTGAGTACGCTGTAACCTGAGAGCATCTTCCTTTGCTCTTTTTCTCTTTTTCGTCTCGTCAACCAAGTAATAGATCGATATGAGAGGATGGAACCCACAAGTAGGATCAATGAGGATCTGGCTATTGGGTGCAGATGTGTACGATCTGCCTTGCTTGTTGTTCTTGTACCAATTTTCGGTGCTCATTTGGTATTCTGCACTGGTGATGACAGAAGTCAATTCTTCTGCGATAGCATGGGCAGACCCCAAATCATATGAAGAAATGGTTTTGATGATTTCAGGGTCCAAGGGCAACGTCAATGGGACGCGCTTAGGCATGTAGCTCGGTGTAGTGTACTCATAGCCTTTGTTCATCCAAGGGTGCTGGATCACCTCATACAAAGTAGCACGTTTTGCTGGATCAACAACAAGCATGCGAGACAACAAGGACATGCACTCTTTGGAAATGAACGAAGGATACTCGATGTTTCCCTTCTTGATTTTTTCATGCAACACAGACACCACAGGGTCATCAAAAGGAACTTTTCCACATACCAACACGTACAACACCACACCAAAGGACCAGATGTCCACTTCGGGCCCTGTGTAAGGTTTTGCGCTCAACAATTCAGGAGCTGCAAAGTACAAGGACCCACAATACGTTTTGAGCAAGCTCTTGGGCAGGTACAAGTTGGACAAACCGAAGTCGATGATTTTGATGTCTCCTTTCTGGTTGATCATGATGTTTTCGATCTTGAGATCACGGTGGACCACATTGTTGCGGTGGCAATAGTCCAAGGCCAGTGCAATTCCTCGAGCAAACTTTCGGGCGTACTTTTCGTTCAAAGAACCATGCGACACGATGTAGTCAAGCAACTGGCCGCCCTCGACGTATTCGAAGAGCATGTAGTAGTGGTTGGTCATGGGAACCATCTCGTAGAGACGGCAGATGTGTGGGTGGAAGAGCAATCGGCCTAAGGCGCCTTCTCGGATAGTACGTTTGTCTCTGGCGACTTCCTTTTCGAACTCCTTCTGTCTCTGTGCCGCCTCTTCGGCTGTCTTGGGAACGTCGTTGGCATGTGCACGCTGGTACAACTTGGCTGCCCGTGGAACGATCTTCACAGCACACTTTTCCGAGGTGGAGTTGTGTCTGGCCAACTTGACTTTGCCCATGGATCCGGCACCAATGGTGCGGATGAAGTCCCAGTCGCCGATGGACTTGCGGTGGAACTGCTGCTGGGCCACGTGGCTAGCGCCCTTGGAGGATTGCTGCATGTGTTGGTCCTTGTCGAGCTGCGACTGCGGCTTCTCCTTGTTGAGCAATGGCGGAGGCGTGAAGGTGGCAGGAGGCAACAACTCCTTCTCAATTGGCTTGGTAGGGATGCGAGTGGAGCTGGGGGTGCGCAGATGGCTCTTTTCGTGGGGTTTGTCCCCCAATTCCGATTTGGAGCTCTTCATCAGGCTGCTGACGCTTCTGAGCATGCGTGGAGTGGCCGGTTGCGCAGCAGCCGGGGCTTGCGCCGGTGCATGCCGGTGGGCCAGGCCGTCCATTTACAGGTCCACAGTGGATGTGTCGAGACAAATGAGACAAATGTGGACGAAGCAGGAGTGAATTGCGTCGTGAGCGGGGCGTATCTCGGGCCAAAAGCGGGGTGTTGACAGGAGATCTGGAACAGCAGGAATTGGCAGCGGCTCGCAAAGTAGACGTCTTTATCGGTGGTGGATTATGTCCCTGTTAACTTTTTTTGTGCGCGCACGCCGGCCCCTCTATTCTCTTCTACAGGCACACATAGCAAGGCTGATTCAGCATGTTTTTTTGATGGGGGCACAGCCTCTCTCGGGGTAGAGCCTCGGCGGAGTTTGTGTTTTTCATCCGTTTGCGTTTTCTCCCGCTACGAGTTTCGCCTGTGGGTGCAAACTTCGTTGCAGGAGGTGCATAGAAGCTTTTTGGAGACAAATGCACCTGAATTTGGATCTGGGGCGGCGACTCGGCCGGGGACCCGAAAGTGCTGATTTTGGCATATGTGTGCTCCGACTCGCTGAAGCCGGAAGGGATCACGTGCGTCTACAAGTTTTGGTCCTGTTCTGGTTCTTCTGGAAATGTTCTCTACATACAATTAAGGTGCGAAGTATTCCTAATACGTCGGACCTGCCTCGGCATATGCGTATGAGAAGGCAGCGGAACGTGGAGTAGATGGAAGAAGACGGGGCCGTGGGATTTGGGAATGGGCGCTTGGGAGTGGATTGGTGAAAATCGTAGTGAGTGGTTCGAACCGAAAAGTAATGAGAAGAGTGTGGGGAAGAGCAATTGGGATGGGGACACAACCGGGACTGTGAAAAGAGCGATTGAGAAATGTGAACACGACCGGGAGGGAATAGGACTGTTGGGTCCAATTGCAAGCGACCGTTGATGTGAAAAAGTAGCATGTCGATTGGGTTTTTGAGACGAGTAACACATGGTCACCAACCAGAGCATACGAGGGTTGTGACGGGCTTGTATTGGCGTATTCAGGGAGGAGAAACGCCGACTAAGCGAACATTGAACGACCTAGTGAAAGTGTAAGCAGGCAATAAGACTAGCAAGTGAAAAGTATAGGTGGGCAATGAGACCAGCAAGTGAAAAGTATAGGTGGGCAATGAGACCACCAAATGATAGACGAATTCTCTTTGCCAGACAACAAGCACGCCATTCTGTGATCATATATACCGATGCAAGATGTCTTGGAAGTCCATCACGGTCCTCGCCCTTTCTACTGGTAGACCACAAAAAGAGCCGAAGAGTCCAACTATTATCAGAGCATCGATGGCGTTGCTCGATATCGTCGCCATATCGTCGCTCTAAGATATCCTAATTCGTCGCTCTAAGGCTCAGTGGATGGAGCAATACTTCGCAAGTGCTAGAAACACTGGAGCTCCTCGAGGTGCTAGCATGTCTACTCTACATTTCGGCCTCAACGTCGTTTATTTGGGCGTCCTTCATCTATATCATGATCAGTGCTTGTGGTGCTTCAAGTGAGCCTGGTACTCCCAGGTGTAACCGAGAATGATCACAAGAGCAGCAAAGTGAAGCAAAGGCTTACCGGAGGCGTTGTCGCCGTCAAAGTAAGCAGCCTTGTACTTGCCCCATGGGGTGGTAGGCTTCTTGGCAGCAGGAGCTGGGCCAGTTGGCAACTTCTTGTAGAAGGACACAACCTCGGCCATTCTCTTGGCGTTGGGGTTGGAGCCAATGTTCTGGATGTTAGTATACGGTCGTGACGCAGGAAGCGATAAGGCGATAGATGAGAGCCACAGGTGGGTGAAGATAGATGGAACAAAGGACATAGCCAAAGGTAGACGAGGAAGGAATGAAGCGGGAGCTTCAACTAGAAGTACAACACCGTGCGGACTTCCCTTGTTCGGGCTTCGCTTGTTGGTTCCTTCGTGTTCCTCTGCGTTCTTCATCTGGGTTCAAAACATATGCTTCCCCATAACTTCTGCTTTTCATCTTCGAAGCTCGCTCTTTCAATCTCGCTTTTCGGGAATGTTACATACCTTGGCCGAAGCGATCTTTGGTGGGATCAAGGTAGACAATTGTCTTCTGATGATGAACGACATTGTGATGCTTGTAAAGAAACAGTACGTTTTCGAGTCTCGGTTTTTTCCATTTTCGCTGCGACCTCCCATTCGTTGGGTTATGTGCAGGACAGATATTAGAAGTTGAAGCTGGACGTCCAATAAAGTGAGAAACCGGGCGCTACATGGTGTCTACGGGAGCAGGTGCAGTGGTTGGAGCGCGTAGGACACAGCAAGATTGTTCTGGTGAAGTGTGGACGATTTTGGAGTGCATGTCACGTGACACGGTTATACCACAAGTGGTGCCGTGCTTCGCCTCCAGTGACCGTGTACTTCGCCAAAGGTGGTAGCTCCAGATAGCATCAATGCTCTTCAGTGTGCAGATCTGCTCTGAGCATGAAATTCGACGTCAGGCCGTAATTGATATTTTCCATGCCGCCATGTCGTTGCAGGCGGTGCCCTTCGTCCGTCTTTTGTCTGTGCTTCCACTGTCCTTTCGTCCCACATCCTCCTTCACCACTTGACTCTGTTTTTTCCTTCTCTCTTCTCTCTATCATTAATGCATTACTATACATGCCTCAAACCTCGCTAATATACAACACTGTCGTTAGTAAAATCACAAATGAAAACCGCTCACATACCGTTGTTTCCTCTGATGAAAACGTCTCCGTAGACCTTGCCTGCCACCTCGTTGATTACCTCTTTCGCAGCGTCCAACACCACGTTCATGTATCCGTCGATGCTCTGCAAGTTGCCCTGGTACTCCACGCCATTATGGAGCTTCACCACAACCATGCTGCCAATAATCGTGCTGAGAAACTTGGTGGGGTCTGTTTTTTGTTCTGACATTGTAGTTCCAGGTTAACTAAATTTGAATGTCAAAAGTGGAGTGCGAGTCTCAAAAAAGTGGATACGGAAAGGCCAACACAAACGGCCTAAAAGACCCTGATCTGGGAAACTGGATTGCTAGCTGTATTCTTGGCTGTTGAAAGTGCCGGAATCTATTGTTCCCGGGTCAAAATCTTAAGGTTTCGAAAATATTGAAAATCTCCGAACGCAAGGGAATCTTCACGTTCAAGCCTACCCTTCGTCCCCTTCCATAGAACACCAATCTCCTCGTACTTCCTCCATTCGACTCCTCTTCGAGCAACGTGGCTAATGTTGCCGTCAACCTGTCACGTGACACGTGTTTACCTCCTCGTCACGGAAAAAACAAAAAGAGTAACTCTCATATATCTCTTTTCAACGAAAACACAGCAATGGACAAGCTCAAGGACGTATGTATTGAATAGCACCTGCCACCGATACACAGGCACGGCCAACGTGGCCAATTGGCGTTTTCCGGAAACTAACAACAGAAAATCAACAGTTTGAAGTTGGACGCCGAGAAGTGGCAAGAAAAGGCGGACGAGTTGGCTGACCGCATCAAGGAGTTGGAGCAGGAGAACCTTGAGAAGGACCACCAGATCCAGGCTTTGACCAGAAAGAACCAGATCTTGGAGGAGCAGGTGGAGAAGTTGGAGACCGACATCACTGAGGTCAAGGAGACCGCCGACCAGTCTCACTCGTTGAGAACCACCAACGAGAACTACACCAAGAAGAACCAGGTGTTGGAGGACGAGTTGGAGGAGGCCGACAAGAACTTGAAGGAGACCACGGCCAAGTTGAGAGAGACCGACATCAAGGCGGAGCAGTTGGAGAGAAAGGTTGCTTCTTTGGAGTCGGAGAAGGAGGACTTGGAGAAGAAGTTTGAGACGTTGGCCGAGCAGCACAATGCCGCCAAGGCCGAGTTGGACGAGATCAGCCAGCAGTTGGAGGCCATCTAGGAGCTTTGATAGCCAATTATACCGTGACAACCGATGTAGAGCGTCGCTAATTGCACGCTAGTAACTCGAGTCGATGACTGCCAGTGCTGTCAAGGTCAGTCGACAGGGCTAATGCTGTCAAGGTCAGTCGACAGGGCTAATGCTGTCAAGGCCAGTCGACAAGGCACATGCTGTCAAGGCCAGTCGACAAGGCACATGCTGTCAAGGCCATTCGACAAGGCACCTGCTGCTGACTATACAAGTAGACCAATAACGAATCGTGTTGTTTGATAAAGGCTATTCAGCAGTATTTCAGCCATCGCTCCGTTCGCTTAGAGTTCTGGGTGCATGGTGCTTTTTCAGCCGTTCCATCGTGTTAATTGTGATTCGCTTCTTACACAGCTGCGCAGCCTCAATCTGCTGGAAGCAACTATACTCCATCCGCTGAACCATTCAGGAACCGACATTTACAGAAACGAGCCTTCTGTAATTGCTCCCATTCTTCGCCAATATAATTCGCATACTATCTGCGAATTCTTGTGAGATCAACTCATCCCCATATTCCCACCAGTATTCTGCCATGGCGCTCATGAAAGCGTTCCGGCGCCGCTCATCTACTCCCCTGCTACAGTCACATCATGTGGACGAGTTTTCTGGAGACACTCCGTCAAGTACGGAACACAACGAACGTTTGATGCCCGTCGTCTACTTCGATCCCGAAGACCGGGTGCCTTCCTACGAATCGTCGCAAGAGCAGCACGTGCACCAAATAGGGCGAGACGCTCTGCCTGCTGTTTCACGAAGCTCACTCCGGGCCGGTTCACAAAGGATACCGGATCAAAGTGCACTTCAGCCGTCTCCGGCGTCCCTACTGCGCAGCCTGGTGCTGTCTGCTGGCTCTCAACCGCCCATAATGACTACTACCAACACTCGGAGCCGATTGTCCGAACGCAGCAGCCGACAGCAGGCTGAAGGCAAGTCGCTCAAAAACTTGGGCCTAAAATTCTTGAACGCTCGCCAGCACTTCTTGCTAGCCGCGTGCAGAGACGTGTCGCTCATACCTTGCATTGTTGGCCTCTTCCGGTCGTGGTGGGTTTTGGTTCTGGAGTCGCTGTCTTCTCTGTCTGCTGGAATCACCTCAGCTCGCATGTCCGAGCACTTTCTCACGGGAGTGTGGTGCCTTGTGGCAGGATATCTCTCGTACTCAGTCCTAGATGGACTCATGGTGCGGTGGATCGTGACTTACTCCACTTCTGCTGCCATTGTCCGGATGCTACTGATGCTGACCATACTTATGGCTATCGAGCAATACTTGGTTGCCGCGTTCTCTGCCGAGGGCTACACTTACGCATTGCATACATGGATCCTCATAAGTTGTGCTCTCACGTTGCTCTACATCGTGCAGAACTTCGTCACTTCCAACATCGATCTCAAGGGTAAGAAACGAGCTCGTTTCTTCGACTTCTACAACATCGCAGTATTTGCCGTTGTTCCAGTGGGAGTAGCAAGTTTCATCACCATGATAGGCCTCTTAAGATCGCTCTTGATATTGAGGTTGGATGTGGATCTGCAACGGAAGTTGTGAGCATATGCATCGATTTCTCCCCGAGTTCCAACTCTCCTTCGTTGGCCACTTGAATACCCGAAGGAGACGATGTATGAGCCAACCATGTTCAAGTCTCACCACACTAATATAACTTCTACTGTTAATACATAAGTCTAACTTTTCCCTAACTTTTCCAGAAAACATCCTGCTTTATGAACTCGCCTCGAAATTAAGCAAGCTCTAGCCAACTCTACTACCTCCACACTTCTCTACCTATGCTAACTTCATCTTCGCTTGCAAAATGAATCCAGACCTGCACGCATTTCTATCACCTAAAAATTCTCAACCTCCAAACTACTTATGGGTGTCCACGTTTTCGGCAAAGCCATTAAGTACAACTCGTTGGTCCGCCTCGGGTTGGCCAAGAAGATATTTGGCGTTGGTCCCCAAACAGCTGAAAAAATCTGCGCAAAAGTGGGCATCTACCCTCAAATGAGAATGAACCAGCTCACAGAGCAGCAGATCATGTCCATCAACAAGGAGTTGTCTGAGTTGACGGTGGAGGGACACTTGAAGCAGAAGATCTGGGACGATATCAAGTTGAAGAGAGATATTGGATCTTACGCAGGTTCTAGACACGCAAGCGGCTTGCCGGTTCGTGGACAGGGCACGAGAAACAACTCGTCCACGGCCAAGCGGTTGAACAGAATCGACAGAAAGTTGTAGCTTGTATATATAATAGAGGTAGCACTGGCGTGTTGCAATATCGGTAACTGGAAAGCCTGTAGTGAAATATCTCAGACTGTGAAATTTCGAATAGTAAGGTAGGCACATGTATTTGTCCTTCTATATGAAATGCTACATGACGCTGTTCATCCAAACAACTGGATATCGTCCTCGCCGATCTCCTCTTCGTCCGACTCCTCCACATCTTCCGTCATGTTCACCTTCTGGCCCAACAAGGAGGCAAAGAACTCGTCGATCTGGTCGTCGGTCCATTTCAAAGCACCGACTGGCGTCTCGAAGTTGGCTATTTGCTCCTGAACATGGTAGCGCAACTTTCTGCCCTTGGAAGCTTTGTTGTCCACGTTCTTCTTCACCTTTGCGGAAGCTGCTCCACGCATTGCAAACTGCAATCCAGACGTAGGATCGTTGGACTGGATCTTCTTGTCCACCAAATCATTAAGTAAGACTCTGTAGAAGTCCTCATCGTCGAAAATCAGCGACACTTCTTGCACGTTGAGACTTCTTTTCTGTGTTGGGACGTCTGCGTCCTCCTCCTCTCCCTTCTCCTCCTCCACGGTCTCCGCTGCCTTGTTGAAGTACTCGAATCCCAATGGCTGAATCAGTCTTCTATTGAGCTTAGTACGCTTGACAAGTCTAGCCATATCAGAAAGGTTGTTCTGAACTTGCTGTTCTGCCGATTGGTTCAATGCCTTGAACTTGCTGGCGTTCATAGCACTTGATCCGGACGAGTTCTGAATTTTGGCCAGCCATCTCGTCAACACTGTCAGTCTGTACTTGCTCAAGACACCATCGTACTTCGAAGTAGCGTCAACATATTGGTCCAAAGATCTCTTCTTAGGAATGTGCTCAACGGGTTCGGTGACTATGCTTTCTTTGGTGTAGAGTTGCGATCTCAATGCAAGGATGGTGTCCAACAAGTCGTAACACTTGTCGGTGGCGTTTTTCAAAGACTTTTGCAAGTCTTTGGATACCAACTTCTCGTGTTCGAGCGTCTCGTAGTTTCCAGGCAACAAGTTGGAGTTGGTTATGGCTTTTTGAATTTTCAAACGAGAGTCTATGAGTGCATCGAACAACTTGTGCTGCTGTAAGATGGCGTAACCTTTGAGAGCATCCTGAGTAGCCGACTCTGAGAGTCTTCCGACGATATGCTTACGTTCCTTGGCCATCATGGCCTTGATCTTCTCTCTCTGCATGTCTGGAACACCCTCATCTGCACTTTCGTACTCTCCAGAGCTCTCCTCATTCTCACTCTCACTGTCAGCTCGAAGCGAGACAGCAGAGTCCGACTCATCGTCTTGTTCACTAGCCACGTCGATCTTCTCCTCTTCGTCCTCATCTCCACTGATCTCTTCACCTGACTCTTCGACATCATCCTCGCCGTACAAGGTCTTTCTGTCGGTCACCTGACCCGTGTATTTCACGTCAGTGACTAGCTTGTCGTTCTCTCTTCTCAACTTAGACCTCAGGGAAGGAACATAATGCTCTTTGCGCAACTCATCGTCTGAAATATCCAGATTGTTGTCGCTGTTGTTCTCAAAAGGGTCTGCGATTTCGCTGTTCTCGATATCGAAGTCATTTTTGGGTGCTGAGAGCTCGGCGATCTGCTCAGCAAGTGATTTTTTGGCCATTTTAGAGTTGTAGATATTGAAGCTCATCTCAAAAAAGTTGATGTGCGAGCTTATGTGGAGTCCTCACTTTGAAAACTACACATTCTAGAAGCAAGTGCCTACATTGCGGAGCCCACTGCACAAGAGGGGAGTACTGATGAGATGTAATGGAAGTAGTTCCAGAGCACATTAGAAGGAAACATAAGAGACAGTTTTTGGTGTTATGCACGTGATCGTCAATAGTATGTTGCAGCTGCAGAGACTCTGCAGAGTACTTGATAGTGTAAGTTCGATCAGGACAGTGAAGGTTGACTTTTGAAGATATCGCTGTTTTGGTGGAAGTGCTGCACTTTGCCTTCATTAACATAGTATTTTGAGTTCTAAGCAGGGCCCAGCTTCCCATGAACCAAGCCATGGAAACTAGAGCTCTAAACATTCTAGTTGACCTCTCCAAACAGGTAGTGCTTCTTTTCGTTGGCGTGTTTGGAAGCACCCATTTCTCCTACCAAAACCTCGTAACAAACTAAACAACGAACTCTAAACGTTGTGGTGTTTGTAGTGTAGTTGCGCAGTTGCAATAGCTTAACAAGCTCTTTGCATGAACTGACGATGCTGTCCTCGTTCTCTTCCCAAAACCCTTGATCGTTACTTTTCTTTTCTGTAATCTCATTGTTCTGGACAATACAATCGTAGTGGATTCCCGAATAGACCAAGTTAATGAATTTCCGAGGCCTATTAGTTTCGTCTTGAAACACCATAACACCTCCCAGCTCCACATCGAAGCAATTGATGCGTATATCTAAGAAGCTGGCCAAAATGCCCAATTCAATTGCTCCACCCCAAGCGTCGCTCGTCTCTATCCAGTGACAATATTTTTCCAAGGGCCTGCCAAGAACGGTCTCGTCATAAGTGTCTGGGTTGCTCCGAATGGTCTCAGCCACGATTTCTCTAAGGTTGATATCTGGCAACTTGAAGGTACCACGTAGAGCGTAAGAGACAGCGTTAAACAAGCACGAATTGTCATCAGGAACATTACGAAGTAATAGGTACTGTGATCCAATGGAGGTGTGGGCGATGTCTGGCACTGGTTTAGTCGTCTTTGGTTCCACTTTGGGTCGTTTTGGATTATGGTCTTCTGATGCAGAATTCGGAGTCTGTGAAGGAACAGACGAAACCTCCACCGTTAGCTGCTCGTTCGGGCGAACTCCAATCTCCTTTAGGGAAGTTGTTGCGGTGGCGTCCACCGTTTTGGGTGGGAATCCAAATTTGAAAGAGATCGCTTCACCCAAAGAGGTCGAAGTTTTCACTAATTGGGCAAGCTCAGTGACGGTAATGGAGTCGTCATCGACATTCACTATGGCCGATCCAGCTTTGCCTTTAATCTTGAGCCTCATGTAATCTTATCGTGAGATTGTAATCTGAGAATACATGCACACCTATTAAGTCTCTTCTATGATCTCTTTCTAAGTATGTGAAGATGAATAGAGAATCAGTCGGGTCCAAGATGGATACATAGACCAGGGAGAATTCGTGGATATTATTCTTTATATTTATTTCGACTGTTACAGTTTATGACTTATCTCTGTTAGTAGGTTGCGAAATTATATAATACTTGTAAAAGGTGTAGATCACATGCGTAGTTATTATCTTCCCGTAAAGGGGAAGGTGACTCGAAGAGATGATTCGAAGAGATGAATGATAGAGATGAATGATAGAGACATCAACTGTCTCTCAAGAAATAGACTTGATTGTTTCTATTTCGGACCAGAAAACGTTTCTGACCCTATAGCCCGTTGACAACCGGAGACAATCGCAAGCAGACTAGAGAAGTATACATGCTCACACGTGCCATCAGCCGAAGATCTGAATCAGCTCTACACCAAGCAAAAAGATGCAGTTTAATGTACATAGTCGTAATAAAATACCCACCCGGATGCCATGCCTCGATACAACACAGTTGTCTTACTCGCCCATCTCGACCTCGGTGGCCTGGAGAGCAATGGCCTCTGTGGTCTCAGTGCTCGCACCTCCAAAACCCTCGGAGGGAATACCAGTGATGATAGCGTCCAATGTGTCCTTCTTCTCGTCCTTGATGGCGTCCAACTCCGCCTTGTTGTCCTTCTTGTACTCGTCGATCTGCTTGTACTTCTCCACAGCTCCCAAGAACTTCTCCAAGTTGTATCCAGCGCAGGCCTCACTCTCCAACGGCGTGTACGGCCTCTGCTTGAGGTCTCTCAATCTTCTCTTGTGCAACTTACCTTTGGTGTGACGGTCCTGGGCCTCTTGGTTCTCGAAGTACTTGGCACATTCAATGCAGTAGTATTGACCCAATCCAGGCTTTGTTTCATCTAGAGGCTGGTTTTTCAACGCCGTGATAGACTCCTTGGACGCAAGATCATTGTAAACAAGATCAAGGTCTCTGGTTCTTCTCTTCGTCTTATATCTCTTGACACTGTATCTTCCCATTTCTGTAGAGTGTTGCTTATCTGATGAGATGAGATGTGAATAAATTTACTGGGCCTGCATGCCACTGGGTGCAACTGGGGAAGGAGGCTAATGATTTGGGACTTTTGTCGGAATTGCCGAGGCTAAGAGAGTTAGCAGAGAGTATTCGAGAGGATTTGGATGTTAACACGTCTTCCCATGCAACGAAGTCCATTTTTCATCGATATACGTTTTTGGGTCTGGAGAGTGGGTAGCAGGCTAAGAGGTTGTAGAATGGCAAGGGGAGGATGTACAGGAAACCGCTACATACCAACGATCTTCTATGGTGGTTCACGTGGGGCTATCACGCTCAATATAGCCACTCATCATTACTGTGGAAAGGTACACTGAATTTGCCATTTCGACCGACTTTTTTCCAGAATTTATCAACATCCGACGATGTCACGCCTCGAACACTACTCTGTAGTTATCTCACCCCCAGTAACCCGACATGTGTTGAAACCACACATCTCCACTGTGTACCCAAAACGCAGTCACATAGTCACGTGAACATGCGCACCACCAAATCCTGTGTGTGGTGCCCCGCGCCCTCCGAAAAAAAAAATGAAAATCCACAGAATTCTTCTCTTCACGACTAGTTCTCAAAAAGTATGTTCAAACCCAATAGTGAATGCTTCGAGCGGCAAACGAGAGGTCACGGTGTGTCGGAAAGACCTGAAAAAGAAACGGCGAAGATTTGATAAGCTGACGACGAAATTCGAGGTCCTCAATAACCAAAGAAGCTTCTCTGGAGGTTGAGCCCATCGTGCTCTGGAGCATCTATGCCTATTCGTCCGTGTCAGCTGACCATGTCACTGCTTTTCGCCACCCATTTTACCCCCTGTCTGGCACATTGCACCTCGTTGGCTGATTAATAAGCACACTATAAAAGCGCACTTTCGCAAAACCTTTACTAACCCCCAGACAAAATGGCTAGAAGACCCGCTAGATGTTACAGATACTGTAAGAACAAGCCTTACCCAAAGTCTAGATACAACAGAGCTGTCCCAGACGCCAAGATCAGAATCTACGACTTGGGTAGAAAGAAGGCGTCCGTCGATGACTTCCCCTTGTGTGTCCACTTGGTCTCCAACGAGCAGGAGCAGTTGTCTTCTGAGGCTTTGGAAGCCGCCCGTATTTGTGCCAACAAGTACATCACCAAGATCTCTGGTCGTGACTCTTTCCACTTGAGAGTCAGAGTCCACCCTTTCCACGTCTTGAGAATCAACAAGATGTTGTCGTGTGCCGGTGCCGATAGATTGCAGCAGGGTATGAGAGGTGCTTGGGGTAAGCCTCACGGTTTGGCCGCCAGAGTTGCCATTGGTCAGATTCTTATGTCTGCCAGAACCAAGGACTCCAACAAGGACGTTGTTATCGAGGGTTTGAGAAGAGCCAGATACAAGTTCCCAGGTCAGCAGAAGATCATTATCTCCAAGAAGTGGGGTTTCACTCCTCTTAACAGAGATGAGTACATTGCCAAGAAGCAGAACGGTGAGGTCAAGGACGACGGTGCTTACGTCAAGTTCTTGTCCAGAAAGGGTCCTTTGGCTAAGAACTTGTCCCAGTTCCCTGACTACCAGTACGAGGCTGAGGCTTAAGTTTTTTTAGTTTACTAGAATCCACGCTTGACTCCAATAAGAATGTAGTGTAGGGTACCTGCGTTGAGCTTCGATTGCAGATCTCGGAGTGGAATGCTCCAGGCATGCAGATGGATGGTGCTTCAGAACCCAACGGAGCATTTGATCCAACCGAGATCTAATCGAATAGAGCTTTCGTTCATGGTTTGCTTTGGCTCTTCCCGTCTTTGCGCTGGAATGAGAGATTTCGAGGCCTATTTCGGAACAATATCGCTACGGCTGTTCCACCAATATGCACAAGCTGGTATTGCATCTTCACTGCAGGAGACGGAACTTCTCCTGTCTTTGTGGCTGATGTCGAACCAGCATCTGCGTCTCGACTCAACAGCGTTGAAATGAAATCATATGAAGCCAAACCTCGAAATGAAATCTCGAAATCGCTAATCTGATCATCGCCGTGCTATCTCATCTAGGGCCATGTCTCAGTTTATCGTTCCTCAGCCACAGTGTAGTCCAAAAATCTTTTCGATATTCTTCCTTGAAGCCAACATCGACCATATCCTCGAGAAATCTCTTTCTCTCTTCGATACTACATCTATTACAGTAATATAATTCCACCTCAACGTGAACACAACGCGAGAAAAGACATATAAATAGCGCGCTTCCCACTTTTTTTCCGACAACCATGTCCTTTGCTAATAAAGAGAGACCAGACGTTTTGGTGTTGTTCGATGTGGACGGCACCTTGACCCCCGCCAGATTGGAGATCTCCGACGAGATGAAGACCACCTTGCAGAACCTCAGAAAGAAGGTTGTGGTTGGTTTCGTTGGTGGTTCTGACTTCTCCAAGCAGGTCGAGCAGCTCGGTGACAGTGTGTTGGAGGACTTCGACTACTGTTTCTCGGAGAACGGTTTGACTGCCTACAAGGAGGGCAAGCCACTTGCCTCTCAGTCGTTCATCCAGTGGATCGGCGAAGAGAAGTACAACAAGCTCATCAAGTTTATCTTGGGCTACCTCGCCAACCTCGACCTCCCAGTGAGAAGAGGTACCTTCGTTGAGTTCCGTAACGGTATGATCAACGTCTCCCCTGTCGGCAGAAACGCGTCCACGCAGGAGAGAAACGACTACGAGAAGTTTGACCTCAAGACCAAGACCAGAGAGAACTTCATCGCTGCTTTGCGCAAGGAGTTCCCTGACTCCGGCTTGACCTACTCCATTGGTGGCCAGATCTCCTTCGATGTGTTCCCCACCGGCTGGGACAAGACCTACGCCTTGAAACACGTGGAGAACGAGGGTTTCAAGGAGATTCACTTCTTCGGTGACAAGTCCTACAAGGGCGGTAACGATTACGAGATCTACGAGGACTCGAGAACGATCGGTCACGCTGTGGAGTCTCCTGCTGACACCATCAGAATCTTGAAGGAGTTGTTTGACATTTAGGAGAGTATAGAGAATGCAGAAGACTGATAGAATTCCGTTATTGTAGAACGTTGCAGTTGATCACTATGTACATTATATATCAACATTTCCGATAGTATATCGCCAGGCCGTTTCCTCCGGCCACCACCACCTGCTCAACAAGGCTCTTCTTCATCTTTTCTTCGCTGAGCTGGAGTCTGTTGGTGTTCACCTCGTTCACCTTCTTCGCCAACTTCTTTCTGTCGGTCTTGAGATCCGCAGGCTCAATGAGTTTAGGCAACTGCAACGGTTTAGAGCTCTTGACGTTCTTACCATTACCAAACTGGCCAGCTTCATTGTCGCCGAACGCGAGAACATCCTTAGCTCCCTGGGTGTTCAAGGTCACGAAGACATGGTTGTTACCTGCCGAGACAGATTTGATTCCAATATTCACCACCTTGTTCTGGGCCTCATCAAACTCGCTGAGGGACAACAAGCTCTTGATCACAGTGGGTGTTGGGTTCACGTGCACGTATCTCGATGTTCCCGATTGTCCCTTGAGTCCATTGCCGAAACTGAGAAGAAGATCCTGCTGCTCGCTGCCTGGTCCCTCGTAGTTCACCTGAATATATGACGTCTCTCCAGCAGCATACACCAGGTCGACAGTAAACTCGCCATTGCTTTCAGGCAAGCTGTACTTCAGAATTCTTTTCAAATCCGAAAGACTGAATGCAACCCGAGGAACGGGCTGAATGGTTCCATTGGAGCCAGTTTCCCTTCCACACTGTCCATAAGCGTTGTCTCCCCATGTCCAGATGTTTCCACTGGAGTCGCTTGCCACATTGAAGTTGTTTCCCGAGGCAATGCTAGTGAACTTTCTTGGTTTCACTTCTTTCCCATTAATTCCAACGACGATCTCGTTGTTCATGTTCGTCAAAGCAAACGCCTCGTCGACAGGAACGGTGACATTCTGTGTGGGCGCGTAGGTGGGCAAGCCAAACTGTCCCTTGTTAACTGAGTTCTTCGTACAAGCCAGGAACAAACGACCTTTGCTGGTAAGTAGAAGCAAGTTGCTGTCTCCAGTACTGAGTTCAGCAATCTTCTCATTGCGTTCAAGGTCAATTTTGAGCATGCCAGATGGGTAAGCAACTGCACTCAGGAGCCAGTCATGCTTTTCATCCTGTGCCTCCAACTTTGGCCCGAACATGATTTGATTCTTTTGCCCGAGGTAGTAGATCTTGTCGCCAGAGAATATTGCAGAGGTCACCTTCTGTGGAAGCAGAACCTCAACAGGACGAGAGAAGTTCTTTCCGTAGTGGAACACCTTTCCCTTTTCGTCGACCACAACAACGTAATCCTTTGCGAGCGCCACGTCTTTGAGGTATTGCCCGTCGAAGAAAGGTACTCTAGCAGGCAACTTCTTGCCAAACTCCCCGAACAAGTATAATCCGCTGGTTTCCGATGAAACCACGTTGGAGCAAAACTCCAGGTCGATTTCGGCAGCGAGCCTCTCCACCAATTTCTCGGTCTTCTTCAAGTTGCCCTTTGGATCGTTCAAGTCGGAGATCTTCGAGTAATCAATATCAAAGTTCCACTTGTTGCGGACATAGGCCTTGATGTATTTGTAGTTCATCACAAGCAGGTACACCGAGAGGATTCCCACAAGGGCCCCTATACCAGCACCGAACCCCTTGAGCCTCTCGATCCGTTCCCACTTCTTTCTGCTCTGCTCCAGCTCTTCCTTTCCTTCTTCCCTAATGAGATGCTGTTGGTATTTGTATTCTGCAGAGTTAGGCTTCAATCCAGCAAGACGAGGGTCATTGCCAACAGCATCTTCTCCTGTTGCTTCTTCCAAGCTGTCCACACCATAGCCAAATTTATATTCCTTCTTGTTTTTGTTGAAACTTTCAATGGAATCGTACTTAGATTTGTATCTGAGTGAAGCACGGGTAAGTTGCAACCCCGGCTGGATCCTTGGTAGCTGCTTTGACGCTAGCTTAAGGAACATTGTATTATTCAAGATGAGAAGTTGATGTGATATCTATACAGGTCAATGGTGGGGGATCTTCCAATCAACCGAAGGGTATTACGGAGAAAGATCGTGTGTGATGGAGCGGGTGATTTGTAATACGCTGCTTATATAGTCTGGCCTAGTTTGTTTGCATTGGGATTGCCATATTTTACTGTATATTGCTATTCCGTAGCTACGACGGTTCCACAGTAGGAGTTTGCTCACTGGGCTAAGTTATGAGTTTTGGTATCAGGGGTGAAGCATAGTTGTACTTCCATCTTCCTCTCCGTTTCTTAGAGTCTCGACATTGGCTGCTCCTGTAACTCCGATAAAGAGATAAATTTGTAAATTCATCGTTCAATAATTAACGACTTCATTTGGAAACCATCTCTAGAAACATTTTGAGGTATGCACTTTCACCATCTTATAACATCTCACATCTCCACGTACCCTCTAAGACCTTCTCATATCCCATATATATCTGTCTCGCAATTAGGTCACCTGCACAGCAAATCACAAACATAAAGTATAACCATGTGGAAGATCGGCCCAACTCGACAGCTCAGTTCCATTACCAAATTCGACACAAAGAAGTTCGTACAGTCGCTACAGGTAAAAGGAGGATTTACCCAAACACAGGCAGAGGCCGCAGTGACGATAGTCAACAAAGCTGTGAACGATGGAATCTCAGCCATAGCAAAGAACTTGGTGGCCAAGGAAACGCTAAACTCTATTGCGTATCAGCAGAAGGTGGACTTTGCCAAGCTCAAGGGAGAGCTCCAGACGTTGGACAAGACGGAATTCACGAATCTCAAGAAGGAGCAGGAGCAGCTCCGTACAGACCTCATAAACTTGCAGAACAGACTCAAGGAGGACATCACGAAAAGCCTGGCGGGTGTCAGGCTTGATCTTAATCTCGAAAAGGGCAGAATCCGTGAGGAGAGCTCCCTTCATGAGCTGAAGATTGAGGACACCTACACTCGAATTGACGAGGAGATCGCCAACATGCAGATGCAGATCAAGCTGGTCAAGACACAGGTGATGCAGTGGTTGATCGGTGTGAGTTCCGGTACTGCTGCTTTGATGTTGGCGTTCGTGAGGTTCTTTGGTTAGACCTCTAATTGGCCGTTAGGCAAGCTCCTTCTGGATGGGTTGATCACTGAGTCGCAAGTTTAACAGGGGGCATTGTCCGTTCGGCGTCTACTTGCCTGTTTTCTTCTCAATTACTCGGTGACATGATTCGTTGAATCGTTGTTCTCTCGACTCCTGTAACTGGATCAGTGGACAATAATATGGATACGCCCCACGCACCTATACGAATCCGCCCTGGTCACACTGAAGAGCCTCCAAGGCCACACAATGAAGAACAAATATGAACGTTTAATGAAGAAAGAAATATCGAAGACTTCTCAACCACTCTGCTCGACCCAACTTGGACAGGGCTTCAACATCCACATCATCTTTGACCCACATCGCCTTTGTCTCCCTTTTACCTCCTTCTCCTCCCAGACCACCTACACCTAGCTACACGTACTCTTCCTACCTGGCACACGTGACGCGCACTCTGTATAAATCATCTAGTCAACACTAAGTGCCAACAACATGAACTCCCTCTACAACCACGGCATTAAGCAGACTCAGCTCCTAACTCGCGATCTTGCGGCGTTCGAGAAAAACCTCAGCACCTCGCCCATGTCGCTTCAGGGCTCGATCAGCACGTCTCTAGCTGCGTTTCGCAAAACCATAAAGGAGTACAACGACTTGGTGCTGCAGAACGCCGAGGAGAAGCATCAGGCACGGTTGGACAAGTTCAATGCGGACGTGGCTCAGTTCTCTGCCAAATTCGACACCCTTCGGCAACAACGAGAACTGCTCTTGCAGGCCGACAACCAGCAGGAGCTCTTGGGAAGAAGACACGTCGCATCGGACAACCCGTACGAGAACGCCCAGAGCGACAATGCAGAAAGAGCGCAGCTGATGTCGTACTCGGAAGGGCTCTACAAAGAGAAAACGTCATTGTCCAGAGGAAGCCAGCAGCTCGATCAGATCTTGGAGATGGGACAGAATGCGTTCGAGGACTTGGTGGAACAGAACGAGACGTTGCGCAGATTGGGAGCCAAGTTTGAAGAGAGCTTGCTCACATTAGGAGTGTCACAGACAACCATTCGTACGATCGAGCGTCGAGCCAAGCAAGACAAATGGTTGTTCTGGGGCGGGGTAGTGGCCTTCTTCGTGCTCTGCTACTACGCCATCAAATGGTTCCACTAAGGGGCCTAGGGAGGGGACCGTTGCTAGGAGAAGACGACGCGGGATGCATTAACTTGAAACGAGAAGGCTTGGTAGATGAGCTACATGTGCACAACGCGGCACAGCAGGCTGTTACCCCAGACTTTCCATTCGTGGAATTCCACAAGCCAAATCTCGAAATCAGTCGGTGTCACGTGTGCGTCCAAGACATGAGTCCCCACTTCAACCACCACCAAAACGGAGCCAAGAACGTGGCTCAGTCGCGGACCTTGCCGCTTTAAGTACTTATACTGTCGCCATGGAAACCTCGAACAAGGCGCAGGCTCCAACCGTGAGCTCGACATGCAAACGACTAATTGTAAAATGTGTCAAACAGAAAACACTTCCCAAAAGGGAAAATTCGTTGACTTCCAACCCCACCAGACGCCGAGTACGAAGGAAGAGTCCCAAGAAACATGCCCAATTAGGAATTTTGAAGATATAGCACTGCGTTTTCGAAGCCTTCGCGAGCGATATTACCGCATTGGGCAATATAATTGCATTGGCTGCGAAATCTCGCTTTTGCCCAATCTGGGCATGCCATCGATAGTTGGCCACCTATATATTGGAAGCCCCGCCAAATGTGACTTTAGCAACGAATCTATACCCAGCGGCAAGTCAACGAACTTTCATTTTGCTTCTCCGGCTGACTACTCAATCCTTAAAACCAGTACCTCCTCATGCAGTTGAGAGTACTTCTTGTGGCCGCTGTTGCTGTAGCGGCTCCGATAGAAAAGCGGGGCTTGGCTCAGCTCTTGGGCCTTGATGCCACTGTCACAGTTACCACCACGGCTGCTGCGACTACGCCTACCACCACGGCTATACCCGTCACAACTGCTGCGGCGGTAGTGGCAGCTGCAGCGGCTACTACGGCTGCTACCACCACGAGCGAGGGCCTTCTTGCCAAGTTGTTGGGTCTTTTTGACACAGATGCCACCACGACAGCTGCTACGGTTGCGGCTGCTACCACGACTGCCACTTCCACCACCACTACATCATCCAGTTCCGGCTGGTTGTCAAGCTTGTTGAGCGGGTTGTTCGGCAAGTCTTCCTCTAGTACCACTACTGCGGCTACTACTGTCGCGGCTACCACTACGTCGGCTGCTGCTGCCACTATCGCAGCTACATCTACATCGGCGAACTTTTGGGCTAACCTCTTGGGAGGCAGCTCCAGCTCTTCGACAGAAGTGCCCGATTTCACCGGCCTTGTTTCTGTTGTAGGTGCCGCCACATACTCTGGTACTGCCACTGTTGCAACGCTGACGGCTTCTCTGTCCGTTAGCACTGATACCTCCGAAATCGGCTCGTACGCCGAAAAGGGTGCCGGAATCACTTACTCGCCTTATACCAAGCTGGGTCTGTGTAAGACCGCCAGCGAGGTGGCTCTGGACATGGAATTGTTATCTGCATACAGCTTAATCCGTCTTTACCTGGTGGATTGTCTGGGTATCGAAAACGTATTGAGTGCTATCGGCTCTTCTCAGAAAGTCTACCTTGGAGTGTGGCTGATTGACAACCTCAGCACTGACCTCCTGAGCTTGTCTGAGCAGGTGCTCACAGGCTCCCGCGGCTGGTCCGCCGTACACACTGTAGCGATCGGAAACGAGTTGGTGAACTCCGGATCGGCTACCGTGGCCCAGATTCAAACTGCCGTCACTACGGCGCGTACTTGGTTCAAGGCCAACGCCGCCGACTACTCTGGATACATTGTCCTGGTAGACACATTGGCTGCCATGATGGCCAACCCTCTGATGTGCGACATCTCCGATTACATCGCCGTCAACTGCCACCCATACTTCAGTGGTGTTGAGGCCCTGACATCGGGAACTTGGTTGGCTGCACAAATCGAGTCGCTTCTGAGCACTTGTGGCAACGGTAAGACCATTCTTATTACCGAGAGTGGATGGCCATCTTACGGTAACACCGTTGGAGATGCCGTGCCATCGAAGGCTAACCAATTGGCTGCCATCGAAGGGTTAGGTAATGTGGTGGGTAATCAGGTGATCATGTTCACCACATACAACGATTACTGGAAAACGCCCGGTTCGTACAATGTGGAGCAGAGTTGGGGTATCTACGGCGACCCATCGGTCTAGACGGTGATCTCTTAAAAGACAGCATGTAGCAGTTGGTTCATGGCCAGCTCCTGCTTATTAGTTACGTATAGTTTCACGATATTTGTAAATTTAATGGATATATCCATTGACCAAAATACTAAGATTATTACAACGGTGGTCGTAACGTCCTTTTTCATTATAGCGTTATTTGTTCTACGTGCTGATTGTGATTTATCTGGAAAGTGGCCCATCTTGAGTAGTTTACAAAATCTTCACAGATATACCATATATATCCATATTTTTATATGTCATGTAAAATGTCAGCCTAGATTGAACCAATACAAGAAGGCATTCATTGTAACAGAAAATACGGCAGCCCACAGTCGCCAAGTATACTACAGGTTTGCGTCGCTTTCAAGGTCCACCATTGCAGAAGACTAACACACATTTTTTTTTTTTGGATAGTATGCTTTTGAAATCTACTCGTCAAGCGAGATGACACCGTATTTAGACTCGTCCCTCTAATCCCAGAAACCAATTCCGTATTTGAAGGCTTCCTCTTCAATACACTAAAATTCTATCCTGCACATACCCACATCAACATTTTCGAAAGCGAAAACAACTCGACCACTATGCTGGAACGTGACACAAAAAAGCTAGCCACCCGGCTCAACAGTCTTTTCGAGGGTATATACACTCTCAATAACAGAGCAGGGAAACCCATTTTCGTGGACTTCCAGAAGCTACCCTCGAGAACAGGAACCGACTACTACAAGTACATCAAGAACCCCATTTCGCTCCACACTGTGGGCCGCAACGTGAAGAAGGTAGCGTACCGCGATGCGCAGGCGTTTATTGATGACTTGGCTCAAATTTCCTGGAACGCCCGTCACTACAATGAGCCTGGTTCCGAGATCTACGACAATGCACTTGTGTTGGATAGCCACATCAAAGACACCATCATTCCGCGGCTAGCGTCGGACCCCAAGGTGCCTAACAGCGCAGGATTGTATTACCCCGACTTGGGCCCGTTGGAGGACTACGACAACGTCGATCTTGCCACGGCTAGCCCATACTTGAAGAACGAGGACTACGACGACGATGACGGCTTTCACTACACGCAGACAACCAAGGCGATGCCATCACGGGCTATGGAGAGCGGTGTTCGCCGTGGACGCCCTCCTATCATTGACAAGCCGTACGAACTGCGCATCAAACTGATCTTGAAGCACTTCAAGAAGATCCGTCATCCCGAGGATGAGCTGCACATCTTGACGCTGCACTTTGAGCGCTTGCCTGATAAGTCCACTCCCGGATACTACGAGATCGTGCAGAACCCTATCAGTTTGCACGAAATCAAAACTAAAGTGCGGTCGAGAAAGTACACCGACGTCCAGCAGTTTTTGGAAGACTTGTCTGTCATGATTGGGAATGCCAAACATTACTACTTGGCAGAGCCTGCTATGTCGAACGACATCTTGCTCTTTGAAAAAGAGGCCGAGCGTATTGTCGAACGTGAAATGAGAAGGCCAGAGAAAGACTTCATCGCTCCAACCGCATCACTGGACGGAGGGTTGAAGACCCCATTGGACCTGGTGACAGTGCACAACAACACGTTCAAAGTCGGTGACTGGGTGCTTATCCGCAATCCAAACGATGCTAGCAAGCCAATCTGTGGTCAAATTTTCCGGTTGTGGACAACTGATGGAGTGGAGTACACCAACGTGTGCTGGTACATCAGACCAGAGCAAACTTGTCACCGCGTGGATCGTCTTTTCTACGTCAACGAGGTTTGCAAGACTGGCGAATACCGTGACCACTTGGTCAAGGACATTCTCGCACCTTGTTACGTCATTTTCTTGACGCACTACCAAAAGGGAGACATTCCACCCAACTTGCTTCCCAGCGGATCCGAGTGGTTCATCTGTGAGTTCCGTTACAACGCTAACAGTTATGTGTTCAACAGAATCCGCACGTGGAAGGCATGTTTGCCTGACGAGATCAGACACATCGACCAGCCCATCGTGCCTATCAATGAGCCCCGCAAGTTGATCAAGTACGAGTCACCAATCAAGCATTTGTTGCCGCCAGATGCCCACGAGGACATGATGACAGGATCGCCAGAACTAGGTCCTCACACAAACGGGCCACCTACTGTTGGTGCTGTATACCTCCGGGCACCCTTCTACAACGATGAGTTGGGTCAGTGCTCCACCTCTCCCAATGTGTCTCCTGCTATTGAGCTTGACGATCCAGCCACCGGAAGAAAGGCTTACATCTTCACACCCGTGTCGCAGTTGAAGAGTGTTACCGGATCTGGTATCTACTCCTCTTCTGGCACTCGCCCCGTGCCACGCAACTACACTCCAGGCCAGACTGAAGACGGCCTTTCGGCAGCATCTTTCGACAACTACTCGTACAAGCAGCCATACCAGCACATGGTCCAGTCTCCTCCTGTGCACTCGGCGTACCCACCCACAGCATACAAACCGTACATCCCCAAGCCGTACAAGCCCGAGTTCTCACCTAGCGTGAGCTTCCGCAGTACGCCACAGGTCACAGGGTACAGCTCTCCAGTTGCTGGTGGATTCAACTCGTCCACCTCCGCGTACTCGTCTGTGCTTCCTGGGGGTGTGGTGTCTTACGTTGACAGTGGAGCAGACGAGGAGGAGGACTTGACTGAAGTGAGCGGCCAGCTCATCACACTGAACCAGAGTACCGTGTGGTTCCGTGCTCCACCAGTGGTGATTCCGCAGCGCAGTGCGGTGCAAATCGGGCACTCGGCCAAGTTCTTGGCATGGAAGCTCAAGAAGGCTGCTCAGAAATAAGGAAAGTATGTAATATTGTATGATAGACAGTGCCAAATGTAATGATAGTGTTGAGAAAATGTAGGTATAGCAGTTTATGCCATGATAATCAGCCAGCAACCATGAAGTCGAATGATCACGATAGGGAAAATAGGCAGTGATAGGCATTAGACACCCAGCATCGTGATGAAAAACGAGTAATGACAAGTAGTTTCTTTGTATTGCACAAAGAAGTGTAGCTGCTAATATTACGGTGTCACGAATTTTTTCAGAACTAATCAAGTGGTTTTCTAGGATGATTCGTGCTGTAGGCAGCCTTTAACACCAGCTTTAGCTAAAATTGAATTACCCCAAGTGTCTCCAGTTCGGCATATGGGCCATACTGATTCGATGTTCGAGTGTGTGCACTCCAGAGATCGTGATATCGATAAAGCATATCGAAATTGCTTCCTTACAAGACGTACGGAAACAATCCCCTGAACATAGCATTCAAGTCACCTGCACAATTCACCCAGAGTTAGAAGAGCTCGCGTACGTCTACTGCTCGAGATTTCACCGACTCCAATTTCAGGTACTGAAATCACCATGTCCTCTCTGCTAGCAGAGTTCCAAGAATGTCTTCGAGGAGCCAAGCGCATAGTGGCACTAGTTGGTGCCGGATTATCTGCATCTTCGGGCCTTCCCACATACTTGGGCCTGCAAGGACTTTGGAAAAACTACAATATGATCGACTTAGCAACGCCTGATGCCTTCTACATAGATCCCGGGCTCGTGTGGCAGTTCTACCTGTGGCGACGGCACCAGGCTCTTATGGCGGCGCCGAACGCTGGCCACAAAGCCTTGGCCCAATTGTCACACAGCACATCACAAAAGCTCGTGACGATTACACAAAACGTCGACGGACTCCTGGCACGAGCAGGGCATAAGCCTAGAAATCTCTACGAGATACATGGTCTGTTGTTCGAGTTGCGTTGCACCAGTTTTAGTTGCACTTTTGTGGAAAGAGGAAACGAAAAAGACCCGCTTACACCAGCATTAGCACCAGATGCCACACCGGAGGCAGCAACACCTGCAACATGGAGATCTGAGGGCCACTCTAATGGGTCTGAATCTACCTCCAACGGGGGCAGTGAATGCAGCAGCGATTCTCCACAATTTCTTCCCGCTCGTGAGCTCACACCTGACCAGCTACCGCTATGTCCCGTGTGCCAGTCGCTTCTCCGACCTGGAGTGGTGTGGTTCGGGGAGTCTCTCCCCATGCGTGTGCTTGATGGTATTGATCTGTTCTTAGAGGCTGGCCCTGTCGACTTGATCTTGGTCATTGGCACATCGGGAACAGTGTACCCGGCGAATAGCTACGTGGACCTAGTTCGTCTGAGAGGAGGTAAGGTAGCCATATTCAATACAGACATAGACCAAGCAGTGGTCGATGGTGAAGTGAGCGGAACCTGGGGCTTTCGAGGCGATGCTGCACATTGGCTCCCCATAGCATTGGAGCCTGTGTCAGGTGAATGCCAAGTCGGCTGAGGAGGGCTTGCTTTAAGGCAGGCCGCAGTTTGGAGGCTTTGAAGAGCGGAATTGAGTGGACACTATTTATTACAGTACCTCAATGACTAGCACGGATAGTCTGCCCCAAAATACAGCCCCAATGGCTGGCTTGACGCTTTGTGGCTTAACGCAGATAATGCTGTGAAGCTGAATTAAGTTTCGCCGCAGTCGGTATGAAGATAAAGATGTCTTGCCAAGATGTGGAGTTGAAATAAAGCAACAGAATAGCCTAACTATACGCCTGGCGGCACGACTACCACGTCACCACACCCATTGATTGGTTGTTGAAGTCTGCACCGTTGATTACTTCCTGACTGGGTCGAGAATGGATTAGTCGGGCTGGCACACGGCGGCAATCTTTACGAGTCGATCCTCTGAAAATTCACACAAACGCCAATGAATCTGTAGCAAGCAATCCACACGCTAAGCGGGCTCGAGGTCCGACAAACGGCGCCATAATCCCATGACGTAGGTGTGCATTCCTGATAGCACTGGAAGTAAGGTACACTTCCCAAAAGAGAAAGAGGCTTTGACAACGGTACATTCCGGAGTCAGGGCTCACGACAGGAGGCCAGCATTTACTACGAGAAGCAATGGCCTGAGATGTAAATGGAAGACGTACCAGAGAGAATGCAATAATAGATTCTGTAAAATGTCGCATCAGAGGTGGTGAGCCCAGGCAAATCGCACCTAAACACATCGTACAGCTGGGCGTACGCCCGGAACTTCTGTAAAACGTATACTCATGATCTGTAGAGGACACTAGCAACACTTTCAAGGCGCCCGCGCCCGAAGTCGTAGTGGTTGAAGCGCGAGCCTTCGACGGCAGCCAAGCTGTCGAATTCGCCCACATCGAATTGCGCAAAGGGCACCGTTTTGGCGTCGTCCACTGTCTTGTCCTTGATAGATTTGCGGCGAGCCTGGGGCAGAGTGCGCCCGCGATAGAATGGGTTTCCAACATAGGTAGCCACTGTATTGCGTCTATCGCGCGCCCGGCGACTATCGCTTTTGGGAGCAATTGACAGAGCCAGAAGCAGGCGGTGCATTCGTTGGCGGCCCAAGTGAAACAGCGGCAGTTGAAGATCAGCACGTACCAATGGCAATTGCTCCAGCACCTCGATACGAGGGTTACAAGATGTGGCCCCAAGACTAAGGGGAGGCCCAAGGCTAAGGGAACTTTGGCCGATCGGGCGCGGAGGGAAAAGCGGAGGCCCCATGGCGGCCGCGTCCATATCGCGCGGCAGTAGGAGAGGCAGCAGAAGCTTCATGTGAGGAGCCATGGGTCCAATGGCAGCCGCCGCAAACTGCTTTGTGATCTGATGGTAGCACTCCAAATAACGCGCGTCGAACTCGTCCAACGCGTCCTCGAGGTTGGCCACAGACATGTTACAAGATGGGCCAGTTGTTTCCTCGGGCGAGAACAGGCTAACAGACGAGGCGCGAACGGGGAACCGTGGGGCTATATATGGGATCCTCTGAAAATCGCAGGCAGGCCTGCGGAACGGAAGCCTACGCGGCCCCACGTCCTGCGGCGTGCGCTAGGGCCTGCGCGCGAGTTTTCGCTCTGGGCGCACATTGATTGTACTCCGCTATCGCAGATCGCGGGGTGGGGTTTAGAGCTCGAGCAGGCCACCAGTTTCTACGTAGCTAAGTCTCCACCGAACGATTCAGCTACGACGACGATATCTGCTGACCTGAGCTCTGTTGTACGAAAACGTCTACTCGTAGTTGCAAACGCCAAGCTCGCAACCACTGCGACGCGTAACCGGTGCCACACACGCTTTGTCGCAATAGGCGCCGCAACGCTCCTGCGAGTAGCACTAGGGCCTGGCGCCATTGTTTTAGCCCGCAACACAGCGGTCGGTCCGGCGCCGTGTGGCGCCTCGTGGAAGGTGGTCCGGCCCTGGCCAGAGGGGACGATGTTTTGCGCTGGGCGCCCAGTGACAGCCGCCACGGAGAACTGGTCAAGACACCCGCAGGTGGGCGGTGGTTGCCCGGTACTACTGGCAACTCGCTCGCCCGAGACGGCAGGTCGCATCGTGAAAGGGGTGCGGATCGGAGCAAATTTCACGTCCGGTACGTCATTGGTTGTGAGTTTTAACCCTTTTCGGCGCAATTGCGACTTGGGCGCCTTTATTTGGCGCGAGGCCCTAGAAATCAGATTGGCGATGGGGCGGCTGGATAGGCGGCTGGTTGGGCTCCTGGCCGTATAGTTCAGGCTGAGTTGGATCTTTTGGCTTAGATTGGGTTAGACTTCGTTCGGGATAGATGTTCATTTGCCGGGCGCTTTCACCTCCCCTTCGGTGCATCGGAGTCGTGCGACCTCCTATCTAAGTGGGTGGTTCCTGCCAATCACTGCGCAGAGTGCCCAAATAGTAGCAGATAATGTGCATTGTGTGCTAAATGGTGCAGACTAGCGCGAAGATCGCACCGTTTGGAGACAATGGCTATTGTGGTGGAAAAAAGTACGCCATGCCGATTGCAGACACGCTAGGGGTTCGTAAGCTTAAAGGTTTTTGGACATGTGGCTCGGGGGAGATAGCAATCAGAGAAGATTGGGTGTGAAACTTTTTTGGCAAGAAAATAATAGGAGAAGATCGGCGTGGAGAAATTAGAGATTTGAGAAGATTTGAGAGGATCGCCGAAGTGGAGACGATCTGTCACTCATCGGCGATCTAGGGCGGAGAGAGCCAATGGCTATACTTAAGGCGATTGATGTGCTTCTCGCCCTGCAATGTCCATGCGGTGCCGTGCATACCAAGAGCAAGACAATATGAATACTGTCAATGCAATCTCCTACACCACCTGATGGAATTCGACGGTGGTTTACGTACCGGTTATCAAGCGGTCCACACGATAATATGAACTCTCGCATGAGCGTCCCACAGCCCCTGCTACATACCAAGAGCCCTCGCATGTAAGCCACCCCACATCGCTTATCAACTCAATCCAATCAGCCTGCTTCGCATAGCGTACGCCAACCGTTGTCGTCACCGTGCTTCAGTGCAGCGCAATCGATACTGTGGGCCAAGAACTGATCCTGATAATGAACTGATATCACCCCAACTACGCATTACGTAAGAGGCACCGAGACCGATTGGCCCATTTAAGTGTGACCCTTTCCGACTAAAGTTGTCAGTTGAAACATTGCACGATGAATCGAGCCTCTTGCCTCCCATCGATCAAACGATTAGGCATAGACAACACTTGAGTCCACGAGTTGGTGCGTTTTCCGAACATCAAAAGTCCGATATAGTGTAATGGCTATCACTGTCCGCTCTCACCGGGCGAATCCGGGTTCGATTCCCGGTGTCGGAGTACTTTCCTTTTTGATCTCTTCAAATTTTATCTGCTACTCTAATAAGGCCATCCGACTTCTGCAACGCATGCTGATCCCGTCTCTGACCACCTTGCATCCGTAAATTACACGATTACGCACTATCATTAGATCTTCGCAGGGGGGCGCCTCGAGATACGAAAAAAACCCGCTGCCACCCAATGAAGTGTGCGCTTGCTCCTAATCAGCCTCTTGCGGCGTTCTGCCTCACCCAACTTCGTCTGAAAGTCCGCATATAAGCGTGCTCTGTGCAACACTGCGTACTAAACGGCGCACGCCGCAGTGCGAAACGGCGCAAATGCGCAAGTTAAACCGCGGCACTGCACCATAGTCTGATACGCCAGTTCACAGTGTGCCTCCCCATTCGCTTCTGCAGCGAGGTGCATAGGTGTGCAGCCCCGTGCCTCGGCCTCTAATATTTTGCGTCTTAAGTTCCACCGGTTAAATTTCACAGTTTTCGCTAATTTTGCAACTCCAATGTCTGCGTTCATGATGGTAGCTACGGCTGCCCTGATCCCAACAGTTAAGAGCAAACGGAAAGATGGTGGCACCTGGCTGGTCAAATCTGTCAAGACGCTGAGTACAAGTCAAAGACAACCCGCCTCCTCGGCTTCCTCCGTCATCACGCGCTCAAGCTCACACATGTCACGGTCCTCTCCGATGATGGACATTTCCAAGAGATCAGAAACGTCAATGTCATCCGATTCGGCACTGGCACACGGAATCCCGGCTTTTAGGACATCGACCAACATGTCTCAAGCAACCACTACAGCGGGAGGTAAGGTGAAGTCAAAGCAGATATTCGATTCCAAAACGCTTAAGTACATCAATGAGCAGGACTCATCTCCTTATCGTCGACTGGTCTACGATTTCACAACGAGGATGCAAACACTTTGCACCACAATCGTCAACCATGACGCCAACGAGAACCTCAATGGCGGGGGCCTCTTCACAGTGGAGAATGTAAATAGGTTGCGATTCTCGTACTTTGAGGCGTTCGAGTGCGACTACAACGAAGTAAACCGTCGCCTCACCAGCCTGCCTAAGCCCAAATACTGGCTGATGGTATGGGATCTGGACGCTATCAACACCTTCCAGTTGTTCTACGAGACCAGCGATGAAACGAAACACCTACTCAAGGTACGCAATCGCCGGAGAGAAAGGGAAGGAGAAATTAGACTTCGGTCTGGTGAAATGGTCAAGAATGACTTTTCTCCGAACGGTGTACGTGAGCTCTTGTGCCAGCTTCTGTTCTGGGAGGACGTCTACCAAGATATCCGCTATGAACTGGCAGCTGTGGCGTACATCCAATGGATACCAACTATCGAGTTTGTTCAGCGGTTTTTCATCGAGTTGATTGATCATTGTTTGTCTAACTTGCACATATTGGCTTGTACTGGACTAGAAAAGTGCTCAGCAGAGGAACAGGATGAGCTCCGAGACAACTACTATTACTATTATAACGACGCGGACTGGAACTTTTTTGGTGTGTTGACTCTGGCTCTTGAAAGTCACTTTCGTGCACTGATGGGATCCTACTACAACCGCGGACATGTACACGAAGCCATGAAGTTGTTGGCGACGAGTCTATGTGACAATCTCAAGATCCACTACTACGGTCGTCATGGAGTACAACACATGATAGGTCTTTGGAGTGAGTTTTTGGTGGATCTGGTGGATTTGGTTTTGACAAGGAAGGCAACCAGCAAGTCAGTGAGTGCTTCAATGGTAGCTGAGGTGGACGAGGTAGTTCTCAAACCGTCAATACACCCACAGGTTTCGAATATCTCTCTGAAGACGAAACGGTTTGGACACAGGCTGAGGTTTATGAATGCTGTTTAAGCTCAAAGTATTGATATCAATCGGGAACACACACAACTTTTGCACAGGCAGCGGAAGTGACACAAATATCAGTCTCCTGGCGTTGGCATTTTTGCTCAAAGCAGCAATGCCAAAAGCGCTTTCAAGCTGCTGATTTTTTCTGAACGGCTTTTTCGAAAAACTGTTTTTTTCAGCGAACTCGCTTAAATTGTCCCAGCCACTAGCAAATGGCTTTTTTTCCCGGAGTTATACGCGCATAACGGCGTTGACGGGTCTCTTGCCTCATGGAAACAATGAAAAATTTAACCGGTGTGGCTGGAGCAACAATGCATTGTCGTGTGTGCCTGTTATCTTGGCACAAATAGCCGGTACGCCCCTGTCTGGTTGCCGAATCGCTTGTGGTATTATTCGACCCTAATAGGGTGACGCATCCGGCGGGCGCTTGGTGCATAGCCAATGATACGTTCACGTAAGGCAGCCTGCTGCAAGATTCTCCGGAGACGGTGGCAGGGCTCATATGCAGTGAACGTTATTGGCTCGGTTCCTGCGACTTGATGCAATCTGCTCGCCTGCACACCCGAGATATAACCCCACATGCAGTTCCTACAAATCCACTTAATTTTCCTTTTTGGGGAAGACTTGTCTCCTGGCCCGTATAAAAGTTGTGGCAGTCCGACTTCGATACCTCGGAAGGGGTGTATCGGGAAGGGAGAACGCTGAACAGGTCACGTTTGGATATGTATGCAGGGGTATATACTTATATTGGCATTTGCTATTTTAAGCGAGTGTAAACAGTGGGGATGTATTTAAAATTTTCTTCCCCAGGTTGTTGTAATTTATACCTATACTTTCGATCTATATCTTCCAACTACGATGATCCCTCCTGCCTTTCGTGATGCCACTTTGATGCTGGAGCACCAATATTACGATAGTCCATCCACAGAAAACACTATGCTCGGTTCTCTGAGCCAGATTGCAGTCTTTGTGGCGTCTGGAATCTTTGCTCTTCTCGTTGTGAGAGTTGCCAGCACCAAGTTTATTGCTTGGAGGAGGGCCAAACACGATCTGGAGCTCGAGCACATTGTGTAATGCTTTTTGTCATTCTAACCTTTTGAGTTAACTATGCATTGTGACGGGCCCCTCTTCACTTCTCTTCTCATTGCGCATTGCCCGTTGCAGAATATTGTTCCATAATAAACATTAATGTTGTACACAGCTGTAGCCTTGGAACCTAAGAACAAGTGTATCTGACTGAACTTGGAGCATGGAGTACTATGCGTGGGTGATCTTCTTCCCCTACCTCCTTACTGATCATGATCAGCTATGCATTTATTTCGTGATTCTCGATGAGAGCTGCTCCATCTCAAGATCCCAAAGATTCCAGTCGTACCATACGATCGGTGGGAGCATTGTGCACATGTGCCATAAAGAATGTGAATCCACCAACTGGAACCACGGTTCAAAATCGACGACTTCTAAGGAGACAGCGAGAATGAGAAACACGTTTAAGGCAGCGGGAAGCAAAGGAATATCCTTCGTTCGCGAGATACCCACATAGTTCAACTTGGCAAGAATCTTTGTTTCGAACGGTAGGAGCTGCATCGAGTTATTGTAGAAATGGGTATCTGCCAAGTACACTCTGTTCACGCGAGCGGCGTGTGCCATCCACAAGAGGGCTGAAAGCAAACCGATGACCATGTTGAACCTCATGTTATAGCTGTAGTCCCACTGTAGACCAAGTTTTGTGTAGTGGAAAAAGAGAACTGCTCCAAGAAGGCCTTGGAAAATGTACCGAGCTTTGGGATTTTTGTATAAGCCAAAGTACCGCACAGTGATGGAGTTGAAATTGGCAGTAACAATGAGCCCGGCTCCCACATAGTCCAATGTCTCGGTGCCTGGCATATCACGGATGTGAAAGATGGTACTGCTCATCCAACCTGCAATAGAGATGCCCAAGAGCACCAAGTACTGCAAGAGCATGGCAGAAACAGACTCGTCTCTTGACCGTGCGGCTCTATAGTATCTGGAGACCTTCTGAAAGTTCACATAGTTCACACATAGGTTTCCGACAGACATCACAGAAGAAAAGAGTTCGGTAACACCCAATACTCTCTTGAAGGGCCACTTGCCATAGAACTGCACCATGGGCAACCCTTCCACCTTTCTAGCATCAGTCACCATTTGCAGGCACTTGTAGCGGCAATCCAGGTGGCAGTCCCAGTTGAACAAAAGAGTCGACAATGGATTGAGCTGGCCGTTTCCAAATTGGATGTTTTGGTCGCACTGAAGCGCAGTGCACTCTTCGAGGAGGCTCTGGAACTGAGGGAGGAGGTCACCAGCCGAGGCCAACACCACACACGGCAACGCTAGGAGAACAGGTAGTTTCATTGATGAAATTTCATATCTCGGTCACGTGCACGTATACGTGGCTGGACACCGCCACTTGGAGAGGGCAAAACTGGAAGAAGACAGACGTGCACAGCTTCCCAGGCTCCCCCAACGCCACAAGGAGCCCGCTGCCCTTGCGACGGCTCCCAAACTGGAAGAAGGGCCGTACCTGGAATTAGCGCTTCCTGCACACAGGCGACTTATCGGACCACACCCGTGCATCCGAGGATATTCCACACATCTTCGGGTCTCCTCCAAGGCTCGAGCACCCCAGGGGCCAGCTGCCGATCACGTGGCAACACCAGGTGTCCCAATACCCACGGGGTCTCCTTCTTATCGTCGGCATCTCTGCTGCACTGATAAGCTGTCTTATCTACTGATATGCACCCATGCAGCGCACGTTTCTTTTTGCACCCAATTCCAGGCTGGCCGACCACGGAGCAATGGTATCGGGAGAATTAGAGAGCAAAGCGCAACGCAAGTGAAACAGGCCGGCGCAGCGAACGATCTGCCCGGCGTTAGGCCCAGCCGGATGTAAGAAGCGCAAAAAAGTTGCGCTTGCCCCCGTTCCACCGTCTGTGGAGCCACTCCTGCTCTGTCTCCCCAGAGCGGAAACGTTGCTCTCGTGTTCCTTGGCTCTTGCAAATCACCGAATCTTCCTCCTGCACACATCCAGATTCCCCTGCACACTGTCCTCGCTGCATTTAGAACGTTAGCTGAGTAAATCCCCGCCTCTCATTCGCCAGTTTGCGCTGCAACTTCGAGAAAACGAAAAACAACCGGGTTACGTTGCCAGTACGAGCAGAAAAGACCCGTACCCCAGCTGGCTCCTCTTTCCAGACTCTCCGCTTACGTCTTGGAGGATCCCGGTCTTTTGGCGAATTTTTTTTTCGCACATTTGGAGTGCATTTACGTTTATGCATGAAAAATCTCTGGCAGGGAACACCGGTAAAACAAGCAATTCGGGAGCTGCGGAGCCCGAAGCAAGTGGAACGTGACACTGGAAGCCTCTGTTTGCCACCGCCCAAATTTCGCCTGTTCTCGCCCCCTTCAGCACAAGCAACCGTGCCCGCCAGAATCTGCATCGTGCATATAGCCATGCGGCTCGTGCGGCTCAAAAAGATTTTTTTTTGCCTCGCAAAATTTCACTATATATAATGCCGTGCCCCTCGTTTTTTATGGCCACTGTAGTGCTTCCAGCTTTTCCTGCTGTCTTTCCATTACTTTCAATTTCCGTTTAATTCCCTCCTGGTTCCTTCTTAATCCATTGCCTTCATTTCTTCAGCATGTCATCACGTAAGTCTTGCCGTCGTCGCACCCTTACCCCTAAAGTTCGGGAGCTTACTGAAGAAAAAACTAACAAGTCAGTTCCCCTCAAGCGCAAGCTGACCGGAGAAGAGCCGTCCGTCAAACGGGTCAAATCAGAGAGCACACAGAATCTAAAGCCGCCTTCGAAGTCCGAGCCCACCTTGCCTGTGGTGGCTTCGGTTGTCCGCAACGACACCATTGATCCAGTGGAGAAGCTCCTCAGCCAGACCCACTCCAACGACATCTTGTACAACTTGGACGAGGACTCCCACGAGTCTGATTCCGACGTTGACTCCCTTGCATCTCCATCCCCATCATACCCTGCATATCCTAACCTCTCGTTGAACTTCAACAAGATCATCAACGAGAACTTGCGGTCGTACTACCTGAACTTCCGCAAATCGCATATCGAGATTCACAACGACAACTCGTCGTTCTCCATCCTCAACAAGAAACCGCAGGAGGTGGAGGAGCGCAGAACGTACAAGATGCCCGAGGTTCCATTCTTCCGCAACGTGAACTTCAATCCCCAGCCTTCCACCCAGACCATTGACGACTACTTGCATTACGAGAGCTACGAGAACGACGAAGTTTCCTCGCCCACGGACTCCGAGCACGAGGAGCTTCCCACAAGCCCCTTGGTGGCATTGCCTCCTGTGTCGGGCAAGATGTCCTTCCATTACAGGCAGAACAACCTTAATTTGTCGTTGAGCGACTACCCTGGCCGGGACGAGCCTGAGGACATTTTCAAATTCTTGAACAAGCGGTCGGTGTTGACTGGCAAGGCCAGTGAGATGATTGGCACGCTGAACTTCTTGATCAGAGACTTTTTCTTATGAGTTAATTGTGTAAATATATGGGTACCATTGTCTACTTGGGCGTGTGTATAAGCCGCCTTGTAAAATTTCTTTTTTGTATTTTTTTTTTTGCCGCATGGATTTTTATTTTGGCGCTCGCCTTCCCCCGGAACAACCTTAGACTTGACACCCTCGGATCTCCCCGTGAAACGGCCACCGCATCACCCGCCGCACCCTCGGATATCGCTGGCTTCCCCGGATTACTTCTTCTAGCAATCTCAAATCGTACTCGACTATGACCTTTCTTCACATCATATACGCCTATTTGGTAGGAGGTGTAACGTTCATCCCGCTATTGATTGCCGTATTCATCTACCTCCATCCTCTCCAGAAGGAAACTTTCCCCGAGGAGAAGTTGAAAGCTGGTGAAATTGAGGAGGCCAACCAGACTGGTCTTGATGCTTACAAACAGGGCTGGATTGTGGTGACACACGAGCACTTGGAGTCACCGGACCACATCTCCTCCTCTGCTCAGTCTGTGGCCGAGTCACAGGAAGGCAAGTCTGCGTACTCTTCACTTTACAAGTTGGTGAAGAATTCCAACCCAAACTCGAAAGACGGCATTGCCCCCGAAGGCGAAACGCTCGAGTCGGCCCCGATTCCAACCAATGTGCCCACAAAAAACAAAAAGCATCGCTACTTCGCTGTCCTCAAGCATGGCAACCTTTTCTTGTACAAGAACGAAACACTCAAGGATGTCAAGCATGTGATTGTGCTAACCAACTACATTGTATCCCTCTGGCCTCGTTCGCTCACCGAGGGGCTGTTGTTCACGAAGTACTCCGCCATTGCAATACTAAGAAAAGACTGGTCGAGGAAAAGACGTCTTTCCGACAATGTGGGCGCTGCTCCGGACGTGGAACTCGAGCATGAGCATGAAATCACCATCCACGATGTCATCAACCCAAAGAGCGGCTTGCCAGCACCTTCGGGGCTGTTTTTCGTGTACACTGAGTTCAGCATCGATAAAGAAGACTGGTACTTTGCGCTCATTCGTGCTTCTAAGAGTGATGGAGAGATATCTAGCAGGCTAGATCCAAAGATCCATGCTAAGACGTTACACTTTGAGACGGAGCACATGGTCAATCTTATTCTGACACTCTACAGTTCCGAAGGCCAACTTCACACCAAGTGGCTCAATGCCTTACTTGGAAGAGTCTTTTTGAGTTTGCAAAAGACTGACACCATGCAAAACTACTTGGTTTCCAAAATAGAGAAGAAACTCAACAAAATCAAAACGCCGGGATTTCTCGACAAATTCCAGATCACAAAAGTTAGGGCAGGCCACGCGGCACCCTTCATTTCATTTCCAGTACTAAAGGAGATTAACCCAGAAGGAGAGCTTCTCGTTTCAGTCTATCTCCACTATTTTGGTGAAATGTCCATCCAGTTGGCCACTAAAGTGAATATCAACTTGGGTTCTCGCTTCAAGCCTCGTGAGATGGATGTGTTGCTTTCTATGACACTCGAGAAGTTACAGGGACCTTTGCTCCTCAAGATCAAACCGCCTCCATCAACGAGACTTTGGTACACATTTGAATACGAGCCGGCCATGCTGGTGAAAATCGAACCAGTAATCAGCTCTAGGCAGTTGTCGTACAACATTATCACGAACTCGATCGAGAAGAAGTTGAAAGAAGCAGTGAAGGAGTCTGTAGTACTTCCACACTGGGACGATTTCGTCTTTTACGAGACATCAGATGAACTCTACCGTGGTGGAGTATGGGACAAGAAAGCGAGGGACACAAAAGCTCCTTCAAACGAAGGGAAAGCCCCAGATGTGCCGGATGACTTACTGTCAGTATTGACCATGGAAGACGATGATAGCATCTCTACAAAGTCAGAAAATATCGACGTGTCTCTTGATCCATCCAGCCCTGATAAGCATCTGAAGCCCAGTATCTCCAACACTCTCAACGAGTTCTCCAGGCGCTTGCGCAAAGGGAAATCGGCTCATACTTTGGGAGTTGACGACACTAACTGCCTTTCAGACGGCTCTATGGTCAAATCTCCTAATAAGTTGAATGAGACCAGCACTATAGCCGATAACACACTTACTCCAGACGGAAAGGCTACCACTTTCCGCAAATTAGGAAAATGGTATTATAAGGACAAGGAAGATCTGGCTTCTGTCTCATCTGGTGCTTCAGCCGCTACTGCTCCCGCAGTTTACAATCCTCCAGAGATGATTGTCAACCGTAGAGCTAGGAAGCAATCTACCAGCACTCTCAACTCTGATGTTGGCAAAGCTCATGAAGATTCCAACGGCTTTTCGTACGACTTCGGATCTGGGAAGTACACAGACTTGCTTGCGAAGGGAATTGACCAACCAGTCTCGCACCATGTGCCTCCGAAACATTCCACTGTTGCTCCCCCTATGATGGCACATGCCGAGGTTGTGATTCCTGCTGAAACTCCAGCTGCCAAGTTATCCTCAATATCAGCTTCAGCCCCTTCTGTCCCATCTCCTCCGCCAGAACTACCTCCTAGAGATGAAAGCAACTTAGTCTTATTGAACGATTTGGAATTGTCCAAACCAGCCGGGCTTGATGAAATAGATGAAAAAGTTTCCAGAGAAATAACGACTGGTTTCGATGCTGATCTGCTGCTTCATAGGTCGGAGACAACTTTGCACAGAAAGCCTCCACCTCCGGGGCCTATTCCACTGCTTCCTCAAAGTTAGGTACGATTGTATATTTTAGAATTACAATTATACATAAGGAGCCCAGCCTCCATACATCTGGCACAAGTTCTCATTTGATGTCGCCTCTTGAAGTAAAACATCAACTTGACCATGTATGTTCATAGGCAAACCCTCTTTGTCGTCTAAGAGACCACGGATTTTACGGCGGACTTTCCGGAGATGATCTTGCGGATTGTCTTGCGTTTTCCAATCCAATAAAGGATCATAAATCAACGTTTCCAAGATATTCATCAATGAGGCTTCATTTTCACGAAGGATTTGTCCGGTTACTTCGCAGGTTATTCTGAAAGTTCCTTCAATTCCAGTGATGCCCATTGCATCAACCATATTCTGTGTCAAACGGAACGGAACAATCTCAGGCGTAGGTAACGTTAAACCCTTTTCAAACAAACAATCGAAATCGATATGCAATGCTGCACCGTTCTTTTTGAAGAACAAGATATTCTCGCAATGGCGATCTCCAAGACCGATAATATATCCCACCATGGACATGACAGCAGCAGTTCTGGTGAACGATTTACGAGCCAAATACCAAATAGCAGGATCGGAGAACTGGTCAATAAACCAGTGATGAAGAACAGGTGGAAACTCTTCGCAGATGCTCTCGAACAAATTTACGAGAGCATTCATAGCATTTTGCTCTGACGAGTATTTTGCCTTCACCACCTTTTGTGCTTCGTCCAACTTTATGAATATCTTCCTGTCATGAGGCACACGTCCAATTTTCTTTTGCTGATCATGGATAACAGACTTCATAGTTGCCACATCTTGAACAAACTCGATCACTCCCATATCCTCGGCTAATGGGATGACTGAGTAATTCTCGATAATCAAGTTCCTCTTGCGAGCATCATTATTCGCTGATAACAAGCGGTTGATCATATTGGTAAATTCGAAAACTTTTGCATCCTTGCGAGTGTCGTCTCTCTTGACCATTAATCTATAAGGCCGATTGTCGCTTCCCCTAATTGTGATTTGCTTTGGCATTTGAAGCGAATGGAAGATAACAACTTCTTCATCAAACCCATCAAATGTAACAGACGCAGACTTGGGAAAAGCGGCTCCTGGCTTTGTGGTGTGTCGTGTAGCAGGTAGACGTATCTCAAGGTTGGATTTCACCGGGATCACCAAAGAATCGTAGCTCTTTTTTAAGTCCTTGACATGGAAATCTTCTGTCAACGTCCATCTCTTCTTCTGCGCTTTCTTCACCTTCTGGGCAGCAAGGTTCTCAAGTATCTCAAAAAGCTCTTTTGCGCTGACTACTTGAGAACCTAAGCTTTTTTCCGTCTGGACTGACGCCAAAATCTTCGTAACTCGCTGCCTTCTCGTGAGATCCTTTGACTTCACATGAGACAATACGTACCACAAACTGTGCTTTGGATATGTGCGGATCAAAGACTCGATGATGTGCAGCATAAGCTCGACACTCGGTTCGTGCAGATGTGTGATTCTAGACAAAATCTGGGATACCGAAGTGTACCAAACGTAGACTGGAATGGTGTTCTTATAAGTCTGGATATCGTGCGTTATCTGATTCAACTTGCGCTCTGCGTCCTTTGTTTTATTGGGCCGCTGAGCGAAATCAAGCCAAATGGTGATGAACTTGGGAAGCGCCTCGAAGATGTATGTTGGTCCAAGCGCAAGGGCTTTCAAATAGAAGCGTATAATTTGTTGCTCGTAGAATCCACTTAGATCTTTCCGCGATTCCATCACCTTACTGTAGTACCTTCCAAGATCGTAATAAGGCTTCTCCCACGTCGGGTCAAACCGATATGCTTTCGTATACTCGGCAATGATAGTAGCAGAAGAACTATGACTTGATTCGTCAAGCCATAAGGCATACTGAAGTTGAGTGCTTGCTCCTTTTCTAACCTGACTTGATTTCTTTTGAGGAAGGTTTTCGGACAATGTTTTGATTGCTTCAGTTTGTTTCCCTTGATCCCATAACAAATGAGCATATTCAATGTTGGCCTCTTGGTCATTGAGAGCCATTGCACTTATGATACACTTAGTGGAAATATCAAGTCTCTCGTTCTTTCTTGCTATCGCAGAGCACCTTAACAATATGTCTGAGACTTTGCTTACGTTTTTGGTAACAACGCTTGCAACGCGATGCATCGAGAGTATCCGCCATTGACAATCAAAAGCAAGATCCGTATTGGCCAAGCGTTCTTTCAAAACAGTTTCCAACTCTTGTTGCAGAATCAGGTCATCATCATCTGCTGTGGTCACAATGAGAGATGTATCAAACAATACATGTAGTTGAGTCATCAAGGCTGAGTTCTTTGAGAAAGAAGAGGCCATTGACAGTGATAGAGACTGCCCTATGAGCTCATAAGTGTCATTCACATGTCTATCATAGTCAGACTTTCTAGATTCATACAACGAAAGAAGGCCTTGTGCATGCTGAAAGTTCACCACATCTTCCACATCCAGTGCTCTGCCAATAGTACCTGCTATGGTCAGCCATTTTTTTATCTGTTCAACATCTGCCGAAACTATGGAAGCTTGAAGTCCAACCATTGCCCAGTCCATCGGAAGGCGACTGGTAGTGTCGTTATTGATTCTGGATTCTAGCGACAATAGCACCTTGTCATAAAGCGCATGGTTAGCGAATGACTTGAGCAACTTGGTGTTGCATTTGACTCTTTCAGCATCGCTTCCGACGCCGCTGAGTACTTGGAACGATTCTTGAGCAATTGACCAATTCTCATTATACTGGAATGTGTCGAGTTTCTCAGCTAAGTTATTGGTAGAGAACTTCTTCAAAATACCGTCGAGGGCATCGAAATCATCGATATTTGAATAGACAGATTGCAATGTACTAGTAATGCTCAAGTTATCCAACTTGTTGTTGTTCTGAACTTTACCGTCTCGATAGCACTTTTCTAGGTATAAGATAGTTCTCTCATACGAGTCACATTCAGACGATGTAATAGCGATCAACTCCATGGGAATTTGGTCGAGGAAATCAACCACGAATCCCCGACTTTTCTTCAATGTCGTTGCCGCAGCCTTAGGAAACAGTGAATCACTCAACTTTTGTGTGGCTGCCGAGACCCACTCATTGAAATAATCCACGACCTCGAACACGGCCTGGTAGCACAATTTTAGTTGCTCGACTCGTTCCGACGTCAGGGAGAGAGTTGCATCGGTTCTCAAAATGGCAAGAAACTCGTCCAATATATTTTTCCTCGCATTCTCGTCTCCGTTGAAGATATGACTCAAGGCGACGTACTTCAATAGGTATTGAGATATTGACACTTCCTCATCACGAATAAGCATCGAGCATGTTTGGAATATGACGGACTTCACCATGCTATTCTTCCCTTCCAATTTGAAGACACTCTCAGAAGGTCTTCTAAATAAATTGGTTGTAAAATCAACGAGCCATTTTTCGTATTTCATTCCTAGACGGAAGTATGGAAACGTCAACGGCTCATAACGAGGATCTGGTGCAAAGTACTTCGATGAAAGAAGTGGAGTCAACGTTGATTTGTCAATATCGGAAAACGAGTTCCAAACCTCTGCCCGAACACCCTGACTTGAGGATTTCAAGATGGATTGGTCGAGACCCAAAACATTCAAGAACTTCTGCATCGAATAAGCAGAGAATAATTGTTTTATAGGATCATTGGAGGCCCAGAAGTTTTTGATGACCTTTTCCTTAATGAATTGGCACAAGAAGTTGGCATTTTCACGGTAATCCTGGAAATCATGCAACAAGATGATCTGTGAGTTGATGGTCTTGAAATTGAACTTGTTGGAGTCCAAAGCACCAATGCTTGCTAGAGCCATTGCACATTTCTTAGATATTGTGTGATCCTTCGTTTTGAATTGCACTGATATATCAAGTAGGTTTCTGACCAAGCCTGAAATGGAACCTTCGTTGGCCTGATCTCGGAAGTCTTCTCCTTGACATGATTGCTGATACTTGTTGGTGAAATTCATAAGATCATCTAACGCTTGATGAACAACAAATTTGTTGCTCGTTTGCAATCTTCTGGTGAACTCCGGGAAATAACTTAGTTTTGATTTTGGCTTCATCATGCTAATGAAGGTCGCATCCAACACGAAGTATTTGTCCAAGTCCTTGATGAAAGGTACAGAAAAATAGTACAAAGCATACTTTTTGTACTTGTCTCTCAATTCACAAAATAGCTTCTCTAGGATTTTCACAGCGACGAGTTTGGAACGATGTTCCAAGTGCTCGAACTTTTGGAATATCAAGGAAATCGTTATGTCAAATAACGAAACCAAATGCTCAGTTCCTAATTTTTGTACCAAAACATTCCAACATTGAATAGCTGGTAATTCAAGCTCGGGATTATCCAAAGAAGCCTGTAAACACGTGGATATTTGCCCTAACGCAGATGAAGCAGCTTCAATATTCCTGCTGATCAAAAATTGGATCGCTTTCAAAGAGCTAACCTTCTCTAAGTAAGGCTTGATTCCCTTGATATGGTGAACGTTTTCAGAGAACCTTTGAACTAACTCCAAGACGTGTTCTCCCAAGATGTATTTGATATAGTCAAAATCACTCTTGTCAGGTGGAGCATTATTATTTGTTTGCTTTTTCATCCAGTTGATTTTGGCAACAAATTGTATCGCGTTGAAGATCCTCTTGTCGTTCTGTATCTTTCCGTCATCATCAACTTGGATCTGCAAAAGGATAAACCACAACACCTCACCGACGTTGGGAATAAGGTCAGCAATGGTTAAATGTTTGTATCGTGGACTAACATTGCTGAGAACATTGACGATGTAAGTAGGGTCAATTTTGTCATCTTTGCAGAGGTAGGTAGCCATAATTCGGGGTAAAGTTTTGGCAATCAACTTCATCTTGTCCATATTAGAGGCGGTTGCAATCTCTTGGATGAAGTCATGTTTATAATACTCTAGGAATCGAGGAGTTGTGTACTCCCTTGTATGACTGAGGAAGTACTTTTTTGAGACGCCGAGCAACTCAGTTACTCTGCTAAACATTCGTGGCTTTCTGATGATCATCTCTGCGATGCTCGGAAGAAAGGGTGAAAGTAGCTTGTAAGGAGTTAAGGACTTCGCTGCAGCCACGTATAGCAAGCAGTTGTAAGCTATGTTCACATGCTGCTCATTTGACTCGCCAAAAGAGTCTATAAGCTTGATAAAAATTACACATAGCCACTCACCTTCGCAGACTATAGCCAATTCACTCAATGCCATTAAAGTCGATTCAGCCATGTGGATTGCGCCTGCCTCGGCATCAAATCTGACACTTGATATCAGCTGGAACACGTTTTTGAAAAGTTTTTCCAGGGCTTCGTCCTGCTGAGTTATCAAATAGAGAGGGATTATGCGGGCTGCAATGAAACGAACATCACGATTTTTATTCGTCTTGACACATTGCAGAACAAACTGGAAACATATGTCGTTGTCAATATCCGTAATGGGAGGTCTGAATGTGGAGAACAATGTGAAAAGTGCTAGCAAAAAATTGCAATTGAGCAAGGGATCACTTTGAATTATCTTGAGTTTATGACGAAGGAAATACCCACAGATGATGTCTTGGTAGAACATCAGCGCTTCGTATTGGTCTGTGATCAGCTTCCTTGCAATAGACACACCAGCGTATATGTTTTTTTCAGAGAATTTGGTGCACTTTGAACATTCGCCCGCCTCAAAGTCGAAGTCGTTTGCAATGAGACAAGGCACATCTCTCATAACGGAGAGAAGCGAGTAGAGAGTCACCTTTGTGCTCAAAATTCTGTGGCTGGGGGCTCTGAGATCTTGCTGAATAAGCTGGTTTACGTAGTCAAGCCATATTCTTATTTCAGAGCCAGTCTGATCTCGACTTTGAAAGCTTTGAAAAGCGTGCGGAGATGCAATGATGAATCTCAACGCTGTAGCAACGGAGTTGTCCTGTTCTTCAAAGATTTGAGCTCTTAATTCATTGAGTTCCGCATCTGAGAAAGGCACAGAAGCTAACATAAACTTGTCCGAGTCTGGTTCCTGGGAATGTAGGAGGGAATACTGAAACGTGAGGATGTGCAATAGCTTTAGCACAGAATGCGGATATTTGGATTCGCTGAGCAAAGATGACACTGAAGGTTTGACGACGTTGTCGGTGCTGAACATATGCAATTGAAAGGAATGAAAAAAGTTGGTTAACGAGTTTGAGCTTCGACAGAAAAGAAAGAGCTTCATGAGGCACGAGCAGCATGCTTTGTTGAAGTTCTTCATTTGAATGTGAGCCAGGTTCTTCTCAAACAGTTCAAAGTGCT
The DNA here is from genome assembly GCA_003707785.3 of Danielia oregonensis. Classification (NCBI taxonomy): domain Eukaryota; kingdom Fungi; phylum Ascomycota; class Pichiomycetes; order Serinales; family Metschnikowiaceae; genus Danielia; species Danielia oregonensis. Next base: position 482,591 of record PPLJ03000005.1, read on the forward strand.
CATGTATCCACTTCAAGATCAAGGATACTTGAGACCATTTGACGCTACCGTCAAGTAAGACGTTGCAAGTCATGTTGAGGAGTATTATCGCTCGTAGGTTATCCACGAGACGAAACATCGGGTCACTTTGTTCGAATCCAAGGGCACCGAGGTCAATTGACGAGAATACAAAGGCTAGTTTCTTGGCCAATGCCTCGAGTTGAAGTTGTACTCCATTAGTGTTCAACAACAACTTTCCTGCGATGTCGTAGTCACTTAGTATCGTGAAGAGATGTACACTGGACGAAAGTAGCGGTGCGTACACCGAGGCAAAGTCATCTTTCAGGTGGATTGACGGCATATACTCAAATAACTTGGCCGATCTGGTCTGAAGATCTGCCATGAGCTTGCTCCGTAGATATTTCTTGTAGTGGAACGCGTGTAGATGGACTGCCACGATATTGATGATCTCAATCAAGAATGACTTGATAGTATTGGTGATTTCCAAGCTGTGAGGGAACTGGGGAAGCCAGCACATGGCAAAGTGCACTGCCCACTCGTACAATATAGCGGGAGAGCCGTCAGTGCCAACCACGGTGGATTCTCCAAGGACCTGAAGAATCTCGTCTCCAGTGATCTCCACATTGAGCAAATGCTTCTTCTTCGCTAGAACCAACTCGATGGCCGATAGAAGACGCGCCAGGAGAGTTGCAGATGCGGCGTCTGACGCGGTATTGAGTTTGGCATTGGCAAATCCAAAGAGATAGAGAACCAACTTTCGAAAGTCCGTTTCTTCGTCAGCTATGTTCTTGGTGACGTCGTCTAGAAAGAGGTCTAATTCCGCCGAGCTGGTTCGGTGATATGCAGACATGCCTTTTCATGGGTGTGGAAGGGAGATTCGTTAAAGATTAGATCTATAGTTAATTGATTTTCAGTTTAGTGAGAACATGAGATACCAGTACATATGGATTACGACCGAGTTCACCTTTGGGGACGATACGTAGTTGCTGGTCAACTCTCCAATGCCAATTCATTCGCATGAGCTCTAGTATTCCGTAAGTTTGATATTCGGCAGTGTGCTGGGTATGATACACGATAAATACGATAGATACGAGTCTCAGCATTCCACACAGAAAAAACAACGGAGACACTAGGCAATTGGAGCAGCTACAAGCTAGTAGTACGCATATTGGTAGCCATATTGCCTCCCTATCAGAGGTGACACGTCTGCTCATGTTCAGACTTGCCGAAAAACCTCTCCTACACCCGATTGGCCCGTGGCAGGCCCCTCTTAAATGTGGCACTCCCAGTGCATGTATTGCTATATGTCCGCTCTATTCTCCAAGGCTACAGTTCAAAGTTGTTGGGTCTCTTGAAAAGTAGAATGTGCGGTTCTGGCGCATGGGTCTCGTAGTGCATCCACCCTAACGACTGCGTGATGCCTAGCCCTCTCCACTCCTCCTCCAACAAGATTCGCAACGTCCCCGTCTCGGGATTGAAGTAGTCTTGAGGTATGGCTTTCAACATGTTCTTGGGCAACATCACGTGTCGGTACTCGTTGGCGTCATCGCTGTACCGAGGGCTGTAGTGGATCATGTCCAGGAACTCAAGGATCTTGGCCCTTTCTGTGTCCGTCAAGTATCTGGGCCGACTCATTGTGATGAAGATTAAAATATAGCGGCTTCTCTCGCGTCTATATATGCGACGTCGTCACGTGAGAGACTAACGTTTTCGACTTATGAACCGCAAAGGATTCGTCCTTCGAGGCGGCATTGCGCCCGAGCCGCGTGCTGACTTCTACTTGCCTGTGCTTGGCTCCTTGGGAAAGGCCAGCCATGTGTTTTTGGACGTTCCACCGCAAGAATTGACTTCGTATTTGAACGACAATGGTGCCGCATTGGGCGAGCTGCACCGGTCTTATGTGGTATCGCTAGTCGGCCAGGAGGATCCCGTTCGTGCGTTCGAGCTCTTGGATGCGATTGGCTCTTCGTTCGTAGTGATCGTGCCTGTGAGAGACGATTTAGAGTATTGGCGCCAACTATTGCGCTTGAACAAGACATACGACTATGTGTTGCTGGTAGACGCAGACGTGCGACTTGAAATTGCCCGAAGGTACAAGTGCTTGCGGTATTCGGCTGTGTATCCTTCTCTGGTAACTTTGGAAACGGCCCAATTCTTACTCCAGAAGTCCACAAAGCCAGACATACTATTGTTTGACGACGAAGGGGACAACTCCTATGGGTTATCGGTTGCTGTTGAACCTTATTCAGATACCTTCATTGACCCCTTACAACCCCTAACGCAAGATTTAGGGCAGGAGGTGTACTTGAACTTCGAACAAGACAAAGTTAAGTATACACAATACGATGGAGCGATTGAAACAGCGATTGAGGACTTGCGCTGCACTCGCAGCGCTCTTAACATCCTTGTCATCGGTCCCGGAAGGGGCCCGTTGCTCAATTCAGTCTTGAAATACGCTCGGCCGCAAGATAGAGTTGTGGCCGTCGAACGAAATGTTAAGTGCATTCCTCTATTGCAGGAGAAGTACGGAGCGAAAGTACGCGTGATTGCTGACGACATTAGGACAGTTGCTCTTCCTATACAAGACTTGATAGTGTCAGAGCTCTTGGGATCCTTTGCATGCAACGAGGCTAGTCCCGAAATCTTGAGTCAATTCACAGACTCGCGAACGATAATGATCCCCCAGTCGTATCGCAGCTATGTGCATCCCATATTCTGTGATCTAGTGACACCCGAACTCACTCGTCCATACCTTGCATGTTTGAACAGCTATTTTGCAGTTGCAGAGCCGCAAAAAGTGTTTGAATTCCACCACCCGGGGACCAATTCTCTAGCCCAGGAATGCAAATTGACGTTTGAGTTTCCCTCGGACACTGTCAATGCTCTCCAGGGCTATTTCGAAGCCGATTTGTATGGTCCTTTTCGCATTAGCATATTACCCGACAGATACCGGCATGAGACGTGCAAGTCGTGGTATCCTATGATATTTCCTGTGGGGAGAGTCTCCGACCGAATGGACTTGGTGATGTCTCGTAAAACTGATGCCAGTCGATTCTGGTACGAATGGACTGTCAACGACAAGAGCTACAACCAGAAAGGCGAAGGGTATTCCATAAGCCTTCATGAATGAATGATAAATGACACCTTATAGCTGGCCTCTGTAGCTGACATCTTCCCGTCCTCCAGCTTCTGAAGCAGACTGCGATGTTTGCCTCACCTTCCTTCTCTGCTGGGCCTCTTAGAGTCTTTGTGCACCCTGTGGCTCGACTCTTTCCTGTGGCTGGAGTCACTTCTGTGAGTGGATCCTCTCCTGTCGCTGGACTCTTTCGTGCGGTCAGATCTCTCATGGTCACTTTTGCTTCTCGAACTAGAGGATCTGTGCCTGCTTCTATGTCTGTCGTCGCCTGAACGGTCGGATCTTTCTCTGCTAGTTCTCATTTTCATCTGCTCTTGCCTGATTCTCAAAATTGGATCATCACTGAAACTTGCACCCAGCGTCTGTTTCCCCACGCTGGCAACCTTGTCAAACCTGCTTGCAACATCTCTCTTCACCGCAGTGCCGCCCTTGAGTAGCAGTTCCACACCCTCCTTGTTCAGCAAGAAATCCTCCTCCACCTCTCTGAAACCTGCCTCATTCACCTTGTCTGGCTTCGGAACATCGTTATACATCCAGCCAAGCTTATTTAGCTCCAACTTTTGCTTGGTGGGTAGGTTTGCGGTGTTGTTGCCGTACTGAAGACGGATCATCTCTTCCTTTTCTCTCTCACTGGCGATCTCCTTCGCTCTCTGCTTGATGGTTTGGAACTCTTTGAGTGCCTCTTGCTCCTTCTCCCATACCTTCTTCTGATTCTTGAGAAGCGCGGGGTTCCACGACTTCTTAAGATTCAAGTCTCCAGGAGCCATAGGATTGTAGTTTAGTTGATTTTATTTCGCAATCGCGAACCATTTAAAGTTGAAGATCTAGGAGTGTGAGACGTAAATACTACTACATTACGAGTTCTCTCGTCAAGAGAGCTGAGGGTCCCGTGATTCTTACTGTATTGTTGATTACTCGTGTAGTACACGTAGGCCATACGCAAGGCTCAATGTAAGTGCTTAGCATTCTAGAAGCAACTCTTAAATAGTCGTCTTGCAGAGCAAAACCTCGGCAGCGAGCACGTCCGGACGCTTCCTGCAGCAGGCTCACGCCTTCCAGCACGGGAGGTACTCTCAATGGACACAGGCTTAGAAACCGTGGATCTTGATGTTCTTCTTGGCAACCAGCAACTGCTTGATCAAGAACTCAGACACCTTCACTCTCTGGTCTCCCTGCAACTGGATGATCTCTCCCATCTCGTCATCCTTGACGATGTTACCGTTGCAGGCAAAATCCTTCTTCAAAACCTTCAAAATCTTCTTCAAGTCATACTCAGCGGGCACACCCTGCACAGTGGTCAAGGTCTTACGTCCGTTACGCTGCTGGATACGGATGTGGATGTAGTTGGCGGTCTGGGCATCCGAATCACCAGTGTCAGCAAATGGATCTGCGGTTAGTAGGGAACGGTGGAGATAAGGCTAAGTCCGGTGCTTGTGTGCAGTGCCGGAGTCCTGGGACATACCAAAGGAGTTCAAGTTCTGGATGGTAGACATATACGGGGCTTCAGGAGTGATTGATTTGGGAAGACTTCAAAGAAGGATTTTCGCTGCCAGTGCGACATTGCGAGAATGTCGCAAAAATGTCGCGTTGCTTTCTGCAAAAGCTCTCTCGACGGCGACCAGCTGTGCGTGCCCGCCGTCGACTCTACGGCTGTCCAGCACCACCACAGCACACAACAACATTTAAAGTGTCCTGTATATAAGCCCGTTCGACTAGCATGTGATTTTTGTGGCGGCTGTGTGCACTCCATGTAGAACACTCCGCACAATAGCACAAACCCAAAAACGGTGTATGCAGGCCTAGGCAAATCAAGCCTCAGCGAATCTTCAGTGCGAACTTACCTTCTACCTCTCACAGCCTCTCCAATTGCAATGTCTAAAACGGCCAAAGAAGGCAAGCCGAAAGCCGCTAAACCCAAGGGGTCCAAGGCGATATCTCCGGCACCCGTCATCAACGAGAAGGAAAAGAAAAAACAGGCGTTTGTCACACGCACGATCTGGACGATTGTGATGCTCGTCGGGTTCTTTGTGCTCTTGATGCTGGGCCACTTGCCCTTAATCTGTCTCGTTCTCGTGTGCCAGGTGTTGACATTCAAGGAGGTGATTGCGTTGACGGCGGAGCCGGCCCGGGACAAAAACATTCCCTACAACAAGCTGTTGAACTTGTTCTTCCTCTTTGCCACGGTGTACTACTTGGAGGGCGAGAGTCTCTTCCGGTTCTTGCAGGAGGAGATCTTGTCGCTGAAGGTGTTGACTCTTCTCTACCGGAACCATAAGTTTGTGTCGTATTCGCTCTACATCTCCGGGTTCGTTTTCTTTGTGTGGACGTTGAAGAAGGGCTTCTACAAGTTCCAGTTTGCGCAGTTGTGTGTCACCCACATGACGTTGCTTCTCGTGGTGTTCCAGTCTCATCTCATTATCGAAAACATTTTCAACGGTATCATCTGGCTTCTCATTCCAGCCTCGCTCGTTATTGTCAACGACATCTTTGCCTACCTCTGTGGAATCACCTTTGGAAGAACGCAGTTGATCGAGATCCTGCCCAAGAAGACCGTGGAGGGCTTCGTCGGTGCCTGGTTCTGCACGGGCTTTGCCGCCATCTTGTTGTCATTCTTCTTGGCCAAATCCGACTACTTGATCTGCCCTGCTGTCAACTTGTCTACCAACGTGTACAACTACCCACATTGCGAACCCAACCCTGTGTTCATTCCCCAAATCTACCAGTTGCCCGACAACATCGCGGAATTGGTGGGTTTCAGCATGATTACGTTCAAGCCGGTGTACTTCCACTCGGCCATTCTTGCCACCTTTGCGTCGTTGATTGCGCCTTTCGGCGGATTCTTCGCTAGTGGCTTGAAGAGAGCGTTCGGCATCAAGGATTTCGGCGACACGATTCCTGGTCACGGCGGGCTCACGGACCGGTTCGACTGCCAGTTCTTGATGGGCTCGTTTTCCTACTTGTACTTCCAGACGTTCATTGCCTCGAGCAACATCAGTTTGGGTAAGATTTTGCAAATGGCGGTGTTCCACTTGTCTACTGCGCAGATCGAACAGCTAGTGAGATCGTTGTTGAAGTACTTGCACACCATGGGCGTGCTAGACAGTAGCAAGTTGGAGAGCATCTTCAGCTTGTTGAACAGTCCATAGCATAATAAGAAACAGGACGTCTACTGCGATAAAATAAATGTTATTTCAAGTCGTTGACATGGATTCCACATTGGGACTGATTGGATCCTAGTTGTTGGTCTAGAACCGTAGCCACATCGTAGTTCAGCCCGAGCCAACTGGTATGCACGTGACACGCGGACGCAGTGGAGATTCTCCGAAAGAATGCCTGCAGGTACTGACGCTGGTGCGACCGAACGAGACACAGATCACGTGGGGCTGGCAAGTTCCTCCTCTATTTCCCACGTTCTCTTGCGGAAGACGTTGAATCAGGCAATCCCTCATTGGCTACTCTGAAGCTTTTGATTCGTTATTCGATTCGTCATTGCCCAATCGGGAAGTACGCTTCTTCGGGAACTGGCTGCTGCTGCTGGTGACTGCAAAGACCTAGTGCTGGTGGCTAGTATATGTGTATGCACAATGCGCTCCGGCGAGCAACAAACGGTTCGTTCTGCCAGTTTCGGACATGAACGAACTCAATACGGACGAATGCTGGGTGGTTCCTGCAGACAGTCGCTGGTGCTTCCGTTTTCGGCCACCACCCTACTGAGCCGCATCCATTTCGCAGCCATTCCCGTAAGCCTTCTATGCTGGGAACCAGCATGCTCAAGAGGGTACTATATAAGAAGCCGAAGAACTTGGTTGCCCGACAATTCTATTGCTTTTGCTGCTCCACCAACTTTCATTCACACTCGTTTCTGCCCAAGCAATGCTTTCGCTAATCACCTTCTTCGTCTTCCTCCACGCCGTGGCTGCCATCCCCATTCCTGCCGTGATCACCCGTTGGCACACGGCGGCGGCTGTGACCTCCACCTCCACTTACACAACTGGCACCACCACCATTTGGATGGCTCCTGTTGAGATCTTCATCTCCAATGGAGTGACTTACACAATCACACAGACCACTGGCCAGTGGGCCACTACGGCCGTGACTACGACATCTGTGTTCACTGAACCTACTACGACTACCCAGGCTACTACTACCGAAGCTACTACCGAGGCTACTACCGAGGCTACAACAGAAGCTACAACAGAAGCTACTATTGCTGCCACTACAGAAGCTACTACTGAACCTGCTACTGCTGCCACTACGGAAGCTACTGCTGCCACTACGGAAGCTACTACTTCTACTAAGGCTACTACTGCCACTACCCTGTCTACTACCCTGTCGTCCACTTCCACAACTCAAGCTACTTCGACTACTTTGGCCACACCAAAGGTAGAGACCTTTGTCTCGACCATCGAATCCACCAGCCAGAGGACCCTCGTTATTGTGTCTGGCGATGGAACCACCTCCACTTCCACTCTCCAATCCACTTCTTTGGTCCAACCTACCACTTCGTCGATCGCTACCACTTCTGCCAAGACCACTTCTACCAAGACCACTTCTTCCAGCACCTCGGACTCCACTTCTTCCGGCTCGCTTACACCTCCATCTTACATCGTGTACTCGCCATACACTGACTCTGGTGCATGCAAGGCTTACGCTGCTATCAAGACCGACTTGGAGTTCATTCAGAGCAAGGGCATCAACAAGATCAGAATCTACGGTACTGACTGTTTGGTCGTTGACGCCGTTCTCCCCATCGCCGCTTCTTTGGACATTACTGTCAACCAGGGTTTCTGGATCTCCGACGCGGGCGTCGATTCCATTGACGATGGTGTGACTTCCATGATTCTGTACGGATCTGAGAACGGATGGGACGTCTTTGACTTCTTCACAGTCGGTAACGAAGCTGTTCTTGCTGGCTACTGTACTGTCTCTGAGTTAATTGCCAAGATTTCTAGTGTCAAATCCAAGTTGCAAGATGCTGGTTTCACCGGAAAAATCACCACCTCCGAGCCTCCTGCCACCTTCATCTCTTACCCTTCCTTGTGCACAGACTCGGACATCGACTTTGTCGGAATTAACCCCCACGCATACTTCAACGCCAACTTATACGCTGCTGAAGCTGGTGAATACGTTGTCGCTCAACAGAAGGAGGTTGCTGCTCTTTGCTCCAAGACTGCTTTCATCACCGAAACCGGCTACCCATCTCAAGGTGACACTAACGGTAACAATGTGCCATCTCCTGCCAACCAACTCGCTGCCATCTTGTCCATTATAGAGGCCACTGGTGGTGACGTTACCATCTTGACAACCTACAACGACTACTGGAAGTCTCCAGGTGACTATGGTATCGAGCAATACTTCGGAACCATCAACCTTTTCGCCTAGTTAGTCTCTAGCATCACTCTGCATTTGTACCATATTGTTTCATTACACGCACTAATATCAATCATCGTAGCTTTTAGAGTAATATCCTGCCGATGTATCATTGTTCTATAATACAAATTAGAATTCAATCACCTTTTCAGGGAAATACTCATCGATCAACTCCAAGTAGTATTCACGCAACTGGTCCTCGTCGTACAGTGCGTCCGCTTTCAGGTACAAGTCGTACTTGTTGAAAGCCCGCACAGCTTTCATCATTTCCTTGTCATGATCATCCATTAAGTAGCTGTAGGCATTTTCTTGATGCCATGGGTAAAACGAGTGATACCTTATCATAGCTAGCGCTTCCTCGGGTAGCGTTGAGTTTGCCTTAGCAATATGATACATATACTCGTCATGGCCCCAACTCAACATCACTGAATCCAAGCCACAATTCTTCGAGTAGATGCCGTACTTGGTGTTGTACAACGGATTGAAGAAGTCTGGATTCTTGCCGAAACTGTCAGGAAAGATGATTTTTTTCGAAAATCTGCATCCCACAGGAAACGTATCTCCAACCACGTCCCACTGGCCCTGCGAATCAAAGAAGTAAAGTAACTTACCAAGGTCGTGAATGAGACCCACAAGCTGCATCCACCGTGGTTTGCGGTCCCGTCGTATAGCCTCTGCTGTTTGCAATGCGTGGTCGATCTGACTCAACTCTGTGTCTGGATCACTTTCGTCAAGCAACTTATTGAGACGCTCAAGACCTTCCCATACCGTCATCTTAGCTCTCACCTTCGTTTTGAAGTTGATACGTGCTTGGATGTTGTACGCAACCGTCTGTCTTTCATGCTGTTCTAGGTAGAACTCCTTCACTCTCAGGCATGCCAAATCGTACTGGCGAAAAGTCTTTGCATCGATGCTGGCGTAGAAATCTGAAGGCTGCAGCCACTCGTCGCCTTCTGTTTTAGTGTTATTCTTGTTTTCGCTTTTGAGCTCACTTTTGAACTTGTTCACGAGCAAAACGTCGTCGTCTAACGCTTCTAGTAGTGCGCCACTACGTGCTTTTGTGGGGCCCCGCTTGCTTTCTGGTTTTGCAACGGACATGATAGGTTCTTTGTCTTTGGTGCTCTGTGAGATACTTCACTTTTGCGTTCTCTGTCTTTGAAATGTTTCCAAAATAATGCAAGAATCTATTCTGTCCTTGTGTCCTTGTATGTAGGCTATGGTCTTAAGCCAGTAGTTGTCTGTGTTCTTTGAGTACTTTATTGTACATCGCCTCACATCGCACAGTGTATGCACACTCCCCCAGTTTCCAGTATCTACAACGATACTTATCGAGGTGAAACCTCTTCGCTACGGAAATCTTTCCGGTTTAGGAATATTACCTATATGTGTTTGTCTTCTAACGAGCGCAGTTTGCGTTTTGTGCTCGCAATATGCTAATGGTGGGCGGGCATGGGGTTGTCGACAACCTCGCCGTTCTGCACCTTGCCCTCTGCCACCCATCCACCAGGAGCCACGGCCTCGTGGTTGGCCTGGTACTGCTGAATGCGTTCCACCATCGTGGGTCTGAAACTCTTGATCAAACCCTGGATTGGCCATGCCGCAGCATCACCCAATGCACAGATGGTGTGTCCCTCGATCTCCTTGGTCAACTCGAAGATCATGTCGATCTCCTTCTCGGTGGCCTGACCAGAGACAAAACGGTCCATCATTTTCTGCAACCAAGTGGTTCCCTCACGACACGGCGTACATTGACCGCACAGCTCGTGCTTGTAGAAGGCAGAGAAACGCTGAATGGCACGAATGATATCCGTCTGCTTGTTCAAGACAATGACTGCGGCCGTGCCCAACCCGGAGCCCTCGTCACGCAAAGCATCGTAGTCCATCAAGACGTTGTCACACACATGACTAGGCATGATAGGGACAGAGCATCCACCGGGAATGACACCCAAAAGGTTGTCCCAGCCTCCCTTCACACCACCACAGTGCTTCTCCAACAACTCCTTCAATGGGATAGACATCTCCTCCTCAACGGTACATGGCTCGTTCACGTGTCCAGAGATACAGAACAACTTGGTACCAGCGTTACGCTCACGGCCAAAGCCGGCGAACCAGCTTCCACCTCTTCTCAAGATGGTGGGAGCAACACTGACGGTCTCAACGTTGGCAACAGTGGTTGGACGACCGAACAAACCGACACCGGCAGGGAATGGAGGCTTCAAACGAGGCTTTCCGGCTTTACCCTCGATCGACTCGATAAGGGCGGTTTCCTCTCCACAAATGTAAGCACCCATTCCTCTGTGGATGTACACGTCGAAGTCGTAGCCGGAGCCACATGCGTTCTTACCGATAAGACCGGCCTTGTACGCCTCGTTGATAGCCTGCTGCAAGATCACGGTCTCGTTGTAGAACTCACCACGAATGTAGATGTAAGCAGCAGAGGCGTTCATACCACGGCCAGCCAAGAGACATCCCTCCACCAACTTGTGGGGGTCCTTACGGATGATCTCACGGTCCTTACAAGTACCGGGCTCACCCTCATCAGCGTTGACCACCAAGTAACGAGGACCGGGGTTCTTCTCCCATCCTGGAGGGTTCATGAAAGACCATTTGAGGCCCGAGGGGAAACCAGCGCCTCCACGGCCACGCAAGCCCGACGCCTTCATCTCGTCGATGATCCACTTGTCTCCTTTCAAGATAATCTCCTTCGTTTTGTGCCAATCGCCCATCTTCTGAGCCAGTTTGAGGTCGTGTCCATACGTTCCGTAGACGTTCTGGAAGATACGGTCCTGGTCTTTCAATCCACCGTGGACACGGTTAGGAGTCTCCGCCGACGTAGCCAAGCGTCTCACGCTCCGAGCGTTCTTCAAGTAGCGAAGCATAAGTAGTAGTGGTTGGTTTTTTTTTGCGTAAGGCCATTTTTCGCGCTGCTATTGGCTGGCGAGAGTTTGAGAGAGGTTCAGGTAAACAGATACCATATGGAGCGATTTGAGCGATTCAAAATGCTGAGATGTACATTCGTAATGCTAAAGAGATGCACCCAGTGTCAAGTAGTCTGGAAACACTGGGAGAGGTGGGAAGTGGTACGGTATTGTTGTAGGTCACGTGCTCGCTGAATAATAAGAGCATTGCTCTGGGTGACCAATTGGTCGGTTATAGTGGCTGAAATGACCGGCTTAGGTTTCTAATGGCTTCTTTAGCAGTCCAATGTTGCCGTGGTACTGTTTTTGGTGGTCTAAATCGAGGAGCTAGAAAAGTGCACAAGGGTAGTACGAAAGCAAGCAAAATCGTCCAATTGGTGCCTTAACACTTCTTTCACTTGCAAATCATATCGCCACTTCATCTCCCCTGTCGCTTACACCATATAGGAGTAGCTATAAGCGGTATTCTATTGAACATAGAGGTAACTTTTCGCAACCAATAACTTCCAGGGACTACCAATATACCATCTCCACAGATGTGTTTTTGCTCGTAGAGGGGTCTCGGAGGAAAAGTAGGTACCTTTGGCGGGATGACGGACTCCGGCGGCCCAGTTTCTTCTTTCTGCCTACTTAACTCTTGGTGCACGGGTCTGAATCTACACCTTCATGTCACTAGTCAGCTACCTAATAGCCATATGCTTGGCCTTGTTGGTGATCGTGTATCACAGGCCCGGTTATGAAATTCAAAACGAGGAACTAAGTGCCCTTCTAAACCCTTATTCCGGCAGTGCTCTCGTGCAACTCGCAAAGAGCTACTTGCCTCTGAAAAATGATGAAATAACCGCTAAACACGGCTACAATCCGGCCAAAGCCGACCAGCCGAAGCTCAGCAGCAACTCGTACTTCGAGGTAGTCGATACCCACAAGAACAGAGCTCAAATCGGTATAGAAAATGCCACCATGGTGATGTTGGTGCGCAACATCGAGCTCAAGGGAGCGTTGCTGTCCATGCGGTCGTTGGAGGATCGTTTCAATCACCAATACAAGTATCCTTGGGTGTTCTTGAACGATGTGCCCTTTGACCAGGACTTCATTGACCAAACTACTCTCATGGCTAGTGGAAAAACGTACTATGAGTTGATCCCTACGGAAGACTGGGATCCACCGGCCCATATTGATCTCGACAAGCTTGAAGACAATATCGCAAAGTCCACTGAGATCATCTACGGCTTCTCGAAGTCTTATAGAAATATGTGTCACTTCAACTCTGGGTACTTCTACAAGCAGAAACGATTACTCGATTACGAGTGGTACTTCCGCGTGGAACCAGACGTCCACTACATGTGCGATTTCCAGTACGATCCGTTCACCTTGATGAGGACTCGCAACAAACTTTACGGATTTGTCATAGCCATTCCCGAGTACGAAAACACCATTCCGACTCTTTGGGATACGGTAAAAGGCTTCATGGACGAATTTCCCCAGCATCTTCACCCCAACAACTCGCTAGATTTCATCACAACCAACGACTCGGATGTCTTTGCCCATACTACGAATTCGGAGTACAACTTGTGCCACTTCTGGTCCAACTTCGAGATCGGAAACTTGGACTTTTTCCGTGGCGAAGCATACGAGGCCTACTTCCATCACTTAGACATGGCAGGAGGCTTCTACTACGAACGATGGGGCGATGCGCCCGTCCATACTATCGGCGTAAGTTTGCTCATGGACAGAGACGCTGTCCATCACTTCGAAGACATTGGATACTACCACTTGCCCTACATGTCGTGTCCAACGTCGTACGATGTGTTGAGTGCCAAGAGATGCATTTGTTTGGCGGTAGACCCCGCTGGAAAGCCAGTGACTCTGGGCTTAGACATTAAACCGCCAAGTTGTTTGCCAAGATGGTGGAGGTACGGAGGAGGGAAGAGATTTTTGAACGAGATAGAATACACCTTCTGGTAGATCTGCAACCTTTATCCATCAGGTAGCGATCGAGAGTTGAAGCATTGGGTGCAAAATAAAATTCATGCGCAGATAAAGGGATGTTCAACTTCCCAACCGCTGACTTGAAACCAAATAAACATAGAGCATATTTGACATCGTCCAACACCTTTCATTCCTCTACGGACCTCCGAAATGTATAAACTCCGGCATTCTTCTGCTTATGTGCCTCGCACGACATGCCCCATCCTCATCGCACTAAATTTTTCAAATCTATAACCTCATCTTCAGCATGAGTAAAGGAAAGTTGCGCACAGCATTGAAGAACGTGAAGGCCCAGGCAGCTTTTGAGCTTGCCAAGGTTCTCCCAAAGAAGGCTGCACCTGCTCCCCAGCTGCCAGAGGCTGAATCCTCTTCCGATGACGAACCAGTTCAACCTGTTGAGACTGACAAGCCCTTGTCCAGAAAGGAGAAGAGATTATTGAAGAAGTTGCTTGCCAAGCAGGAGGAGAAGGCCGTGGAGGCAGATGAGGACGATGAGGAAGAAGACGACGACGAAGAAGAGAGACAAGAGTTGGACTTCGACAGATTGGCTAACAGTGAAAGCGAGAGCGATCTTGACGACGACGATGATGAAGACGATGACGATGAGGACGATGAAGAAGAGGAGGATGCTGAGAAGGAAGAGGAGAAGGAGGACGAGGAGGAGGAAGACGTCCTTTTGTCTGACGTCGAGCTCGACTCCGACACTGATGTCGTTCCCCACAGCAAACTCACTATCAACAACACCGCTGCCTTGAAGGAGTCTCTTGCACGTGTGCAGTTACCTTGGGCCAAGCACGCATTCACTGAGCATCAATCCATTGTCAGCGCACAAAAGACCGAGGAGGGCATCAAGGACATCTACGATGACACCGAGCGTGAGTTGGCTTTCTACAGACAGGGATTGGAAACCGTCAAGCAGGGCCGTGCTACGCTATTGAAGATGAAGGTTCCTTTCTCCAGACCGCTAGATTACTTTGCCGAGATGGTCAAGAGTGACGAGCACATGGACAGATTGAAGGGTAAGTTGTTGAAGGAGGCTGCCGACAAGAAGGCGTCTGAGGATGCCAAGAAGCAGAGGCAGTTGAAGAAGTTCGGTAAGCAGGTGCAGCACGCCACTTTGCAGGACAGAGCTAAGCAGAAGAGAGACACTTTGGACAAGATCAAGCTGTTGAAGAAAAAGCGTGGAGCCAACGAGATGTCTAACGATGACGACTTCCAGATTGCATTGGAGGAGGCCACTGCTGAGGACAGCAGACCCAAGCGCCAGAAGCCTAACGGTAAGAGATTGGCCAAGGACGCTAAATACGGCCTGGGTGGAAAGAAGCGTTTCTTGCGTAAGAACGATGCCAACTCGTCTGCCGATATCTACAACCAGGCTGGCAAGGCTGGTAAAGGTGGTAAGGGAGGCAAGTCTGCTCGCCCCGGTAAGAGTAAGCGCAGAAAGAACTAGTGTATATTAGGATTGCATAGGACGTGGTTTCATTTTCAGAGTTACGAGTGTAGTTTGGTTTTGAAAAGGAGGGCTATCAAGAATCGATGTATGCTTCGATACGCTGTTGAGTACAGATGATGGTAAACAACGAGTAGATTTCCCTGACCTATCTGAAAGTATTGCTATATAGTGAAGGCGAGAAGTCTCCGACAGTATTCATGTACCATCAAAATGATGGTTAATTATCAATATTGATTACTTTGTAGTTTTGATATCCCAATGCAGTTGGGTGCAAAAAATGAGAATAATGTCCAATATTGCACAAAGCTGGTCTCTACAATTTTGATACCCCTCTAGAAAATCAAAAAGCAACTTTAAAGAGAAGACACTTCCAGGTCGTCCTCATAATCGAAACTACTGATCATAACATAACTCAGCCGCACTGTACTTGCCAACTAGGTTCAACGAAATAACCTCAGATCAAGAATAGGCTTCAGCAAAAATCAACAACAAACTCCGAAAACACAGCTAGCCAGATCCAATCACACTGCCACATCGGTCAAGAGCTACAGAAGTAACGAAGTATCTTAAATGATTCATCACGTCTCACATCGTATAGTCGCATAAATCGCGAACATCGAATCGTAAAAAATACCTGAACCCAAACTACTTCTCATAATGGACAAGGCCGCTGCTAAGCAGAAATTCGTCGCTGAGTTCGATGGCTTGGTTGCCGAGTTGACTGCTATGTTGACACAATACAACATGCCTGCCGAGGCTATCGAATGGTTCACCAAGAACTTGGACTACAACACTCCAGGTGGAAAGTTGAACAGAGGGTTGTCTGTTGTCGACACCTACTGCATCTTGAAGGGAAAGAAGCTCGAGGATTTGAGTGCCGACGAGTACAAGAAGGTGGCTGTTTTGGGATGGGCCATCGAATTGTTGCAGGCTTACTTCTTGGTGGCAGACGACATGATGGACCAGTCCAAGACCAGAAGAGGCCAGCTGTGCTGGTACTTGGTGGAGGGTGTTGGAAACATCGCCATCAACGACTCTTTCATGTTGGAGGGCTCTCTCTACATGTTGTTGAAGAAGCATTTCCGCCAAGAGTCCTACTATGTGGACCTTCTCGATTTGTTCCACGAGGTCACTTTCCAGACCGAGTTGGGCCAGTTGATGGACTTGGTTACTGCTGACGAGGAACACGTGGACTTGAGCAAGTTCTCTCTCGAGAAGCACTCGTTCATTGTCATCTACAAGACTGCGTACTACTCGTTCTACTTGCCCGTTGTGTTGGCTATGTACATGTGTGGTATTACCAGCGAGGCCGACCTCAAGCAGGTTCACGACATCTTGATCCCATTGGGTGAGTACTTCCAGATCCAGGACGACTTCTTGGACTGCTTTGGTACACCTGAGCAGATTGGTAAGATTGGTACCGACATCAAAGACAACAAGTGCTCGTGGGTAGTTAACCAGGCTTTGTTGAAGGTCACGCCTGCCCAGCGCCAGCTCTTGGACGACAACTACGGTAAGAAGGACGACGTTTCTGAGAAGAGAGTCAAGGACCTTTTCACCGAGTTGGAGATCCCAAGAATCTACGAGGAGTACGAGGAGAGCATTGTTGCCAAGTTGAGAGCGCAGATTGCTGCTGTGGATGAGTCCAGAGGCTTGAAGAAGGATGTTTTGAACTCATTCTTGGGCAAGGTGTACAAGCGTTCCAAGTAAGTAGTGAAGAATCTATAGATACCAGCAGATGCCAGAGAAGCAGAGAGAAAGTAGAGAGAAGAAGTGAGAAGAAGAGAGAAAGAAGAGAGAAAGTGGAGAGAAAGTGGAGAGATAATGGAGAAGTAGATGCGCGTATACCTACATGTTGCAACGAGGTTATCTCGAAAGATACCACGACAGCAATGTCAGTTACAAGGGAGACACGAGCCCTTTCTACGCTCAATCCGCTGAGTTGTTTATTGAACAATCTAATGATGATGAATGCGATCAGGCGTTGGCAATCTCCAAGTCCTCTCTGCCTGCCTTGGTGTACAAGTACTCGTTGTAGTCTCTGGCCTGGGCCCAGACGTTCCACACAATCACACCGGGAATGATGACGTACAAGGCCTGGTTCTTGACTCTTCTGAAGGTGTTGAACACGGAGTTGTACAAAGCACCCTTCAATGGCTTAGTAGCGTAAGGAGAAACGGTGTAAGTGGTGATGTACTTCTGCTTGGGAGATCCCATGGATCCCCACCATCCCATGTAGGCTTTTGGACCAGCACCTGCCATTTTGTTGATATAAAGAGAAGTGGTGATTTTTCTCACTATGCGAAAAGCACTGTATGTTATTGGCCAGAGGTGTTCCTGGGGTTACGCGTGCGGGAGGACAATTACGCGCATCAGGGTGGTAGTAGTGTTAGGAGCGTGAAATGTGGGAGTGTGAAGGTGTGATTGATGAAGGCAGAAGTGCTTGTGATTGTGCCATGTTGAGGCTGAAATGCAAGCACGTCTGATGCGCTGCGCATATTGCAGCACCTTTTCGCAGCAGCTATTTCAGTTGCGAAACATGTGAGAGAAGGAAGCACACGCAAAGTATTTTAAACGACAATGTAGATCCTCTCCAGGCACTCCAAAAACATGGCGTGTTTCAAAGCAACGTGACCGATGGCCAGCCTGAAGCCAAAACGAGGCAAGCTCTGCTCCACTCTACGGTTTCTTCTCTTTCCTGAGACCAAGTCTTGAGCTAACTCTATCTTTCGGAACCAACTCGCCGGATCATCCGGCCAACAAGCCGGATAAACGAAATAGATTGCACAGTCGCCATTTCCACATGCAAATGGCCAGAATTCCAACGTCCACCTCGGACATGCAGGAGAAGTCGTCGTCGGAGTATCCCCGGCTGCGGCCACACGGTCTCGCCGCAGGCTTAGAATAGTCAAGAAGCTTCATACGGCGATTCCATGCACAACTAGGGGATTGTGCGCATCCTCGGCTGATAACACCTTCGTATGCGTAATCCTGCAGCAACAGGCCCAGGCCATAGCTGCAATATATAAGGCCAGGATTCCCAGATGGCCCGGTATGGTGCTGCTAAATTACTCAGGAAGTCAGCAATATTCTGGATCGATGTCCGGCTCGGCCGGTGCTTCTCTGACGATGATGTGGATCGCCGGTTCGCTCAGCCATTTTCTCGACAGATGTGTGGGAGCGTTTGATAAGACCCTTCACTACACCGTCAACGTGACAGTGATGGTTATGGTTTTTGGTGAAGGGGTTATGGGAGTAGCGAAGAGGGCTACCAATGATCTTTCGTTGATTGTTCTGGTGTTGAAACGCAATAACATCAACTGATCAACGAGAAATGTGTCAAGGCGATGGCAATTGACATCGTCGTGAGTTGCTAGCAATCGAGATCATCGAAGTGCACAGTGTGGCATGAAGCATGTGAATAGATTGCAAGGCGTGAACAGATTAATAGTTACGTAAATACAGGGTTCAAGGTTAAAGTTAGCCGTGTTGCTTGGACGCGTAGTGGCATCATGTGACTAAGGCGGGGAGATAAGAAAGGGTTAGGTTCTGACATGGGCCCGTACAAAGGGTATTGTATCACGTGGTGAGGTGTAGACAGGTCAATCCAGGCGACTACGGGAAATCAAGCCACGTGATGTTCAATCACGTGTTGTGAAGAAGAGGACGAAGCAGAGATTCGAGTCGCGCGAAGCGGCAGAGCCATAGCTTGGCCAGCCTTAGACGTCAAGGAACTCGGGGGCGGAACTCGAAAATGTTCAGCAAGATGTCTCGAAAAAAAAATACTCAGAGTCTCCATCGCAGGTTGTACACACAACAGCGATGAAGAGGCGGCCGGAGGGCCTGCCAAAAGAGGGTCTGAAGCTCGTCGGCCTACTCTACATGTCTTTGTTCGATCCGCACTATGATGTATTAGGTGTACATAGATTAAGCAGAGATACGCTTCTGGAAAGCCAATCTACCCTTCTGTCTGGTGTTCAATCTGACCTTCTTGGAGTCGTCGGCCTTAGCAACCTCCTCGTCCTCCTCGGTGACAATGAGCTCAATGTGCGATGGAGACGACTGGTAGGCGTTGATTCTACCGTGGGCTCTGTAGGTTCTTCTTCTCTGCTTAGGAGCCTGGTTGACCTGGATGTGGGTGATCTTCAACTTGGAAGCGTCCAAGCCCTTAGCCTCAGCGTTGGACTGAGCGTTCTTCAACAAGTCCTGGACGTAGTTGACGGACTTAGCAGGCCATCTAGCCTTCTGGACGCCCCACTCCTTACCCTGGGCGGTTCTACCAATAGAGTGAGCGAATCTTCTGAATGGAATGGCTCTCTTGTGGTCCAAGACATCGGTCAAGTACTTCTGGGCCTTCTCCAAGTTCCAGCCGTTGATGGCCTGGGCGGTTTCCCTGGTGTTCTTGAAAGAGACTCTCAAGTAAGCACCGCGAGCGGAGGCAGACTTAGCTGGGTTGACTGGGGTGGCAGCGTAACGAACCATTGTGTTGTCTATGAAGAAAAAGAGAGCTGGAGAAATTGAAAACTTTTCGCCAGTGCGGGAGGTGGGTGTGCAGGAGGGAATGAGCCCTAGACCCAGACACGTGACGCGAGTGCGGGCTCGAATCCTGCAGGTGCCACTGGTGTATGTGTAGGCACAGATGGAGAAGGTGTGCGAACAGGTCCGATTAGGTTGCGGTTGGGATTGAGAGTTGTGGAGACGAGAGTTGTGGGTATTGAGACTTGGAAACGAGACTTGGACATCGAAACTTGGACATTGAGACTTGGATATTGAAACTTGGCCATTGGCAGTTGAGAATACGGCTATGAATACGGTGGTGTGAGACGAATGGATGAAACCGAGTTCGATAAGGCGAACTCGCTGGAAAGTGGTGGAGACGACAAACTCAGTGGAATTGGTAAGAGGTACGGGTGAGTTCGTCAAATGTGGTGCCCACAATGGAAGAGGATGTAGACATCAGCTCAGATACCACTCCCGTCACATGACACGCCCTAGCCCTTCAGAACCTAAACCTACTGCGGGTATTGTTGCCGTCTCCTAACCCTTCCTTGTTCGCTTAATACTCCTGCACCACTGCTCGGCGTAAAGGCAGCAAAACACCAGTTTGCCCACATAATCTCTCCCTCACGGTGCCTCGTCTCCCGCAGGATCCTCCGTCCCATGCGGACGAAGACTCCGATCTCCAGCCAGAAAACTGCATATTCGTATTCTTATCGGGAGGCTTCGGAGGTCCCGTATTCATTTGCTTCTGTCCAGGCGTGCTTCTATTCAGGCCATTCGTTTTGTTCTTCTCGCTCCTCAGCTTCGGATACGCTTTTCTCGCCTTAGTTTTTTCTCTTTGCTCTTTTTCTCTTTGCTCTTTCCGCTTTCTCACTTGCTGGGCTCTACGCCTGCAAAGACTCGCCCCAACACGCCCTACATTTCCTGCCTCTCCTCACCGTTATTTCACGCCACACGCATAGCCGTCACATAGCCAGCCAAGGCTGCAGATCCGGCCGATTCGTAATTTTAGCTGCTTCACAGGCGTTGCTCTATGGGGCCTTGTTCGTATTCTTCTTTCTTCTTGCCCAGTTCTCTCTCTTTCTCTTCTTCGTTTCTCTTCCTCTGCTTGTCGTTTATTGTGTTCTCCTTCTCTTGCTGTGGGCCCCTCATGGCCTCCGCACGACCTCTCTTCCGAGCGGAAATTCAAAAACAATTGCTGTTTATCTTCTCCGGCTCCATCAATCTATCGCCAGCTAGCCCTTCGGTAATCACACGCGTTGCTTCCATTCCACGCCGTGAGCTTCTGCTTTTGTTTTCCGGGACTCAATTTTGTGTTTACATCTCACAAGCCTTCCACATTTGGCACACCACACCAACAAACTCTTTGCACATAAACGCGTCATGACCGACCTGGAGAAGCTCTCGCTACTGCCCAAAGACGATATAGATCCGGCGCTAGCGCTCGGAGACTCGCCCGACCTCTACAACATGGATCTCGACATGGGCTCGTCTGCCGCTTCCGAACCCAACGCCGACTTGGGGCTCTTGGACGACCCAGCCGACCAGGATGACCAATTGGACAACGGCATCATGGACTTCGGCTCCACCGACGATTTGGCTGCTGGTTTCGCCGAGGCCGATGAAGAATCTGGTTCTGCTCCTCCGGCCGCGGACCTCGACGTCAACGTCAAGGAGGAGACGGCTCCAAGCGAGCCTCGCGTTGAGCCGAACGATCAGAGCGACCTGAATGATCAGAACGAGCCCGACGAGCTCGATGAAGAAGATGTCGACATCAAAAGTCGAAGAATCACCCCTCCTAAAGTCACCGATGACGTGGAGGTCAAGAGAGAACCGCCATTGGTGGAGGACCACGAGTCTGACTCTGAAGAAGAGATCGACGAAAAGCCCAAAATCGGACTGGACGTCAACGTGGACGACAAGACAAGAGTGCGCCAAACACATGCCATTGTCGTGCCCTCGTACGCTAGTTGGTTCAACATGAAGAAGATCCACCAAATCGAGCGTGACTCGTTGCCCGAGTTCTTCAACACGTCGCATCCTTCCAAGTCTCCTAAGATTTACGCCAACTACAGGAACTTCATGGTCAACGCATACAGACTAAATCCCAACGAGTACCTCACCCTCACTTCGTGCCGCCGTAACTTGGTGGGTGATGTTGGTACGTTGATGAGAGTGCACCGCCTTCTTGGAAAGTGGGGCCTTATCAACTACCAGGTCAACCCCCAGTTCAAACCAGCATATGCTCTTGAAAAGTTGCCAAATGGGTCCCTGGTTGGATTGCCATACAGCGGTGATTTCCATGTACAATATGATACTCCCAGAGGGTTGTTCCCCTTCAACACTTACAACATGTCATCTGAGAACGTGAATGTGAACAGATTGAAGCAATTAATAGAATCGGGCACTGGCATGAATGGAAACTCGACGTTGCCTCACGGTGCTGAAGAGGAGCCTCCCTTGAAAAAGCAGAAGACTACTGAGGACGACTGGTCGCCTAAAGAGCTTGCCAACTTACTTTTGGGAATCCAAAAGCACAAAAATGATTGGTACAAGATAGCCAAAGGGGTGGGAAAGACCCCTCGGGAATGCATCCTCAAGTTCCTTGGCTTGCCTATCGAGGACAAGTTCACCGATCTTAGTGAAAAGGACTTGGGTATTTTGAAATTCGCTCCTAATTTTCCAGTCATGGCTGCAGACAATCCTGTCATTGGCAATTTGATTTTCATGACCAACTTGGTGGATTGCGAGGTGGTGAAAGCTGCTACCGTGAACGCGTCGAAGGTCATCGATGAACTGTTGTACAAGCGCGTCGAAGAAGTTTATGGTGCAAAACCAAAGAAAGAGACCGAAACAGAGGAGTCTACAGAAGAGAAGCCAGAAGCAGAAGGCGACGAGGCTGCTGCATCTAACGGCTCGCTTGAGAATGACGAAGAAATAAAGGGAGATGAAGAAATCGATGCTGCCCTCAAGGATGAATTCAGTACAGACGACTCAAAAACTCAAGACGAAATCCTCAAAGATGCATCGACAAGTGTTTTTGGAAGCATTGGTGCTCGCAGTCATCTTTTTGCAAACTACGAGGAGCGTGAAATGCAAAGACTCACCACCACCATCTTGAATCACGAATTGAAGAAGATTGATGTCAAGCTCAACAAGATCAGCGAGCTTGAGAAGATTCACCAGAGAGAAAGACTGAACTTGGCAAGGCTTCAAAGCGAGATTTTTGTCGATAGATTGGCATTGACAAAGTCCACGGTGGGTATCTCAAAGAAGTTGAATGATGTGATCTCCATTCTCAAGACTTCAACAGAAGGAGATGCTACAAAGCTGTCTGGAGAGCTAGAAAATGCTACCAACTTGTTAGCGGAGGTTCAATCACTTCTCTTCAAGCCAACCAAGCACTCATTGGTCGAAGCCACAAAACCAGTCCTTGATAGCGGAGCAGCTGCGGATGACGCTGAGGCTAAACGAGCCAAGAGCGAGGCTGCGATCAAACCGTTGTCTATAGAAACGCCGCAAGCATTCAAGGTATGGGTTCCTTAGGTGGCTATTAGAAGCAGACGAGGAAGCAGAAATACGCTGCCATATCATGTATACGCTGAGTATCATTGTATTATATAATTATGGATATACCCTCCACAAATGTTATGTTCAGGATAAATGCGAAGAGACGATAACTTGAAGACACTCATTTTGCACCAATTGCACATTAACTAACCATGAATGACGATGAAGCCATCAACGGAGGAGAGTATCTATCGGACGGTGGCGACAAAAGCATAGAAAGCATAGAAAGTATTTCTGAAGACGACAACGTGGCTGAAGACTTGCTAGATACAAGTGTTGATAATACTATAGCAGATCACGATATGCCTTCAAAGCAGTCTCTAATAGGAGACGAACTGTCGCCTGAGTTCATCAATGAAGAGTTAGCCAGCGATGGAGACATGTCCGACTCAGACCCGGAGATCACTCAAGAAAACCTCGAGGATGAAGCCATAATGACTGAAGTCCTGGGTGGAGCTACACAGGTATGGTTGAATGAGGACATACAGAAACCTACTGATACAATTGACATTCTTAGCGAAGAGCTTCCTGGAGAAGAGGATGAAATTGAATACCTTCAAGAAGATGCTCACAATAATCTAGAAAGTGAACTCGAGGACGATGTTCATGAGATCCAAGAGATTCAAGGGATGCTAGAGGAAGATGTCGAGGAAGAATTTGAGGAATCTGAATGGCATTCTGAAGAAGAACTCACAAACGCCGAAGAAAGCGGTGTCGCATTCGTCGATCCTCAGCAACCAGATTCTGTTGACGAACTAGATAGTGAAGAGGAAATCGACAATCTAGAAGAGGGAACCGACCAGGAAAACGAGGAAGATCCAGGTGCAATTATACATATAGAGGAGGGTGCTGCCGAAAGTGAAACCACCCTCAATGAAACGTCAAAATCTGACAAGTCCCCTATATTCGTTGAAATCCGTGGAGATGGATATCTCTTATTGCCGTTCTACGAGCCTTGTGAGTATGAGCTCACAGATATGATATCCCTCTTTAGTGCTGGCGAAGTTGCGGGTTGCACTCTAGAGCACTTTTTCCAGCTTCTCCGAGGAAACGGCGATTTGATAGACGCATACAACTTCAACATGGAGGACGAGCTAACTCTTGATATTCCCGAATTATCGCTTTGCATAACTGAGGACAACATCTACGCCCGAGCAATCAAACTCGATGACCTCATCGAACTCTTCTACTCTTTGAAACACAATAGCGAAGGCAGTCGCACAGCCCCAGACAAGCTCACTATTCGAGTGGATATGCAGCAAAGGTTCATCACCAAATACAACACGATAGCAACATATGCTGGAGAGCACAAAACCTTTGATGATTTATACAAAAGTGCCAGCACAAATGGCGAAAAAGAAGAGCATGTCACCAAGAAGAGGAGACTAAGCAAATAGGCTACATAATACCACATCATGTCTATAATTAGTGTATTGTGGTTTCTCTTACGAAACCTGTTCTAATTTACTAGTCCACTTTCTTTCAAACGGAAGTACAACTCAGGGTCAAGATACTTCTGTAAGTTGGGTTCTCCACTCAATCCCTTCCTTCTTCTAGTCTTCATGACGAAGTCTCTAGCTAACGAAGCACGTGGGACTGGCCGCAAGGTAGGAAGGAATGCATCAACATCCAAAGGATCTCCTGGTACGACATCCCACCTTGCAAACTCCAAGAAGCACATTGCCTGTCCTTGAGTGTGAAGTCTCATATCAGTGTCCAACCCAACCGAGTCTGCGACTGGCACGTAACCTTCAATTTCGTAAAGTTTTGTCGCTGGCACTGGAGTTTCAGACACTGTCCAACCTCTTCTTTTTCCCAAGATAGTTTGAACTGCCTCTATACTTTTATAGGTACAAGTGACGTTCACCCGATATGTTGGCTCAAGTAACCTTGGACTAGCAGTGAGGAATCCCGTATGCACTGCGTTTCTTGTCATAGGAATGATCTGACTTCCACTGGAGTGGATGCCGGATCCACCAAGAACCGCATCCAAGATCTTGAACTTACAGTTACGGATGGGCTCATCACACAAAGGCCCTTCATTAACTCCCAATCTGAAACCTGACTGAACCAAATCCTTGATATTCAAGAGCGCATCCTTATCTGTTTCGCCCTCTATCGTGTCATCCAAGAGTATAGATGGATTTTGCATGTCATCAGGCCCAAAACACCACACCGATCTTGCCGCCAACGCATCCCAACCAAACTCGTTTCGGAGGAATTTTGAAGTAACTTTCTGCGGTTGTGCTAAGCTGATCTTTCCTACTTCAATGGCACGACTGAGTGCTCGATCATTAACAGGCTCACATGTTATGGATATCAGGCTCTTCTTAGATGCAGTTAATGTAGCAATCTTTGTGACGGATCGGTCAGAACAAGTCTCTCCGAATTTGGTCATTGGGTCGCTAACTTTAATGGACAAATAGTCTTCGGAAAGGTAGCGCAAGTCATGTAGGAAACAATCAAGGTAGAGCTCTCCGGGTGCCAAAACAACGTGCTCCCCACTTTCCTCGAGCTTAGTGATGGCGGAAAGGTAACATTTGCTGAGTGTTCGGAGCCCTTCTACCAACTTAGGAAGATCAGAAGGTTTTTCTGGTTCCACTGCAACTTTGTACACGGATCTTTCGCCATCGTTGGCTCTATGAATGGGGCGCAACGACAGTTCTGGGAATGATGTGCTGTAAAGCGAGCAGCACTTTTCGATGCTCGAGATGCCTGAGACAAAGGCTATATTACCAGCCGTCACTTCATTTGTAGGCACTTTGTATCTGCCTCCTGGGATGAAAAGCTCCTCAATTGTTTCCACTTTCAGATCATTGATAGATCCAAAAGCTCGGATTCTAGTTCCAACTTTCAAACTTCCGCTGTAGACTCTCACAAGAGCATATGTTCTCTTGGCGTCTGAAGACATGGTCATCTTGAAGGCTTCAGCAACAGTTTCAGTTTCTGGAACTACCACTAATCCTCTTCTTGCTAGCTTTTCAGCTACATTGACAGGACTTGGTATAGTCTTGACCACAGAGTCCACAAATTCTTTTGTTCCTCCCAACACTAAAGCAAACACTTCTCGGAGAAGAACCTGGGGGTCTTGTTTGTATTTGGATTTGTGAAGAGACACTCCAAATTCCTCCCATAATAGCGTGGATAGCTTGTTGCCCTTGGTATCTGCTGTGAGTGTGTAGGAGACCAATTTGTAGATTGGTTCCAAAATGAACAGCTCAAAAGTCCTGGAGCCATCTTTGCTGCTTTTGGAAAACTTTCCCGTGGATTTGTCGTAATAAACATCACCCCAGAGCAACTTTTCAAACTTGGAGGAGTCGATATTCAATACCTCCACCTTGTCCTTGTAAAGGTTGGCAAATGTTTCCAATGTGAAGCAAGTCAGAAGACTTGCTGATGCAAAAACCACGTTATTCCTTAAAGGACTCACAACTTGGTTATGGGAATAGGAGCCAATGAACTCACTATGATGAATGCAAGCGTTGATATCATCAAGAACGTATTTGATCTTGTAGTAGAAATCTTTCACAGGTAGGCGTAACTCCAATATCAACCTATCGATCTTGTTCAAGACCACAACAATTGGAAGATCGTGCTTGATCAATGTAGATATTAATCTCTTGTCTCTCTTGGTTAAGCCTTCCAAGGTGTCTAACACCAAGACAGCTCCTTCTGACACTGAAAGCAGCGACAAGATCTCGTCTTCGAAGTCTGGGTGACCAGGACAGTCCAAAATGTTGACAATATATGATCTGTCTTTGGTGTCAGGTAGTAAGAGCGACACTGGAGTAGCACTGATGGTGATTCCTCTTGCGCTCTCCAATTTATGCGTATCTAGATAGCGCATGGGTTTGAAGTCCTGCTGGTTCTGCTTCGAAAGGAAGAGCTCGGGGTGAGTGTCCAAAACCAATGAGTCGATCAAACTGGTCTTTCCGGTGTGTAGATTTCCAACGAAGGCGACATTCCGTATCCTTTCAGGTAGATCTTTCGATATCTGGCCCATATATTCACGAGAGTAGACCACTTTGGGGAGACCATCGTCCTCAGTTTGCTTGTACTCGATGTATAGTTTCTTCTCCACAACTGGCTTTATTACGGGCTCATCCCTGGCTTCCTGAGCAGGATCCACCGCGATTGTCTCGGCTTCTTTGAACCGCTGGCTGAGATTCGTGCTTTTGACAAGCGCTGTTTCTGGCTCATCTTGAACCATGTTGACATCTTCCGTTCCATCTCCATTTTCTGGCTGTGTTTCACTTGCGACTGATTCTGCGTCCGAGTCGTTGGGGTCTCCAACGAAGTTACCGAACTCGTCGTATAGATCGTCGTTATCCATTGCAGTTGGCGTATATTTCAAGCTTGAGATGGTGAGGTTGATATTTCCTGTACGAAGGAACTCCATCCAGACATTTAGTGAATGGCCCGAAAAGTGAGTTCAGCTCTTTCCCTCTTTCAACGCATTACCGTTGTCGTTACTACTTCGCCCAACTCTACTATTGATTGAAATGTTTCGTTGCATTTTTTTTCGTACGTCTAACGAAGCTATCCTCAAGCCCCCTTTAGGCGATTGCCTTATATATTACATGTCCTCACTCAGGAGTGAGAGTCCCACACACTACGACAATGTCTGGTACTTTCTCAACTCAGTCAACAACGTCTTCAACTGCACGTCCAGAACCTTGCTGGCCAAACTGGGGATCAACGACTTGGCCTCCTCGGCATCTTCACACTCAAGGTTACCCAACTGTGCCAACTCAAAAGGATGCAAAGGCTCAGAAGCCTGGCTGCTGAAATCGTTCAAAAGCTTCTCCACCGTCTCTGTCGAGGAGGAGTTCTTGAATCTGCTGAAAGTGGACAAGAAATTCAAGGTCTTGTGAACAATCTCGTTAGAGTTGGGACCTGCGAGTTCGATGTTGCCAATTTCGTCCTCTCTTTCGTTTTCTTCGTCACCCTCTCCGAAAGCAGCCTTGTTGTCTGTTTTGCTCTTACGTTCTTTCAAGGCAGCTCTTATCAAAAGTCTGGCCTCCGATAAGTTTAATGCAATGAGCTGTTCTGTTTCACCGGAGTTTGTGATTTGAGTTAGCAGAAACTCGGGCCCTAGTTTCAATACCGATGCATTCTCCTCGTCGTCGATATTCTGACTCTTAGGCTTTCTTCTTCTGACTCCTAACGCACTGGTACTGACATTCATGGTGTATGTGTAGATAAATAGTCCCCAAAGGAAAGGCTACCGAGTATTTGGTCGAGTGTTGAAATGTTACATTTTCATTTGTGTTTTGTGCGCGCACACGACAAACTCTACAACACGATCATTCCAAATGATATGTATATGCTAAATGCGAGAGTTATAAGTTCTGGACTCTCGTAGAGAAATTAAACGTTGGTGGCCACTTCCGTATCTGCGCGCAATGGGTCATTGGACGATGATGCGGAAGATAATGACGATTTCTCCAGACTAGAGGATGGGCTATCGTTAACAAAGGGGTGCTTGAGCGCTTCCAGCGGCGTGAGTCTCTCAAGCGGGTTGAGATTGAGCACCTTCTGCAAAAAGTCCACTAGTAGGTGGCGCTCCTTGTACTCTTTGTCGATCATAGTTTGCGTCATCTTGCGCGATGGCATCTTGTAGTTAAGAATGATGTCCTTGAGCAACCGATGGTTGAAATAATTCTTATTGGCCTGCTCGGCCTTGTGCACCTCCTCTTTCCCTTTAGATTTGCGCAAGAAGTCAAGGTATTCCTCATGTGACTTTATGACGTATGTGGGCTTGCCGTTAGCGTCTGGTGAAGGCACTTTGTCGAAGAAGTTGAGGGCGTTACGACCCACTTCGATCATGTGCCGTGGTGGGTTTCCTAGCATGTCAACAATCTTCCACACCTGATTGTACTCAGACGAACCGGGAAACATGGGCAATCCCAAGAAAAGCTCACCAACAATGCATCCCAATGACCACATATCGATAGACTCGGAGTATGGCAACCCCAAAATGACCTCTGGAGACCGGTAGAACCGAGACTGGATGTAGGAGTATATCGTCTGGCGAGTGAAACAAGCACTACCAAAGTCGATCACCTTGATGTCCGGTTTGTCCGGCTGGCACAACAAGATGTTCTCAGGTTTTAGATCACAATGAATGATCTGAAAGTTCTTCAACTGCACGCACAGCTCTAAGAGTTGTTTGGTGAGCAGTTTCACGAGCTTCATATTCAATCCATGAAACTGGTTTTGCTTGATGAGTTCGTATAAGTTGGACGCCAAAAGCTCAAAGACAAGACACAAGTGCTCACGGTGCATGAATGTATCCAATAGCCTGATGAAATGACCGCTTCTCAGATTTTGGTTAAGGAACTCGCAAAGTTTGACCTCTTGCAACAGCTGATTTAGATAGGCAGGTTTCGACTTGATCACCTTTACTGCGACAATCAGCTGGTTGGCGAGATTCTGGCACTTCACTACCTGTCCAAACGTTCCAGAGCCCAACAAATCAAGAACCACGTATTTACGCCCTTCTTCTGCACCCAACAAGTCGTTGACGTACAAAATGTAGTCGCTGTCCTCATTGTCATAGCCATTGTTGAAACGGGGCTCCAGTGGCTTGGTGAGAACTCTTTTAGGATTAGTCATCTTCAGATATCTGAACTTCTGTGGCTGGCACATGGCGTAGGACTCCGTGAGGTATACCAGCAACGCATTAACTGGGGAGATATGCATCAGATTGACACTCCGACGACGGTATTTGGGCTGGTTGTGGATCTTGGGACGCAAATCACCCTTATTGCTGATCTTCTGTACCCGAGGTACCACTCTCGGTGCCGAAGGCGGTAAGTGAGTAGCCAAAACAGGACTGTGTCCTACTCGGGCGCTCATGTAGCGTGAGGGCGCGTGGTACAGACTTCCAGCCGCCACTGACGACCTCCGGGCGCCCGCGTTTGCCATATTGACGTACTGGGCTTGTCCGCCCGGCGCAGGAGGTGGCATCTGGTTGTTGAACAGCGTGTACGGATTGTACATCAGGCCGTCCACCGCCGCACTCATCCGCCTGTCTGGGAAGTGGTGGAGCAGGACGTCTTGATTTGTGTAATATTGGTTGAACGGGTTGTCCGCACGTGTAGGTGGCAAAAGCGGTTGCGCCTGTTGTCCCTGGTGCTCGTACGTTGTAGGGAGCTGGTTGACGAACGACTGACGCTTCTGAGCAAGCAAAAGCGGCTGTTGGGCGTTCTGGGACTTCAGCGGAGGCTGCGAGAACCAAGGATTGCGGAACCCTGGCGGCTGCAGCGGCGCCGCACCTTGGCTAGGCGACGTGTTCTCAGGCGGCGTGTCCTGGCCCGGCCAAGCTTCAGCGCGGTTGTAGTAGTTGTAAGACATGTGGATTTAGCTCGTCGTTGATTTGATGTCTGTTGGCTCCAATTGACCTTGAATTATCGGCAACAACAGTTGGGCTGACAGAGGCACGGGTGTAAGCTTGACTGGCGGATTGCTAGCAACAGTGGTGGATGTGTAGCAAGTTGGCCGAATATCAAGAGGTGCTTATACATGTATACCGCGATTCCTGTACATAATATATAGGGCCCAATTACAGAGTCATTTACTGTTCCCCGTTGCTTTCAGTCTACTAACCGTATTAACACAGGTGAAACGTAGAAACGCTTGGGAGACGCTGGCTACTGTGACAGATTTGCGGAATTTCTACTACGGCCCTTGTTGGGCGTGCACGTGACGCTTATCAGTGTCAGTTTGCTAGTGCGGCAGGGTTTAACCGTTGATGCATGCAAGGAAGCTGGTGGACACATTTCAGGGCTCATTTCTGGGTCCTGAAAGTATTCCCGGAGACAGTGTGCAAGACTGTAGATACAATAGGTGGATCGGCTTTTCCTAGCTCATCGGACCGTGAATTACGGCAGGAGCTAAGTTGAGGGCATAGGTTAAGCCTCGCTGAGAAGAACAATGAGGGGACCTGTATTGCTAGTTGAAGATCGGTGAGTTCCGAATGGGTACGTGTGAAATCAACTGGGCACGTGTGGAATCCAACTGGGTACGTGTGCTAGCGACGACAGATGGTGCAAGTCTCACAGCTTAGGTGCAATTGGTGCAACTGATTGCAAGTTGGAGCAAGCCATTCAACTGGCCATCTCCTAGCATCTGGATTCCTTCTGGCCACACGCTACACCATGGAACTTCATCTAAAACAAAAATTACATCCTACACTTGTTTCTCTTGAATCCGATTCAATTCACTAGACGGGCCCGCGGCTCGAGTCCCGGCCAGATCGTATGTACAGTGCCTGGTGGCGTCATTATCATTACCGTTCTATGCCTTCAAAGGCTCATCGGGGAAAACCGGCCCAATGGTGGGCTGGGCAAATGCCCTCTGCATCATCATTCCAACACCCTCGATGATACCTAAGAAACACGCACACGTAATGGCAGAGTTTCTTGTATGCTTCCATCCACCTCTGATGGCTAATGATCCACCGGTGAAGAAACCAGCAATGATGGCGTTCCACGCATCCTCTCTCTTTCTAACGGCCTTAACCGAACAGTCAAACGTTGTGAACAAACCACCCCACACACCGAAGTTTCCTCCGACGACTGGAGCTCTGGTCTTGATGGCACTGAGTGCTCCGTAGCCTCTCTCACCGTATGGCGAGTTTCTGAAGCCTTTGATTCCGTGCCAAACACATCCACCGATGACACCCATAGCGAACGCTCCTCCGAAGTCGTTCAAGATGACGATGGGACATGGGTCTCTGGTGTGGTCTGCCGACATAATGATGTAGTTGAATCTTTTTTTCACATTTTTTTGTCAAGTTTTGTGGGCTCTGTGCAGGAGGGACGAACAGTCAGAGGTTGTTAATTTCAATGTTGATGTAGATTTGAATGGTTGCTTACATGTAGGGGTAGGGACCAAGCTAACATTGGAAGATTTTTCGATTTTTGCCGTCAGTTTCTATTTCTTGTTTTGCTCACATTTTGCCACTGCTTGCCAATATATCTTTTGCACCCATGATTCGCAGAAACTGAATAAACCTTTAGTCGGCAGTGTAAATTACAAACTCACAGTAATCGAGGTGGAAATCCGATACGATGCTACTCAATGGGAATGGGGAAATATTTACTCTAAAACCTGGATATACAGTTTGCGTCTACCAATTTCACTCTGTGTTTTTAAATTATCAATATGTACAATCTATGGTGTGTCTGTTGATGCGTCGAAGAGAACTTCTGCGCTTCCGTTCAGCCCAGCAGTAGGCTCAGAGCTTAGCCCGGCATCAGTAGGGAAGTCGTCAGTGGAGTCTTCTGTTGTTTTTGACTCGCTCAGAGCTCTGGGGTCCAAGAAAGGATCGTTACCAGTTTCGGCCAGGTATCTTTTCCTGAGGGATGCTCCTGCTCCATCATCTTCATGCTTGTGTTTCACGGGTTCTTCCTCGTCTTCCTCTATAACAAAGGAACCGATACCTTGAACATGGCCCGCTCGGGATTCCACGTTGTGAAGCTGAAAGTATTCGGTATCAATAGCGGGACCTGTAAATACATTGGCTCCCCACGTTTTGTACCCAAGTGTTGCAAAACTGACCAAGAGCGCCAATACTGCACTTGCGTAGTTCATGTCCAACCACGTCAAATTCTTGATCACTGGAGGAAGACACAAGATTATGAACGAGATGCA
Organism: Danielia oregonensis; assembly: GCA_003707785.3. Classification (NCBI taxonomy): domain Eukaryota; kingdom Fungi; phylum Ascomycota; class Pichiomycetes; order Serinales; family Metschnikowiaceae; genus Danielia; species Danielia oregonensis. Next base: position 515,187 of record PPLJ03000005.1, read on the forward strand.
AACCCAGAAGACCGCGATGCCATTCACTAACCATCCGAACTTCCGAAGTCTGAATGCAGCACCTTTGATTTTCTGTCTCTTGTTCAACATTAAGCACAAAATAGGAATACCGTTGGCCAACGCTAAGGAGACCACCGAGGCACCCATAAAGGCGTTGAATGCCGAAGGCGAAACCAATGCAAGTAATGAAAACAATGCACATACTCCCATTGACAAAAACAAGGCGTTTTTAGGCAACACAGATTCTTCCACTGAATCCACTTCTATCCAGACATCCTTATAAGGCAAGCCACCATCACGCGCAAAGACGTATGTGCTTCTGGATGCGGTTGTGAGCGCACCAATGGCCTGAAACAAAACGGTACCGACTAAAAGGAGAATCAAAAGGAAAGAGACGATGTATGATTCGGTAGCTGTCTTGAATACCAAATCGATGGGCATGATCTCAGGGGTCTTATCCAATAACAATGTAAGTTCGGGAAGAATGATCAAGATCGGAATGATGAACATGAGTCCTTGGAGAACCGACATACTGATGGCGCTGATGGCACCCTTGGGCATATTTTTCTCAGGGTTTCTAACTTCATCTGTCATGGAGAACAACATACCATATCCCGTTAATGTGAATGAGGAGCTCAGGAGCCCGACCATGAATGCAATCGGATCGGGCCATCCGGATCTCGAATTGTCAAACGATGTCAATATGTGACCAATTGAGTTAGTGCGTTTAGCAAAGATGATGAGTAAAAGGTCAATCACCACGACAGTACCGACGGACCAGAAGATGCAGAGTTTGTTGATGTGCTCCAAGTATTTGGAAAACTTGAAATTGATGAAACCCACAAAAGTGAGCATGATGAAGTAGACTCCTAAAACAAGCAAGATATCTTCCTTGTAGTAGACGTTCTTGAGTCCGAAGATGGACAAGATGAACTGAGAACCAGAAAACAAGATGCTTACGGCGTAAGTCCAGTTACCGATCAACAAAAACCACCCAGTGAACCATGAGCTGATCAATGAGTACTTTTCGTTACTCAAGATTGCACTGAAATGATAGACACCTCCAGCAGTTGGGTACTTTGAAATGATCTCACATAGACTGAGCACAACACAGATGGAGAAGAATCCCACTATGAGCCAACCATACAACATGGTGACATTGCCTCCATCCACCAACGAAATCCAAAGAGTCAGTGATATCCCGAAAGGGACACCCATCAAGGTGAAACCCAAGCCAATAATGGAGGTGACGGTCAATTTTCTCTCCAAATCTTGTTTGTACTTGAAATGTTCAACCTGTTCAAGATCATCGTCGTCCTGCAAGAAATTGTTTATGAAAGCCAGATCACGTAGCATTGCAAAATGCGACGGCTCAGAAGGCATGGCCAAAATGCCAGCGCTAGTTGGAAGTGGGATATTGGATGTGCCGGCTAGACAACAAGAAGATGATAAAGATAAAAATTCGCGGGCCGATATATTGAGGATTTAGTGGTGCATTGACGTTTTCTGATGGTTATGAAGTCCGAAGAGAAATATCTGTCTCAATGATCAGATAACTTATACATGGAAATAGGTCGATTGCTATCGGAATGAAGTAATATGGAGTCTATAGGTAAATATTGGTTGCGGAAAAACTCCTCCTATTCCGTGAAGTGCAGATCGTTCATTAATGCTGATCAGGTCTCGAAAGAGTGTCTTTGGATGGTAGCGTAAGATTGGACACGCCTGTTTATTGCAAATTGGATCCTTTGGATCGGGTCTTGTTGATACTTTCGACGTCGGTGAATATTCCACCAGCACGCTCAGAAATCCAAGTCACTGTCCTCTTCCTCCTCTTCAATCTTCCCCTTGGCCTTGTAAACAGGCAAGGCAATGCTATCACACGTTTTCAACAAGACGCTGTGAACGTTCGTCATACTCAAAAGCCCACCCACAGGCTTGTGCTTTTCCTCTACGAGGTAGCACATGACATCGTTGATGTTAGCCAACACCTCCAGCACTTTCCAGGAAGAGTAGCCCACTACGATGTGCAAGCAAGTGCCTCCAGCTGGAGGAATGAAACTGGTGTTTCCGAGAATAGAACGTATCTGGCTGCGCACGTATTTGGGGTCACATAGCGTCTCGGTCTTTCCGTGGGTGCTTCTGGGCTCAGCACGGGCCATTTGCACGACGTAGGGCACCTTTTTGTTCTTGGCATAGAACTGTGGGCCCAAGACGTCGGGCAACCGCTTGTGGATTCTGGTGTCGGCCACCACGATGTCGTTCTCCTTGAAGAGTCGAAGTAGACCTTTGGTGCTATGGCCAATCAGCTTTGTTTTGGTGAACCCCAAGATCTGATGGAACAAGTCTTCGGTTGGAGAACCAGCCTTGGTGAGCTCCGCACGGTAGTACAGCGCCGGGTCCTTCACTATGAGAACGATCGCCTTCTCGTCCACCTTGTGCAACTTGTTGGTGATGGGTATGATTCTGGGAGTCTGGTCGTTCTGCTTGACCATGGGTATCTTGGTGTTGAGAACAAGATACACCGCCGTGGGCCCGGACTCCTGCACATGTGCAAAGAGCCCCTTGATCAGGCGTTTAGCCTCCTCCCGTGCCTTGTCTCCTAGCAAAAAGGACATGGTTAACTTGTCTGAAGAGTATCTCTGCACACCTAAAGATTTTTTGCGATGTGCGCACGTGCAGATAAGATTCCCCAGACTTCGCGTCATTTCTTGCTACTACTTTGCTTCTTATACAATCCTCGCCAATCAATTAACTACGGCCATGCACATAGCCAACCCATTCTCGGTGGCTGTGAGTTTTCTTTCGGCCGGTTCGATCAAGTTCACTCAAAACCCCATGACGTTAGACGGCTTGGGGCCTCAGGACGATTTTCCACGGTCTAAGGCGGTTGTCTTGTGGCACGGGTTAGGAGACAACTACAACTCCTCCTCGATGGAGCGTGCTGCTGACATTGTTCGCCAAATCTTGCCGGACGCGTATGTTCATTCTATCTACATCGACAAGGACCCGTCGACGGACCAAAAACAGTCGCTCTTTGGCGACGCCAACACGGAGGTTGATATTGTGTGCGAGCAGCTTTCGAATATTCCTCAATTGAACGAGGGCTTTGGAGCTATAGGCTTTTCCCAGGGCGGTCTTCTTATGAGAGCTCTCGTGGAGCGTTGTCCCAACGTTTCGGTTTCCACATTGATCACCTTTGGTCTGCCACACATGGGCGTGTCTGAACTCCCCCTCTGCGCGAACGACGACGACTGGCTATGCAAGCGCAGAAACGAACTTTTGAAAAGACAGGTTTGGCACAACACAGTGCAGAAGGCTGTTCTCCCTGCGCAGTACTTCCGTGATCCGGCGCAGTACGATCAGTACTTGAAGCACCTGATATTCTTGGCAGACGTTAACAACGAGAAAAGCGACACCTTTGACTCTGTGGCCAAGCTGCGTTTCCAAAAACTCCAGAGACTTGTATTGGTACAGTTCTTACAGGACACTACGCTAGTACCGAAGGAGAGTGCCGTCTTCGGAGAGCAGGACCCACTGACGGGCCGTGTAATGCCCTTCCAGGAAACCAAACTCTATAGGGAGGATTTGGTTGGGTTGAAGACGCTTCACAAGCAAAACAAGGTCGACTTTTACTCTATCGACGAGGACCACATGCGAATCCTGGACTCGTTTTTGGTGGATATTGTCAACCGGTACTTTGGCAATGGATTATAGGATGCACGGGTGTATAGGAATGGATAAACGATATTAAAATCTACACTATGGATAGAGTATCACGGCTAGCTGAGCTTCGGCGGAAGAGGCAACAGGGAAAAACGCCCGAGGCCGTTCAGACAGAAAACATCGAGAAGCTAGAAAATGCTCAGAAGCTGCAAAATCCGGAGGAGACACCAACAGAAGATGTCAAAGCTCTCATTACAGATACGAGCGTGGAGCAAGAAGAATACTCGAACTCAGCAGCCCCAATATTCCAAGTTTCCGAGAACGAAACGGTTGAGGCTGTAGCAGCTAAGCTTCAGAGCGAACTTTTCCAGTCTATAAGTGAACAAACAGGCACATTCGGAGAAGTGCAAAGCCACACGAAAGAGAAAATCAACTACAACAGCGACCTTAAACAGGACTTGGAGCCGTTTTTACTACGGGCACAGAAAGGCACAGAGAATGCAATCAACCGGTTGATCCAACAGAGGTTCAGAGAAGCAAACGAGAGCACAGCCGCTACGTGAAGATGTGCGAAAAAGCTTAACGATGCACGAATATTCCAGGCCCCGTCTGTGGGGTTTCCACAAACTTCTAAGAACACAAAGGTTTGGAATGGAGTCCACAATACTCGGCTGCTCTTGTCTTCGACACTCTGCTCCTCGATAGTCCTCAACACTTTAGTCGTCGCTATAGCACCTAAGGATGCTCATAATAGCTGCTCCTACCATCACAACTTATAAGTGTCAGATATAGAGATATATAATATCACTAAAAGCAAGCATCTAACAAATTCGGTAAAGTAGCATATAGAACATTAGCAATCTTACTCTTCCCAAAAGAAAGAACACCCTGTACCGAAGAAGCAACACCGTTTGCTGTAGCCTCATAAACGCGACACCTGCACACATACCCCAATTAGGAAGTCTACGTCCGCCAATGATATCGCAGTAACCTCTCCGAACTCGTTGGTGCGAATAGTGAAAAGCTTTATAAAAAATCTAACTACTCGTGTTGAACTCGACAATGGCCCTCGTCAACAGAATTGTCACCACAGCCGCTCGTCCAGCCATGTTGGCTGCTCGCTCTCCGTATGTGAATTTTCCCGGCTTCTCCAGCCCTCTCCTAGGATGAATACGAAAGGATAGAACAATATGGATACACCGGCAGAAAGCAGGAAGAACCCGGCCAAAACTGGCTATCCAAGCCATACCGCCATATTCACGGCTGTGCTATCGCTTGTTTCTAGAAAACTGCGCTGACACCTCTTCATTGAAACACATCGAAGTGTCCAAACATTGATAGCCAAATGATTCATCCCTTCCTCAAATTTTACTAACATCCAGCATCGGCGTGCGTTACCTCTCTACCCCTGTCGAGCCAAAGGAGAAGGCTTCGTCCATCATCAGTGCGTTGCCAGGTAACAACCTCATTTCCAAGACCGGATTCTTGGCCACCTCTGCTGCCGCCGCTGTGTACGGTATCTCCAACGAGTTGATCGTCCTCCATGACGAGACCATCTTGGTTGGTACCTTCATTGCTTTCTCCGCCTTGTGCGCTAAGTTCGTCGCTCCTTTGTACACCGAGTGGGCTGACGGTGAGATCAAGAAGGTCAACGACATCTTGAACGACTCTAGAACCAAGCACGTGTCTGCCGTTAAGGGTAGAATCGCCTCTGTCCTGGAGTTGAAGGATGTTGTTGCCACCACCAAGCAGTTGTTTGACGTTTCTAGAGAGACTGCCAAGTTGGAGGCTGAGACCTTTGAGTTGAAGCAGAAGCTCGCCGTTGCCCACGAGGCCAAGTCCACACTCGACTCTTGGGTTAGATTCGAGCAGCAGCAGAGACAGTTGGAGCAGGAGCAGTTGATCAAGTCCGTTTTGGACAAGGTCAACAAGGAGATCGAGAACCCTAAGTTCCAGGAGCGCGTGTTGGCTGAGTCTATTGCCGACGTGGAGAAGATCTTTGCTAAGGCTTAAGAATAGAACGACATACGAAAATACATATTCATGGTGACTAAAGTAGTATTTATGAGCTTTCAAATCTTTTCAACAAGTGTTCTGCTGGCTTCCATACATGGAGCGAGTTGTCGTCTGCTACACTAGCCACCATCCAGTCCTCGTGAGGGGACCAGTCGAAGTCGTTGACTCCCAACATGTGTCCGCTGTGATTAAACAACAAGCCTGAGTCGTTCTCGAAGTCGCTCAAATCGTGTAATTTCACCAGCCTATCTGCAGAAGAAGACCCTAGAACGCTTGAATACTTCGGGTGCCACTTCAATTGTGTAATGGCATCTGAGTGTGGTTCGAAGCTGTAAGCGCTTTTGTCAAAGGACCGCAAATCCCACACTTTCATAGTTCCGTTAGAGTGCCCTGAAGCAAGACAAAACGTGTTGGAAGGGTTGATGCACACGCTGTTGACTGCATCACTTGTATTTGTGCTCAGGAATGATCCGTCTTTTCTTGTGTCAAATAGCATTATGGTACCCAGATCGTCAGCAGAAGCAAACACCGAATCATGGGTAGGCACCCACTCCACATCGTTTACTCCTGCTGCGGTTTGGTTGGTTTTGAAAGGTGCCACATCGATGGAGTCTTTGCTCATGCCACTTTTGATATCGTAGACACTGAGACCACCACCGACAGACCCAGACACCAACACACCTTCTTTCTGGCGATTCCAGTCAAATGCGAATATATCAGTACCTGAGTTGTCTGGGTTCTGCAACCGTAGTTGGGGTTCACTGACGTCGTCCGTCAATTTCTTGATGCTGGAATGCTTGGTACGGTTGTACACGCTCAAATCACCCAAATTATTCGAACTGGCGATCACGTCCGGATTCTGCGGCATGTAGCGTAGCTTATTGACATCTCCCAAATGAGTTATGGATTGGAGAACACGAAGCTTTGTCTTGGATATTGAACTGAGCTCAAACTCCTCCTTCTCCGGGGTATAGTTCCACTGCTCGACGTTAATGCACTTGTTCAAGTTGCGGTAGTATGGTAGCTGGCAGATCGAGATAGTGTCTACTGCCTGGCCCAACGTAAAAGTTCCCAAAAGCATCCGCTGAAACGCTAGCTGGTTTTCCTGTGGAACTGTCTCCAAGTCGGGAAAGAACTGAACCGTCAACGACGGCCACAAGAGCGAGTTGGTGGAAACATAGTCGTAGAGATATGGGGTATTCTTCTTCCAGATTCGATACCGCAGCTGGGTCTCTTTATCAATGGCGTCTGAGGTTTCTTCCTCGTGAACTTCCACTGGTTTTTGATCAACAAGAGACATTGTAGTGTAGTTAAGTACAGAAGTGATTTGGACGCGTTTGACTTGAAGGTTAATATGAAGTATATATTGGGTGCGAAATAAGTACCACATAGACCCTACGCTGTATTCTTCAGAGTGGTCTACAACGTGTTCTGCTTAGTATTCTGTATTCCATATAGAACCCTCTTGTATGAATTTTCCTATGGTGAAGCCCAGATTTTGTTTCACTAATGGTCATAGTACTTGAAGTATGGAATCTATTCAACTCTGCGATTCAGTGCCACAAATGGAAGCAGGATATTCTGCAGCATATGGAAATGAAAGTATGAGCGGTATCAGGTTGTTTCCTCATTGTGAAGTAGAGGCACCAGTTGTGTTATTCAACTGTGGTAAAGCTAGCGTTAGGCCTGTTCCTCAATCCCTAAGCCCCTTCACGCTTGCCAACGAGTCGGAATCTTCCAAATCACCACAGATCAGCTCGACCACATTATTGAAATCCTGATTGAACAAGGCTGCGTCTGAGTTTAAAAAGTCAGACAACTCGCCAAAGACTCGGGTCACATCCTCCTCGGTGACCGGCTTCACTCCGTCATCCAACATGTTCTTCTTATTGTTCTTGTCTGCACTCAAATTACTCAACACTTGGTTCAATTTGATCAACTCATAGTAGTTGTCGTAGATCATAGACTTCTTCTCCATATCATGGTGATTCAACTTGTTGGCGACGGAGTTGCGTACTTTTAGGATTTCCTCGGGCTTTGCAGTCTTCAAGAACTCGCTGAGATTCTCTGGACGACTCAATGCCTCGGCCTGCGAGATATAGTCGATGGGTCCATCCTTTTTCGTTTCTTCAGCCACTGGGTGCTCCTCTTCTTTATCTGCACTCAAATGCTCTCCTTCCTCCTTCCTCTCACTCAGAATCTTGTAGAAATCCTGGAGAGCTTTCCGTCGAGACAGCACCTTTCTGGATGTTGACATGGTGGGAGTTCCTGGGGTCGGACTGGACGCCGCGGTGGAGATGAAGTCAGATCCTAATGCAGGCAGACCCGGAACGCTTTTGGATAGCCGCGTCGGTCTTTTTTTGTATGATAACACCGGAGTCGGACTTTCTGTCATTGTAGTATATAGTTTCGACATCACGTGCAGGCATCTCCACATTTTTATACACCATGTCTGAAGAGATCCGCCTCAACGACTCCAAGTTGGGCACCCAGGACTAGTACGTATACCGACGCCTAGAACAATTTTGCTAACAACCAGCTGGAATCAGTTCTACCAGAAGGAAATCGATAATTTTCAAGACAACGACGATGACACCGGAGAATGCTGGTTCGATGACTCAGACGCTGAACGCAAGGTCATCGACTTCTTCTGTGAGTTGTTGGAGAGCGGCGAAGTGCCCAACGAAAGGACCGTGTGTGATTTGGGAACAGGAAACGGACATTTCCTCTTTGAGTTGTTTGATAGCGCTGATGAGGTAGTCCCTGACGCAGAATTGCAGTACCACGGCATCGACTACTCCCCCGATTCAGTGGCTTTTGCCCAAAAGATTGCTGAAAAGAAATATCCCGAGCAAGAGTTCACTTTTGAGGAAGTGGACTTCATCAGTCGACGGTGCGAGTACTTGATCACCAACGAGGGCAAGTTTGATGTTCTCTTTGACAAAGGTACTCTCGATGCTATTGCATTGAACAACGATCCGGTTGAAGGATTTGGAGAGAAGATTGGTACGCAAGTATACCCTATTCAGGTCAGTAAATTGATGCATCTGGGCTCGCTTCTAATTGTTACATCATGCAACTTTACTGAGGAAGAACTAGAGAAGGTGATCACAGAAAACGGCACAAACAGCCTTCTGGTATGGAAGCGTATACAATACCCATCGTTCCAGTTTGGTGGACAAAAAGGGTCTACCATCTGTAGCATTGCGTTCCAGAAGAAATGAAGAAGCTCTACTGGAGTTTCGGTGATTTTGCCTCCATAGAATGCATTGCAAGGTCAATAATGGCATATAACACAGCTGGAAGTTGAACTCCAAATATGGTCTCGTTGATCAATATTTATATTATTGGCATCATTTGTACAAACATCAATCCTTATGCATCGTAAGACCCTTACTCAGAGTCCTTGGGCAGGGTCGTTTCGGTGGTCTTCTCGGTTTCCTTCTTGAGTTCTTCTACCTTTTCTATCAACTCATCCCGAACAGTCTCGCTTCCGAACTTGAGCATGTACTGGAGCGGTTCTCCAGACGAGGATACCGCGTTCAACCGCAAGAACTTGCCAGGCGACATGCTGGCTTCAAACCCTTTGATGAGCACTGTGGTGGGAGAGATCTTGTAATTCAAGACAACCCTCAAGAGACCTTGCGAACGCATCACCAACCGCACTTGCTGCAGATCAACAAGCGACTGGTTCAAATGTAGAGGACCCACACCACGTTCCTTCCAGCCCTCACTGATCTTAGTGAAGTCCAACTCGAAAAGCTTCGCAGTTACTGAATAGCAAGATTTCTCATTCTCCTCACCTGTCTTCACTTCGGTAGCAAGCAAGTCCACTTGCTTATACTGTTGTGAATTTATAGCGGCCTTAGGCGCATCCTCTTCCTCCTTGGGCTCATCGAGGAACGATTTCTTGTGCAACGAGTTCTCGAAAGCATTGCCAAACTTGGAGTTGGATCCAAAACTGCCAAAGCTGCCGAAGGACGACTTCGCCAGACTGGGAGTATCGAATATGCTTGGTTTGCTCTTCATAGTATCGAACATCGACTTGTTTCCAAACGTGCTGGCTGCTCCAAACACAGGTTTGTTGTCCACAGGCGGCTTGGATTCCACCACTTTGGGTTTCAGCTCCTCAATCTTGGTTGCAAGGGGCTCCTCCACCTTCTTGGTCTCTTCCTCAGACTCCTCCTTAGACTCCTCCTCATTCTTCAGGTCCTTTTTGTCTGAGGATTCGCCTTCTGTTTCTGAAGTTGCATCTTGCTGCGTGGAAGTTACATCTTCAGATCCAGACTCGCTTCCGGAATCTGCGGTCTTGAGTTTCTTGGCATCTCCGTCTTCGGAGCTCAACCTCCGTTTCAAAGAAGCTTCTGCCATTGTGTTACCTGGAAATATATACGTATTTTGGAATTTGGCGCATAGATATACACCCGTACCTCCTATTTAGCTGGGGAATCAACATTACACACTAGCATAGTTACTTATAAGAGGATCTTATAAACGTACTGATCCTTCTTTTTCTTTCAATTGCAATCAAAATGAGCTCACTAGAGAGACAAGGCAGTCTGCCCATTCAAGAAAATACCAGGGAAGAACCAGCGGTCAGTGGACTAGAAAAAGAGATCCAAAATCTCCAGAAATTCAGAGCCACGCTCGAGGCTATTCGCCAGGCTACTGAGAACATATACACGGATATCAAGTCAGCACAAGACAACCAAGTTGCTATTTTGGGAGAGGCCCAAAAGGCCGAGGAGACATTGAAGAGAGTGTAAAATGGCGTCGTGGCCACGTCAACACACGTATTCTCTACGTGTAATGTCCTGATTCTTCTCACAGCTGCTGGGAGATTTGCACCCATACACTAGAGCTATTTCACCTGCATAAGAGCTGCTGATATGGCTGCAACGATGTCACCACGACAACCAGAAAGTGGCACATTCCACCGTCAATCAACCATAACAGCAGCTTCTACTCCACTTCTTGGTCGACGTCTGATAGATGACAAGTACTGCATAGGTGCATTTCAATACTGCACATCACCCAAGTACATCAACTTCAGATTCAGAGGCAACTAATCAACACAACTGGATCCAATACTCCGAGCCAGTAGGGTACACAATCCAGAGGTGTCCTGTATAATGTCTGTTTCATATGACGACGCTCGGGCTTGGAGCAACATTGACGTCCTTCTCAAAGATCAGCTCCTTCTCAAGATCGTCTCCACGCTTGAATGTCTGGTTTGCTCTGAAGTGATGCACGTGCCGTTCTTGGCTCTTTGCGGGCACTCGTTCTGCTACAGCTGTCTCAACGCCTGGTTCGAGACCAAGCTCAACTGTCCCACTTGTCGAACAGACTTGGAGCAACCTCCAGTTCTCAATATGCAACTCAAAGACGTGAGCAAGAGTCTCACGGACATCATCATAGAAACAATGGAGGAGGGCCAACATAAGCATGACCTCGAGGAGGCTCGGCAATTGGTGTTGGACGAATATGAGGCTAGCAAGAGCAATTTGTTCGGAGAGGCCTTCACTTCTGCCCTTACACTTATCGATAACTCCGATGGTGTTCCCAGATGTGGCAATTGCCACTGGGAGGCTCATGGGTCTCAGTGCCTACATTGCGGTCAGCGGTTCCGAATTCCAAGAGATGATGCATACTACGACCTGGATGACGGCGATGCATACAATGAGGACGACCAAGAGGGAGAGATTTACGGCATTGCAGATGAGTACGACTCCAACGACAGTTTTGTGGACACCCGTAACTTCGATCTGATCAATGAGGACCAAGCAGTTGATTCCAATGATGACCTTCTATCGTCTGGAGAAAGCATATCGCTGTGGGGAGGGTTCCGAGGAGAAGGCGTTACGTTCAGCAACGCGGCTCTGGATCTGGACGAGGACTTGGAAGATGTAGTGGAGAGAATCCACGGAAGAGATGTTAGCAGCTACATCGAGGTGAGCTCAGAGGAGGAGGTGACGAGACCTAAGAGGTCTAGAATCATTGACGTTGATCTGGACTCGGACTAAAGGGTTGTAAGGCCGAGCAAAGTGGCCTTCCTCAAGCTTAAGACTATTTGGCGTTATGAACCAGACAACTCAGGTAGCTGCCATGAGACACTGAAGACTCCAATGGCAGCACACCTAGTCTATCTATGCAGTGTCCAACACGTTCTATCCACAGAGACTCCACACGGTCTATTTACGGTGACTCCACACAGTCTATCTACAGAGTCTCTATGGCCTGATAGCAAGAACCTGCATATACGCAACCTGAAGGTAGTATCATGGATTCCATACCAATCTTCACCAAATACACCACAACATACACCAACGGCCCGCAGTTCGTATCTAGAGTACCCTTTCACCACCTCAACAATCTGCCAGCTGTATTGGCCAAGGTTTAGAAAGTCGTGCACGAACCAAAATCACCACCAATCCCATTGGTTCAAAAATGCGCTGATGTTACCTAGACTACAATTCTTCCACACCATGGACCCTCAGCGTGTTATTAGATTGCAGAAGTTGTACCAGAACTCTCAGCAGCCCTTGTGGTTGAGAGGACCTCGCTCTAAGGCTTTGGTCTACCCATTCTACGCCTTGTTCGCCTACACCACCGGTGTTACTGTGTACTACCTCGGCAGAGGTATTGCAGGTATCAAGGACGAGGAGTAAATACTCCGTCTATAGACAAATGCATACTAAGGAGATATTCGTGTAGAGCTGTTTCGAGAAGTTGTTTGACTTGTTTGGTTAAGACATGTCTAAGTTGACGATTACGAAATCTAAATGCTTGGGTATGGAAGGAGAAGCTTGCTATGATCGTGCCTGAGAGCTGCGGCTGTGTGAAAGCTCATTGAAACTATGACATGCGGGGCGCTGTGTACGAGAGTACTAGTATATGACAAATACCACAAGTCTACTATCGTACGTTGAAGTATGGCTTCAATATTTCCAACCTTCATCAAAATAGAAACCTCTCTCCACAATCTGGCTGTTTGCCAATTTTAGAACATCACATGGAATACACCTCTACGGGACCTTCACTTCAGTGAGCCTCATATCAGGTGATCGAGGTTATACCCAACAAATAAATAGTAACTCAAGCCTCGGCAATTTTCAACCGACACCTATACTCTTTCGATTGTTTTGTCATCCCCCCAAATTACACTCAGGATATACGTGGAGACTGACCCGATAAGTTCTCATTTCTCCAGGTTCTCACTACCCCATTTTTCACATTGAAATCACAAGACTAAGGGTAACGACTACAATGCCCTCCCTCTTACTGCTACCCCCAGATGTGCTCAACAATGTCCTATACTTCCTTCCACAACAGCTGCTAGTGGCGCTTGCACTCTCCAATTTCCACTTCTACGAGCCATGTCTTCGGAAGCTTTACAAGACACTCGTTGTTCGGGTGGAGCCTACTTTGGCAGTCAACAAGACCAGTGAGAGACGAAGGGACGACTTCGTGGAGCTGTCTGTGACTACAATCTGTGGGTTTCAGTCTCAAGAGATGTCGAGGAAAGCTCATGTGAAGATGATCGAGGCTCGGTTGAGAACACTCATAACGTCAATCTCGGTGAACCTACAATTGGCACAATACATCGAGACGGTGGAGGTGCTGGACGCCTTTTCAGGAGGTGTACGCGCCGCTTTGGGCGAGTTATTTGGTCTTTTGGCAGGCTTGTCAAACACCATATCTAAAATCTACATTGCAGATGCTAAATTGAGGGAACAGCTACACTACTCTGCCTTCAAGTTTGAGTTCCCATTGACTTCGGTTACTATTGAAAGGCTCCTGGAGATTTCAAAGTTGAGAGCATTCAAGCTCAAAGAGTTGATCGTTGCTGATGTCAAGGACACTGATGTAACCACCTCCGATATTCCTCTCTTGAAATCAATTGAGCACATCCTTGTAAGAAGTGATCTTGGTGTTTTCAATGCGTTTAGTCTGGCACTAGGCCGATTGTACCAGAGTCAACCGTTTGTCATGGCAGCACTCAATACCTTTACCGTGGTCCACTCTCATGAAAACACATCGCATGGATATCCATATGTGGATTTTGCAACGATCGAGAACTTCCAGATCTCTCTTGGGTGCAATGACAAAAAGTGTGATCAAGAGTGTTTGGGAGACAGCTTGGCTAGGTTCGAATTCAAAAACCTCAAACGACTCGCTGTTGTTCAAAGCAGCGACTTCAACCTCAGTTCCCACAAGAACACAGAGAAATGGGACCTTACGGTGTTTGAGTTTGTAAAGACTCTTGTGGAGGAGTCCGACAGCTTATTCTACCTCAGCATTCGCCATAACGTGCCGCTAAACGGAATAATCGACGACGGATACGAAGGAAACTATGTCAGAAAAGTGAAGCTCTATACCGGTTTACTCCCCAACTTGCTTGCTACAGTTCAGCGACACGTGGTTAACTTGGTGCTTCCCAATTTAGTTGCAAGCTTTGCATGCTACGAACAGCCGATGAACACATTCTTGTGGAATGGGTGCAAGTGTGTGCATTGCGAGACTCACCTTCAGAAACTAGACGAATACTTGCTTCACCATCGCTACTACAACTTTGAGAAAGAGGCTTTTAAGGATATGTTGACGGTGCAAATGATGCGAACAATGAGCGAGGTGTTGAGCGACAGAATGATGCTCGATGATAATGTTGGAGATCTCTTTCAACTCTCGCGACCCATGCGGAATATGACTTGGAACTTTCACAATAGTAAATTCTCCATTCCGTTCAGATGTCTTTCAATGAAAACGTATGAGATCGCTGACTGGGAGGACGAGAAGGCAGAGAAATCAGAGAAGAGTGAGAAATTCTTTGATGCAGAAGAACACGAGAACGATTGCCAGTTCCTCCACGAGAAGTTCTACCCCAATTATCTGATTGTGATCTCTCACTATCTCGATGACTTGATTCGCAAGATGATCAACTTGAACCGAGGCGATGCAGAGGACATACACATTGGTTCACTAGTTGATGAAAACGACGGCTTCACCAATCTCCGAATCAATAAGATGCTCATCAATGGCATTGATTACAATTTTGACCACGAGATGAACGGCACTATCTTCTTCAGAAATCTGTACGACGATGTTCCAGAAAATAATACTAGCAAGACCTAATATAAAACGTTCGATTAAGCTGTGTATCATCGCATATGGCGATATCAAGTATATCGCGAATCTGTACGTATGATGCTAACTCTCTCTGAGGTATGACCCCAATGACTCATGATCCTTCCCTTACCCTTACTAACGACAGTTTGCTGTCGTACCTAGAACAACAATCGAGGTCCCTGTTCTATCTAGCAAGCTGGTGACCTTTTGCAATCAACTGGGAGTAGCATTGTTCCAAAATATCCAATGCAAAACGCAATTCTACAACGATTTCAGAGAGGCAAAGAACGAGAGCGTGGTGATTCTACAATGCGGACCACCTTCCATAGATGACACAGGCAATGCTTTGCTAATAGAATGCACAATTGATCTGCTCCATGAAACAATGCGAGCTATGACTTCCCACCACACCTTGGTGGGACCCCGGCATCTAAACACGTTGGTGATTGACAACATCTCTGCATTCTACTGGGACCTCAGGTGCGCAAAGAGCTCTGAGAGAGCACAATGGTACGATGAGTTGAAGATACTACTACGGGTCATAAAAGAGAAGTACAAGTGCAATGTCCTTGTCACGGGATGGGACAACGATTACGAGAAGGGATTCAACTACCTCGGGAGAGATTTTGAGCCTCAAAAGTTGGACGACCTCACGTATCTCCCAAGTAATATCATAGCGGACATGGACTACGTCTTTCTGCATCGGGTAGGGAAGAGAGGGTATATCAGCCGAGTGTTCGAGAAACTGTGGTGCATTGTTGAGTAGGCGGAGGCATTCAAATGCCGTCGATACCAGTGTTGATGTTTATCCTGGTTTCCTTTCCCTCGAAGAACAAAAGGCGTTCGAAGTATGGTGACATTCCAGTAACGCTCTGTCATACCAGTAACGCCCTGTCATACCAGTGACGCTCTGAAATCGAGTTGTGCTCTGCCACACTCCTATCGCTCCCACAGTACTCAGTGACATAGTCATAGTCTGTCTCAATCTACAGCATTTTCTATCGTTTCTTTCTTTATTGATGCTTTTACATGACGGTCAAGTCGCCAAACTTCTCCTTGTAGCCAGGCACCTCCCACTTACCGTTCTTGACCATGTAGTCGACCTTCTCGTCCAAGTCAGGTCTGGCCTTGGCCACATCCTCCACCGTCAATTGGTCGAAAGGTCTGGCGCCCTCGATGTCCTTGAGAGTGGCCTGCAACTGCTCGATCTCGCTCAACACAGACTTCTCGGTCAACTTGGCGTTCTCCACAGCCTTCTGCTCGAAAATGTCAATGGTCTTCAACGTCTTGGAAACGTCGTAAGAAACAGGCTTGAAGCCGGAAACGGCCTTATCAACATCGTCAACGACCTTGGTGTTCTTCAACACGCTTCTGTAGTGGGCAAAGTCGACCTCGGTAGACTGAGTGGACAAAGCCTGCTGGTCCTTCTTGGCATCGTCGAATCTCTTCTTGAAGGCAGTCAACGACGACGCGGTGGAGCCGGTCAAGCCCAAGGACTTGATGACATGGGCCCAGTTCAACTTGGTGGCACTCTTAGCAACAGACATGTTTTGAAGTTTAGGAGATTTGGAGCTTTTTTCTGAGTGGTTGTTCAGGCGTGCGCGCACCAAAGCGAGGTGCCATGGGCCAATGAGAAGCGAGGACGAGATGAAAGTCGGGTTTCTGAGAGAAGAAGTCGGCGGACGTAGACGGGTCTTAGTGGGGAGCAGGTAGGTGCTTGGCTCAAGCGGACGGGTGTTGGCTTGTGTCACGTGAGATATATCACGTGTAATTTTCGGTGCCGGAGTATCGGTAGCAGGTTATGTAGTTAATGGATGGAAGGGCTGACATCTGCTTAGTTCCATCCTTGTACATCTGTAAGTTCAGGATTTTGTACTGGTATATAGAGCCTTCTATTATATGCGCGATACATTTGCACCTTGAGAAGAAAGGGCCATATAATACACCTCTGTATTCCAAGAAGTCTCCTGATATCTTCCCGACTTTCCAAGTCGCCGTTTCTACAAATATAACCTATTCTGCTCTTCCAGAACTCTTCCGCTTCTTCCCACCTCGCGCTTCCGTACATTCCTTCGTAGAACATCAAACCGCGAACCGATCCAGATCACATCTACTTGGTTATATTCGCCAAAATGGCTCCTCAGATGAAAGGCTTGACGCAGTTCATTGTGGAATTGCGCAACAGTCGAGATGCAGAAGAAGAACAAAAACGCATCAACTTGGAGCTCAACAACATCCGCCAGAAGTTCCTGTCCAACTTGAACTCGTACCAAAAGAAAAAGTACGTCTGCAAGCTCATATACATGTACCTTGCTGGGTATCAGGAGGAGACGCATTTCGGTCTCCAGCATGCGTTCACACTTGCCGAATCATCCGACTATCTGGAAAAGCTGCTTGGATACTTGGCCATCTCGGTGTTGTATGCCAGGAAGGGTGCACCGCTGTCGTTCTTCGAGCTGTTACTTTCTTTAACACACCAGCAACTCGTCAAGGACCTTCGAGCCAACTCTGAGGATATCAATTGCTTGGCTTTGCTGTTCATAGCATCCAACTTCAACACCATCTCTCGCCCATGGGAGCTGGCGGTCGCCGACTCTGCTCAGGAGTGGCGAGACCTCATTGAGATGCTGTATGGTCTTTGTGTATCGCCCATTGCTAAGCCGATCACTCGAAAGAAGGCCATTCTTGCATTGCTTGTCATGCTCAAATTGTGCCCTCTGGTCGTAGTCGAGAACGACAATTGGATTCCACGGTTGATTACCTTGATCGACGACTCCGACCCCAGTGTGATCTTGTGCCTGGTGCCTTTGATTACGTTCTTGTTGGATCTCAAACCACAGTACGCGAAATCGATTGTACCATCAATTGCTACCAGACTCTATGCCTTGGTGGTTGACAAAGCATGCCCAGAAGACTACTTCTACTATGACGTACCGGCACCGTGGTTGGTTATCAAGCTTTTGCAACTACTTGAGCACTTTTTCCTTGATTTGGAGCTCTCTTCGCTGATCCTCGATCACCAAACAGTCACAAAGCTTCGTCAACTGGTCTCCAAGTCAATTCAGAATGCCCTGAAAGTTATGAAGGGTCAACCTAACAGAAACTCACAGTCCTCCATATTGTTCCAGGCTGTTTCATTAGCCATATTTTTGGACGCATCTACCGACGCCATCGAAGGTGCAATCCGTGCATTAGTGCAACTTCTCGACTCGTCTGAAACAAATACCCGTTACTTGGCGTTGGATGCCTTGATCAAACTCTCGGCACGGTCGAATTTCACAGCTCCATTCAAAGAGTACATGGAGAAAATTTTCTTGTCACTTCATGACAAAGACGTATCCGTCCGTCGCAAGTCGGTTGATTTGTTATACACAGTTTGCGATGCTGGCACATACACTCAGATCATCTCCAAGCTTCTTGACTACTTCCCAATAGCTGATCTGGGGCTCAAAGTAGACATTTCTGTGAAAGTCGCTGTTTTGGCAGAGAAATATGCAACAGACTCTATCTGGTATGTGTCTACCATGCTTCGCTTGTTGCTGATTGGAGGCAAGAGCTCGAAAACAAACGCAGGACTGGGAGACATCTCATCTGCCGGAGAAGTGTGGGAGCGTATTGTTCAAATCATTGTGAACAACGAGGACTTGCAGAAGAAAGCATGCAAATACATTGTCAATTTGCTCAAGAAGCCAGCCAACGGTAATTTGGCGGAAAATCTCGTCAAAGTTGCTGCCATCATTCTTGGAGACTATGGGCACTTGTTGGTCGAAGATGATACGAAATTTTCTGCCAGGTCTCAGTTTCAGATCCTCTATGAATCATACTTCAAGACCACTTTGGTGACGAGACCTATCATAATGTCGACCTTCTTGAAGTTTGTCGTTCGATATCCTACGGAAGAGTTCATTCCAGAAATCTTAGACTTGTTCGAGGCTGAATGCAATTCGCTAGACTTGGAGATCCAGACACGTGCTCATGAATACCTCAAGGTAAGCAGCCTTATGGTGAGCGGAGGAGAACTGGACGTGGCCTTCGTGAAGAGCGTTATTCGCCCTCTTCCACCTTTCGAAATCAAGAAGAGCAGTCTCATAGACTATCTTGGCAGCGTTAACGTTATCGGAACAAACAAGTCATCCTCCATGATCAATGTGCTGAGAATTCCCAAACCTGGTGTTAGGTCGGAGATTCCTAGAAAGCAAGATTCTGGTTCACCTAACAGTGGATTGAGCGACGGGGAAGATTTGTACGACGAGGAAGATCCTTTTGGTGATTCTACGCCGTCAGTTCCTCAGCTCTCACCCAACTGGTACGCGGGATACCATCGTATGTTGCAATATGATGCAGGTATATTCTATGAGGACCAGTTGATCAAACTCACCTACCGTACAGTCAAAGAAGGATCCAGCATTGGTGTACAATTCACAATCATCAACAACGCTGCAAAGACTGCTGAAGCTAAAATCACTGCATTAACTGTGTTGGAAATTCATAACTTGAGCAAAAAGGAAGACCCCAATTATATCATAACTATGACACAAGTACCGGATCTGACTATTGCTTACAAAGGAACGATGGAGTTCGAGATCAAGGTCCGCAACGTTGTGGAGAACCATGAGAGCCCAATCATCTCTCTCAGTTACAAGTGCAGCGGTTCTTTCAACACTCTCAACTTGAAGATTCCTGTCGTCTTCATGAAGACGCTCACAGGCACGACGCTCCCCTCTTTAGACGATTTCAAAAAGAGATGGCTCCAAATTGGGGAACTTCTTGGAACAACGCAGGGCGAAGCACGTGGTACGCTAACAACTAATCACAGGTACACCACATCCAACGTTAGTCGCGTGTTACTGAGGCTTGGATTTGCTATAGTCCATTGCACGCCTGATACGAGTGCAGGGTGTTTAGTGATGGGAGCCGGTATATTACATTCGGTTAAGAGCAACTACGGAGTGCTCGTAACAGTGAAAAGTTCAGATGAGACGGCTAGAGTCTTCGAGGCTGTGGTGAGATGCACAGGCGGTGGGGTACCGGGGATCATACTTGAAACGCTTGAGGAAATCTTCGACGGCAAGTTCTGAAATTGCCCGTAACGGGCTTCGGTTGCACAGTGAAAGCCTAATCAAAGTGGAAAGAAGCAAGGTCTAAGCCCGTTTATTGCGGAGTAACCCCCTGCGAGCGAAGGAATTAGAGGTAGAAGGCCACAACCGGCATACCAAGTGTGCCGGCTCGTTTCTGATTCAATGGTATTTCCTAATTGGGATGGGTCTTTTCTATATCTTTGCCCGATTGGGAAGGTATCGATTTCTTTCCTGCATAAAACTAGTTTGCACCCATTTTACGGACACTTCCCAGCAGGGCAGTCACTACCCCACGACCTAGTTTATATATCTCCAATTCCCACGGTAGCTTACCAGTGTTCTCTTGCATTCTATCATTTTTCATGAAGTCTTTCCTTGTGGTGCTCTTCGCACTTCTTCTGGTGACACTAGCTGCACCTGCTTTCTTGCTGATAGTGACTGCTCTTGAAAACCTAGCAGCTTCGACAACGTCGTTAGCTGTTGAGGCAGCTACTACCACATCGGCTGTTACTGTTGCTGAAACTACTTCCGCAGTCACCACCGCCGCTGTGACTTCAGCTATTATCACTGAAGCGGTTACCTCTGCAGCCGTGACCACAGAGACGTCTACTACTTCTGCTACGAGCACTTCAACTGGTTTGTTGGGCAAGCTTGCAGACTTCCTCTCGTCCATAGACTCGAGTTTTGACTGGTCTTCTTTGTTTGCAAAGTACTTTGGCTCCTCCAGCTCAACAACCACTACATCAGCTACAGCTTCCGCTTCCTCCGATTCGGAATCCCTCTTTTCGGCCAGCACCACTATCGCAGCTTCCGCGATCACGTCGGCCTCTGCTGTCACTTCAGCTTTGACTTCAACTTCTACTGGCAATTTATTTGCCAACTTATTGAAGGCAGCAAGCTCTTCTTCCACTACTACCAGTACTACGAGTCGTACCAGTACTGAAGCTAGTGATTCGACACTGACGTCTACTGCAGGCATCTATGAAGCTATCTACAGCTCTAGTTCCGATATCGACGAGAGTTTCGCCGTGGCCATCTTAGATTCCCACAACAAGTACAGAGCCCTCCATGGAGTTGGTGATTTGTCTTGGGAACAAGGTCCCTACGATTACGCAAAGAGCAACGCCGACAGTTACGACTGTTCGGGAGTTCTTACTCACACCCACGGACAATACGGTGAAAATTTAGCAGCAGGATTTGCTTCAGGTCCCTCCGCTGTGGCCGCTTGGTACGTTGAAGGTGAAACCTTCTCATATACCACGTACAACGAGTACAACCACTTCACGCAGGTTATATGGAAGGCATCTACCAAGGTTGGATGTGCGTACAAGGATTGTCTGGCAGAAGGATGGGGATTGTATGTGGTCTGCGAGTATGACCCAGTGGGTAACGTCATAGGAGAGGAAGAGGCGAACGTCCTTCCGCTTGTTTAGATCTCGATTAAAATATACATCAGGTTACGGTGATTTAGATGCAATGTTGGATTCGTCTATCTGTCTCAAAGCCGTGTACGAATGAATGGGAGTTTTGGATAGTATCCAGGAACTCTGCTTGCTCCTAGGAGGGTTTCGAACCTAGCTTCTTTAATCAAGCCTTTCCCATTATCGAAATCTCGATTCTGTTGCTTCACCGACTGATTGAGCGCACTGATATATGTCTTGTCACTAGTTATCTTGGCAACTGCTTTGTCCATGTCACTTTGTAGGTTGACATAGTCCTCTTTTGTTGCAGGCATTGCGTCAAACTTGAAAAAGAATATTCCCAGAACCAGAGCAACGTCATTTGCTGCTAGCTTATGCAAGGAGCTGAACAAGCTTCGCTTGACTGCCTTTCTGAACTTGGTACGGCCAACCGCGGTGTCTCGTGGCGAGGGTTGTGTCTTGAAGAATAAAATATCTCTGTACTTGCCTTTGTACTTTGAGAAAGCGGCCAGTAACGCGGTATCATTCAAGACGCTTCCACCACGGTTGCTGAATGTGTATGCGATGTTAGATTTGCGAACCAAGGAGAGGTGGTGCAGTGCTGGAAAGAATTTTAGAACGAAGAATTTGCTTCGAACGACCGCCGGGCTTTTCTTGAACATTTGCCTGCGTTCGACATGGGTATAAGCTGCCGAGTCCACTCCTTTGATATCTGTTGCCTTCTCCGGTAGCCTCAGAGTACTTGTGTGGGGAAGGTCATTGGATTTCTGAGGCGCTGAAGGTTGATATTTGTAGTTATCTAGAGTATTGTAGATGTACTTGTTCGGAAGTATAGATGAAGTGACTGGTTCTGGAGCAACACATGTGATGGAGGCAGCACGTGGTACTATGAGCTTGGAAATCAGTGATAGTGACATATTTCTATATGATGCGGTACTGTATGATTATTGCGTAGAAGTGTTACAATTAGATGTGCTGAACCAATATTGCGCCAGTAGTCTTGAAGTCAATTCGTTACAGAACGCTGGTTTCAATGCACTTTTCCCTCTTTTCGCCATTCTTAGTCTTCTTCTCCAGGAACCCACAATACCACCTTCTCATCTGCAGTAGCAAAGGTCAACAATTTCGGGTCGAAGGCAATCACCTTGGAGATGCCGTTTCCTTTGAGTACCTTGAACGGTTCAGCAGTGGTTCCTTTTATGGACGAAAGATCGAATATAGAGACTGTTCCCTCTGGAGAGCCAGCGAGCACAAACTTACCACACGACGTGAAGCACGCGGATCCAGAGGAGGCGTACTTGAAGTTCAACCAGCCTTCGCGGGGCTCTCGCGTCACCAACAAAGTAGTAATCAACTTCCCTGTAAATGCATCCAACACATAGTGCTCCGAGGAGTCTGTGCCTATAAGAACGTGCTTGCCGTTATTGGAGAACTCTAGCTTGGTCCATGTTGGACCCGGACTTCCAACGGTAGCTGTGAGAAATGGACCTCTTTCGAAGTGGGTACAATCGTAAAACGAAACCGTACCAGGACCGTTCTCTGGCGTTTTGCCGACGGCAAACACGATTCCTTGCGGATCATATGCTACGATGACAGTCTGCCCAACGCCCAAACTGCCCATGGGCGTAGACGTTCTCAAGTCCCAGTGCTTTACTGTGTGGTCAGCGCTTGCAGTCAAGAACGTTTCCGTCACGGGATTCACCTCTAGTGCCAACACCTGGTCCTTATGGCCCTTGAAGTAGCGCAAGTAGCTCTTGCTAGAGAGCGACAAGTACCGTACCTGATGGTCTGTGTCCGGTGAACTTGGAGTAGATGCGTAGAGACAATTGAGCTCGTGATGGGTGAATCTGGCCAAATGAGCTCCGTATTTTTGTGACTGGATGTCCTTATGGCGCACGCCCTTGTGGCAATCGTACAACTGGATAGACTTGTCGATACCAGAGGAAATGAGATACTGGCCCGAGTCGTCGAAATCTAGACTGGTGATGGTGGCTCCATCATGATAACTTAGCGCTTTTGCCGGAGCGAAGGACGCTAGCACCTCTTTATTTATAGCAAGGCTCGACGAGGGTCGTTTGGACATGAAATTGGAAAGTTGAGGTGGAAAGTTTAGATGTAAAGTCGCGTATTGTGGGGACTCTACTTTGCACTATATAGAGCAACAGAGTTGATGAACGTGGAAGAATAAGTGGTAGAGAGGAGAGAGTATTGATAATTCCAAGTCGAGGATAGTGGATTTCAATATGATATTCCATCTCACCACTATATACTTCATGAACCTTTTCTGTACCATTGAGATAAGAACTAACAACAAAATATTCTCCTCCTTGCTCAGACAACACGCCCGAAGACTCATAAACACGAGGATGGCATATAGAAGCACAGGTCCCCCTAAGTGAACCATTTGGCTTCACTTATATATTGGAGTTTTACTCCACATTATGGCGCGCCCCAATATTTAACGACTTCTGAGTTTCAGAGCGAGTTTCAAGCATTTTCAATCACACGAACGCCTCTTTACATCCCTGCCGACAACCGGAATACTTCGTCGCTTGCCGGCTGCTTTATACTTTCACTCTTCCCTGTCAAATACACACGTGACCAACCCCTATACAGTGCGCCCCTCCCATACATTGATTCGAACTCCATAGTGTTAACAACAATGAGTGTGCCATTCACAGTGAAGGCAATATACGAGTACAAATCGGAATTCGACGATGATTTGACCTTTCCGCAAGGACAGAACATCACTGTCACTGCAATTGAGGACGACGAGTGGTACTCCGGAACGTACAACGGTAAGTCCGGAATGTTCCCGAAGAACTTCGTGGAGCCGGTCGACACGACTGCCTCGGAGGCTGTGTCTGCTGAGGAGGCCGATGCGCCTATAGCTTCGGAGGAAACCGTTTCAAAGAACGAAGCAATTGAGCCTGCGGCCGAGGTTGCTCCCGTTGAGGCACTGCCCAAGGTCATTGATCTGCCCAAAGAGCTTCCCAAAGAACTCCACAAAGAACTCCACAAAGAACTACCCACAGAGAATGCCGCAGTCAAAGTTCCAATGCCGGGCCTCTTTCCTGGCCAAAAGAGAGACGATCCTTATGCTGTCAAGAAACAGTTTGCTGGCGCTGGTAAGTCATCTTATGTGCCCGAGGTAAAGCCCCGGGACACCTCCTACATCACTTCTCATGCTCACAACGAAGCTCCCAAGAATACCGAAGTCTTCCGTGAGCATGATCATACTGAAGAAGCCGTGGAGGAGCCGAAGATGAGCTTGAAGGAGCGTATCGCCATGCTCCAGCAAAGACAGCAAGAGGAGGCCGACAGAGAAGCTGCCGCTATGAAGAAGAGAGAGGAGAGAAAAAAGAAGGCAGAAGAAGACAGAGCCTTGAAGGAAGCGCGCAAGCTCACCGCTACGACTACTGGTAGTTCGTCCATTATCACTGAAGATGGAGGTGTTGCTGACACAGAAGCCACTGAAGAGGAAAGAGAGACGGTTGAGCCGGAAACTTCAATCATTGAGGAAACGGAAGAAGGAGAGGTCGAGGAACCAGAAGAGAACGAGGTGGTGGAGGAGAAAGAGGAAGAATCTGAAGGTGAAGAGGAGGAGGAGGAGGAGGACGATGAGGAACTCAAAAGACGCAAGTTGGTGGAACGCATGGCTAAAATCTCCGGTGGCCGCAATATGTTTGGCATGATGGGCATGCCGGGTCCCTTTGGCGGAGCTGCTCCCGAAAAGAGCAAGCCCAAGGCTAAGAAGAAGGAGGCCGAGGTTGTTTCTGCTCCATTGACTGCGCCTCTCTCTCTGGCTTCAGCCCCAATTCCCCAGAGTATCCCACCTGTCGCTCCAGCTACTCCAGTATCTCCACCACGCCCAGTACCAGTCTCTCCAACCGCCCGTCCTGTAGCACCGCAGAAGGAGGACTCGTCAATTGCTGAGTCTGACTTCGCGGATGAGCAGAATGTTCCACCCAAGGCTGTGGAAACGGTAGAGAACAGCGTCCATGTCGCTCCTAAGTTGGAACTGTCTGCCAGCGAAGAGGAAGAGTTAGACGACAACATGGAGCTTGGGAAGGAAACATTCTATGAAGCTGAGGCCACAGGCTACGACGCTGACGAAGATGTTTCCGACCGTGGTGTCTCCAACGCACATGCTGCAGAACACCACAAAGGTCTAGATTCTGCGCCAGCATCGGTGCCTGTCCCTGCTGTAATTCCTCCAGTTCCGCAGAGAGTTCCCTCTCGCAAAACTGCACCTCCACCTCCCTCCGAAGCACCTAGTGCTCCTGCTGCTCCAACGACACCTGTTCGCACAAGCCATACTGGAAGCTCCATTGGCCCACCGCCAGTTCCTATAGCACGTTCGCCTCCTCCTATTCCTCAGTTTCAGGCACCCCCACCAGTTCCGCAGGCTCATGTTCCACCTCCTGTTCCACATGCGCTGATTCCTCCACCCATCTCCCATTTACCTCCTCCACCACCGGTCCCTGCTCATTCGCAAGACCAGTTCGAGGAAGTGCAGGAAGTTTCGTCTTCAGAAGACGAACAATTGAGCAGAAGCCACGACCCTCAGCAACCACAGAGGGCCCAGACTTTACCATTTTCAACTCCAGTAGCACGTATACCCTCCCGTGCTTCTTCCTCGTCTTCGTTGAGGCGTTCCTCGGTTGACAAGACCAGAAGTTCAGGTGAGATCAGAAGAGCTTCCACTGATATCAACAGGAAAGCTTCGAGCGACTTGGGTAGATCGAAATCCATCAAGGAGATTGACACACAAGCTGACATTGGCGTCACCTTGTTTGAGCAAGAGCTGCTGGTGATCAACGAATCTTCATGCTGGTGGATCAAGGACAACGTGCCCGACTGCTTCCAGTCGAAGTTGGGCAGTGACTTAATCTACGAGGTCGAATCCACTAAAGTGCAAAAGAGAGCAGGCAGAGAAGTCATCTACAAAGATTACTATATTCTCTTCCATGACTTGTCTCAACTTACCATTGAGCTTCAGTACGAGACAGATGACCCCAGAGCCACCATCAAGGTCAACAATGTGCTCACAACGCCGCCATCTCAGAGCAGAAGAGATATTCTAGAGAAGTACCATGCTCAGTTTGGAGGCAGTGTTGTCGATGTAGCATTGAGATTGTTTGGCAACAAGTTGAGCGGAGGCATTGTTTGGACGATATTCCAGCAATTGAAGTCACAATACCCCAATCTTTTAGATCCAGTTGGTAGCAAGTCATTTGGTGCTACGATTTATAAGAACGCCAATCATTCCGTTACGCAATTGGATGACATTAAGCCTGGTGACATCTTGTGCATGAGAAATGCAAAGTTCACCAGTCACAAGGGCTTGGGAGGACTCAGCAGCAAGAGCATCGTGGTTGGTGACGGCCCAGGAGTGTACTCTGCTGTCATTGTGGAGTTCGATGCCAAGAAGGAAAAGTTCCGCGTTCTCGACTCAGAAGGGCCAGGTGTGGTGAAGAAAGAAAGCTACAAGATCAGTGATTTGAAGAGCGGACAAATCCGCGTCTTCAGACCAGTTGGTCGTGATTTTGTGGGATGGTGATGTATTATAGTTGAAGAAGTGCAATATATTTTTTGAGTTCGCGAATTCCCCGTATTTCTCCAGGTTTCAACGATTAAGGTAATACGTAAGTTTTTCGTAGAATTTCACTTTTCCGAAAGAACTTTGAGGTTTGGGAGAACAGCTTTAGTGACTCCGAACCATGCTAATGCGATAGCACCCTCATAGACCGTCCAAGCACTTGAAGCCACATTACTTAACATGAAACACCCGTACATCTCGCAACAACCCTGCTTTGATAATATAGCAACGTCATATAGTTGATTTCCAATTGCTTTTCAATATGGCTATTCAGGACCTCGACCCTGACTATGTGTTAGCTGTGAATTATTCCGCTGACGGAGCTGAGAGTTCTGCGGAAGGGAAGAACTTGAAATTCCTCTTGGATACTTTGACCAAGAAGGGGTTCCAGACCCAGGCCAGACCTGGCGCAGACCCCAAGACCTCTGTTCTTATTTTTGCGAAGCTTGCGTCCAAGAAGTACATCCAATTGGTGGAAACTGACTTGGTTCAAGCGTTTGAGTTTGGTGTAACTGCAAGTGATAACACCTCCGCAGACAGAACTAGACTTGTACACTCGTACTTGACTGACTCTGAAGCGTTCGGTGGTGTTGGTATTACCCCTGGAAAGGGCGATTGGCTGTTTGTAACTGCCATTGTTCCCGTTTCCGGCTTCTTGACCGACAAAAACGCAGTTGCCAAAGCCAAGAAGGAGTTGTGTGCTCCTGCCTTGGACACGCTGACCGTTAAGAACGACTTTGGCGTCCAGGTGGCATTGTACTTTGAATTCTTGAAGTTTTACATTGGCAGCTTGGGAGTCTTGTCCGTGTTCGGACTTGTGGCCTTCTTCAGATCAAAGAATTACTCTTTGACATATTCATTTGTCAATTTAATCTGGGGTGTCGTCTTCTTCCTTTTCTGGAAGAGGAGGGAACGCTACTTGGTCAACTTCTGGGGTGTCCAGAATGTTCACAAGTACAACGCTGACCGTGCATTGGCTAGTGAGAAGACTTCCTCATTAAAGAGCAAGGATTCGGCAGAGGGTAAGAGATTCATCAAGCAGGTCGCCTTTGCACCTGTTGCGTTGTTGTTCGTTGGTGTTTTGGTATCATACCAACTCACTTGTTTCGTTTTGGAGATTTTCTTGTCCGAGATTTACGATGGTCCAGGAAAAGCTTTCTTGACGTTGTTGCCCACTATCCTCCTTTCAGTTTTTGTTCCTATCTTGACCATTGTGTACAATATAGTTGTTGACAAGTTCTTGGCTTGGGAGGGCCACGAGAGCGACTCTACACGCACCGAGTCTTCTCTTGTGAAGACTTTTGTGTTGAACTTCTTAACTGGATACGTTCCATTACTCATCACCTCGTTCATTTACTTGCCTTTTGCCCATTTGATCGAGCCTAACTTGGGTGACATCCAGAACACTATCGCTGCCAACATCAACAGCGACCGTTACTTATACAAGTACTTGACTAAGGTGAAGTCCCAGCAAGAGTTCAAGATCAACCAAGAGAGATTGAATGCACAGTTCTACTTCTTCATGGTGACTAACCAGGTGGTTGGACTCGTCTTGAAGTACGGTTTGCCATTAGTGTTGGGTCCGGTTATTGCATTTGTGAAGGCCCAGCTCAAAGGCAAGGTGGAAGAGACTAAGATTGAAGAAGATCCTGAAGAGGTTTCCTTCTTGCTGGCAGTCCGTAAGACTGTTCTGTTGCCTGAGTACAACGTCAATGACGACTTCAGAGGTTTTACCTTGCAATACGGTTATCTCATCATCTTCGGCCCTGTTTGGACTGTCGCACCACTTTTGTGTCTTGTATTCAATGTTATCTTTTACAAGTTGGACAAGTTGAAGTTGGCAAACGGCCAATACTTCCGCCCCCCAATTCCCAAGAGAGTTGACTCCGTTCACCCATGGGACTACGCATTGCTTATCTTGACTTGGATCGGATCCGTTGTTTCGCCTATCGTCACTGCATTCTACCGTCATGGTACCAAGCCTCCAAAGCCATTGGGTCAATTCGCTTTCGACAAGGCTAGTGTGAACGTTTCTTCCTCTACATTGTTGATTATTGTTCTCTTCGCCTCTGAGCACTTGTTCTTTGTATTTTTCATCTTGGGCTCTAAGATTTCGGCTTACTTGAAGACCGACAAAGAGATCGAGAACGACTTTGCAAACAGCGACATCAACTTGAGGAAAGCAGAGTTCAACTCAAAGGCTATCTCCTCAATCGTGGCTCCTACCGAAGACTGGAAAGAGACATCGGTGGAATCAATCTTGAAACAAGCAAAGGGCGTCGAGGTGCCATCTGAAATCAAGGCTTCTGCAATCTCCTCCGCCATCAACAGCGCCCCTACT
This sequence comes from Danielia oregonensis, assembly GCA_003707785.3. Taxonomy (NCBI): domain Eukaryota; kingdom Fungi; phylum Ascomycota; class Pichiomycetes; order Serinales; family Metschnikowiaceae; genus Danielia; species Danielia oregonensis. Next base: position 544,437 of record PPLJ03000005.1, read on the forward strand.
CCAGGCTCTGCTGTTACTAGTAGATCTGGAAAGGACTCTTTGATTGCTCAGAAGCAAAGAGAATATGAGGCTAAGCAAGCAGAATTGCGTACCACCTTGGAAGCTCACAAAGATAAGGATGACACCATAGTCAACACTGTCGACACAGCCGGCAAGGCTTCATTAGCCATTATTGATGGAAATGCTCACATTTCTGAAGAAGATCAGAATGAAATCTCCCAGATTTTGAAGCTGGCTAAAGAAGCATCTCCATCGGAAGTGGAGTCTGTCGAGCCTAACCTCACTGCTGACGAAGACGTTGGGGAAACTACTCCAAGCACAAGCAGCCAGAGCGACGTGAAGAAGGCTTCCAAGAAGAAGAGTCTCAAGAAGTTGTTGAAGAGAAAGTAGAAAATCCACGATGGGATCGTCCTTGTGTGTTCCAGTTTCCTTTTCCAAAATACAAGATAAACGTTTGAATAATTTTTATTTTAAATCGAGAAGAGTAAGTGCTAGCACGATTCTCTATATGCGCAGAGTCTTAGTGGCCGTTATTAGGAGGTCTTGAACCGAAAATCGAGCTTCCAACTCTAACACTGGTAGAGCCCTGGCCGATGGCAGTAACGAAGTCATTGCTCATTCCCATACTCAAGAGCAAATCGAGGCCGTATTTCTTGTCGAGAGTTGCCTTGAGTTCGGTTAATTGGGCGAAGTCTCTGTTGATCTCACCTTCTCCGGTGGACTCAGCGAACGAACCAATCGTCATTAGTCCTTCCAAATTCAAAGAAGAGCACTCTTCACTGAGAAGAAAAGCCACGGTCTCATAGATCTCTTCCAAATTGTCCAAGCGGTAACCTGCCTTCTGTTCTTCCGAAGAAGTGTTCACTTGCAAATAGACGTTGATGGGAGCTCCTCCCTGTCTTGCAGTGTTCAATTTCTTGCACTTCTTCAACGCATCGACAGTCTCCACAGCATAGAGGCTCTCGATGTCCTTACCTAGGTCTTTGCACTTTCCAGTCTGCAAACTTCCAATGAAATGCCATTTGATATCTTTCGGAAGCTCTTGGGATTTGGCGATAAGCTCTTGAACGTAGTTTTCTCCAAAATGACGCACGCCATGGTTGTATAAGGCCATGATATCACTCGCTGGTTTCAACTTCGAGACTGCTACAAGTCTTACTTGTTTCGAGCCTTGCGAAGCGTTGACTTGGGCCAAAATGGCCTCGTAATTCTCGATAAGTTCCGACTGTCTTTCGGCAGTTGGTTGAGGAAAAGACATGACAGATCTAGTGAAAGGTTTTAGAGTAGAAAGAGATCTGAGTCTGGATCGGAGCATAAATTATTCACTGTTGGTGATAAGTGTAGAAAACACCCGTACACCAGAAGACTTCTGCCTATGTTAAAAAAATCTCCGCGACGGGGAATTGAACCCCGGTCTACCGCGCGACAAGCGGTAATTCTAGCCACTAAACTATCACGGACTTGATGTGTGTGTACAAAGAAAGATGCAGATCACATGACTGAGTGTACTGAGGTAGTGTCTCAGCAGTATGGCCTAATTCGATGACGTTTCATGTTCTTTTTCAAGAATCACCATATTGAAGTACTGAATACATCACTGAGCAACAAAACCTGCTAACTATCACTTCCATTTCTTCGTTCTTCTAGAGGACCAAATTATCAACACTATGCCCTAAGATGCGAAATCAGGAGGCACGGATGTGAGTGTGCACACGAGATCATCGGCTTGAAAAGTCAACCACACCTTCAATGACAGATTCAGTATACAACGGCGAAGACTTCGACGAAAAGGTCAAGCACCAGGTGGAGTTTTACTTTTCTGACTCCAACTTGCAAACTGACCGTTTTCTTTGGAGAATCTACGAGGCCAATGACGGATGGGTGGAGTTGAAAACCATCTTGACTTTCGGCCGTATGAGACAGTACCGTCCTGAGGAGAAGGTTATCGCTGCTTTGAAGACGTCTGACAAGCTCGTCTTTTCTGCCAACGACGAGATGATTAGAAGAAAGGCTCCATTGAAGGACTACAATGAGTTGAAGAACATCAGAAGAAGAAACTCGGTCCACATCGAAGGATTCCCAACTGCTCTCACTCAGGAGGAAGTTGAGAACTGGTTCAACACTAAGATCTTGCCTCAGTTGCCCAAGGAGAAGTCTGTCTGCTCGATCAGAAGATTGAGAAACCGTTCTACCAAGGAGTTTTTTGGTGTTGTGGACGTCGAGTTCCGTACGTTGGAAGACTCTGAATTTTTCTTGAAGCTGGACATCAACTACCCCCAGGGAATCGTTGAGGAGGAAGTGGACAAGAAGGACCTTTTGAAGAAGGTTTCTCTTTTGACTCACAGAGAGATGAAGGAGTCTGGAAAACGTTTCGGAGTCAACGAGGTCACAAAGAGAAGAAACTCTTTCAAGGACAACCAGAGAAAGAAGTTCAAGCGTGACACCAAGAAGGAGGACGAGGAGGCCAAAGATGAGATTAAGGAAGAGAAGGAAGTGAAGGACGACAAGGAGGAGGCAGCAGTTGAGGCTTCCACTGAGGAGGCAGTTGAGGCTTAGTAGTGGTACATTGCTGTATGGAAGTTGTTGTAGATAGTAGAACGGTACGATCTGGAGAATAATAGCGAAAAGATTACATTGCTTTGAGTAGAGTTGTAGAAGTCATTGATGCGATGCAAGTTTCCCGAGATATAACCAGAATCAGCTGGATGGAATAGACAGTGATACACAGTGATAGACAGCGCTAGCAACAGACAGTACTAGACAGTAATGAGCAGAAATAGAGGTACTAATAGACACTGACCGTCACTGGGAACAATTTCAAAAATGAGCAACGTGGAAAATGAAAAGACTGTTGATCTTCGGCATTAGTGCAATTCTGATTCTCTGTGTCCCCTTCAGCTTTCTCAACTACTTCTACTGGCTCAAGCATCTTTTCGCAGCAATTGGTATCCTGTCAATGTGTCGATCAAGTCACCCCAAAAAATCTACAATAATGAAGAAAAGGGCAATGATCTCTCATCCTACATCTTTCCAAAAGCTATCAGTATTAGACTTCAATGATCTCCTCCACAAATCGAGTCCATTTCTGCAAATCACGCGCCGTACATCACGTGGTAGTATCAATATCGCGACGCGTATTCTTTACTCTAAATCTTAACCAAACACATCATATTCAATGTCAGACAAGGAGTGGTTGGTGAAAAAGTTCGGCACGTTACCTGGCGACACGCTAGACCGTTTGGTGTCCGTGAAAAACATTTTCAACTACTCAAACGACGATATTTACGTGCAATGGGAAGCCTTTGTTGTAACCACAGCAGACGGTGATCTTGACGTGACGACGGAGAACATCGACCGTTTCCAACAGCATTTGCAGAACACTCTCACTGCCCAGAAGCTGACGCCAGCCAAAAAGATCAACGTGGTTGGTAAGAGAAAACCTGTCATGAGAACAGACTTTTCCTCCAGTCCAGGAGGTGTTATGCTTCCCAGCACCCCGGTGTTAAAGAAAAGAAAGCCCGATCCCTCGTCGCCAGTCTCTTCTCCATCTCGCTTCGACACAGCTAACAACACATTCAACTCCAGTCCTCAGAAATCGATGCCTAATTCCAATTCGATTTTGGAATGCTTGAACCCCGAGATTGTGCTTCACGATTCTGACTCTACTGTTCAATTGTCGGCCAACTTCGACGCGACGAAGTACAAGTTCCGTACTATGGCCATGAAGCTTCTTGAAAGTGCAGATGTATTGGACGATCAGATCGATTCCTTCAGTCTGCAGTTCCTGGACCTTTACAAGGATAAAGATCTCCAGCTTGGAAACCCTTGCATGAGTTCGCAGTTTGATATCGTGTGTTGCGGTAGAATTGTGCCCGATTCTCCCTTGTACGACAGCACAATGGCTCAGAATTTGAACGACAAGTCTCTTTTCCTAGAGACATCGCGCTTGGGAGGAATTGGCCAGCGCATTCCGCTTGATCTACTGAACTTGTCGGAGTATTCGTTCTTTCCCGGCCAGATTGTCGGATTGAGAGGCAGAAATCCCACCGGCCGCACGTTTGTTGCCCATGAGGTCCTTTCATTGCCTGAGTTAGGTACCCCAGCCTCTTCCCTTCCAGAACTAGAGGAACTCTCTAGAGGAAATGGAGTGAAAGTCATCGTCGCCTCGGGCCCCTTCACCAACCAGCACACATTGGACTTCCTGCGTCTTGAATCTCTTGTTGAGCACATCAATAACAAAGTACAACCGCAAGTTGCCATCTTATGTGGTCCCTTCCTTGATATCACCAACAAGTCTGTCGAGTCGGGTGAAATTGAGATCCTAGGCCAACAACAGAACCAACAACCCAAGAACTTGGATGACGTTTTCCGTGCTTTGGTAACACCATTGCTCAAAAAGATTGACCCCAAAATCCAGGTGGTTTTGTTACCCTCGTTGAAAGACGCCGTCAGCAAACATACGTCTTACCCGCAGTCGTCCCTCGACAGAAAGCGGTTAGGACTACCCAAGAACTTCAAGTGTTTCCCTAACCCTTGCAGTTTCTCGGTAAATGAAGTTGTGTTTGGTGTGTCAAACGCTGATATTTTCAAGGACCTTAAGGATGTCTACAAGAATGCAGGTGGCGAAAAGAAGGTGTTTTCGAACAGATTCGAAAGAATTGCCAACCATATCTTTGAACAGAAGAGATACTACCCTGTGTTCCCCGGAGCGGTAAAGCGTGCAATCTTGCCAAAGGAGGAGAGCGATATAAAGACAACAATGCTCGATGGTGCCATGGCTGAAGAACTCGTCGAGACAGACGTGGGAGGATCCAGTTTGGAAGTGCCGTACATGGGACTAGCCGAATTGGGAGACTCATTACCTGATGTCTTGATTATTCCTTCGGAGCTCAAATACTTTGCCAAGGTGATCAAGAACGTGGTCGTTGTCAATCCCGGCCACTACATTCGCGCCAATAAGGACGCATCCAAAGAAGAGGGTAGTTATGTGGTGATGAGTATCGCAGCTCCCGATTCTACCGCAGGCAACAACGTGGACGCTGTTGAAGGCACGGACTTGTACTACCACAATGTCTACAAAAGAGCACGTGTTGACATTTGCAAGAGCTAGGCATATATAAAGTAATACTGGTATCGGACAGCACGAATGTAGGTCTTATCAGAAAGTATATTTTGCACCCAGTCACGTGTGCGCATATAGATATACTAATGCTACTACATCTCCAAGGACGGCAACTATCCGTACAACGAAGCCTATTGAAGTTCAGGCAATTCTCGTCATCCCAAAGATTGCTCTTCAAGCTACGTGATTACCAAGAAGATGCTATAGATAAAGTCTTGGAAGCATGCGAAAGAGGGATCAAGAGACCTGCTGTTGTTCTAGCCACAGGAGGCGGCAAAACAGTGGTGATGGCTCACCTCATTAGCAAGTTACCCAATCGCTCCAATGGAGGGCTGAAGACGCTTGTCTTGGCCCACAAGGAAGAATTGGTTAGACAAGCGGCTCGAACTATAGCAGACGTGAATCCTGATCTAGAAGTGAAGATTGATATGCAAAAGCTGAGACCAGAGATGGATGCTGATGTGTTCATAGGCTCTGTTCCTACGCTTGTTCGGTTGTCTAGGCTTGAGCGATATGACCCCAAAGAGTTCAAAGCCATTATTCTAGACGAGTGTCATCATGCTACAGCAGGGTCATGGAGCAAGATCCTAGAGCATTTCGGAGCTATGGATAAAGATCTGGAAATACGTGTTGTTGGGTTTACAGCTACGCTAGAAAGGAGTGATGGAGCTTCTTTGGGGACGGTATTTGAAGAAGTTGTATTCGAGCGATCATTGATCACTATGGTAGAGAAGAAGGAGTTGTGTGACGTCAAGTTCTCTACTATAGAAGTGGATGTGGACCTCACTCATGTTCCGACTCGATTCGGCGACTATGCTCAAGATCAACTATCAAATGAGGTCAACAAGGACAACGTGAATCTGCAAGTAGCAAGAGCATACTTGCAGCTCAAGAAGGAGTTTGGGTTCAAGTCAACCTTGGTGTTTTGTGTGGACATCGCTCATTGCAAGACATTATGCGGCGTTCTCCAAAAGAATGGTATCAACGCTCAGTATGTGACGGGAGATACCGTGAAACATGAAAGACAGGCGATCTTGCAAGATTTCAAGGATGGTAACATCGATGTGCTTTGTAATGTTCTCGTGTTTACCGAAGGAACGGATATACCGAACATTGATTCGTTGATTCTAGCTCGGCCCACCAGATCTCGTCCACTTCTAGTCCAGATGATTGGAAGAGGTCTCAGATTGCACCAAGGAAAGGACTACTGTCATGTAGTGGATGTCACATCAACTACTGATATCGGAATTCTGTCAGTACCCACTTTGTTCGACCTCCCAGCTAGCCACAGAGTGCACGGCAAATCATTGGCAGAACTACAGGAGGATAAAGAGGAAATTGACGAATTCGAGCTCTTACGTCAAGAAGAAGAAAGAAGGCTTTCTGAGGAGAGGGCATTCAAGATGCAGCAGGAGCTCAAGGATATCAGAATTCAGTTCATGACACTAGATGGATTGGCGGACTTGGAAAAGAAGACAGCAGCAATGTATGAGGACCCCGGAACAATCAACGAGAAGATAAAGAACAGCTTTATTCCGTGGATTAGACTAGAGTACGATGTCTGGGGTTACCAGTTGGGCAAGCTGTTCTTGCTATTAGAGAGAACCGGAGACGGGAAAGACAAGGTTACCTTTACCCTTTCTCAATGCGAGTTCACACCCCTCAGTGTGATAGTGGCCAGTAACTACAAGGCTCAACGCATCCAGAAGACACCAGTTGTGTATGGTTCCAACGTGCAAGAACTACTAGGCAAAGCTGAAATGGCTGCCGGTTACTATGTGAGACGTCGACGGAAAGCCAAACCAATCTCAGATGCACAACAGATAGCGATTGAGAGAATGCTTGGATCCAAGTTCAGACAATTATATGGAAGTAGCGATTTCTCGACTGGGGTTGAGCTGTTGTCACTGGAAAGAGCAGCCAAACTCTTATTCGCTGGAAAGTATTCGGTAAATGCTCTTTGGGTGAAGTGGGAGCTTCAAAATATGTTCGGACCCCTGACTAAAACAAAACTGAAAATGGAAAAGATAATAAAGCTGACAGCCAAGGAGGCTAATATTTCCATTGGCGAGGGGTTTTTTGATGAACCCATCCAGGTTCCTAACGACTACACTGATGGCGGAATCATATCTGATGATTTGCAAAATAAAGCTATAGATTATTAGGAGTTACTACATTCTGAGAATGGAATCCAGCTTATCCGACGGAGTGCTCTGGTACTCGGGCTTCGAGATCTTGAAATAATTATAAACCTTCATTACATAGGTGTTGATATCCTGCACACGCAGCATACGCTTACTACATCAACATCATGTTATTCCTCCGACTCTGGCTCTTCATACTATCGGTTGTCTTGGCAACAGACTCAAATGGAGGCGATATGGCGTCCGAAAACCCTTCGGGCCACACGAACAACTGGGCCGTTTTGGTGTCCACTTCTCGTTTCTGGTTCAACTATCGCCATATGGCCAACACGTTGAGTTTGTACCGCACAGTCAAGAGGCTAGGTATTCCGGACTCGCAGATCATCTTGATGCTTGCGGACGACATCGCATGCAACCCGAGAAACGCCTTTCCGGGAACAGTATTCAACAACATGGACCAAGCAATTGATCTTTATGGAGACGACATCGAAGTCGACTACCGTGGGTACGAAGTCACAGTGGAAAACTTTGTGAGATTGCTTACTGACCGTTGGGACGACACGCATCCCCGCAGTAAGAGATTGCTTACAGATGAAAACTCCAACATCTTCATATACTTGACTGGCCACGGAGGCAATGAGTTCTTGAAGTTCCAGGATGCTGAGGAGATAGGATCGTACGATCTCGCTGATGCGTTCGAGCAGATGCACGAGAAGAAGCGGTACAATGAAATCTTCTTCATGATCGACACCTGTCAGGCCAACACCATGTACGAAAGAATCTATTCCTCCGACATCTTGGCAGTTGGGTCGTCGCGCTTGGATGAATCGTCGTATCTGCACCACTCTGACATGGATGTTGGAGTTGCTGTGATTGACCGTTTCACGTACTACACTTTGGAATACTTGGAGAAGATCGAGAGAAACTCTGCAGAAACCATGGACAAGTTGTTTGCCGAGTACACCTTTGAGAACATCCACTCGAACCCCGGAATCCGCACTGACTTGTTCCTGCGTGACGTGAACTCGGTCAAGCTTACTGACTTTTTCGGAAATGTCCAGGATGTTGTAGTTGACGACGTGGAGGAAGATCTCGTCTACGCAGTTGCACACGACGACAAGGGCAACACAGTGAGTGTGGCGGGAAACGATACGAAGGGGCTGTTTGTGAAAGTGGAGTTTGCAAAGCAGGGCTACCCATCTCACACTATGCATAAAGTGACGAAGACAGAGACCAAGATCATTGGTGCTGTCTCGGTTGCAGTACTTGGAGTATTGTGGGCATTGGCGAAGTAATATTATCATTAACGAAGTATTCCTTGACGAAGAAATCACTATGTTCCACATTGGAGCAACTGGGCCAGAACGTATTCCGTATTAGGGGAGTTAACAGGAGCCCCATACCGTAGTTGTACACTATGTGGTTATCGTCAACACTAGTCGAGAAGTTGTTCAGCAAGCACGGTGCTTCCAATATTGACTGTAACTTACCTGGTCTCGGTATAGATCGACTGTGTGTTGCTCCTCTCAATCTTCTCGTATCGAAATTCACGATTGAAGAAGTATTTCAACATTGCTTCTCGTGATTGCATCAACATGCTCTCTCCTTTGCTCTACTTTGCAATTTTATGGCTTCGTATCCTACAGTATTATACCTTCGCTGCTAACTGTGCATGAACACAGCCAACCTCGGACAATATCTTTATAGATGTGAAATCAAATCATTCAACCAGCATTTGAAGTTCTGCTTACCTCTGTTTCGAATGCAGATCTTGCTTGCTTAATACTGTAAATACTCCACAATAAAGTCGCACTGATATTCTTTATTATTGATATTTACATTCGCGCTATACCAATATCAACCATGTTGAACGGACTCGAGCTCTACTCAGTGGTGGTAGCTCCTGGCCCTCCGGAACCCAAGATGACTGCTATTGGCGACCTCAAAACAGCTGTCAAAAAAGACAACGTCAATCTTGGTTATGTGCCGAAATACTTCGAAGCGTTGTCTATTGCCATCGATAGCGGCGACGCCGCCCTCCACGCGGTGGCATTCTCTACCATCTGCCACTTGGTGAAACGTGTTTCTATTCAAGCAGACAAGAGCAATTTACTCGCTGAACAGGCGTTTTTGGTGCTTCCCATTATCATTCCAAGAATCGCTGACAAAAGCTCGTCCAAAGTGGCAGCCAAACGCGCCCTCGAGGCATATTGGCTTGCTGCTCCTCCTCATGTCGAACTGGCACTCGCAGAGATTGGACTTGCCCACCGCAACCCTGTAGTGGTGAATGAAACTGTTGTGTGGCTCAATCACATACTTACCACGATCAACCCTCACTTTCTGCTCAAACCTTTTGTGGAAGCGTTGGCAGAAGTACTCAGAAGATTACTGAATAATGCTACAGTTGTGCAGAACGTTAAGACGTTGTTGGCAAACTACTATGACCTTCGGCACAACAGTCTTCACAAGTTCGAGCTTCAGCGTGTCTTAGAAGCGCATGACGTATCGCCAGTGCTCCGAAAGGAAATCATGGGGACTGAAAGCGTCTTGGAACATGCTAAACCTCCGAAACCAGTGCAACGCGAGACGCATAGTAGGGCATTACCTGCGAAAGAGTCACATATTGATCTCAATTGGTCAGAGAAACAGGAAAAAGTTCTGCCACCCGTCCAAAGCGAATCACTCCGCAGTACTCCCCTGCCTGCTCCTTTGGAGCGAGGTGGGGACTCCGAGGAAAAATCTCTCAATACTCTTATTGCCACGCTTACGAATTACGAGCTTGATAGCACTCTCGCGGTGGATGTTCATGATGCGAACTCACTTTACGGGATGATAGCAGAAATGCAGCCATTCTTCCAAGGAAAAGAAACTGAACGTAATTGGAGTTCTAGAGAGAAAAGCATTGTTAAGTTAAGAGGCCTTCTTCGAGGCAACGCAGCAGAAGAGCTCGTCGACGATCTTATACAGTGCATCAGAGAATTCGCAGACAGCATCTGTAAGGCATTACAGTCATTAAGAACCACCTTGACAGTCAACTCCTGTCAACTCGTGAAAGAAATGGCAATGATTCTTCGCTTTAATTTCGATCCCCTAATTGACCTCTTTGCACCAACATTGATCAGAATGTGCGCTGCGACGAAGCACTTGACCCACACAAATGCTAACTTGGCAATGTCGTCGATATTGATCAATTGCTCATTCACCACAAGATTACTTCTGCGCATTCAATTGGCTTCGTCCGACAAAAGTACGACTACAAAAGCCCACAGCGCGTTCTGGCTCAGAATCTTTATGGTGCGGTCAAGTGACCATGGTGGAGCAGGAATTGATTCCATCGACCCGATCTTGGCTCGCTTGCTTCCTGATCCCAATTTGCTGGTCAGACAAGCTGCTAAGGAATGCTTCTGGACTTTGCAAGAACACTTCCCTCAAGTTGCGGAAACTCTCTTGGGTAAGCTTGATGCAAATGTCGTTCGTGCATTGGAGCGGTCAAAACCATCTACATTGAGCCACGTGAAGTCAGTACCAGCACTTGCGAGAAAGTCTAGGCCTTCCATTAAAGAAGCCATCATGGCGAAGAACAAAGAATTAAAATCGAAACAGAGTTCTCTGTTGTCGCGTTCAAGTTCAAGAAACTTCTCGCAACCACCTTCGTTTGAGGCACCAAAGAAGGCTGCTACAAGGATTTCTTCAGATCCACCACGCCCACGAGCAAGATCTACCTTGCCACTACCTACTAGGTCTTCTGGCGAACCACACTATGCATCTTCGACATTTGCTCACCGGTCATCCAATCTGACTTCACGCATTGATAAACCAACCAGTCATTCCACTGTTGAGCCACCAAAGCATTCAACGAAATCCCATCTGAGCTCGGGTCATTTTGAGCACCCAGCTTCTTTTGACAAGAAGAGTGATCCTATACTCAAGTTCTTGTCTTCGTCGCAAGAAGAATTCATAAACGAAGGTGTCAACTTGTTGCGTTATGCGATAATCGGCGACGAAGATCTTCCCTCCGAAATATCAACTCTCTTACGAAAGGTGTCCATTGCACACCCAGATTGTCTCAGACCGTTGTTCGAGGAAGGCGAGAACTTGTTTCGGAAGACCAAAAGGCTATTCACAACGGAAGACTTCATGAGAGTATGCTCAATTCTTCTTCCACCGTCTGAGAGGAACGTGGAAATCATTCTTTCACTTCTCAGTGTCGAGGAAGTGTACAGCTCAGTCGCTTTGTTGTTGTCTTACGTCGCTGATTTGGAGAATATCGTGGATGAGAAGTACTTGGTAATGCAAGTCATCAAGTTCAAAGGAAAGATTCTTGACATGCTAGTCAACTTCTTGATTAGTTCTACCAGCAAAATTCCAATCAGTGACGTGAGTTTTGCAAAATTGACAACTAATTTGTTTGATTTAATCCCCATAGTGCATCCAACAAGCACGTATGTTGCTTATAGCGACTTACTCAAGAAGCTCTATGCAATCAATAGCATTTTGTTCACTTCTCAGTTGACAATGGTCACTAGAGGAAGCAAAAAAGAGATCGAGTACTTGGTCGGTATCGACAATGTTCTCGAATATAAGGGTGAAATGACGATGTTTAATATGAGCGAGTTAACTCAGATTGCACCAGGAAAAGGTATTCGATTGTCTCCTTTGAAAGAGCCGTCCGATTTCACAATGTTGATGCCAGTGAGAAGTGCTGGTGCGGACAACTTAATCGTGTTGAAGGACACCGAGATAGAGCGCACCGCTCAACAAACAGAGCCCTCTGCTGTTGTTCACCGCCATATAGATTCAGAACCAGTGTTTGACAGAATTGTTGAAGATGACGTTATGATGGAAGATGATGTCATGATGGAAGACGCAGACGAAGATGCCAGAGATGTCGTGCAGAAAGTTGAAATTGCTGAGAAAGAAGGAAGCAATGGATCGCTTTCGGACTCCAACGAAATTTACGACGAAGGTGCTAATGTTTTCACCAAGCTGGATACTAGCGGGTCAAGAACAGACTTTTTTGCGAAGCTTCGCTCATCCGACTCGTCTACTGAGTTAGTAGAGGATTTCGCTCAGGTGAAGATTACGAATAAGGTGAATTCCATTCAGTCTTTCATTGATAAGGTTGACCCGTTGAGCAAAATATCCAACAAAAATTGCCCTATTACCATTTTTGAAGATGACCAGGCAGGCTCTCCCCAGAAAGTTCGGGAGTATAGCTACACGGAACTCAACTGGTTCAACTTCCTGGTGGCCAAACTCTCACTCGAGAATGGAGAGGATCTTGGCGATTGTCAGATAGGGGAATTCCAAGAGCTATGCAGATGCTTGAGCTACCCTGACGTCAGTGGTACAAAATTCATTGGTCTTCTTAGGTATTTGCAAACTCCACAGAGTCTAGAGTTCAATCATTACTTTGAGATAGAGGGCTTGGCGTGCATCGAGCAGTCTCTCTGGAAGTTTTTCGCAATTGAAAAGCCACAAGACACATTGAATGCGTTGATTTTGCTCAAGCAGTTGCTTATCAATCGAAACAGCTTGAACTTGCATAACTTATGGAACACGGTTGTTGTTTTAAGCGACACTGCCGACGACTCCTTAGATGAAGTTGCTACCGCAATTAGCGAGACATTTGATGAGGCGTTATGCGGCGTCTACTCGAGCAGCGACTTACTCCTGGAGGTTACGAAGACCTTGAGGGACCAAGACCTCACGTCCAAGGCATTGTCTTTCGTTGTAGATTCTCTTTTGAAGCTCATTTCAATGAAGACTCTTGCGTTGACGGTGAGCGATGAATTGGTGCATACCGTTGATGACGTGCTCCACAATCTTCTTAACCACCCCGAGACAGAGATCCGCAAAAGCGTTATCCAAACGTACGGTAAACTCGTCCGCGCTGTGCGTGTTAGCGATTTGTCAAGTAATAAGGCGTTACTGAGTGAGAAGTCCGGGAGCGGAGTGGTCGAGGAATTATTGCAGTCTGTGACAGGACCACAAAGGAAGATGATCGAGTTCTTCAGCAGGTGATCCTTATTTACAACGCTCAATTGATAATACACCTGATACACGTTGATTAACTATAGTACATCTATGCCCTCGTATCGGGCTCAGCCTTGATCAGGGTTTTCGGAGTGGGCATGAGATCATGGCGACGCCTATCGTCATGCGCCAGTAGAAGTTGCTGTCGCTTGCGCATCATGGAACTACTTGCCTCCTGTTGCCGTAGCGAAGGGCGGCTCGAGTTTGGTTCTTCGTAAACTTGTTCCACAGCCCAGTCGTCATCATAAAAGCCAGAAACGTTCAGAAACTGACCAGAAAAGGTGCTGGGATGCGTAGGAAATTGTGCCATCACTGCCAGGTTGGGATAAAGAGATGCCACGGGAACTTGGAACTGGAATGCCTGGCCACTATATGGCATGGTGGAACCACCATATTGTGCGGCCTGAGCAGAATAAGGCATCGTCTGAGCTGCGTATGGCACCGCATGTCCCGCATACGGCACGGCAACGGTTGGATACTGAACTTGTGGGAATACTTCCCAAGATGCCAGTTTCGGCTGTGTCTGTTCGATCAAATAATCGTCAGTACATGCCACAACTGGGCCAGTGGCAAAGGATGCGTCGATGCTGTCGAAATTGCTATCGTAGGCGTTGATGTAAGACGCCAGATGTGCCAGTGTGTCCAATGAAATGAAATTTGGCCGGCCCCATTCGCCAAGGTAGTCGAGTGGGAAGGCGTCGTCATCCTGCTGGGGCTGAATTGATTCGTACTCCGGCGAAGGCTCGGGTTTGAGCACCTCTTCGGCATCTAGTTGGTCATACTTGTCAGATAAATGATCCACTAACTGTTCATAAAGCGAATGTGTTTTGTTTTCCACGTAGTTGAACAGAAGAGCAGGCTCTCTCAGAGCAACTGAAGTGGGGACTTGCCCCAGCTTCTCTTTCTTGATGTCTCTTTCCAAGGCATCAGCCATAAGCTTGTCGTGTGGAACATTGAACCAGAAGAAAACCTTCTGTTTCTTTTGTGTTCGGAGACACAGGTTCTTGTAGAGGAACTCGAGGAACTCCAGCTTGGGACTCTCCAATACAGCGTCTGCTCCAGCTTTGAGGTTTCTCAAGTCTGAAAACACACCTTCTTCGAACTTCTTGCGGTCTGTTATCGTCCGTCCAAAATGTTGGATCTTGTAGAGAATGCACCGGACAATGTCAGTTCCGGTAATGAAGTAGAGATTGTTCCAGAAAACACAACTGACGAACCCTTCGTCGTTGTTCAAGTAGTATCGTCTGATGACTTGGTTTTCTTGCCAATTTGCCGGTGCAGTGACCAAGAAGAATTTGAGGTCCTCAATTAGCCTGAGCGATTCTTTGGTTTCGTCGCTATACTCTGTCATGTTGTTTGGGATGCGAGGTGGTGTAGATCAGGTGGATGATTTGGGTACCAACAATAGGATTATGACACCGGTTACTAGAAGAATCACGCTCGAAAACGGACACAGCAATGAGCTATACTAGTAATGAGTGTGTAAACAGCTATAACGGCTGGTGTTGGGGCCGAGACAGGCGGCTATATAAAATTCCCGATGTTGTTTCACATTTCGAATTCTGAAACACGCTAAATACCGCGCAGTCTAGATTCGGAGCTCCTTCCTCATTGGGCAACACCAACGGAACCGCCTCTTGTACCGCATTTACGAGTTCCGGTCGGCCAGGCGTATTATTATGGTGACGGCAACGTTCTAAGATCCGTACGTTACCACAATGGGCCCAAAATCCGGAGAAAATCCGGGAATCAATGGCTTATGGCCGAGATTTTGCACTTCTGTTGCAGCTGAGTATAGCCATGCCATCGAAGAGATGTGTTTCGATTTACGACAGATTGTTTCGAAATACGAGCCGTCTGAAACCCACCGTCTAAAGTGCTGCTTATACAGATGTAGACGCAGGGAACAGGAGTACATGCAGGAATCGTTTAGTTTGCACCCAACAAAGGACTGCTTGGAGATAGAAGTTGCCCGTTAAGTCGTTAATGGGTCTCATTGTGACACCCGTGCTCCTCGGCTCTGTGCAGTTTCTGTCCGTCTGGCTGCGACAGCTTTGACCTTTGCAATGCCTGAAATTACGATTTGTACTGGCAGAACATACTATGAATATAAATTTGGAGCCAATAATGAAATAGCTCCACAAAATGTATACTTCAGCTTGGCAAAGACACAGTCCTTCAGAGTTCTCGGTTCTTTGGAAACCGCCTATGGAACGTTTGGGCAGCGGTGTTCGGGTATCACCGCTCCCTTCTGTTAGCCAGATGTTGGAGCGAAGCCGTAACTTTGCAAACGGAAGTATTCCCCTTAGTGGCAGCTCACGTAACACTTCTATTTCTACCATAACCGCCACCACTTCGATCTCTATCGCCACACTACTCTCTGCCGCTACTCCACTTTGTACCTCTACACTGTCTTCTAGCACGTCACCCAGTCCCGCCGGTTTTGCTCACAAGCGCAATATGGCCAGGTTTCAAGTTGAGCCAGCTCCAGTGAGAGTACAAAAGAAGAGGGGCCGTAAGAGAAAGGCGAATGCAGTTTGCACCCAGTGTTCACTGACGCAAACACCCGAGTGGAGAAGGGGACCCAATGGTTCCCGTACTCTTTGCAATGCTTGTGGTTTGTTTTTCGTGAAGCTCAGCAATAAATTTGGAGGAAAAGATGCTGCCAGGATCTTCCGCTACAAGAAAGAAAACAACGAGGTGCAAGACAGGGTAGTTCCTTCGGCCAAGCAGAAGGCATTGTATTGTGGTTAGGATGATAATCGTGGAGGGTTGGTAGGAAATGAACGAAACTAATGAGGACGCTATAATGCTGTGTAGGAACTCAAGATATGCATTCATTTTTGTAAAGGCAAGTACTTGGAATTCTTGAACACATGAGCGAAATAACCTAATCTCCGGGCGTTCATCTACGATATGTGGTGCCGCTCTTTCATTACTCTGCCTTAGAAACTGTCGTGCAAGTTTCCGTGTATGCTTTCGTGTTTCCTTCCAACACTTCCCATATACCTGAAGATCAGGTTGTTCACCAGTTCACGGGCTGCACCTACTGTGGACAATTGGTTTGTCAACAAACTCAATTGGGAACTGAACAACTGGTACGCATCGGATGGCTCGCCTTGGTAGTTCGATAACTTATTTGCCAAATGCACCAATTTGCGCTCGGTCTCAGCACTGTATGTTTCCTTGGCCAATATGCTGTGTACCTTGCGTTCTAGCTGCTGTAGTGAAAGTGCCAACGACTCTTCGTTCTCCTGAGTGAGTTCCGGCTCCTCGTTTGTATAGTTGTAGTGGCTGTGGATGGTGGAAGTTGCAATTTCTTCTGTTTCTTCTGCAACAACCGCTACCGGGAGAGCTTCTCTGGTTATCGAGTGCAAGCACAGTATCTTTTTCATCTCGGGATGAAATGTCAAGCAGATGGTAGGAACTGTGCTCTGCAGAAATTGACTCCATATTGCGTCTGGGATGCTTCTTCCGTCTATCGTGAATAGACCAACCCACTCTAGACTGGGGGATACCGTCTGCAACAACGCAAGACGCTTAGAGGTGTATGCAAAGTCTATGGATCCATTATCGAACTTAAGTTCGAAAGCATCCTTCACTCGGATCAAATTGTCCGTTTGTGTACCGATGAGCATCCCATAGCTGCAGCTGTTTCTGGATATCTGGTCTGATATCGCATATAGCGTAAGTGCTTGCACTTGCACGTTCATTAGTTGTAGTAGTGTAATAATTATTGTTGTCACGTGAGAACATGGGTCAGTTGCAAAATGTGTATAGTTAACTCACTTGGAACACGGCATAAAAATATCCTGATAACAATTCATATGTGTGCCTCTATCAACCAGTACACGAATGTGGTACGTCTTCTGTGGGTCAAGAACTCGTCCATATTTTCTCCAGAGACTACGTATATCAAAAAGCAACCAATAGCAACTCAAAGATCATGTTCTAGCCTTCGAAACACCAAGCCTGAACCCGAAGCACCAGTTCAAACTTGCTCTAGCAACTTCTATGCGGTCACGTGCATTCCCAATCGAGCTAAAGTATCGCATCTCCGTTTTCCTGTACATACACTGTGTAAAAAAAATCACTTACCTTTCTCATCTCAGCTCCTTATACTCTTCTAAAATGATCATGTCCGTGCGTGAACCCATTAGCAGGAAGCGAAATATAACGGACTCGATCCAAGAGGTCAAGAGACCTCGCACGGAATTGGAGGAGACGTTCTCCGACACTATGTACTCTGTGTACGTGAAATCCGCCATGGAGGCGCTAGAAATGGTATGTTAAAGCAAGCGCTATATTGGGACCTACTAACAGCAGAACGATCTGTTGAAGATCAATACGTTGGCTGCCAAGATCAGCTTACCGTTGGAACACAGCGAGGCGATCTCTTTGTCTAACTTCAGTATAGTTTTGAAGAGCCTACTAGTAAACATTTCTAAGCTCGACAAGTGTGGTACCCTTATAGGCGCCGTTTTACAATATCAATGGCTAGAAGCGCCTAAGATAGACAGTGTTGCCTATGCTACATTCGTCGAGCTCTATGCTCAATTTCTTGGGGTTTTGGTGTCTTCGTTCCCGAAATACCTCAGTGAGGTGATCAGGAAACTTGTCCAGGAGTTCCCGGACCTAGCTGACGACTCCATGCCTCACCACAATGTCCTCAAGCGACTTGTGACATACATCCCCACTTGCATCAATGCCATCCCATCTGTGTTGGCGAAAAACTTTCCCCATCATCTCTCCTCTTCTACTGCCGACCTCACAAACTACGTGAACAACAGCATGAAGCTCATTTCATACTGTCCAGATTTGCAATTCAACCTTTGGCAGATTGTGGTCGAATGTTGCATCAAATTAGATGTTGATCTCCAAAACGAGTTGGATGACTTGGATGACGACAGCATTGAAGACCTCATCAACGGAGATGACGAGGTGGAAGAAGATGATGACGTGGATATGGCTCCAGAAGGAGCCGAGATCTACACTGTTACATCCACAAAAAACATCAAGAAGTTAGTGTCAAAGCTTGATTCTTTATTGGAACTTCTTCTCATAAACACAAACGACAGCTTCACTTTGGAAGAAATGGATGGAGGCAATGGTGTCCGTCTCTTCAACACTCTTACGTCACTTTTCAAGACGCACATTTTACCCACACATTTCACCAAGCTGATTCAATTTCTCATGTTTCACATTTCCCAGCATCAACCCGAGTTAGCAGACTCGTTCTTGGTCATGCTCATCGACGTTGCATTCAGTCCAAACGAAACGACAGAGAAGAGACTTAAAGCAATGCAATACTTATCATCATACATTGCTCGCGCAAAGAACTTGACGAAACACCAGGTTGTGTTCATTGTGAGTTACCTTATTGGCTGGATCAACAAGTACATCACTGAGAGGGAACATGAGGTGTTCGACCACTCCGAAACGTCTTCCGGAGGAATGGAGCGCTTCAAGTTGTTCTACGCTGCGTTCCAGGCATTATTGTACATTTTCTGCTTCAGACATCAGCAACTCACAAAACTGACTGAGGACGCTGAAAACAGTGAGAGTGAATGGGAATGTGATCTCGACAAGTTTTTCCAGAGAGTCATTATTGCCAAGTTCAACCCACTTAAGTTCTGCGACGAGACAGTTGTGTTCATCTTTGCTAAGCTCGCTACCAAGATGAACGTTTGCTACTGTTACTCAATCATTGAGCACAACAAAAGGGAAAGAATGATGCACACAAATTCCAAACTTCCCTCGTCTGTGGGTAACTTCAGACATAAACAGGAGTTCTTGGATCTTGAGGCGTACTTTCCTTTTGACCCTTTGGTGTTGCCTGCTTCTAAAAAGATCATTTCCGCAAACTACGTGGAATGGTCTGCGGTGAACCCAAGTAATGACGACGACGATGATGATGAGGACAGCGGAAGTCATCCTGAAGATGACGATGATGACGAAGACGACGATGATGAAGACATTGAAAATGAGGACATTGAAAACGAGGACGAAGCCGAAGATGCCGAGGAAGACAGTGAAGAGGAAAACACCAGCGATGAGGAGGAATAATCCTTCAGCAGGTTCTACTACATTACTTTCAGCATGAATAAACTCTTTTGTGAAATCGAGGGCTCGTTACTTGTAGATATGTAAGCTTGCTCAATTGCATCTGATCCCTTTTGGTCGATCGGTGCTGCGTCAATATCAGATCACCTTTGGGTTTGATCGATTCGTTTTGCAGAGCATCTTTGCCTGCAAGTTCTGGAGTTGTAAAGTATGATGCTTCTCCAGTTCGCCGCAAAAGCCACTTCTGCTGGACAGATTATGGCAAGTCGCACCAGTACTTCTGTACTTTGGTGACTCAGTCCCTCCATCAGCTTGTCCTGTTCGCCGAGCGGTTTTAATCGCCCGAATCCAAACTAGTAACAGGGTTTTATAAACCTTGATTCGAAGCGCTTGGCCATCTACAAGGAAGAATTGCAAAAGAGACAGAAGCCTTGTTCTTGTTGCTTCCACTGGTCTCTTGTTTGCTACTTGACCATATTCTGCTCTTCTTCTATGATTCCGTCGAGATATTTTGGAAATCTCAAGGATTCCAAAAGTTGACAACGTAATTTTCTGAACTCTTTCTCTCAATTAGCAGCAAGCTGCTGACTCTTCACCTCCTGGTAAAGTAAACTATCCATGGAGAAAAAAATGATCACGCCCAGGCTCGAACTGGGGACCTTCTGCGTGTGAAGCAGACGTCGTAACCGACTAGACCACGCGACCGTTCTTGTTTTGATTTGGGAACACCTCAAACTGAACTATGTTACACCATCACCATGCCGTGATGTGTTGACATTCTACTGTAATCTTAAAGTAAAATTGATAATCAAAATCAATTGAAACTATACACATAAGTCGATTTAATCGACCTCCTCAACAGTTGGACCGGAAGAACCAGCCTCCCCCTCTGGAGCTCCACCTGGGAAGCCACCAGCACCTGGGAAGCCACCAGCACCTGGGAATCCGCCAGCTCCACCAGGAGCTCCACCTGCACCAGCTGCAGCAGTGATGATAGGGTTAGCAATAGACTCCAACTCTTTGTACCTGTCATCGTACTCGTCCTTCGATGCGGCGTTGGAAGAGTCCAACCATGTAATGGTCTCATCGATGGCTTTGGTCAATTTCTCTCTGTCGTCACCAGTGACCTTCTCCTTCATTTCGCCATCGTTGATGGAGCTCTTCAAAGAGTATGTGTAAGACTCCAACGTGTTCTTGGATTGGATTCTCGCAGCCTCCTTCTCATCTTCCTCCTTGAACTTGTCAGCTTCGGAGACCATTCTCTCAATGTCCTCCTTGGACAATCTTCCCTTGTCGTTGGTGATGGTGATCTTTTGAGTTTTACCAGTACCCTTCTCCAATGCAGAAACATTCAAGATTCCGTTGGCGTCAATGTCGAAAGTAACTTCGACTTGAGGGACGCCTCTTGGAGCTGGAGGAATTCCAGACAACTCGAACTTACCCAATAAGTTGTTGTCCTTCGTCTTAAGTCTCTCTCCCTCGAAGACCTGGATCAATACACCGGGCTGGTTGTCAGCGTAGGTAGAAAAGGTCTCGGACTTCTTGGTTGGGATAGTCGAGTTTCTTGGGATCAACTTAGTCATGACACCACCTGCGGTCTCAATTCCAAGAGACAATGGAGCAACATCCAACAACAACAAGTCTTGCGTTTTGGAAGATGTGTCACCAGTCAAAATAGCAGCCTGTACAGCAGCACCATAAGCAACAGCCTCATCGGGGTTGATGGACTTGCATGGCTCCTTACCGTTGAAGAAATCGGAAACTAATTTCTGGACCTTGGGGATTCTGGTGGATCCACCAACTAAAACAATCTCGTCCACCTGGGACTTGTCCAACTTTGCGTCTTTCAACACCTTCTCCACGGGTTCCAATGTGGATCTGAACAAGTCGGCGCACAACTCCTCGAATCTTGCTCTCGTGATGGAAGTGTAGAAGTCGATACCTTCGAACAAAGAGTCAATCTCAATTGAGGTCTGGGCAGAAGATGACAAAGTTCTCTTTGCTCTCTCGCATGAGGTTCTCAATCTTCTCATGGCTCTCTGGTTGGTAGAAAAGTCCTTCTTGTGCTTTCTCTTAAACTCCTGAACAAAGTGGTTCACCAATCTGTTGTCGAAGTCCTCACCTCCCAAATGGGTATCACCTGCGGTTGCCTTGACCTCGAAGATACCCTCGTCAATTGCTAACAAAGACACATCGAAAGTTCCACCACCCAAGTCGAAAATCAACACGTTCTTCTCGCCTGTGGAAGCGTCCTTCTTGTCCAATCCATAAGCAATGGCAGCGGCAGTAGGCTCATTGATGATTCTCAAGACGTTCAAGCCAGCAATCAAACCGGCGTCCTTAGTTGCCTGTCTCTGGGAGTCGTTGAAGTACGCAGGAACAGTCACAACAGCGTCTTTCACAGTACCACCCAAGTAAGCCTCCGCAACCTCCCTCATCTTGACCAAGATCATAGACGAAATTTCCTCGGGAGAAAACACCTTGGTCTCTCCCTTGAACTCCACCTGGATCATAGGCTTGCCACCGACATCGGCGACCTTAAAAGGAAAGTGTTTCATGTCGTCTTGGACCTCTTTGTCGCTGAATTTGCGGCCAATAAGTCTTTTGGCATCAAAGACAGTATTCGAAGGGTTCATGGCAGCCTGGTTCTTTGCAGCATCTCCAATCAATCTCTCAGTGTCAGTGAAGGCAACGTAAGAGGGAGTGGTTCTGTTACCTTGGTCGTTGGCAATGATCTCAACACGATCATTAGTGTAGTGGGCAACACAAGAGTAAGTGGTACCCAAGTCAATTCCAATAGCTTTAGACATATTTGTGTAAAGAAAAGTAATCTACAAGCATGACAATGTATCCCTTTATATACTACAGAGGATCCTAATACAGAATGTTCGGGTAAATTCTCTCTCCACCTTTCGATTGCTAGAAGCTTCTAGACACTCCCAGAACATTCGACCGTCCGGATTGGGAAAGTGCCATTGAGCCACGTGACCGTCATTTCGACCATCTAGATATCTTCGGACGGCTCTGTTGCGCTTTGCACAGTCTCTCTTCCTCTTTTCTTGATGGTGGGTGCAAAATTGCTGCGACTAGGGTGGAAGCAAGAGATGTTGTGTGCAGTACATCCGCGATTTAATCGATGTGGAGTGGTTTTATCTTCATGCATAAATGGCTCTCGGGAGACCACGTGATACGAACAGCCGACTATGTCACTACCAAGAGTGGTGCTTCCGAAGCAACCGAAACCGACGTGAGAATCCTTAATTTTACCTGTATTAACGTGAGAGATGCGGAGATCGTTCTGATCGTGAGCTTTCTCAATTCTATTTGGAGTACTGGTCAATAACCGACACGGGAACGGTCAGCTTTCCGATTGGCTTGTACTCGATGTCCTCGAAGGCCGGGCCAAACGACTTGGGACCACCAATGGCCATGGCCTTGTCCGAACTGACCCATTTTGAACTGGGTGCAAAAGCAAGGACAAAGACCATAATACCGTATCTGTAGTCTGGGGTTCCACAAGCTTCACCGGAGTCAGCGTAGCAGACCGAGATGAGGTCAGGAACAGAACAAACAGCCTCCCATTTGTCGGAGCCATCCTTTTGAACTTCGGCAACGATATTTTCGTTCTTGAAAGGAATCTTCATTCTGTCCTTGTTTTCGGCCTCGATGATCACTTCTCCGTAGACGTGGCCCATGAACAACCTCTTCTCCACTCCAACGATCTTACCGTAAAAGATCTGCTTTCCAGCATCTGGTCCAAGACTCTCCAAAATGTACTTTGGAAGGTCGTCGAACTGAGCACGATGTCTGGCTAAGTTTACACTCTTACCAATTCTCCAGGCAATGGAGAGAGAGTGGTGCACAGTCATGTCATCCAATTGCTTCAGGGTCAATGGCGTGTTCACAACACCAACATGACATCCAATCTGAGCCAAGGCTGCACGCATCATCTTCTCGATGTAGCTATCGTCCTGGGCTGAAGTGATGAGGAATTCGTTACCGTTACCGTCAGAGACAGAAGTAACACCCAAAATAGGGCCATCACTCAAGGCACATGGCAATATCTGGTTGTGTGTTGGGTATGCACGGCCCATCAAATCGGCATCGATGACTGGGATGTTCATCTTAGTAGAAGCACCACAGTACAAGCCCTTGAAACCATTACCACCACCAATCTCTAAAGGAAGAACACCGTCTGCCTTCTTCTTGGTGAATGCGAAGAGTGCATCACCAGCGTCCATGAGCTCATTACCTGTCAATTGCTCATCAGCCACTGTAGGAGAACCTGCAAAACCAACAGAGATAAAGCTACCCTCGCCAGGAGCATTCTTGGCTGCATCATGCAAGTTCACCACTTTAACCACAGCACCATCTCTGATCATGTTTCTCAACTCGAGATAAATGGGGTATGGGGAACCTCCACCACCGCATCCGAGAATGTAGGTTCCTATACGGATGTAATCCAAGTCTGTCTCTGAAATGATCCACTCTCTGTCACTGTTCACATTGGGAACGTACATTTCGTGGTCGACCTCAGGTTCACGTTCTTGTGGTGCACTCGCCTGCTTGAAGACCGCAGCTCCAGTCTTGACCTTCTCGACGGGAGCGTCATTGTCAAAAGTGGCACGAATTCTGTCGTAGTCCACATCACCGACCACCTTGATGTGGAAGGAGAAAGAACCGTCAACATAAGGGACAGGGTCATACTCTAACTCAACAACCTCGATAGACTCTTCAAGGGCACCCTTGGCGATAATCTCATCAGTGACCTGCTTCTTCAAGCGTTCAACAATGATGTCTCTCTCACCATGTGCAACTTTCTCAATACGGTGAACAATGGCAGACAACTTACCCATAGCAGCACCGATAGCGTTTGCAACCTGATAGTAAGGTGGTCTCAACACAGTAGACGCTCCGTCAAGCTCCAAAGGTGCAATGAAAGAACCACCTCCGACAAGCAAAACAGGGAGAGGGTCTGGCGATGTACGCATGCGGTCCACCACCTTCTCCAACTTCACCTTCAACGCAGCAGTGAAATCCTCCACAAACTGTGGAGCAAACGGAGGAACCTTGTGGGTTCCAATACTGAAGTTTCCATCATCACTTCTGCTTTCAGCAGCGATCGTAACATCAGTAGCAGTAGTAACCTCTCCACCGAAGACCAAAGCCTTGGTGATGATATCAGATCCAACAGAGTCAGGACCAATGGTCACCTTTCCATCTGTGGTACGCACAATCGAACCACCTCCAAGACCAATGCTCTCGACATGCGGCATAGAGAAGTTCATGCGAACACCACCAACTTCGGAGTATGCTGATGACTGTCTGGGGAAACCAGAGGGAAGCAAGAGGCCAACATCAGTGGTGGTTCCTCCAACATCCACAACCATGACGCTTTTACCAACAACCTCCTTTTCCTTGGAACAAAGGAATGCAGCACCACGCATGGAGTTGGTAGCACCGGAAGAGAAGGTACGAATGGGTGTCTTTCTAGCCTCCTCCGCAGTCAAGACAGTTCCGTCATTCTGGGTCAAAAGCACCGGGCATGTGAATCCCAGGTTTCTGGCCGAGGCAACGAAAGAGGAGATGATGTTCTCGGCGAACCCCATAATGGCAGCGTTCAAGATCGAAGCGTTCTCTCTGGCCAAGAAGCCGATGCCTGAAACTTCGTGGGACACGACAATATCAGCATTAGGAATCACCAGGCGAACCAAGTCACGAGCACGAAGCTCATGGGTCTTGTTGATCGATGGGAAGATACCCACAATGGCAACAGCAGTGAGACCCAAGTCCTTGATCTTCTGTGCGTGTTCCAAGACAGCCTTTTCATCCAAAGGTTGAATAGCGTTACCGTCTACACGGTGGCCACCGTCAATGTATGCAACATAGCCCTTGAGCAAGTTGGTTAAGCTGTCAGGAAAGTCAGAGAATGGGTATGAGCCTTTAGAGTAAGGTCCCACAAGTCTCAACACTGCAACAGGTTGCAACCGTGCCTTGTCCTGTTCGACGACCGCGTTGATGAAATGAGTGGTACCAATGGTAATGGCAAGCACATCTTTCTTGCTGTGCGAATGCGATCCGTCAAAGAGCTTCTCCAAAGCGTTGGAGATACCATCAGAGACATCTGGGGTAGTTGCAGTTTTGTGGAATGAGAGAACTCCTCTGTTCTCCTCTTCAAACGAGGCTGGTTTGAGAAGCACCGAGTCGGTGTTCGTGCCTCCCACGTCAATACCAATCAATAAGTCTTCAGCCATTGTGGAGGGCAAGAAGGGATCAAAGGTAGCTTATAAAGTAGGAGTTCTTCCGGTCGGAATTCGCACCTAAATAGGAAAGAATTGCGCAGGAAATGTGTGTTGATGTCTCCGTCGGAATAAAAACACTAAACTCCATGATCGGCCCAATAAGGCAGCCGTTGCGCAAATGCCGACACTGTGCAGTATATTCTCGATAGCGATTGCGCATCGGCTTGTCTCAGCGGAAGAAGTAACCTGATGCGCTTTTGCATGAAATCTCCTCATAAAGGGTAACTGATCCGCCCTCGAGTCATTTTCCAATCAGCAGACTGAAATATATATAGCTCTGCTGCTCATCTGTACTATACAACAACAACATGGTGAACTTGGATTTTCTCAAGGTCAAAGAAGGTGAAGGTGTTGAGCGCATCACCTACTTGAGTAACAAAGACATCATCCCAATGGGTCCCAAGAGACGTATCTGGGGTGAGTGGTCGTACATTTTCTACTGGTCTATCACCAACGTCACCATCGGAACTTGGTCTGGAGCCTCTTCGTTGCTTTCGTTGGGTCTTTCTGTTGGTGAGACTATGGGTGTTATTCTTCTTGGTAACATTCTCATTGCTGTATTGGCGTTGTTGAACGCTGCTCCTGGTGGTTACTACCACATTGGTTACACCATCTCGCAGAGAGTGGTGTTTGGTATCCGTGGTTCTGTTGTCGGTATTGTCATGAGAATTATCTTGTCGATCGTGTGGTTTGGTTCGCAGGCATACTTGGGTTCTCTTTGTTTATCTTGTGTCTTCTCTTCATGGAGTAAGAGCTATATGAACATGAAGGACACCATTCCCGACTCGGTAAACATGACCACCCAACAGCTTGTCGGTTTCATCGTTTTCCAAATCATCTCTTACCCATTGCTTTTCATCAAGCCTGAGAAATTCAACAAGGCCTTGATGGTGGCTACCATCCTTCCCTTCTTCGGCATGCTTGGTATTACCATCTGGGCTGTCCACGTGAACGGTGGTAACGGACCTTTGATGCACACCACTACCAAGATGTCTACCAGCGCCAGAGCCTGGGCTTGGATTTACGGTATCTGTTCTTGGTACGGAAGTCTTTCTTCGGGTGTTGCCAATCAGTCTGACTTTACTCGTTTCTCTAACAAGCCATGGGCCTCGCTCTGGGGTACCCTCTTCTCAATGGTTGTTGTTGGTACTTTGATTCCATTGATGGGTCTCTGTACCGCATCTGCTATGAAGGAGTACTACGGTGAAGAGTTCTGGATGCCTAACGAAATCATCATGCAATGGCTTGAGGACGACTACTCTCCAAAGGCCAGAGCTGCTGCTTTCTTCTGTGGAATTATTTTCGTCACTTCCCAGCTTGTCTTCAACACCTTGGGTAACGGTTACGCCGGTGGTATGGACTTGGCTGGTATTTTGCCAAAGTACATGACTATCAGAAGAGGAGCCGTCTTGACTGCTCTCTTCTCGTGGGTGGTCCAGCCATGGGACTTCTACAACACCTCGTCTACTTTCGTCGTTGTGATGTCTTCGTTCTCTGTTTTCATGTCGCCTATTGTTGGAATTATTACCTCTGACTTCTGGCTTATTCGCAAAAAGAACCTCAAGTTGTCTCACCTCTATACCGATGACACTAGTGGAAACTACTGGTACTACAAGGGATGGAACTTCCGTACCATTGTCGTTTGGTGTGTGGCATTTGCTCCAGGTTTGCCCGGTCTAATGCATGCTGCTAACAACTCCATTTCCATCGATGAAGGTGCCATCAAATTCTACTACGGAAGTGCTGTGTTCGAGTTTGCCATCGCTTTCTGCCTCAACTATGCCCTCTCGTTTGCGTTCCCATACAAGAACCCTACTGACAAGGATCTGGCTGACTACTTCGACACCTACACTCCTGAAGAATGTGAAAAAATGGGCTTGGTTCCATACAGCGAGTTGTCAGAAACAGAGAGAATTGGTAACTTCAGCGACTCTGAGTCTGGTAAGACCGATCAGGTAAAGGTGACCACAGAGTACCTCGGGTAGAGTATTGTGATAATTATAGGTTAATAAACTAATTAGAGAAACTTACTGGGATACCAGCTGGTGTCGAAGAAGGAAAGACTTCGAGGGAAAATGTGGTCAGATTCGCTGCACGCGCTAGCCGGCTAATCTTGCAGATCGATGCATCGTGTTGGGGAATGAATAAACAAAGCACTTCGCAAGTCCATTCTATAAACATCTATTATGAGTTATCTCTCGTCCTGAAAGCGGACTAATGTAAACACCATTCTGCCCTCACAACACAATACAGTCGTAGCCTTCTTCACTGAGCACATCTCCAGAATCAAGACAAGCCCACGCTCTATGTATGCGTTCCACTGTGTTCCTTGCCACATAAGTTCCGTTACTGCAAATCAGCTGCAACTCGTCCATAAGCACAACTCTCAGTGAGCCGGGCGGAGAGCATAATGCTGCAATGAATACGGGCCAGTGGATGCATAATCCGATCAAGTGAACGCTCGAAGTTGCTACAAGCTGCTCCTCGATGTTTTGCACATTCTCTTGAATTTCACTGCCGTAGAGGTGCTTATCCAATAGCACAGCAAGAACGAAGATGCGTAGGGCCGCACAGAAACTCAAGTGGCATGCTCGGATCGACGCACGTAACTTGTGGTCAGATATTTTTGTCAAGTCAAACCTCTCTTTCTCTGCTTCGTTCAACTTCACGAGGATCTTCCGCCCAGATGTTCTTAGGTACTCATCTGTGTGCATGCTTTGCACTATCCCGCAAGTTCCACTCAACGCAGCACCCCCATCTTGTCTCGCTCTGAACGTAAGCTGTATCAACTCAACGAGCACCGGAGTCAAACTTTGTGAGTAGCCTTTCATGAGATTGAAGCCTCCGTAGTAGAACCCAGCATCAATGTCGTAGCTGGTATATGAAAGAATCGCATTGGACTCTTCTATATCTGTTATCGCTCCACCGTTGGGAGCAGACAAGCACGCGATGGTTTCGGCGGTAACAAACCAGTTCTTTGCAAACGAGTACATCTGGGATGCGTATTGGGTGTCCATGCTCATGTTTTCAAGACCAAGACTCATGAGTGTCGAATGAAGAGCGTCGCATCTGCGTAAAATAGCCAATGCTCCTCTCAAATGGATCCTCCAAGTGCTGGACCTCGTAGCAGACCGTTCCGAAAGTAGGAACATGATGCAGATGAGGCAAGTAGCCATCTCAGCAATGCTATCGCTATGCTCGACAGTTTGCGCCAATGCGTGGAGGGCCATGTCCATATGCCGAGACCTCATGCTGTTCCACCGAGCGTCCACCGCTCTGACTTTGAGATAGTTGATGGCCACGTAATTCACCACGAATCCAATGAGCGGATACTGGAACCGGAAGTGTAGAAACCAGCGGGTAATGCAACTGTCGTTCTTGTCAAGTAGAAGAAGGTAGTTGTTGCATGCTCGGGTGTCACAGAACAGTTGCCAGATGTATTCCTGGGTTTCTGGATCATTCTCGTCGAGTTTTCCAGCTGGTTTTAGAACATCGAGCTTATGGCGCAACAACTCGAAGCGTCCCTTGTCGAAAGGGCCCCAGTACTTCACAAACAGAGCACGTTCGCTTAGGGTTAGTCGCTGTGTTGTCTCTTCCGGAGTCGTTTTCGGCTCGTCGCCGCTCTCCTCCTTCATCAGCTTGCAGAACTCCTCAATGCTCCACGAGAGCGCATCTTTGCTGCTCCGACGCTTCTTGAGGGGCGGTTTAGGGAAGGCACTGTGAGAAGCAGGATGGTGGACAAAGATAGAGCTTCCATACTCACAGGGAAGCCGCTGCCGCGCACAAATACTGCAAGACGGGCGGCCCTCGTCACACTTCTTCTTCTTCTGCTTGCACCGCTTACACCCGTTTCGACTGTAAGACTTCATTACCACAAAACAGTACGTGTCACGTGATGATTAGATAGCAGTTGTGCAACTGTATAGAAAATTTTTCACGGCACCTTCTACCGGTAAGATCGGCTTTATACATAGCCCCAAGGCTCCGCTATCTTGCTTCGAACTTTGAAAGCTCCTACCCGCCCGATTACCACACGGCTGCACAGATGGGCCAATTACGGCCGTCTTCACGCAGAGATTGCGTTCCCGTATGCAGCCCGCGTGGGCTTACCCGCTATACGAACGGGTGCCGGCGGAATCAAATCCGAAGAGCGTTTTTTGCACGCTTGCATTCCTCCACCAAAACGGCTTATTGTTTGCGCTTATATCGTAGACGGGTGCATGTCTTGGCGGGCCGCATACAGTAGTTATGTGTTCACGTGACTCGCTGTGGAGTCCGTGGCGAACGTACGGGGTAGATACGGCTTGTACAATTGCATCAAGACCTGATGCTGTCTGCAGGATAGAAGATATGGTCGACTTTGTGGTTATGACGTCGGATTCAGTAGGTAACCGTGGGACATGATCATTTATGCGAGGTGCGATCAATGTTGGTCCATTGTAAGATTGTTGTGAATTTCATGCGTGGTCTACATTGTTACTGAGCCTAAGTTTTTTAGTCCATTGTTCGAGTTTCTTCATGTCTCTTCTACACAAGGTTTGATTGTTCGATGTAAAGTGGGACAGTATTTTGATGATTTTTCTCTTGTTCACCGTTTCTTACATCACTGCTAAATCTTCTCTTGCTTTTGGAACCACTTCTTACATCACTTTAGGGTCTCAATATATTGACTAAACATTACTTGTTACCAAACACCTTGTCGGAAGCCTGCTGAATGAAAGACTTGTCGCCGCTTCTGGTGCTGTCGCCAATAACATTGTCGACGGTGTCAGTCACCTTATCTTTAACCAACTCCGGAGTGGTCTTCTGCGAGTCGGGCTTGAGCTTGGACTCGATCTTTTCGTGGATATCTTTGCGGCCAATGTCAGACATGTTCTTTTCTTTTTGTTGTAATCTTACAGTGAGTTGTCTTACCTCTTATATAGTTTTGAATTAGCAAGCTTTGACCATAGCCTCCTCTATATTGCTATGATGCATTGCTTGTGCGGAGAAGTACTGCTTCCGTCCAATCAACATCCATCCAATCAACGTCAGAGCACCTGTTTGGAAATTCCAAGAAAGCCAATACTTAGTGAATTTAACACGTTCTGCTTAATTTTCGTGACGTCTGCTCACAAGAAACATACTTCTCTGCGGTTGCTGCGAATGCTTGCTCGTAGTTTCTCCTTCTAGCACCAAAATTATAATAACTGGGTTGAATGTCTCAGTTCTACTGGCGCTCTTGACCATGTGACAATGTTCTTGACCATGTGGTCCGGTAGCAATGTTCTTGACCATAAGGTTCCAAACCTTGCAGAGTTTATTTATTGCTATTATGGGGTAACTATATGCAATACTGCCCAAACAAATGCTTCTTCAAGCATTTGCACTTAAAGATAAGTATTGCCTTAGTCCATGTTCACACGGGCTCCCTCAAGTAGCAAGAAATAGGGCGTGTGGTCTAGTGGTATGATTCTCGCTTTGGGAGAAACTTCCGTAAGGAAGCGATCGCAAATTTGTGAGAGGCCCTGGGTTCAATTCCCAGCTCGCCCCTAATTTTTTCTACTTTTATCATTTCGACCTCTTTGTTAATACCTATTTCTGCCTATCCTAGTCGTCAAGAAGGGAGTACTGATGCAAAAGAATGCAATCTCCGCCTCTTTCCGGGTCCAACCCGTAAGTGTAAAAGTAGCCCTCCGAGGTAACCACGTTGATGTGCACCAAGTTGAGCATCACCTCTTTACTGCCACGTGAGCCGCCAGAAGATACCGGGCACAACTCCATCTCTTCCACTTCGTTGCTCATTGTTGCTATGGACTTGACGTCCTTCCCCATGGTCTGGATCTTCAATGATGCAAAATGACGAGTGGGCTCCAAGATCGAAGAGAACCTCGAGGGTAAGAAGTCGCCCATCTTCTGTGCAGCCTTCCTTCCAAGCGTCTGCGACGATCGGCGAATGATTCTAGCGACCGAAAGCCGCGTTTGGTCAACCACAGGTTCTGTTCTCTCTCGTTGATCTTCGGGCCCACTGAAATTTGAAATCCCAGATGCCACGCTTGTGAATGAGTTGGTCGACCCTTGCGATAGCTTCCGCTGTTTGCTGGTTGTCTCAATGGAGCCTTCGTATACTTCTGCTTCTGCGTCGCTATCATCGCCATCGTCGATCATTTCTTCATCCTCTTCGTCTCTCTTCGGCGAATCTCCTTCACACTCTTCTTGGATTGTAAACTCCGGGTTTAGTCTCATTTTCTTTGTTTTGGAGTCTCTCTTTTGCTTGTGCTTATTCGCTAAGAGCTCGTCCTCCCCTAGCCTGAAAATGTGCACAGTTTCACTGGAGCTGGTAGCCACCACATACCAATTGTCGGGGCTAAAAGCCAAGGAGTAGATCTTGGTAGGGTACGTTCCTCTCCGGAATTGATAGAGCTTCACGCCAGTCTGAACGTTGAACACACGGACAATCGTGCCCTTATCTGAGGCGGTGGCGAGAAGATTTCCATCTGAAGACAAGCACATGGCGGCCAATGCGCTTTTGTGTGCCTCAATGACTGCTCGAGGCTGCAATGTGGCCAAATCGAAAATGATCACGTCTCCCACCCGGTTTGGGGCATTGCTAACCAGCTGGATATTGTTTTGCACGGAGTTGACGCCTCCATTGGTGTTCACGCCGGTGACAAGAAGCAGATCGTGCGTTATCGTCTTTGGCGGCGAAGGATAGGCAAGAAAGCTGTTT
Source organism: Danielia oregonensis (assembly GCA_003707785.3). Classification (NCBI taxonomy): domain Eukaryota; kingdom Fungi; phylum Ascomycota; class Pichiomycetes; order Serinales; family Metschnikowiaceae; genus Danielia; species Danielia oregonensis. Next base: position 576,813 of record PPLJ03000005.1, read on the forward strand.
CCTGACTCAAGGTCGTCCGAGAGCGTGCACAACCGGTTAGAGTTGGGGCTTGTTTCGATCGTATGCAAGAGGTTCATGGTGGCAATGTCATAGATGTAAATCTGTTCCTCCAAGAGAACGACCAAGCGCTTCCGGCTCAATTTGACCGAGAGAATCGACGCGGGGAAGATGAGGTCGCAGATTGTCGTCTGCTGTTTCGTGTTGACGATCTTTAGTTTGCGGGGCAGCAGACCCGGCTCATCGCCGAGCAATACAACTGCTAACAATGAAGTGCAGTAGAGCATCTCCACAATGCCCACAGACTCGTCCTTTTTGGCCTGGTAGCACTTGGAAACTGCAGGCTTGCATGTGTATATCCTGTAGCCGGAGCTGAGAGCCACCGCCACGCACGAGGCATCTTGATTGAAGGTAATGTAATTGACATGAGTATCGGACGTAGCGCTTTGATTGGAGCTTCCTGCTTCGTTGTCAGCGGCTTCGTGGTACTGCTGTGAGAAATTGGCATAAGCCATAGTCCCTGTTACCTGGGATTTGAGCATTTCCTATGGTGTTGAGGTGGAATTTAGTGCCGCTTAGGTATTGATTTGCGCACCCGTACACCCAATATGTAGAAGGTGTAGAGTGGAAAGTTGGCGGAAGAAGGGGTGATTAGGGTATTTGGGAGTCTAGAGCTAGGTTTGACTCGATGGTTGGAATGGATTTATTTTTGTATGGAGTCCGTTAGATATTTGGTGCTTTTGTGAACTCACTCGCCATGCGGCGCCTAGTGGCTATGTTTTGGATCTGCAGTTGTGAACTCTTACACGATCTTCGAGGTGGGTTTTTAGCGTTAGTACAGCCTCTTTCCAGCTCGATTTCCTAGGAAAGCTGCTTTTTCAACCAGATTCCGAAATTGTCCACCATTGCTTCTGTGATGTCGTGCTTGCGGCCCTCTTCCATGAACACCTCCGAGTCGTCGTTCAGATTCAAATACACATCAGCCCACAACTTGGAGATCTTCGAAGGAACCAAGGGATCTTCCGTGTAGAAACATGCATACATCTTGATCTCGTCAAATGGAAATTGCTCGAAGATGTGGGTATCCTCGGCGCTAACCATATTATGGAATGCCTCGGGGTACCTCTTCTTCTCGTCCTCGGACAACCCTAGCTCGGCGTAAGTGGAGTAGAACAATTTCTTGTCGAATTCATTGGTTCTTCTCAATCTGTTCAAAAGCAACGACGTCATATCGTAGCAACCCACGTTGGGGTTGATGATGGACACGAGACTAGGGTGCTGGCTCGCAAAACGAATGGCAGCGTGTGCTCCAAGAGAGTATCCTGCCACAATGTTCTTAAAGACCACCTTCTGATCCACATCCTTTTTGAAAGCATCCAAGTCAAGGTAGCTGGGGAGATAGTCGACGATGAGTTTGAGATCGTTAACGTTTCCCTGGATGCACGAGAGCATGTCAACAGCATGGGTCTCGTTGCCGGAGTTCCAAGAGTCGTTTCTAGCATCATCGATGGTTCTGGCTCCATGGTTTCTGAGATCAAACGTCACGGCAATGATGGGAGTCTTGCCTACATGGCCCAAGATTCTTTGTGCAAGTGCCTCGGTGTATGAGTAGTCTCCGCTTCTGTGGTGAAGAAGGTAGAGCACATGGACGGGAATCTCGTCATCTTTAGCGTTTGCAACGTATGAAGCGAGACATTCGCTGTTGAAGACGTAGGTGGTGATGCCTCCTATCAAGTAGTCTTTGCGAGAGAATTGGTTTGTGTTTTCGAGCTTGAGCATTGTGGGGTAGATGGTGAAGATGATCAATTAGTAGTGCGAATATATGGATGCGAAATGTGTATGAACTCATGTGAGCTTGATCACGTCAATTGCTAAAGTGGCCATAGAGCGGTGCATAGAGCTATGTTTTGAGCCATTCCGAATCGAATAAAGATAGTTGCAATTCATTTTGAAGAGCTGATCCAAGAACTGTGAAGTTTTGCAAACACACAAAATCTCATGATGAAACGAGCATAGACTTATCGATGTCCTCAGACATTTTTGAAAACATCATCTTGTGACATTCTACTAATAACGTAACGACCACTCCATTACTTCTCGGCTCGACAGGCAGATCACGTGACTGACGATCTGTGGGGAACAACGTCCACCCATTGTGCAGTTCACTGTAAGTATATAGCACCATATAAGGTACCAAATGTGAGTCTGCAAACGACTATAGAGATGAGAAGAGAGACAAGACTAAAGCTATCTTCATGATATTCCTACGCATTCATTGATAGCAAAAGCAAAAAAATTGAACAACCTAGCGAGCACCATAAACAGCATTCTAAAACATCATCACCTTTCACACCTTCTATCCCCCTCACTCTCCTGTGTTAGCCTAAACCCCGCCTGTTAGACGACGTTTGCACGTGCTTCTCAATTCACATGCAAAGCGCACCATTATATATCTTTCTCAGCAGAAATCTTACGCCCATATGCCTTCTTCTGACAAAACAAAGGGCACTGCCTACGCAGGGACCGTGAAGGCCCCCAAGAGCATCAAGAAAGATATCTTGACTGAGGCCAAGGCCGCTGTTACATCGGACCCGAGCGAGATTCTCGACTACACTCCTCTTTCCGAGATCCCTGTGGCCGTGGAGAGGCTTCACACCGCGTTCCACGCCACCAGAAAGACCCACTCGTTGCAGTATCGTCTCAACCAGTTGAGAAACATCTACTTTGCGGTGAAGGACAACACCGAGGAGTTCTGTGACGCGTTGTACAAGGACTTTGCTCGTTCGCCTTCCGAGACGAAGAACTTGGAGATTTCTCCTTTCTTGAACGAGCTCGTCCACACCATGGCGAACCTCCACACTTGGGCTAAGACCGAGCAGGTGAAGCACTTGCCGCTCTCCATGAAGGCGAACCCCATTTACGTGGAGAAGGTTCCTTTGGGAGTTGTTCTTGTGATTGCTCCTTTCAACTACCCATTGTTCCTTTCGCTTTCCTCGCTTATCGCTGGTATTGCTGCCGGTAACGCTGTGGTGCTCAAGTCCTCGGAGCTTACTCCCCACTTTGCTCAACTCTTGACCAAGGTGTTGACCAAGGTCCTTGACCCGGATACCTTTGTGATGATTAACGGTGGAATCGATGAGGTTACCACTTTGTTGGACCAGAAGTACGACAAGATCATGTACACTGGATCGACCATGGTGGGTACCATCATTGCTAAGAAGGCTGCCGAGACTTTGACTCCTGTTCTTTTGGAATTGGGTGGTAAGTCTCCTGCTTTCGTGTTGGATGATGTCACCGATGCAGACATTCCTGTAGTGGCTCGCCGTATTGTGTGGGGTCGCTTCACCAATGGTGGTCAGACCTGTGTGGCCATTGACTACGTTTTGGTTCCGGAACACTTGAAGACCAAATTGGTCGACGCTTTGGTCAAGGTCGTGAAAGAGGAGTTTTACGATGGCTTGGACGCGGCTGATCCTGGCTACACTCACATCATCCATCAGCGTGCTTTTGATTCGTTGAGCAAGATGATCACTAACACCAAGGGAGATATCGTGGTTGGTGGTGAAACCGACCCTAAGACCCGCTTCATTGCGCCAACTATCATCGATAACGCTACCTGGGAAGACTCCACCATGCAGCAAGAGATCTTTGGTCCAATCTTGCCAATCTTGAGCTACACTGACTTGGAGGACGCTGTAGCCCAGGTTGTCAAGCGCCATGACACTCCTTTGGCCCTGTATGTGTTCACTTCCGGTCCTCGTGACCGTAAGAAGAACAAGCAGATTGACATCATCCGTACTGCTGTGCGTTCTGGTGGTACCATTGTGAACGATTCGATCTTGCACGTTGGTTTGACCAACGCTCCTTTTGGAGGTGTTGGAAGCTCTGGTCAGGGTGCATACCACGGATACTACTCGTACCGTGCGTTTACCCATGAGCGTACCACAATGGAGCAGAACCTCAGCATGGACTTTGCTCTCAAGGTGCGTTACCCACCATACGAGGAAAAGAAGGACAAGGTGGTCCAGACATCTATGAGCGGCTACAACGGAAAGGTATGGTTCGGCCGTACTGGCAACGTAGGCGTGGGTGGACCTGGCCTGTTCTGGTCGGTATGGACTGGTGTTGCTGGAGTAGGTGCGTTAGTGTATGCTTTCGTGAACTCCATGTAGGGACATATTTAATGCACATTTATGACTTTTAGACTATTATACTATTAGCTCTGTAAAATATATAGATACGTTGAATCAATATTACAAACTTATTGAAAGAAGAGAACGATAGTGAATTTCGTTAAAGTAAATAATAACTGAATTTGTATAAAATAAGTAAACTGAAAAAATTTCAGATACAATCAGAATTTAAAGTGATGAATAAGCAATGCTTAATAGCAACAATGCAACCGCCAATATCGAACTTTAACCTTACCTTAGTGCAATTGTACACTTCAATACCATGTAGCTAAATTGATTATCCTGCACATATGGTGCCACCATATCAACCTCAATCTTACAATTCACGTACAATTCAATACAATTTAGATGCCTTACACACTCTCTATAAAAAACGCTGGAAAGGTCCACGAAATTGAATTGGACGACAGTGCCACTGGTTTGGACTTCAAACAAAAAATCCAGGACCTCACTCAGATCCCACTCGCTCGTCAGAAGATCTTGGTCAAAGGCGGCAAATTAAGCGATGAAGTCGTCGTGGCCTCGCTAGGCTTGAACTTGAAGGCCCCAATTATGGTTTTGGGAACTCCAGATAAGGATTTGCCCTCGAAGACGCCTGTGAAGCAGGTGTTCTTGGAAGACTTGAATGAGAACCAATTAGTCAAGGTATCTTCTGATCCCTCGGGATTGGTCAACTTGGGCAACACGTGTTACTTGAACCTGTCATTGCAGGCTCTTTTCTACAACAAAGACATTGCAGACAAGGTTCAGAAGTTCAATGGGTCCACCAATGTGTTGGTTACAGCATTGAAGGGACTTTTCAGTGCCATGAGCAAGAAGCAAGAGAACGTCAATCCCACCCTCTTTCTCATGCAGTTCCGCAACAACTTCCCACAATTCGCTGAACAAGACAGAGGTATGTTCAAACAGCAAGATGCTGAGGAAGCTTACTCGCAATTGTTGACTGTCTTGAGTTCAGCCTTGGACATCGACGACTACATGCGTATTGAATTCAAGGCAGTCACCAAGTGTTTAGCGTTGCCCGAAGAGCCTTCGAAGACCGAGACCGAGAACCTGAACAAGTTGAACTGCCACATTGATATCAAGACCAACTTCTTGCGTGACGGCATTTTGAATGGATTGAAGGACTCCATTGAAAAGTACAACGACACTTTACAAACGAACACAGAGTATGAGGTGACGAAGACGATCACGAGGTTGCCCAAGTATTTAACTGTGCATTTTGTGCGGTTCTTCTGGCGCAGAGACACTCGCAAGAAGTCCAAGATCTTGCGTAAAGTCCAGTTCCCATTTGAATTGGACGTTGCAGAGATGCTTGACGAGTCCATCAAGCTGGAGAAGGTCGCTGTTCGTGACAAGTTGCACAAGATCGAGAAAGACAACGGCGAGCTCATCCGCGACTTCAAAAAGGCCAAGAAGGACACAGCTTTGACTCCTCTTGAGCAGCAGGAGGAGGATGCATTAAAATTGGAGTCCATCAAGACGAAGTTCCTGGATGAGTTTGCCAGCATTTTACCTGAGTCCACTTCGTTGGACACCACAGAGAACCCATCTTCGGTTTACGAATTGTCCGCCGTGGTAACCCACCAGGGTTCGTCTGCTGACTCTGGTCACTACCAATCGTTTGTAAAGGACGACAACGACTTGGATGGTGACAGATGGTGGAAGTTCAACGACAACAAGGTTTCTGCCGTGACTCGCGAGAAGGTCGAGATGTTGGCAGGTGGTGGAGAGAGCGACTCGGCGTTGATTCTCATCTACCGTGCGAAGGGTTTGTAAGTACTGCTACATTACACTGTAATACTACAATGGAACATAGGGCACCTCCTACAATTGAACGTTTAACATTGTACATTGAGTTGCTTATGCGAATATATAGTCTCATGCTGTCACGAAGGCATTGTCAATCAATCACCAGTCAGTAACACTCCGGCGGGTCATCTACATGCTGTTGACCAAATTCTTGAATTGCTCCACTTCGTCCCAGCAGTTCAAGGGCCGGCCCTGGTTATCCTTCAAGCATGCAACCACAGCCAGTCTAGCGTTTTTTATGTCGTCGCTCAACTCGAGCTGCACCTTCTTGGCGTTCTCCTCCAACAACTTGGTCAATTTCTCGATCTTCTCATTGGAGCTTTGCACAGATAATGTGCTGTCCGAGGAGGTGTCCAAAGACTTTGCGGTGGTTTCTTGGAACTTCAGAATGGCATCAGTCTCTAACTTCTTCAACTCAGAAGCAACGCGTTCTTGGATGTACTTTTCAGTATATTGAGACCGGGTGTAGTCGGACTCTTTGGAGTTTTCCAAGTGTGAGAGGAAAGACGCACTGAAGTCCACAGGTGCCTTTGGTGTGAACACCTTCGTTTCTGACTTCGAGACGTTAGAACCCATGGCAAGAGTGTAGTTGAGTTGGTGTGAGAATACGATTGGTTCTATGGTCGTGCGATACACACCTACACTTCGATGTAGAATATGGGCTTAACTTGTAGAAAGACATACCAGGGAAGCAACGGGAATGACACGGAGTCAGTTTGCAGTACGTGAAAACCATTTCTCTTCTTCTTCATATTGGCTGAAAGGGCCAAAATCAATGAAAGCTTGAAGATTTCCAGATTATCGAAATGCAACTCTGTGCTATTGGAGCTCAATCAACGAATGCGGCTTGACTATCGAAACGCCATAGAAAGTCGTGGATTGCATAGTCTTCCTCCATCTTCTTCAAAGTCTACCGAGTAGTTGATGCGCACACGACCTCCACATATATCTCCAAAATTCTCATCTCTCCACCTCCAAAATGTCTGTCCAGTATCACCAGCCTTCTAACTTCGACAAGTTCAAGATGGGTCTCATCATGGGCTCCACCGTTGGAGTCTGTGTGGGTGTGTTGTTTGGTGGCTTCTCCATCATCCAGAATGGAGCAGGCCCCAACGGTGTCATGAGAACCTTGGGCCAGTACATCATGGGATCTGTGGGTACTTTCGGCTTGTTCATGTCGATTGGTTCCGTTATTAGATCGGACTCCACCTTCCAGGCATACCAAAAAGCCATGGTTCACGACCAGAGGGAGAGATTGAGAAAGGTTTACGGAATCCAATAGACCGTTCTTGTATATATGGTGAATGAAATGTCTTTGGAGATCAGTGTGAATGTAGATGATGTGTATCCACTTTGGTGCATATTGAGCCGCTACTGTTATGTCCCGTGAATCTACCTAGATACTATTAGTGGAGTTTCATTGCTGCTGAAGGTGCGATAGATTTTCGTTTATTATAGTCATCCTAAAAATTCCCTGTATCGCTTACAAGCTCCATGAGTCACTTCCACAAGCTATACCACTTGGAAGTTTCCCCGGTGCTCGTGTGCCTGTGATGCAGCCCATCGTGCAAATGGTACAGGTAGGTTAACCCGAAGTCCGGCACCAGGTAGACACCAGTCTTACCTAGCTCATCAGCTAGTTCTAGAAGCTTGTTTTTAGGTTCCAAAATTGGTTCTGATGAAAGCTTGAAAGTTCCAAAGTGTACACCCTGCACAAACAGCGAGCCAGTCAACCTAGCAATCTCTAGACTCTCGGCAGGACTGGTATGTCTTGGTTTCTGATGCCACAGAGGACAGTATTGACCTATGGGTAACACCAGCAATGCAACGGGCCCATACCGCTTGCCAATCACCTCAAAGAGTCCTCGGGAGAAGCCAGTATCGCCCGCATGGTATAAGATCGACTCACCGTTCTTGCGAAGTATGAACAGTCCCCAGAGAGAAGTGTTGGAGTCCACCACATGACGGCCAGACCAATGCATTGCTGGAACGCAAACAACTTCATACTTTTCAGGCAAGGCGTCGCTGATGTACTTGTTGAGCGGCACCGTGTCCCACCAGTCCATCTCTATGACGTTGTAAATTCCTTTTCTAGCGAGAGTCAGCTTCAAGCCAAGTGGAACAATCCATGTCGCCGAGTTCCCGATTTCTTTGGCTGCATCCAACTCCAAGTGGTCTGGATGGTTGTGAGAGACAAAGATGAAGTGCAACTTGTCATTGGTAGCGTACTTGACGTCATCCACTGACATGGGGGATTTCACCAAACGACGTGGTCCAACAGCTTTCGTGAACAAATGATCGCTAAATATCGGGTCTGTGAGAATGTTAATACCACTCACTTGCACTAAGGAGCAAGACTGTCCAAGCCACGTGAACAAGAGTTGGTCATTTAAAGGAACCGATGAAGCATAAAGCTTGGAGAAGTTACCAGACGACACACAGCTCTGCAAGATCGTCAGGTTGCTGCGCATCAACTCATAATTGGGTCTGAACGTTTTGAGCAAGTCATCTACCGATTCGAAGCCTCCTTCGGGAGTGGGGTACTTATCGTGAACTTCAATTTTGTTTCCATAGAAACTCTCCACCACTTCCATAACCCGTACGAATAGAAATTCAAACCCTGTCTGAGGACGGTACTCTTCGAAAGGATTGACAAACATCCCGTTCACGGTAGCAGAGCGATACTTGGCAATGTCGTCTCCTTCACTCTCGCTGATTTGGCTCGTTTGCTGGCGAGTTTGGATAACCTGTTGGGTTCGGAGGTACATGTACGCCTCGAAAGATGTGTACGATACCAAGAGGCCTGTGGCCACCTTCGCACGGGTCAGTAGCCGTTTGAACATAAGAAGATGAGATACAGATAAGTACCAAATGTTCGCACTGGGTGCAAAATATAGTAGGCTGCAGTAGCAACTATATGAGGCAGACAAAAAAGGTGCTAAGCAGTTCTGTATGTGACAAACTGGTGTTTAAACCTTCTTCTTCTACTCGGTTTTCGGATATCTACACTTAGTCTGCCACATCGTCTATATTCTATGTACTGGTATCGACATCTCTAATGCTTTTTCACAACACCAGAAGCATCTGCAATCTCCAAAATGTGCTTCTTGTAGTCGTGAATAGTACCTGGGAACCTCTTCACCTCACCTTCTTCACTGACCCAGATCTCATTACAGACACGCTCGATAGTAGAGACATCGTGCGATACCATCAATACACCTCCCTGGAAATTGTTCAAAGCGTCAGCCAACGCATCCAAACCTTGCGTATCCAAGTGATTCGATGGCTCATCAAGAATAAGAATATGTGGCTGGTTCAAACAAAGAGCAGCGAATGCAACTCTCGATTTCTGACCTCCAGACAATAATTGCATCTTCTGGAGACCCAACGTTCCTGTGATACCGAAGGAACCCAAGTGACGACGGTACTCTTCGTCCAGCTTACCTGGGTATGCCTGAGACATCCAAGAAACCGCCGAAAGGGTCAAGTCCATAGCATCGACGTGATGTTGTGCGAAATAACCAACACGCAAACGGCCATTCTTGCTGATGTGACCAGACAAAGGCTGAAGCTGACCCAACAACATCTTCAAAAGCGTAGTCTTACCTGTTCCGTTACCACCACAGAACGCAATACGTGAGTCCATCTGAACATCGATCTCAACATTCTTCAAGATAATTTTCTCAGGAGTGTAACCGAAATCAACATCGTGCATCTGCAAGATAGGAGGAGAGAGATTGTCTGGATCGGGGAACTTGAAAGTGATGACCTTGTCATCTTCCGGAGGCTCCAAAATAGGCAATTTTTCGAGCTTCTTGATTCTCGATTGCGCCTCCAGCGACTTCGCTGCATTGTAACGGAACTTGTCAATGAATGCTTGCAAGTGCTGTCTAACAGCCATCTGGTTCTCATATTCACGACGTTGGTTCTTGATTCTCTCTTCACGTGTGGAGTAGAAAGAGTCAAAGTTGGCACCACGGTAGTAGTCCAATCTCTCGGAATGCTGGTGGATGATATCTGTTGCAACTTCATTCAAGAAAGATCTGTCGTGCGAAACAACCAAGACAGTACCATCGTATGTTTGAAGATAACGAGCCAAGTAGGTGATAGATGGAACATCCAACATATTGGAGGGTTCATCTAACAACAAGAGATCAGGTTCACAGAACAACGCACGAGCCAAAGACAAACGCATTCTCCAACCACCGGAAAACGACTTGGTGGGGAACAGTTGCGATTCACGAGTGAAACCAAGACCGAAAAGAATCGAAGCTGCTCTACTCTCAGCCTTGTCGGATTCCATCTCGTACAACTTTTCATTGACCTCAGCCAAGTGCTTGTCCAAGTCACCACGCTCATTGTCCAACTTGACAACTTCCTGAGAGTCCTCGTCGAACTGTTCTCTCAACTTCTCAATCTCTTCGATTCTCTCAGAGATCTTCTGTTCTTCCTGCAACAAGGTCTTACGCCATACATCGGCGTCCAAGACTGTCTGAAGTGCAGGGGTATCATCTCCTCGGATTTCCTGCTCCACATGCAAGATGGTGATATGCTTTGGAATGTTCAACTCTCTTCTTGACAAAGCCTTCAACAAAGTCGACTTACCGATACCGTTCTGACCAACCAAACCGTAACGACGGCCATATGCTAATGTCAAAGAAGCGTCACTAAGAATACGCTGTCCATCACCCACATAGAGATCGAAGTTGTCCATCTTGATATCCTTCGATTTTCCAGCGCTTGAACCGAAATCCAACGGGTTGATTTCGAGAAAGAACGAGTCGTAGTCTTCGCCCTTGGACTCCTTCAAAAGCTTCGAGGCTTCGTACTGGACAAATTTGTTGTTACGCTTGGCAACCTTCTTTGCAATCTTACGCTCCTGCTTCTCCAACTTCTTCACATCCACACGGCTCTCCACCTGGCGCCCGGCGTGGGAGATATCACGTGAAGCATTGAGTAAAGCCAACGAAGAGTTGATATCACGCTTACTGTTGTTCTGTCTTAACACGTTCACATCCAATAATCTCTTCGATCTGTCACCTGTAAGTTCCAACTTCGCCATATTTTGTTTGAGTTTGGAGGTGAGCAGCTCAGAAACAGTAGCAGCGAGCTTGTGGACCAGCTCTTGTGCTCCTCCGGCATTTACCAAGAGCTCTTCGATGAACTGAAGTTCTTTTTCAATGTCGATTTGCTGTGCGGCCACCGAGTCTTCGGTAGCGTGAGAAACATGCTGGATATAACCGACTGCGTAGTCTGCCACTACAGGGTCAATAGAAGGCACTGCCTTGCGTACCTGTAGTCCTATGTTCGACATGGTAGTTCGTAGTGAGGTTTGAAGTAAGTTGATGAGATCACGTGATATTTCAGACCTTGGGGGAGGGTGGTGATATCTCTATAATCTTCCATTGAGATCGATGCTCACCAGTAGAATGAATGACTATGAAGTATGTGCTACAAAAGGCTTCAAAATATATCCGGTATTTTGGCCCAAACCGCTTAATATATAAGTCTTGCACTAGTGCACCTCTATTGTACAGATAATCCTTCTCCATGTCTTTAGAGAACCAAGTTCTCGTTGGCATCGTCGTCGTAAGCGTAGTCAATGGGGTCGTCGTGGTAAGCTGTGTTCCTTCCTAATCTTGTCTGGACTGCTTCCTTGATACCACTAACCGCTCCTTCCAATCTGGTCCACAAACCAGGGGTAGGCTCTTCGTCGCTATAATCTACGCGATTGGCAAGAGAGTCGCTGGTTGCATCTTCATAGTTTCTGAACCTAGGCACCTCGTAATTTTGGTCAGCATGAAGGTTGAATGGGCGTAATTGAGTATGGGAGCGACGATTGATCTCCATAGCCACGATACGCTTAGCTTCAACAATCACCAAGTCTTTGCGCTTGTTCTGGTTGTTTTCCAAGTCCTCCTCTTCATCATCAAAGTCGGCCCAATAGAAGTCTGAGCTGAATCCTAAGCGCTTCTTTAGTTTGTCGTAAACATTGAAGGTTGTCAACACAACGGGAATAAGAAGAAGCCGTGGAATCCAGTTGTTCATCAAGTTAAACAACCCTGTTAAGTGAATGGACTTACCGTACCATTCCTCGAAGATGGATGCTCGACTGGTGAATAAGGTAATGAAGTTGTAAGACAAAGGAATTGTCAAACGTGCAATGTAAGAAGCGTAGAAGCTCGCAGATACTGGATCTGAGTTGTGTGGAACCAAATGGAACATATTGAAAACACGGAGTCTTGTTAACGAGTTGAGTGAACAGAACATCATGTACGAGAAAACCACACTGGAGAACACTGCCTGAGTGAGGTTATGGCGGTGAATCCCTGTCTTGTATATGAGAGTGTTCATGAGCGACGCTTTTGTGGAGTGAAAGAATTCTGACTGGATAATCACGAACAGAGCAGCAAACAAAAGAACAGAGAATGCTCTAGCAGACCAGGGCCGCACATAGCACTGGAAATAGTAGTCAGCACGAGGAGGCATGGGTCCTCCAAGACGTGTCATTATCAGCTTTCTTTCATCGGGGTTCTCCGCAGACTTGGCAGCCAAAAGGGCTTCAAGCCGAGAAATTGCACCCAAAAGCGTATCATACTCTGAAGAATACGCCAGCAACTTGTATAAGTTGTTTTGAAAGGTTCCTGTCAACAGAGTCATGTAGCTTTCGGTGAGCTGTTCGCGAGAGACGGATCTGGATTCGTCATACACGTACAGACTGGAAACCTGCTCACGGATGTCGTCAGGTATTTGTTTAGCCAAACTGAGAATCCAGTCTCTGTGGACAAAGTTCTCCGACGCTGGCAGGGTGAAGTTCTTCTCTAGGATAAGGACCTGAAGAACATCTTCCTTGAACGCAATTCGTGTATCTTCCACAGTGTCCACCAACTTTGGAACTTTCAAATAGTGATGGTTCACTGACTGGATCAAATTACCATCGAGCCAGCGGTTGCGTGGGATGGCTATGAGACCATGTGCCATCAACCAAAGTGCTAAGATCAAAGCATATATATGTGAGATTGCTATGATCATAGATTTCAAATGGCCAAAGGTAAGACCTACCTCAAGAATGAGATAGATAGCACCAGCAACCAGGACAAGCAAAACGACCGCTTGATACTTGACATTGGCACGCAACAGCGATTGAAGTTTGCGAAGTCTCTTGAAGTGGCCAGATCTATAGTAATCTTGAAGCACGGGCAAAAGCACCCACGTGAGTAAGAACGTTGTCCAATAGTTGGATTTCCACATGTATAGTATGGCCTTGTCACTGATATCAAACCCAGTAATTGTTCCGGAATTGTGGGATACGTAATCAACAGGTAATAGGAAAGGGATCGATAGTGGCATGTAAATGGCCAAAAAAAGCGGAACCAGGTAGTATATAGGGTACCGGAATAGTGGAATATGGTATCGAAGGAACGATAGGGACACAATGCCCGCTCCAAGATAGCATAACGCCAATGGCACCCACATGTTTAGTAGTATATGAGGAAACAAAGTAAGGAGGTACGGGTGTGCGATTAGATCAGAGCCAATTGCTGGAGCTTCATTTACTTAACTACAATGATTTCCGACCCTGTCTCGAAAGAAGACAAATCTGGAGCATTGGAGAACAAAGTTGAACTTGGAAATGTCAATGAAGGTGCGGAACAAGAGATATCGGGCGTTTTGAAGGAATCAGATGTATTGAAAAGTGCAAAAGACCATGAACCAGGAGCCCAGATCGAAATTACGGACGCAGACTCAAGTGTTGAGAATGCTTCGGTCCCACATATCGCCAAGGAACCGACAAATGAATCCGAAATCTCCAAACTCCAAAACCTTGCTATATCGGATGGAAAGCCGCCACAGCCGGAGATATCAGAAACCGAGGATACGAATGCAGAATTGGAGGGAGAGAATGCGGAAGAGGATGATGTGGGGTTGCAAGATGCTGAGGAGCATAGTGAATCCAAAGGACCTGAACAATCTGATACAACTCTTGACTCAATTATAAGAAACCCAGATACCCCCAGCAAAAGGAAGCTGGTGGGTTTCGCCCCTGAGCCAGAGGATGATCTCAAAGCGCACCATGAATACCTCGAGCTTCGCCGCCAAGACAAGATCAAGAACAATCCATTCTGGAAGATTCCAGCGCAACTTGCATATCTTGAGCCACGAAAGGAAGCGCCCAAACCGCTAGTAAACCCTTTCAAACTTGCCAAGGCACCCAAGAGATTCGCTGAGATCAGAGACCTTCGAAGTATTGCGGTCAAGGAGATCTCCGTGGTGAACAAGCAGACGGAACTCAACTTCAATTACACCGAGTTCAAATTGCCTATCAGTGCCGATAGAGTATTGGTCGACATCCAGTATGTCACACTCTCGTCTTTTGACATCTCCAAGATCAGTAAATACCTAGTGAACCTTTCAGACGCCAAGGTCGGATTGGGCTACAACTTTTCTGGAATTGTTGTTTCCGTTGGAGCACGCTATGAATCACAATTCAAGGTAGGGATGGCTGTGTTTGGATTGACCTATCCACAAGACAGGAAGGGATCCTTGCTGACCAGTTTGCTCATCAACCCGAACCGAGATATTTTGGTACCTGTTACCGAAGAGACATTAACAAAGATCGCACAAGTGGATGTCAAGTTGTCATTTTCTGGCAATTCCTTTGACGTCGACTCGTCTGATTCATCGTCAGATCTGTCGGTAGAAGGGCCCATTGCGCCTGTTGCCCCTGAGAGTAAGCTCAAGAAGGACCCATACCAAATCGACGAAGCACTCGATCCAATCGCGAAGCTCAGTGTCTTCTCCGCTGACTATTGCCGGGCTAAGCAGTCTTTGCTGCTTATGGACGGAGTATTCCGGAGTCAATGCTCGGCTAACATCCTTATAAACGGAGCTGATACAGTCTTGGGGTACACTTTGGTGCAATTGCTTACCTCAAGTGCTTACGACTTCTTGCAGAAATTCAACATTATATTGGTATGCCGTGACAGCAGTGTTGCTCCTATGAGGAGATGGTTATCACGTTGGAGCAGTGGGATGCATTTGATCCACGTGGTGGCCTTTGACCTGGAGAGTCTGGAATCTGCCATGACTAATAGCGACACCAATTACAAGAAAGTGCCGTTCTTTGCGGCCGAGCTTCTTGAGTGTCTTTTTGGAGCTCTTCCCGCTTCCGAGCGCGTGAGTGCCAGCAACCTCAACAACGTGAAGCTCGATCTTCTCATTGATATAGTGGGATGCAAGAAGATGTTCCAGAAGGCAATTACTATGGAGTCTCTAGACCAGGTTAACTTTCCGTTTAAAGAGAAGCTTGCTCCTGGTGCCAGCGCCGGCAGCTTGTTTGGCAAGAGCAGCGAGCCCTTGTTCATAAAGCTTTTGAAGCCAAAGTCCAAAGGTGCTTCCGTTGTTTCCTACTGCAGATATTCATTGTCTGAACCTTCATATCTGATTGATGAGCTTATTGACCATTCCAGCAAGGATGTGTTCAACTGGTGGTCGGCGAAATGGTCGCTGGATGTGGCCAATCAGTTTGTCGCCCGCTACAGCTACTACGAGAAGTTTGATTTGGAGATTCGTCGCCCTTGGGTTGATGAAGCTTTGGATCTTGTGTTGACTGGACAGGTTCGCATGAAAGTAGACGATGTGGTAGACTGGAGAAGCAGTTATCGCCGGTACATCGAACAGATGCATGAACAAGACGGACAGACGGTGTTCCGAGTCGAGAGTTTTTAGTTGCTTCAAATGGGTATTGGTGCTTCGATGGGAGCGTTTCAACGGTGGTTTCATTCTAAAGGTCTACAGAACTGTACCCGTGTTTGTACGACATGTAGATCTGGGTTTTACGATATATGAATATGTGTACATTTTGCTTTCTTTTTCCCGTATTATCCATATTGGGTGTCGCCCGATCTGAGGCGCCCTATCAATTTGATGAATGCGAAAAGGGCAGAAAGAAGCGAGATCTCCCCAAACCATGCTCTTGGAAGCGGGAACTAATACAGCATCACAGCACATTATCACTTACAAAATACACTTTTCCAAGTGCTCCGACAATAGCAAAACGAAAATCTGCTGAGACCCATCACCCCTGCAGAAACGAAGGCGCCACTGCAGGCGCCAGACCCCAAATCGAGGTAATAAATGCTAGGCGCAGCAAGATTTCATATGCATGGCGCCTCAGCTTCTAACAAGACACTGGTGTTTTGGGCGGGCAGGGCAATATGTGAGCTGTGCTTAAAATCTGCCGCCGAAACAGTTGTTTTTATACACATATGTGGCATTTTGCAGCGGCTTCCTTTAGCACTCGTGCAGATCTTCCACTACTAGCCGGGCTTAACGAGCTTACCCATCATCAACACGCGCGCGCAACTCCTGCAGGCACTCTATATCAACTACAGCTTTTTCTTTGTTTAGGTGTGCGCTTTGCCTTTCATTCCCTTGAACTCCACTAATGGCCGTGTGCACCAGTCACAATGTCCGGATCCATGAGTGTGCACTCTCTCATTGACAAATTCTCCCAGGAAGAAATCCCTCCGACTCGCTCCCGTAGCCGTGGAGAAGACAGCACCGCAAACCCCCGGCCGCCTTCACGCCCAAAGATAGGCTCATTCACGGGTCTAGCGCCCAGCCCCTATCTTGGTTCTGGCTCTCCGCCGCTTGCAAACGCAAACTTAACTCCCAACTTAACTCCCCATCTGAGCAATGTCCCTAAGATAAATGTGGATACTCTGCCTAAGCTGGCAGCTGCTAACATACCCTGGACACCCGAGCCAGGACTTCTAGCGCTATTGGGCCCTGATATCAAGTCGTTCAACATGGGCGAAACTGCATTCGTGGAAGCTCTTCGGTTGAAAGCAGAACAGGAGCGTACTAGCCAAGAGAAACTTCGACGCGATACCGCCGAGAAGAACTTGGCCGTGGTCCAGTTGGCGATTCAGCACGAGGTGCCGCCTCATTTGATCCCCTCCATGTGTGTCGGTGGAGTTCCGGAGCCTGCTCTACATCAATTACAGCAGCAACACATGCACAATCGTAGCGTGCTGCTCCTGAAACAGCCACAGCAATTGCATCCGTTCTACTACCAGCAGAACCCACAAGGCCCGCAAATTCCACAGAGGCATGGACGGTTCCCGCTGGGCGACTTCCAGAAGTCCCCATTTCTTGCGCCATCTCCAAACTTGACTCGTACTCAGGAGCCCGATAATGCCAGTACTGTTGCGCCGCAAAACTTCCGGTTTGGTGGCGGAGGAGGCCCTCCTCGTCGTCCACTCTCGCCTGCTAAAATTGGAGCTGCGGCCGTTGCATCTTTGGCTAATCCCGTCACGCCTTACCGGCCCACATACAAGACGTTACCTGCTCATCAACGGCACTTCTCGATGCCGGCAGACACGTCTTCGCTGTTGAGGATGGAACGAATCAATACGAAGACCCGTGGAAATCCGCAAGCTCCACAACAGCAGCAGCTTCAGTCCCCATTGGGTGCCACACTGTCAATACAGGTGCGCCCACTGCCTGCTCAGCCACTTCACAAGCAGACCAAGAATGCCCAGCCTCCTTCACAGGAGTCTATGACTTCGTTTCAGCATATTATCCAGTTTCATCACTGGAAGCCCGAAATGGAAGGTATGGCACCAGGTATGCCTCCAGGTCAAGGAATGCCTCCAGGAATGGCTCCTGGGCCGGGTATGCCACCCAACCAAGGTATTCCTCAGGGCCCTGTACCAGGACGTGGTCATCACAGAGGTGCTGGATCTCAATCTTCGACGTCCCTGCGGGGCCTGTATTCACACAAGCGCCACAAGTCTAACGATATGTCGATTGACATTCTGCTGGCCGCTCAGCAAGAAGCCTTTTACGGGCGCCCACGAGTTAGTATCACTGACAATGCGCCTGTCTTGAAGAGGGAAGCAGAGGAGGATGTTTCAATGGATACATCTGATATCACCATCACAGAGTCCAAGCGGGAACCTGATACAAACAGCGAGACTTCGCAGCAAAGTGTAGGTCGCTTCCCGCATGACATCTTGCTGACGAATTGAAGGCATGAAGAAAGTGGAAACCATAGCTGATATGGCATCATTGCATATGGCCTATCTCAAGAATAAACTTGCCTCTGGTATAGAGCAAGAGCCAGACCGACTAACCGGACGAAAATTATGTTGATGGTAATCTTCTAAATTACTTCTGCATTCACTATCTCCGTTCTTAGATCATTGCATATACAAATAAATTACTGGGAGTAAGCCGCGTAGGACTCGTCAGCCATGACTTCCACATCTTGGACATCCAAGACAATCATAGCATCACCACTCTGGGAGTCGTCGATCTTCTCGAACGTAATGTCAGTTTTCTGGAGCAGAGATGTCTGGGACTTCACGTCATGGGCAAGGCCACGGATAACAGACTCGCTAACTTGCTCACTGATCACCCACAGGCACAAGTCTTCCAACCAAATCTTGTCGTATACGTAGTATACGTCATGGTAGCGGAAGAGCTCCTTTGCATCTAACAAACAGCGAAGGACCATGCGCTTACCACCACGGAGGGAGTAGTAAACGTCATCCCACGCTTTCATGGCAAGCTTGTAACTTCTGTGGTACGGATATGAAAGAGCTCGGCGAATACCTGTGATTATACCAGCTCTCAATGAGTTGTCCGTGTTTCCTTCACTGGACATTTGAAGCTGGGCATCTAGGAATGCAAACTGGGGAATCAACTTGCCCACTGTCCATGCACTTTCGATGTTGTGCTCACCTTCGTTTTCTCGAAGGTCATAGTGGTATGCAAACAAGATCGAAACGATGGCTACCAAAAGCTGTGACTTCAATCCTTCTTCCACCAAATAAGATTTGCGTGGGAGCTCAAGCATTTTCTCGTGCTCCTCTTTTGTGAACTCCAATGGCATCACAGTACCTTCATTTGTCTTGTGCCATGCAATGAATTGTTTTGTGGCAGGAGATTTCCATGCCATGATGCCAGCAAAGTCTTTGTCGTCGTCTTCTGAAGGATGCTTCTCCATAAGGTAGTCTGCAGCATAGTACTCCGGGTCGAACTTGATGTTCTCTTTGATGAGTCTCTCCAATATTCTATCGTTGGCAGCAGCAGTTTCGGGGTCCCCGAGCTCATTGATGTCGTTTCCGTTCGACATGGAGACACCCACCATAGTGGTATAGGCGTTATTGAACCCATACCCAGCACCTTCCACTTGCTCACTTTCATGCTGTTGAATCTCCCAATCATGGGCGGCACCTTCCCTTGCATCCTCCATGCTTGTTTCAATGTTATTGGTGACATCTAGCTCTTCAATCAAAGGCTTCTTAGGCTGCTCTTCTCTGCGAGCTAGGAGCTTGGCAGTGAGATCCAAATCGGGAAATACTTGACCTTTGATTTCCTTCGGAATCCGAATGTGGACCTTTCCATCCTTGAACTCTGCATGAGCACGTTCATCATCGAGAAGAGTATAAGGGAAACGAAGCCGAAGGTAATATGGACTCAACGAAAATATGAAGACATTCTCGTTAACCACCATTTCAATGGCCTGCGCTGAAAAACGTATAGCCGCAACAGTGACGACTATGAGAATGTACTCATCATCTTGGTCAACAGTGAAGTACGGCGTAAGCATTCTCGAAGCACAGTAATCGTGGTACTGACTTTCTCTTGGTGTCTTGCTTTTTCCCCAGATGAGATTCGCGATGAGCGAACTACATGGTTTCTATGGATAAAGGAGTTTCAACTGAAGCTGAAAAGCCAAAGCGCCGATTCGTCGGACGTAAAGCGGCGGCCGGGTCGAGCTCTTCCTTGGTGCCTACTACAAAGCGCCATGTCGGGCGTGTTCTCAACCAAATCCCGGATGACATTCTTAATGATGAAGACTTGAACCAAGCCATCAAACTATTGCCTTCCAACTACAACTTCGAGGTCCACAAATGTGTTTGGAATATCCGCAAGCATGGAGCCAAGCGCGTGGCTCTTCAGATGCCCGAAGGCCTTTTGATCTATCTGTTAATCATTTCCGATATTTTGGAACAGTTCTGCCAGGTGGAAACGGTAGTGATGGGCGACGTATCCTACGGTGCCTGTTGTATCGATGATTACACAGCACGTGCCCTAGATTGTGATTTCATTGTGCATTATGCCCATCTGTGTCTCGTACCAGTGGATGTAACTGCCATCAAGGTTCTCTATGTTTTCGTGACCATCAACATCGATGAAGAGCATTTGATGCGTACTATCAAGAGAAACTTCGCTCAAGGGGAACATATTGCAGCTTTTGGAACTATCCAGTTCAACCCCACCATTCACAGTGTTCGTGCTCAGCTAGAAAACGACGCCGAGAAGCCTATCTATCTCATTCCACCGCAAACTATGCCTCTTTCCAAGGGTGAGGTCTTAGGATGCACCTCCGCCCGTCTAGAGGACAACATAACGGCCATGATATATGTTGGTGATGGTCGCTTTCATCTTGAAAGTGCCATGATCCACAACCCACACATTCCCGCATACCGGTACGATCCGTATTCTCGCAAGTTCACGCGAGAGCACTATGACCAAGACCAGATGGTCAGAGTCAGACAAGATGCGATCAAAACTGCAAGATCTGCTAAACGGATTGGGCTCATTTTGGGAGCTCTTGGCCGTCAAGGTAATCCACAGACCTTGGATCGTCTTGAGAAGCACTTTGCTGCTGCAGGCGTAGAAGTTGTGAAGATCATTTTGAGTGAAATCTTCCCTCAGAAGCTTGCAATGTTCGGAGATATCGATGCATTTGTCCAGGTTGCTTGTCCACGTTTATCGATCGATTGGGGCTATGCGTTTGAGAAGCCTTTACTCACGCCTTATGAAGCGATGGTGATGCTTGGAGATGACGTTTGGACAGATGACTTTTACCCTATGGATTACTATAAGAAGGACGGCTATGGTCGTGGCCAGGTGCCAGTAAGAGGTGCTTAAAGGTGTTTAGAATACGCACAGGGTTTATTGTGATGATTCAGGGACATGCAAGGATAAATACTTATATTTTAGAACAGCCACGTCACACTAATAGAGGTAGTTAAACTACTTGTCATGGCATTAGGAATAACCTGTAGTCTTACGTTAAACACAAAGGCTATTCTTCCACTCCGGTCCACACATCCTCCACTCCAAGCAATGTGGCCACCTCAACACCGCTCCAAGTGAGTAGCAGCGGCTCCAAAAACTGGTCCACAATTTCGGTGAAGCGACTGTAAAATTCACAGAACCGGATAGAGGAGCTTGTGATCACTTCACTCACAGTCATCGGGCTGTTGATTTTCATGAGCGCCTGCTGTATATCAAGAAGGGCGGTTGGCAAAATTTCATGAATAGTGTTATCCGTGCTCAAAAGCACTTCTTTTGTGAACAACTTGTTCTCTGTGATAGCCTGATAAATACTAGGGTCGAAATACTCGTCCAAGGGACAAATCATGTTCACCACATTGTAGAAATCTGAGAGGCCACAGTCGGTCAAGAGAGACACAAGTTGAGAATTGGTGAGTTCAGTGGTGTAATCTCCAACGATGTGATTTATCTCTAGAACCTTGTCGCTGAGTAAACGTAAGGGCATGATCTTCGAAAGAATCACATCCAAGAAGTTGAGCTTGAATATGAGCACATCTCTTCTGGGCAATGTGCGTGCAACCAGGGTGAGATGGTCGTTGAAAATAGCAATGGGCTCATCGATAATAAGATGCAAAAACTGGTTGTGCTCCTCCTCGGATAACCCGAACACTGTGTCGGAGGCCATGCGGTCTACTATAGGCAACAAATCAGAGTAGAAATCAATAATCCACTCTGGAGGTTGAAGATCTGCCAGAAGATCAATCTGTGCTTGGTTGGAGGTACGCACGGTAGCTAGACGATTGGTAACAACTTGCACTATCTTTTCTTGAGTGTTGCGGATGGTTTCAGTGATTGTGATGTTGATTGTGCTTGCATGCGAGAGCTTTTCAAACATCATATGGTATAATTCCAAATGGCTATGCATGTGGGCTAACACGGCGAGTTTTGTCTCTACCGAAATCAAACGGTCGATTGTCGTCTTGATAGGTTTTGCCAAAGCTCCAAGAATGCGCAGTACTATGTCAACCACTGTAGAGGCGAATTCTGTCATTTCGTCAGCAAAGAGACTAGTCACTGTTTCTGTCTCGTTCACCACAACTGAGTGAACATATGCGAGGAGATCAGCAATAAAACGAACTGGTTCATGCGAAGAGTAAAACACTGGTCTCGAGTCCGAAGTACCTGATTCTGAACCATTGACCTGTTGTCCATACTCTTCTACCAATACTGCCTGGCGAGACTCGACAAAAGCACTCACGACGGCCGAGTAGTGTTCAGGCCTCTGTTTCAAATACCTCAAGCACATAAGCATCGTATCCACGCGAGCCTTATTATTGAGACTGTACAAGTTGGCTAATGAACGATTGCAAAAGGCCAAAATTCTATCGAGTGCACGATTGATCAATTGGCTGTTTTTTGCCATCACAGAAAGACCAAGCTGAGGATTATCGAGTGCAAGCAAAAGCAGACACCGCTCGTTGATCTCTTCAGCTCTCGCTAAAGCAGTAAGAAAATCCTGGTTGATATCTGAGCCAAGCACGTATTCTTCATACTCATTTAGAGTGTACATGTTGCGGAAGCTCTCCAAAAGCCCCTTCTTGACATTGATGTCAACACGGCGTTGCGTGAGACTGTTTACCAGATTTGTGATTTCTTTGGTGGAACTGTGGTCTTGTGCTAGCATCTCGTTTGTTTCCGTTACCAAAGTGTCCAAAGTGGCAACGCGGTCGCCTAGATACTTAAGGCCCTTGATTGCCTTGGAATACTCTGCCAAAACCGCGCCGTGAGAGCGCACTAGGTCTCTTTCGATTCCGCCTCGTAGGTTTTTTCTTGCCATAGAGCCAGCCACGCCCGGATCAACCATCGAATCAACGTCAAGCACTTTGCTTTCAAGTCTTGTGAAGAGATCACGAACAGTAGCATCTGGTAAAGCAGGATTGAGAGCTCTAGAGAGCCTCTGAGACAAATTGGACACCCTGGCCTGTAATTCTGTTGACTCAGTCGCCGGTTCTGGTCCCAGACCCAAAGCTTGAAGTGAGAGCGAGGCATATTTCTCGGCTAGCTGTGCCGAGGCGTCGGCAGTGGCGGATTCTCCAGCTGGAGAATTT